>CM034000.1:1838670-2438670 GCA_019603395.1 Cyrtorhinus lividipennis
GCGTGAATATTCATGTTTTAAAATGTGAAAAACATTTGAATTCGTAGTTGTGATTGAAACAGTATCAATTTTTTTCGAAATGATCTGATATTAATGTGGAAATCAATCAACTTCCAAGCAACTGCAATTATGCATTCTTTGATCCTTCTCCATCGGGATGGGTTTCCACGTTATATAATTTCAAGAGCCACACGAATGCTGGCACAAGCTGCAGCCTCTTGTTTAGTTTTGAGTTTTGTAAATGAAGATTGCTGCAATGTCAATACGCGCTTCATGCTCGAATTTTCTGTCCGCAGTGATAGTGAAAATGTTTTGTTTCATAAGACATTAGATTTTATTATTCGATTTATGAACGTTACGCATTTCTTGAGTCTTGTTTCCATCAGTCACTTTTCACTTCTTAACACTGGCAACAATGATATAATGGCTTTGGCCCTCGGAAATTACTGATTAAATCAATATGACCCTAAGGCTCAATGGATGATCCCGTATAGAGGTCTGGGACCTATATTCAGAAACTCTAGTTATCCTCACTTAGCAACTCTTGATTTCATGCGTTTCACATTGGAAATTATGAAGAGTGAGGGAACTTCTTGTCCCTAGAAAACTTCCACTCCAACTATTCTATTGTACTCACAACAGAGAGTGAGTTGAAGAGTAACTTAATTTGCTGTAACCTTCCTCACGCTCAATGACGCTACACGTTGTGGTAACAAATGGATAGCAAAAAGTATTGAACTCTCTGAAAACCCACCTCACTTGTCTGTCAACAAGTTTAACTCTCAACTTGCGACAATGGCCAGTGTTTTATTAGGGTAAATGATGCGACAATAAAAACAACTCACCGGTTAATATCTCAACTCTGTTAGAAGTTGAGAAGTGACAGGGAAATTTTCATACTGGAACGGTAATTCATTTTACTTCAATCAAGTGATTTTTCTGGCAAAACTCCGGCTTGGCAATTATTGGTTGCTACAACAACCAACGCCTACCAAATAACACAACTCACCAAAAAAAAAAAAAAAAAAAAAAAAAAACGGATAGAGAAATTACACAGAGTCGAGGGGTAGAAGAGCGAAGGAAAGAAAAAAAAATAACAGTTGGAAGTTGGAAAAATAAAAAAATTACACAAGGGTTAATTATATTAACATGAGGAAAATGTAAACAGTGGGTGTGGCGGGTCCCGGACCCATTCCAATTGATTCAGGGTCCAAAATTGATGATACATCTCGAAAACAGACATTCGAAATGGGTAGATAGATACCCATTATGGCCCATAACCTCTTCCAGTGGGTGCCAATTGCTCTGGGACCCTTTTCATTGGATTCAGCGTTCAGAATTTAGTGAAAAATGATACCCCACATACCTGGATTGCAAAAAAATCTCAAAAACAATTTTTCGAAATTCACAATTTGACCCCTACCTCACCCAATTTTGGTCCGATCGGGACCAAGAGTTTCGAGGACCGACTTACGCCGGGAACAACCCCTGACCCAAATTTCAGGTCTCCAATTTTCTACCACCAATTTCGGCGTGGATGGCGGACGGCGTACGGTGGACAGACATTTGCTAATTTTGATTTAGACACCTTGACACACAGAAAAAAATTTCGGGCCGAATCGGAGAGATTGACTTTTTGCATGAAAATTAGGTTATTTTCAAGGATAACCAACCAACATTTTGTTTTATTTGGAAGGTAAGTGAATAAAGGAATCATTCTTGGGAATATCCCACTACATTGACGTAAGCGCCATTGTCTCCAATTAAAATTAACTAATGTTACCTGGCCAATTTTCATATTCTCGTCGCAAACAACGCTTATGAAAAAGAGTGGCCTGGAAGAGGGTAACGAGTGCCTTTGGGTGTGATAAGCCTGGACATTTTGCCGTACAAAATGTTCTCAGTGTGAAAGAGCCAATCATTTTGGGTATGATAAATATTCTTATTTGAAGTGGCTTAAATAGTAAAAGCTCTGTCGACTGGTAACTTGGTAAAATATCATCCTTTTTCATAATCAGGTGAAGAAAGGCAATGCTCAAAATAATGGACGATGGGTGGCCCTCGATGCAGCCGACCTCGCAATATTGGACATTTTAGAGCCCGACTCTCCGTCGTCATCGGCTTCGACTTGCCCTAAACAGCAGCGGGGGTGGCAAAGCAGCAATTGGGCACTAGGAGGAGCTACCGGCATTCTTCGTCTGCCATGGTAGTTGCACAATCACTTTTAATAATAATGCATTTTTATTGTTGTTTATTATTGTTCCTTGTTCTGAAAATGTTTCTATTACGTGTTTTTGTTGGTTTCACAAGCGCCCTCTCGGCCACCAAAACCATCGCCTCATCTGCCAACTCATCACCCTGTCGTGAACCCCCAAAAGGAGGCTTTGGAGATGGAGCTTTTGATTTATGACGCTGCCTCCGCATCAAAATGACTTTTTGTCGCAGAGGAAATGGCGTTGTAACCAATGTTTATCATTATCAGTTATTTGATGAAACTTCTCAAACCTCTGAAGAAATCAAGATCAAAATTACGTCGTTCACCATACATGCCAAGTATTTTTTTATTCGTTTTGGTTTATTCCTTACATTTAACGCACCCATAAAATCTAGCAAGAAGATTGTTGCTTAACCGAACTGGTCATGAATGTACGACGACCTACTACGTTCGCAAAGAATACTCAAGTGTAGATGGACTTAATGATAGATACACCATTCTGGAAGAGGTGACAGCCGTTCGCGCATCGATAATTTATTAATTTTTAATATATACAGCTCTGAGAGCAATGCTCTGAATGCTCCCTAACTAAAGATCTCATTCTAATCGCTAATTAAATTTCAGGGGCGGATGTTCCGAAGGCGGAAGTACATTTTTTACCACTTTGGTTTTACTACTTCACTGTTATTCCGCATCGTGACGTATTTAGGGCCTACAAACTAGAAACAATCAACGAAGTAGCTGTGCGAAGAGGAATAAGGATTTCTTAATAATTATTTATATACTTTTATAATTATATAATATTTTAATAATTTTTTTAAATAATTATTTATATACTGAATAATTCTTAATTCCTATGGATTGTTTCTACTCCCAAATATTTAATATTTCAGTACAAAAAAGCTAGCTTGTACTTGGAGCTGCTTTATAATTTATGGGAATTACAGCTGTTCATCCTTCAGTAGCTGGAAAGCATTAATTTTATCCTCGAGGTCTTCCTGGAAACTGAAGGGAATACTGAGCCATTTTCTTCAGGAATATCTCGATGAAACAAAATTAGCCAGAAGGATACGACAAATTGTGGCTCTTGCAATTACGAACTAGGGTCAGGTTGATAGTTTTGAAGCTTTCCGTCCGGCGCAGAAGGATGAGCAGGAAAACGAATGATAGGTTGAACTTAACAAGCGTGTGCCGGTGGAAGTGATGTGTATACAGTGTGAGCCGTGGCAGATTCTCCAAGGACGCGCAGGGAAGTGATTAGGTACCTTGACGTATTTTCCCGTTCGATTTCTCTCAAGCGATGCAGCTCGCGGCCGAAGGAAACTTAATTTATGCCCAGATCTCATGGGGGAGACCGTCTCATAGTTAGACCGCGGCACACTCCGAGACATCAGACAACATCCGAGTGCTCCCTTGGCACATTGCAGCACCGTTCTCTTTGAGTGTCCGACCAGTGAACCCGTAAATTGATTCTGGATGTCACTCCAGTTTGTACCTCGGCACTCCCCTCAATTCTTATTTGATATAATTGGAAGTTACACATGATGTAACTAAGCTCATGAATAACAAACTGCACTGTAGAGCTATTCTTCCTGTCAAAGTCTTGCTTACTACGGCTGAAATATTGACCGAGATAATGATGACTTTTTCTAATATGACTCACTAACAAATTGACTTGATCAACCTGACCAAATTGGCTGACCAACCCTCATAATATTTCAACTGAGCGCATAGAACTATATCGTATTTCGACGCGTTTGAGTGCCGTCAGAAATATGAAAAAATCTGCTAAGTCTTACACACGGGTTGGTTATTCCTCGAACCAGGCGCATGGAGATTCATTTTTTCAACATGAGGAAAATGGGGGAAACAATGGCTGTGGAGGGTCCCGGATCCATTCCAATCGATTCAGGGTCCAAAATTTAATGGAAAAAGATACCACACACGCCTAGGTACCAGAAATCTTGAAAACACATATTCAAAATGGGTAGATAGGTACATACCCATTTTGACCCATAACTTCTGCAGATGGATGCCAATCGTTCTGGGACCCACTTCATTGAATTTAGCGTCCAAAATTTAGTGGAAAATAATACCCCACACGCCTAGGTACCAGAAATCTTGAGAACCAATTCAAAATGGGTAATAGATACCCAATTTGACCCATAACTCCTTCCAGTGGGTGCCAATCGTTCTGGGACCAATTTCATTGGATTCAGCGTCCAAAATTTAGTGGAAAATTATACCCCACTCGCCTAGAACGCCCAAAATCTCGAAAATCCATTTTTCATAAAACACATTTTGACCCCTACCCCACCCAAATTTGGTCCGATCGGGCTGAAAAGTTTCGAGGACCGTCCTAGGCCGGAAACAGACCCTTGACCCAAATTTCACAATTATAGAAAATTTTCTACTAACGAAAACGGCGCGGACGGACATTGATCTTTTTTGATCTAGACACCATGAAACGTCCAGAAAAAAATTTTGAGTTGAATCGGAGAGCAATCGGAGCATGCAACCTTTTGCATGAAAACATGGGTTGATTATTCAAGGAATAACCAACCAAAAAATAGAAGACCCACGAAGGTGCATACCGCTCGCACAACCTGTGTGTGAAGAAAATTGCGAATTCTTCTGGTTTTGTTGAAAATATGAAGTGGTGGTCACCTATAAACGTTGGTATTACGGGGAATTTTTTCGGGTTACTGATCTTATTCCTTAAAAAAAATTGATAGGGTATTCATATTTTTAATAAACTAGTAGGTATTGCTGTAGTACGCGTCGATCCACGATCCTCCGATATCGTCCAAACTCGTCGCTTTCCAGATATCGAACCCAGTTGTTAATCATTCTGTCGTTGACTAAAGCCGTTGTTGCAATCACGTCGCAATCAGTCGTCCGTTTTAGTCTTCAAGGTCAGTATCCCAGACAGAAGGTAAATGCCGACTTGAGAGAACGAGAGCCAACAGATCAGGCTTTATACTGTGCACGTAACGACCTCAAGAGGCCCAGCCTTGACACGGGCATATCTAGGCAGGCAGTTGGGAGGAGGTTACAAAATGAGGAGTTCAATGCAATGAAGAATCTCTGTGATCACTCATTTGCGTCAATAGAAAATAACAGTATCCGCACTTTCCTTGCCTTTAGACAAACCTTTAAATTTCATTTAAAAAAAAAAAAAACTTACGTCACCACGATCTTCTTACGACTTATGTATTGCGTATTATTCTGCACACCTTAGGACAGTGAGTTCTATAATGAGTTTTTTTTTTAAATTTTTGTCGATACTGTTGTACCATTTAACAATTATAAACGTACATAAATTATCTAATGCAGCATTAATAGAGAAGAGAGAGGCGGACAGGGTAAAACCCAAGCAGGGAAAACCTGGAGGGGAGATACGCCCCAGGTAACCCCCCCCCCCCCCCCCGGTAACAAGGAGGTATTATTGAGTCGTGGCATCTCTCACGTCCCGCAGAGTAACACTAACCAAAAAATAACTTTGCTCTACTGGTGGCATCATTTTCATTGCATCCGAGGATATGTAAGTTCATATCATTTCGTTTATCCAAGTAGTTGATTCGAAACATCTTTGCTCTACAGGAGGCATCTCTAATGTTGCATCCCAGAGCCAGTGAGTTGAATATCACAACTATCTGAATATCTGTGTGCACTACAATATCATTTTCCAAATCAGATTTTTGTACAATCCAATAATTGAGACGTATCTCTTAGTCTTTATGGATGCGCATGAAGAGAAGAAGAGAGCCTCCAGAAGTGCAGGAGGGCGTCTTCCAGTTGCCCAAACCAGTTGTATTTTGAGCCACTTTTTGGATATCTTGATAGGGAAAAAAGGCGCTCCTTGCAAATTCTTGGTAAACGGTTGGGGGACACATCAACATGACCATTTTGAAACAGTGGTCATAGATAGGTACCTTCTTATCTGGGAATAGACAGAATAACAGGAACATACCGCCCATTCTTCCAGCACCTCCAATCTGTCCAGGAATCCCTTCCTCACAACCCAAAGTCCTTCTCGAATTACATCAATTACCGAGATGGAGCATCCTCTTTGCCACATAACAGGTATCTTGGCTCCAAGTCTGCCAGCAGCCCACATTTGATTACCGACCTCATTGCATCCCACTTCGCCTCTGTCTTCGATCCATTCTGTAGTTCCCATTCCTCTTCACGTAGGCTTATCGACATAGTCTCGATGAGCACGCTCGTTATACTGGAGACCGAAGTTTTGATGACTCTCCGAGGGCTCCTAAGGAAATGGGCCCCAATGGCATCCCGCCTGTCCTTCTTCGAGCCAGTGCGACTAGCCTGGCCCTGCCTCTGACTCTCCATTTCAGCGCATCACTCTCATCTGGTCATTTTCCTAACCTTGGAAGTCATCTTACGTAACTCCAATTTTCAAGAAGGGTGATAAGTGCGACGTCAGTAGCTATTGTCCAATCTGCACCTTATCAACGATCCCCAAATTACTGGAAAAGCTGGTTGTGGCCCAACTATCGTATCCATCTATCCTTCGGCATTCGACAGACTGCTCCACAGCGTGATTCTCGAGGTGCTCTCATCTCTTAGCGTTTTTGGACCATTCCACTCGTGGATTTCTTTCAGTCAGTTTTCACTCATGAGTTTCATCTGCCTCAACTTTATGTTCTTTTGGTTAGTTGTTCCTTGAATAATCAACCTAAGTTTTCATGCAAAAAGTCAATCTCTCCGATTCGCCCAAAAAAAAATTTTTTGGACGTTCCAAAAGGTGTCTAGATTATTATTACCAAATGTCCGTCCGCCATCCACGCCGACTTCGGTAGTAGACATTTTTCTAAAAATCTGAAAGTTTGGTCAGGCTCTAGTTGGTCCTCGAAACTTTTCAACCCGGTCGGACCGAATTTGGGTGGGCATAGGGGTCAAAATGTGTATTTCTAAAAATGTATTTTTGAGATTTTTTGCAATCTAGGTGTGTGGGGTATCATTTTCCAGTAAATTCTGGACGCTGAATCCAATGAAAAGGGTCCTAGAACAATTGGCACCCACTGGAAGTGGTTATGGGTCAAAATGGGTATATATTACCAATTTTGAATGTCTGTTTTCGAGGTCTCTGGTACCTAGGCTTGTGTGGTATAATTTTCCACTTAATTTTGGACCCTGAATCGATTGGAATAGGTCCGGGACCTGCCACACCCTCTGTTTCCCCCCATTTTCCCCATGTTGAAGAAATGAATCTCCATGCGCCTGGTTTAAATTAATCTCCTTGCGCCGGGTCCGAGGAATAACCAACCCGTGTGTAAGAATTTGCAGCGATTTTTTGAAAACTGTTGCGAAAAACTATTCTCCAGCGCAAGAAATGTCCGATTCTAAAAAATTCCTTAACATTACCCTGCGAATACTATTGAGAGAAAATGAATCTGGTGGTGGAATAAGTACAAGGTACAACTTACGTCCTAAACGGTAACTTACGGGTCGGGCGTCACCCCTCCTAACGACTGTGCTGAAGAAAACTTGATATTTCGCGTTTTGGTGGCGCTACCAGAAAAGAATCAAATTTTGGAAGGAGCTCGTTCTCTCGAAAGAACGTTTCCGCTCATCTACATATTATTCCACGTATCGCTTAATTTATTTCTACTGGGAAAATGGTTAACAATCGTTCTTTTTGCGCTTCAACACCGTACACTATTTTTTGATGAAGTCAGTTTGTCTTGGGACTGGGACGGGGGCCTGCACCCAATCGTGTGCCTGTCTCTCCCTGACATTGTTGACAGTCTCCTCGCGCATGCGGCAGGTTGCGTACTTAGCACGTCCTTCGGAGCCCGCCTTATCAAAATAGGTTACCATTGCGTAACAATGGGCGCCGTGTATTTGAGGGTCTCGTCTCATGTCCCACGTGCTCTGAGCCAGATTCACTGTTTCGAATGTCTTCGTCAGTTTCTCGCTCGCTGAGCCGTCATCGATCAGTAGATATTACGAGTATCTGAACGATAAAATCCCTCCAGTGCGAGAATTAACAGAAAATAACTAACCGAAATTCGATAGGTAGACGACGAGATCTGTGAAAGGTGGATAAGCGGAATCCAGTAAAGATGCTACTACCTGTTTAGAAGGCTATCGACGTAGATGCGATGCTCAGGAATGTGCCTTCCAACCATTATAGGTACGACAACGATCAACTGACACTCGAAAAATCTCTAGGGCCGTGACACAATTTCCTCATAGGGTTTCTGTGATTTTTTTTTTTTTTTTTTTTTTTTTTTTTTTTTCCATCTCACCCGGGGCGGAAAAAGATTGATGAGAAAACGAACTGATATAATTACAGGAGTTTCGAAATTCGCTGTCATGCCACACCAGTCCAGTAATGCACCTGAGATCTGCAATTGGAACGCTCCAAAAGCGGTTTACCATCCTTCTTACCGCAATATTGACATTTCTTTCTTGTCGCCTCTAATTAGGAGGTCTGTAATAGTCACGACTCCTCATTGATGCTCTCAGGTAGAGCGGAGATATCACAGGTCGCTCTGGTAACCACAGCTTAGATAAGACCATGAATCTTGAATGCGTGTGGTTCAACTATACTGGGCTTACCAGATAAAAAACGCTGCAAATTATTACACACGGGTTGGTTATTCCTCCGACCAGGCGCATGGAGACTCATTTCTTCAACATGGGGGAAATGGGGAAAACAGTGCGTGTGGCGGGTCCCAGGCCCATTCCAATAGATTCAGGATCCGAAATTTAGAAGAAATTGATACCCCACAGGCCCAGGTACCAGAAATCTCGAAAACACATATCCAATATTCAAATTGGGTAATATATACCCAATTTGACCTATAACTTCTTCCAGTGGGTTGCTCCGATCGGGCTGAAAAGTTTCGAGGACTGTCCTAGGCCGGGAACAGACCCCTGAGCAAAATTTCAGATTTTTAGAAAGTTTTCTACTACCAAAAACGGCGCGAACGGCGTACGGCGGGACATTTTGGTTTTTTGATCTGGACACCTTAAAACGCCCAGAAACAAATTTTGAGCCGAATCGGAGAGGTAGACCTTTTGCATGAAAACAGGTTGATTATTCAAGGAATAACCAACCAAAAACGCAGCAGTCTTTCCCAGAGGTTGGTTATTCCACGGACCAGGAGCGTGAAGACTCATTCCAGTCGATTCAGCATCCAAAATTTAGTGGAAAATGAAACCCAACACGCCTAGGTACCAAAAATCATTTGAAATTGGGAGATATACACCTATTCTGACCCATAACCTCTTCAGGTGGGCGCCAAACGTTCTGGGAACCGGGGTTAGTTATTCCACGAACCTGGAGTATGGAGATTCATCCCATTAGATTCAGCGTCCAAAACTTGGCGGAGAATAATCCCACAAGCCTAGATCGCCAAAAATCAATTTTTTGAAAAACACATTTTGACCCCTACCTCCCTACTCGTACCCCAATTTGGTCTGATTGGGCTAAAATGTTTCGAGGACCAACTAGAGCCGGAAACAGGTCCCTGGCCAAAATATCAGATTTCTAGAAAATTGTCTACTACCAAAGTCGGTATGACATTTGAGTTTTTCCCCATGTTGAAGAAATGAATCTCCATTCGCCTGGTCCGTGGTTCAAATTAATCTCCATGCGTCTGGTTCTAGGAATAACCAACCCGTGAGTACGATTTTTTTTGATCTACACACCTTGAAACGCCCAGAAAAACATGAAAAGCCGAATAGGAGAGATTGGCTTTTTGCATGAAAACAGGTTGATAATTCAAGGAATAACCTACCAAAAGCGATGAAGAGGTTCCCCATTGCTATGCTTCAAAGCGTAAAAATGCGATGAAGCCAGTAAGCCATAGTTTGGAGGTTTTTGTGGAATTGTACGGCGGTTTGAGGTAATTATTCTCAATGAAATACCTAACCTAACCTAATACCTTGTGCTTGTTTTGACAGAAAATAATTATTGAACGCTGGCGAGTAGTGGTGTATTAGTTCGGACGACGAATCGTTCGAAAAGGTCACAGACCAATATTATCTCACACCCAAGATGACTACAGAAAGACGGGAGCTCTCAGGATTTTTTTTTTTCAATTCACTGACTTTATTGTTCCGGGTTAATGAAGCTCCCTGATAACCTCACGTTAGTTTCTGGACGTTGAAACAATAACCGGAGTTTATTTTTATTTGTCCCATTCCTCTCAGGTGGATATTAGGCATCCATACAATTCAAACACTCGCTTAATCGTAAATTTTTGTTGCCTTTTATTACTACACTCCATGAGGCCATAAAAAGACTGCTCGTGTGGCTCATTCGTTTTGCAGAAACGTGCTCGCATGATGAGGCATCCATCGTTTAAATTTGTTGATAGGGCAGCAGTATCAGTTAAACAATCAGGACGAGTAAACGAGTAATAAAATATCTCATATTACAATATTGTCAAGGATATTTCAAATGTTCGCCCTTACGAAGGCATCGTCACTTGCTGCACGGGTTAACACCGTCCGTCATCTGTTGATATCCGACAATATCCGCAATTGACAGTTTCAGGAGGTGCACGAGAATACAAATTTAAGAAATAATCCAATAAGTCAACAGGTCAATATTTAGTTAAGCATATTAACAAAATGAAGGGTGAAACTTGACGTGTCCAAATAATAGAGCCACGGGTGACCAATAACTGGGGACAGTATCAATTACAGGAAAGGTATGACGATCATTCAAACATTTCAAGAAATTACAGAAGCGTTATGTGGGATTTTCTCCTTGAGTGTGCAATAACTGGTTCCCTGGTGTACTCCAGGGCACTCCAGCAAATCTCATGTGACCAATGGTTGAAGAAAGACATTTCGAGGCACTTCGAGAATATCAGAATCGAAATTTCCGTTACATATTATTTATTTTCTCAAGTGTAGTATATTATTGGATTTAACGTTTCTCTTGTGTCGACGCAACCTCCTCGTTCGGTGGAAGATCCTCATTAGCAGTCCACCCTATCTACTTCCTCACGCTCATGTTCGGTTCCTGTGCAGTCAGGGCAACAAGCAACAGAAAACAATGTAGATGAATCGTTTTGTAATATTTCAATCCGCGACGATTTACCTATCAACACACAATTCATCCAAAAGTAAAACGTCCTCCTGTTAGTCTCAGTCCTCTTCCATTCATTCCCATTCACTTCTCTACTCGTTCCGGCTTCATGAATACATACAGACGGGTTGCTTCATCAGAGGCTTCGTCATAATGCATAAAAGTTGATGAATCGGTGGCAACAATTTATTGAGATGTTCATGAGGTAAATTGTACGTTGTGGCAGCACGCATAATTCAGTCCAAGGTCAAAAAATAGCGACTCCGGCCAGTTTAATAGTCAACTAATTGTCCAGTCATTATTGTATATTGTTTTCACCCCTGAGGTTGATCTCTCCGATTTTCCCAAATATAACCATCACAACCTTAAGCCAAAATGTTGCCGTTCTGGCGGCAGACATTGTTCTAAAAATATATAATATTTAGGTCAGTTACTTCTCCTAACGGTCCGTTAAGTTTCGAATTTCGATCCTTCCACCCGATCACTCCAAACGGTGGCAGGTTATGGGTGAAAATTGGTTCTTTGAAAAATACTTTTTTGAGATTTTTGGTAGTCAGCCGTTTGGGTTTTTTTTTTTTTTTTAAACTGAATTTCGGAAGCTAAATCGATTGGAATGGGTTTCGGACCAATTTTTTAGTTACGGAGCGAGGGTAATGGTAATTTGAAATACGTTAGTTCATTCTGACTTGTCGAGTGTTTCTGAATTAAGAACCTACTTACGCTGGAGACCTCTATGATCAGGCTTCCCCACACGAGCGAGAATAAACCATTGCAATGCAGGTCGAAGCCAATTTCACATATCTTGTTCAGAAGGCATTTAAAAGCACCTAAAAACCCCGCTGGATTTTAAGAGAAAAGTGTGCAATATAATTTGCTTAAATCGGTCGCAAAGCTTCGTGAGGACCTGGAGGGAGAAAAGGTGCTCTTTGAGAAACGCATGAAGGTCCCCTGCAAGACTGGTTTTCGGTTTTACGGCTTCCCAATAACGTTCTTTCATCTAAAGATAGGGGAGGAGAGAAGTGATCGTTGCCATGGGTTTGATTGCGAAAAAGAGAACAAAGACAGAAAGAATTTTCCAACGAAGGTTGTCGACCCAAGTGCGATGCTGCGTCCAAGGTCGAGTTTTCACGGTTGCGGAAGGGGAAAGCTTGAAGGGCTCACAAGGAGATGGAACTCTATTTTCGTCCTTTCTCCGTTCCGTCCCTTGAGATGCCCTCACAAGCTCCTCCTTATTACAATTTCTATCATGTTACTCACTAGCACAGGATCCTCGATCTTACCCTCGAAAGCGTAAGAGAGTCTACAAGCAGCAGGAGGACTGTCTCAACGAAATAAGAACGGTGCAAACTATTGCACGACGAACTGAAGCTGAAAAAGTTCTCCAAAATAAGTTAGAACCTGGAAAATGAGCAGGACATTTTTTTAGATGAAAGTAACCCGTCTTCGAAATACCAATTTTTGCTCATATCTTGGCCCCAACGGGCTCAAAGTTAAGGCACACCTGGGACTCAACGGGGTCAATATGTTGATTTTCATACTTTTGGAGCATTTTTCAGGCAGCGCGGCGGGTAAGGACAGTGCTATTTATATCACTTTTAGGTCATCCTCGAATCAAAACTCTATTGCTTACTTAATCCTTTGAGAGAATTGCGTTCATAAAAATAAAAAATGGGAAGTAGCACACCTTCCACGGTGGATCACCCCGTTTAGTCTCCTCAGCGAAGGCTGCCAAGGTGATCATCTGACCTTTTCGGACGATCAACCCACACTAGGCCTCTATTGTCGAATCGATCCACTTGGGATACAATTATCAAATACGATTCTTTCTAATGCCAAGATTAATTGAATAACTGGCGAGGCCTAGTCAATTTTTCCTTGTAATGTGCCTTAATTGCTGCTAACCATTTTGCGTCGAGGTTTCGATTAAAGGCCGTACGTCATCAATAACAATGATCGGAACTCCCAGCGGTTCATTAGTTCTTGTAACGTGGCATCAGTAATGCCACAAACTATTTATAGTTTCATATTGGATGCAAGAGCCTTAATGTATTGAAGACGAGATGGCCCGACGATAAAAATACCATGTCACAAAATTTCTTAAATACTTAATTTACAAGCATTTCTCCAAGAAAATTGACGCACACTAATGTTGAATATTGCTTTTTCGAGAGTCGGCTTTGCGTCGAATGAATAACGTTATTTCTGTCTCATCAATAATAATTTGTGAACTTCTGGCTGGTGTGGCGTACCCCAAGTCAGGTAGTCAAATGAGCACCAGTGCGTGGCATCATATGATATGAGGCAAACAAGTAGAATAAGGGTTGTCTGATTCGACTTGATGTACCAAACCTCGGATAAGGAATCTCATCATTTGTAAAATAAAATAAAAAAAAAAATAAAGAAAAGGACGGAAGAACATGCATGTAACCGGCAAATAAATCTGAGGATGATACTACAGCGTACCCAAAAAATGCAAAAGGATCATCTTCCTTCGAGTCAAAGTGAGTGAAAAGGGTAACGCCACCGGTGTCACTGGCCGACTGGACTTTCACTGGCGGTTTACGATCCTGTCGATCATCGTTGGCGAAAGGGTCTTGAATACCGGAGAACTGCGAGACACTCCCATCAGTGCAGGAAAAAGCGCGGTCACATGATCCCACGCGACCGCCAGTTTCTGTGTCAAGTTCAAGGACACCCTACTCAAGGTCACGGCCGCACAGGTTGAGCTTTGGATAGGAGAAAACCTGACAGTCCTCAGATAGGCATCAGCCAAGTTTCTAGAAAAAAATCTGCAAATTCGTACACATGGGTTGGTTATTCCTCAAACCAGGCGCATGGAGACTAATTCGAACCTCGGACCAGGCGCATGGACATTTATTTCTTCAACATGGGAAAAATGGGACAGTGGGTGTGGACGGGCCCGGACCCATTCCAATGGATTCAGGGTCCGAAATTTAGTGGAAAATTATACCCCACACGCCTAGGTACCAAAATTCTTGAAAACACATATATACATTGGGTAGATAAATACCCGTTTTGGCCAATGACTTCTTCAGGTGGGTGCCAATCGTTCTAGGACCCATTTCATTGGATTCAACGTCTAAAATTTAATGGAAAATGATACCCCAATCGCCTAGATCGCCCAAAATCTCGAAAATCCATTTTTCATAAAGCACATATTGACCCCTACCCCACCCAAATTTGGTCCGATCGGGCTGAAAAGTTTCGAGGACCGTCCTAGGCCGGGAACAGAACCCTGACCCAAATTTCAGAATTTTAGAAAGTTTTCTACTAACGAAAACGGCGCGAACGGGGGACGGCGTACAGCGTACGGCGGACGGACATTGACCTTTTGGTTGGTTATTCCTTGAATAATCAACCTATGTTTTCATGCAAATGGTCAACCTCTCCGATTCGGCTGAAAAAATTTTCTGGACGTTTTATGGTGTCTAGATCAAAAAAGGTCAATGTCCGTCCATCGTACGCTGTACGCCGTCCATTGTCCGCGCCGTTTTCGGTAGTAGAAAATTTTCTAAAAATCTGAAATATGGGTCATTATTCAAGGAATAACCAACCAAAAAGAAGTAATTTGGAGAAATCGAAGTGGACGAACTTGGCCTCATTTAATTTGATTCTCTATTTCGATGTCCCTTTACTGATTTTGGAAATAGATTTGTTGAGTTTTGATATAGATTCTTTGTTGAGGCCAACTGTCAGCAGTGTCGTCTGCAAACGTAGCTCATGTGTTGGATTATAGGAGTTATAGGAGTGGGCCTAATGCACTTCCTTGGGGTACACTCTGCGGGCTTTTTCCTTAGTTGTGAGTAGGCATCGTTCTGTTAGATGCGGAAGTAACGGTCAGATAAATAGGGATGGAGCAGCTCAATGAATTAGTAGTACAGCATTTTCTTTAACCAAATGCCTGACTTTCGCAAAAGCTTGTGACACGAGATGGCTGAGCATACCTTATTCTGTTCTAGCGCTTCTTCGATGATGTTAACTGCTCTATGAACTTGATCTATTGTGGAGTGCTGCTGTTGAAACCCAAACTGATGATTCAGGATGTGCGAGCACGAAAAATACCTTGATACGCTCGTCGGTAAATAAGTAACTAGCGAAAAAATCTATTTATCTTTATTTCCATTCCGTATTTCGATCGATTTACTCCCCGTCACTAAAATTGACGTTGCATGACTAAAATTGATTCTAGTTATTGGTCTCCTGTGCACAGGAGCCTAGCTTGGCAAGCTTTAGAACACACTCTCCTAAAACCGCCTCGCCTAACAAATTCTTCGCCTGCCTCCTCACCTTTGCTCCACCTTCCTGACACTTTCTACGCAAAACCAGCACCATGGATACCGGACCGAAATTCAACAGTGAAGACCCAAATGTTACTCCTACGATTCGTCTCATAATGCAGGGAAAGGTAAGTGAGACTATATAATCATTAAAGGTTTGTAGGGGAGAGTTGAGTATTCTGCTCCCAAACAGAATGATTTGAACCACTGGAATTTGAAGTCTTGAAAGAAATTCAGAAGCCTGGAAGTATAGGTATTTTTAAAATTAAAATGAGACACTGAGTTTCAAAACTCGCCCTTTCAAAATCAAGCGATTTTGCAACAAAAATCCCAACAGTGATATTATCCTATCAGATCGACTTATTCGATTGCTTCTTTTATTCTTTTTTGTGGTTGGTTTTGTGGTTTTGAAGGCTTACAACTTGAGAAATGAAATATTTCTGCTCGTAGAGAAATGAACACACTTTATTTTGCAACCATTCACCAGAAAGGACCAGTTTTGCAACTATACTTGCTATGAAGAACTAGTTTTGGCATTCATCACATGACACCTAGTGACCCGTGTAGAAGAGAACGATCAACAAGAAAGGTTCTGAACAATAAACAAAATAAAAAAAATAAAATAATGACAGGTTTTCAAAATGACAAGAAAAAATGTTGAATAATTTTTTATGACAGGGATCACATTGTTACCTAGGTATCACTTAAGTATCCTAAAAAACAAAACATTTCCCCCTTGCTACTGCTTATGAGCAGGTTATAGAGAGTAAGGAAACAGTTCTGCTACCGCCATAACCTTCATGGGTAAAGAACGATTTTGTTATTTGCCTGTTGAAGTAAACGACGTTTGCAACTACTCGTGGTTTTTTTGTATCTATTTTTAGATGGGAAAGAATAAGTGATTGAAAATGGTGTTGACGCTCAATATTTGTAATTGTTGAATTATTGATATCTTTATGCCAACACAGTTTCAAGTATCGTTAATATAAATCTGTTTGTTTTCAGAAAGTGGAAAGCATTATTTAAAAAAAAAAAAAAAAAAAAAAAAAAAAAAAAAAAAAAAAAAAAAAAAAAAAAAAAAAAAAAAAAAAAAAGGGCGAAATAGTAAAGCGATTTTGCAAGGAAGTTAGTTCCTGGTTTTATTGTCAATATATGTGTAAATTTCAGAACCGAGGTTGCTCAATTTTCCTTTCGTCTCTGCTATCTACTGAATGTGTTGTTCTCGTTTTCAGTCTGGAGCCAAGATCAACATATCCGACGGTTCTTGCCCCGAGCGAATCGTCACTGTCACAGGTCCAACACAGTCGATTTACAAGGCTTTCACCCTTATCTGCAAGAAATTTGAAAAAGTAATTTACCCTTCAGTTCTCATTTATTCTGCTCGGTGCTCTTATTCTTCGGAGTCTTCCGGAGCTCAGGGTTGACTCTAAAATGGGGTTCATTGGACGGACCAGGGGCATGGGGGCTCACTCCAATCGATTCAGCGTTCAAAATGTAGTGGAAAATAATACCTCACCCACCTAGATATATCGCCGAAAATCTCAAAAATCCGTACCCTAGAGTCTGCTTGGATCGTTATTACTCGCCCAGTCACATTGCGACGTGAGATTCAACTGGGTTGAGCAACTCTACGCTCTTCTTTCAAAGATGGGGGTAGAAAATTTTTCTGGAAAATTGGGTGACGCCCTGGAGGTGAGGCTTAGGTCCATCATTGACACGATTCAAGATTTATTTTTTGCGATGGGTTGGGAGTTGGCAGATTCTTCACGTTTCAGCGCTCACTATCCAGCTCTTATCACTTATTCCCCTGGGTTTCCCCAACCCCAGCTAGTCAAGGAATGGCCAACACTGTAAGCTCCTCGCTCAGTAAAGAGTGAGGTGCAAGTATGGAGGTCACATTGCCGTCGGTGGTCTGGCTTTGATGTTTACCGCTGAGTGTTGCCCACTCTGTAATTATGGTGGGAGGGGGGGGGGGGGGGGGTGGAATCTCCCATGCACTTTTTAGTTGAATATTTGAATATCCCTGTTGTCGATCCCAAGAGTAAAATTCCCGCAGCCGCGATTTGCACTACGGCCACTATTGTGGAAAAATACCAATCCCTGATTAGATCAGGCACCAAAAGTGGGGCTGACCTTTTTCATTATTTCATTATATTTATATATATAGCCCATGATTTTCGTCCAACGGATCCGTTTCCGGTTCTGGTTGGTCCTCGGAACTTTCCAACCCGATCGGAGCATAGGAGTCAAAACGTGTACTTCGAAAAATGGATTTTTGCGATTTTTTGCAATCTAGGTGTGTGGGGTATCATTTTCCACTAAATTCTGGACGCTGAGTCCAATGAAAACGGTCCCGGAACGTATGGCACCCACTGAAATAGGTTATGGGTCAAAATGGGTGTAAATTATTATTTAGATGGGGAATGAAGTGACTCACTTTGACTGACGTTGATGGCTGATTGACCCCGGCCGGGGATCTCGTTGGTGCAGTATTCAATTCGAAGTGGACTCGACAATAACGTGCGCTGCGCTTGCTAGTGTTACTGAACTTTTGATGATTGCAGATAACTAACAGGAGGTAACCACTCTTCCTACAAGTGAGGGTGGTTATTTGCCCCCCAAACCCGCCTATGGCGGAAACAATGGGTATCTATTACCCTTTTTGAATATGTGTTTTCAGGATTTCTGCTACCTAGGCGTGTGGGGTATAGTTTTCCACTAAATTTTGGACGCTGAATCCAATTAAAAGGGTCCCAGAATGATTGGCTTTTCAACCCGGACCACCGGACCAAATTTGGGTGGGGTAGGGGTCAAAATGTGTACTTAGAAAAATAGATTTTTAAGATTTTTGGCCATCTGGGTGAGTGGGGTATCATTTTCTAAAGTCTAGACACTGAATCCAATCAGACGGGCCCCGGAATGATTGGTGCCCTCTGGATGAGGCTATGGGTCAAAATGGGTGCCTATCTACCCATTTCGAACGTGTGTTTTCGAGATATCTGGTATCTAGGCGTGTGGGGTGTCATTTTCCACTAAATTTTGGACCCTGAATCGATTGGAATGGGGCCTGGACCCACCACAACCACTGTTTTCACCATCTTCCCTATGTTGAGGAAATGAGCCTCCATGTGTCTGATCCGAGGAATAACCAACCCGTGTGTAAGAATTTGCAGCGTTTTTTGTTCTAGACACCATGAAACGTCCGGAAAAAAAATTTGAGCGGAATCGGAGAGGTTGACCTTTTGCATGAAAACATAGGTTGATTATTCAACGAATTTCATATAATTTCATTGCTTGCAAATAGACGTAGGTTTCTCTTTATGCGTCACCCCGTAAGAGCTGAGGAGTTTCTTTCCTCAATTGCTGTCGGGCCACCTTGAAGTTGAAGACACCCAAAGCTCCTTTCCTTATGACAGCGATCACTGATAATCGCAGAGGATTGTTCTCTCGGAAGGCATATTAGTTTCGGACGTCGAATACGGCACATGTTGTTATCAATAATCCAACATTTTTTTAAAATCACCCTAGTTTGAGATTGGAGAATATTGATAATTGACCGTGTATTCACCCAGTAGACCTGAAGAAAAGAGGGGAAATCACTCAAATTCTTGAAGAAAAATTGTTGGCGTCCAACAATCAACCACGATCCTCTATCATTCAAACGATCGATCATTCGAAACTTCGATGCCTCATCCTTTTCAAGCAGTTTTCCCGAGAAAATTCAATTGACAGTTTCGTCTCACAGACGAACAGAGAATATTTGTTTTTGCCTTCTTCTTATTTCCCATGAAATTCCTTAAGTAGAAGATGCAGTTGTACCGAACAAGGAAAATCGAGAATTTATAGGAATTATGAATTTGACGGTTCAAATCTGGCCATCATTCATAACTTAGGTCCTAAGTTATTAGTTCATCGATAGTGACATATTAGAGAATATTCAATTATTTAGTGGTGGTCAGTTTAATCTTTTTCGTAATTAATGAAGCTTTTTTTTTTTTTTTTTAATCTATGAGATTTATTTTGCGAACAAAGGCTGATTGGCTCAACCCACCCAAATCGTTTTGGTTTCGTTGAATTCGCAATCTAATGTTTATTTACACTTGATCCCACTCCATCAAGTGTGGACGTAAAAAGTTCAGATGTTTTCCTAGTTGCAAATTTCTTTACCCGAACAGCGTCGTTAATGAAAGGAAATCTCGCGCTCATGAAAATCTGTGTACCCTTTCGGTCATGATGTGAAACAAACCAACAAACAAACAGACAAAGTCGATCCCCAACGAATTACAAGTTTGGTGTTCAACATTGTAGGTTATTGGCTGGAGGAGCAATCACTGAAAAAAAGTATTTCAACCAATTTTTTTAGTAGTATACAATTTTTAGTTCATTTCATATTTAATTTTTAATTCTGCCAAATCTATATGAAATCAAGTAGATCTGTTATTCATGAGAAATATGCAGCTCGATTAAACGGACTGTGAGAGATCGCAGAGACATGAAAAAAATCTGCAAATTCTTACACACGGGTTGGTTATTCCTCGAATGGGGGAAACAGTGGGTGTGGCGGGTCCCAGACCCATTCCAATCGATTCAGGGTCCAACATTTAGTGGAACATGATACCCTACACGCCTAGGCACCGGAAATCCTGACACATACAAAATGGGTGGATACATACCTATTTTGACCCATAACTTCTTCCGGTGGTTGCCAATCGTTCTGGGACACACATCATTGAATTCAGCGTCCAAACTTTAGTGGAAAACTATACCCCACACGCCTAGGTAGCAGAAATCCCGAAAACACATATTCAAAATGGGTAATAAATACCCAATTTGACCCACAACTTCTTCCAGTGGGTGCCGATCGTTCTGGGACCCATTTAATTGGATTCAGTGTCCAAAATTTAGTGGAAAACCATACCCCACACGCCTAGGTAGCAGAAATCCCGAAAAAACATATTCAAAATGGGTAACAAATACCCAATTTGACCCATTACTTCTCTTGAACATTCTTGGTGAGAAAATGGGAATTATAACTCGCGGATCACAATTTGAACAATATATTTTCGTACTCACTTTCTTACAACTCTAGAAGAAGGAGTGACTTGAGACTATGAACAGAGCGAACAGTTCGTATGTTACATGGAATGTATAAGATATTCCATCAACTTTCTCCAGTGGGTGCCAATCGTTCTACGGACCCGTTTCATTGGATTCAGCGTCCAAAATTTAGTGGAAAATGACTCCCTACTCGCCTAGATCGCCCAAAATCTCGAAAATCCATTTTTCAAAAAACACATTTTGCCCCCCCCCCCCCCCCCCAAATTTGGTCCGATCGGGCTGAAAAGTTTCGAGAACCGTCCTAGGCCGGGAACTGACCATTGACCCAAATTTCAGATTTTTAGAAAATTTTCTACTACCAAAAACGGCGCGGAACATGGACGGCGTACGGCGTACAACGTACGGCCACGTATGGATGGACGGACATCGATCTTTTTTGATCAGGACATCATGAAACGTCCAGAAAAAAATTTTGAGCCAAATCGGAGAGGTTGACCATTATCATGAAAACATAGGTTGACTATTCGAGGAATAACCAACCAAAAGTAGTCCACCGCCCTCGATTCTGTTCTAAACAAACCTTTTCCCTTGTCGACGTAATTTGACTACTAATCTAAAAACCTTCATGACAGGACAGTCTCCGTGGAACTTCAGCTAAAACCCAGCATTTGGAAATTGCGGAAACTATGTTGTCATACGATAACAAAAATATCTTATTTAAAAACCTCAAGTATGACTGTCAAATATGAATGAAGCTGGTTGTGTTTAGCTTCAGTCCAGGTTTTTCACAGTTGGGTCGAGCTCGTTGTCCCCGTACAATACGTCATAGAGTGAGTTGACGTTTCAGAACGAGATTTCTTGAAGGTCATGGCCAGTGACGCACTTGAAAATCAAACGTACCTACGTGAACTCTAATTGTGGGGTTCTTACCGCGATCCTCAAGTATCTCCTGCTGTTCAACTACCGTCTCCACCCACCTGAAATAAAATTAATGTACGAATTAGCACAACACATGAACAAGTACTTGGTATTATTTTAGAATACCACTTCAGACGGTGGTGAGATGGAAGCCGTGAAATTAATTCTTGTCAGTGTGAGCGGTTAGGACATATTGGACATTCGTTCTGAATCGGGACACCACATTAATGAGCGTACTTAATCTGAATTGAAGGCCACGAAAGGCCTACATGAATTTTATTCAAACAACTCCCGTCGTACGCATTACCCTCACTTGCTTACCCTTTGCAAATTCGCTCTACAATAGCATGTACGGACACAGGAGGAAGGGGCCACCCGTACAATGAACATGACTCCAAAGATCGTCTCTCACTGCACAGGCAGCATGAAAATACGCAAACCAGCCACAACGTCGGATAGGAGAAGCGAATCCGTTTTTAAAACTCTGGAAATATCGACCAAATGATATTATTAGTTGAATATTCTGAACTAGCGAACCGGTTCTCTCTGCTGGTTAATGTCATTTGATTGTCACGATAATGACAGCAAGTTCTAGCTCTATCTGTGGCCTTATCAGAAACGACGTTACTTAAAATGTTACTTCTTATGTTAATGCTGACTGTTTTCCTTGTTCTAAAAATACCAGTTTTCAGCATGTGGATGAAAAACTCGGACCAGGCGCATAGAGACTAATTTAAAAATAGATTCAGCGTCCATAACCTCTTTCGGTGGGTGCCAATCGTTCCGGGACCCGTCTCACTGGATTCAGCATCCAATATTGAGTGGAAAACAAAACCCCATATGCCTAGGTACCAGAAATCTCTAAAACACGCATTCAACATGGGACAAATGGAGGAAACAGTGGGTGTGGCGAGTCCTGGACACATTCCAATCGATTCAGGGTCCCAAATTTAGTGGAAAATGATACCCCACACGCCTAGATTGCCAAAAATCTCGAAAATCCATTTTTCGAAATACACATTTTGAAACCTACCCCGCCCCCCGAATTCAGGCCGATCGGGCTGAAACATTCTCAAATATTCAATGGTTCTACAAGACCCACGAGATATTGCATATTCTTTCCCAGAGCCAAAATTCATGAACCATAAAACGTGAGTCGCCCTAGCACGTATACACATGTTGTGCATATATCCCATGTTAGCCCGAGGCCTCAATTCTGTTTACTTTTGCTTATCGTCGAGGAAAATGGTTTCAGAAGCACTGCTGAAAATGATCACTTGATAATCAGATTAGCAGCATCTTGTGAAATCTTTTTACCTTGATATTTCCGACCTTCGTGTTGTGGTCTGCGGTTTGCTGCTTTTTCACTCCATTTTTCATTTCATTGGGCTCTTTTGTTCATTTAAAAAAAAAACAGCGCATGATGCAGGTTTTTCTTTGAATATTGTTCAGCTCAATTTTCCCGTTTGTTTTTCCAATTTAAACGTAGACCGCACGACTAATGAGTCTCACAAATCAAATTCCACTAAAACCGGAGGGAAGGGAAAATTAGACTACGAGTAATCCCGAACTTCCTTAGTTTAACATGACTTGCTCAACTGTATCGTGATGGTGTAGCATAATGGTTGGTGGCCTATCGAAGGAGCAACAATTTACGTTAGACTCGAGGCGAGAACTCTCAGCTAGTTTCCAACAAGTTTCAAAGATGTTTTCGGAAGTTGTCAGATGTAAACGTTGGTGTGTTGTTAGTCTACAGTAGCGATGAGTTTACCGCAGATTTACCGTCCGTTCCTTCTCGACACTTCTTGATGGTCCGTTATAGAAATCCTTGGTATGGGGAAAATAGTGAGTGAGGAGTGCCCCACACTCAATCCATCTCAATGGATTCATCGTCTAATATTTAGTGGACAATAATACCCCACACGCCTGAATCGTCAAAAATCTTGAAAATATATTTTTCAAAAACCCCATTTTCTATTTTGATCCCAAGGATCCTGGATATATTTTTACTGCAGCGGAAGTGGTGAACTCCAATGAAATAGCCAAGCGGCATAAAATCCATGTTATCTTTATCCCTATCATTATACTATCATCATAATATTCCATGTTATCTTACCTTTCTAACACGCACGATATCATCAGTCTAATCTTCCTACTGTGGCCTAATTTGATTGGCGCAGCCCTTCAATCAATCTATGACAACCCCTTCCCCCTAAGGATTTGAATAAACCAAGCCCCACCCTTATTTAGCCGCTTTTCACTTAAATAGCAGTTTCAGATCATTAATTTTCTTTGTTTGTTGTAGTCTCCTTACTGGTCTTGAGGAAATTTCACCTCAGGAAATCCCACTTTCTCTCAGTATTATGGGTTTTTTTTTTTTTTTTTTTTTTTTTTTTTTTTTTTTTTTTTCAATGTTAAATGACCGTTTTTATAATAAGAAAATTCAATCCGTAGTCGACCACGGCCCAAGGCACGTTTGTCAGGAATTCGATACATCGAAATTTTTCTGGGTATCACTTTTGAAAGGAGTCAATCAAACGAATTGGCTCATAAACAGTTTTTCTAAGTTCACAAGGATGGCACTCGAATTCGGGAGCATAATTTGATGGGTTCATCCCAAAAGAACGGTAGAGCTGCATGAGACCCCACGGTAAATGTGGCGTTTCACACCTGTGTCATAATTGGTACTTGTATATTGTTCATTTGTTCTCTCTCCTTTCAATGGATTTTTTTTTCCTTCTTAATTCCAAAGGAAGACGAGTATTCCAGTCACAAAAAGGCCCGTGAACTTGAAAAATCTAGGGGACCTCCGGCTCAGCCTTTTGTGCGACGGGGACGAGAAGTCGTTATTGTACGGATGGGAGCCGTGGAGGTTTTTTCACATCGCCTTGACACACAGGACCTCCGCGTATTAATTCTCTAACGCGAGCCGGTTGATGGCATAATTGTTACTCTTGAAGGGCAGTTATAAAACCGAGCAGAAGTCCCGGAAAAAAGTCTTGACTAAAGGTTAATAGGTAATTCTTCAAGCTTCCAGTATATTTATATATGTATGTATATTTATTCCGGTACTTGGTGGCAAAACATAAAAAACTGGTGAAGTTGCCGCACTTGAAACTTGGCGCGAAACATTTGTTCACTCCCAAACTCAGTGGGGTTGAAAATATTTTGGCACCTACAAGGACCTTCAACCATTTAAATGTAAATTCGATGAGTGAAACTGGCTACTTATATTACGAGAGCGTGCGATAACGAATGTGCCCTCATCCAGATAGCAAAGTATGAATTAAATACAACACTCACACTCAGTTATTCAATTTATTGAGTCTTATCAATTCTTTTTTATAACTTCCTAAGTCCGTTTCTTTTTCCAGTTGTGATATCTTTTCCTATTTTTCATGTATGTATGACCAGTAAAATTGCACCCAAGCACAAATGATGCGCGTTGAACAGGCAGTTAATTTTTCCAAGTTCGTAATAATAAGTTCCGTCGTTCGTTGAAGCCATAAACAGACACTTCGTGCGTCAAATGAAACATCATGTGCATGGAGGTATCGTCTGACATTGGCGGTCTGTGGACTGTTCAAAGCATGTCCCATCCCATTCCAATCTTCAATCAATGATAAGAATCAGTCTAACATTTCATTTCGCAGCCCTCAGGCCCATGTATGTTCTCACAAGGGACAGTAGTGACCTCCATGTTGTAAGCAAACATCTGATTTTGGAATCATCTGAATCGATTGGAATGAGTCTTCACGCTCCTGGTCCGTGGAATAACCAACCTCTGGGGAAGACTGCTGCGTTTTTGGTTGGGTATGGTATAATATATATGGATATGGAATAATCAACCTTTGTATTTTTTTGGGGGGGGGGGGTTATTTTTTTAATAATCAACCTGTTTTCTTGCAAAAGGTCAAAATCATTTTCCATTACATTTCGGACGCTGAATCTAATGAGTCGGGTCCTGGAACGATTGGCACCCGCTGGAAGAGGTTGTGAACGCTAAATCGATTGAAATGTGTGTAATTTTTTTAAAAAAGGCTTTTCTTTTTTTAATACGTTTTATTATGTCTAAAAAAAAAAAAAAAAAAAAAAAAAAAAAAAAAAAAAAAAAAAAAAAAAAAAAATACTGTCCACGCTGTTTTTCTCTATTCTTTATTAGAAAAAAAAAAAAAAAAAAAAAAAAAAAAAAAGTGGCCTACTGTGGTTGGGTATAGGTCAAAATTTTTACCTACCTACCTTTTTTGAATAAGGGTTTTCGAGGTTTCGTTTGTACCTAGGCGTATGGGGGTATCATTTTTAAATGAATGTTGGACGCTGAATCTATTGAGATGCGTCTGGGACACTCCACACACACTGTCCCCGTACTCCTGCTCCAAGGAATTACCAACCGTTGACGAAGAATTCGCAGCGTTTTTCGAATATGGTGGTGACCAATTTTGGTTGGTTATTCCTTGAATAATCAACCTAAGTTTTCATGATAATGGTCAACCTCTCCGATTCGGCTCAAAATTTTTTTCTGGACGTTTCATGATGTCCTGATCAAAAAAGGTCAATGTCCGTACGCCGTCCGCCGTCCATTGTCCTCGCCGTTTTTGGTAGTAGAAAATTTTCTAAAAATCTGAAATTTGGGTCAGGGGTCTGTTCCCAGCCGAGATGAGTCCTCGAAACTTTTCAGCCCGATCGGACCAAATTTGGAGGGGGTAGGGGTTTTTTGAAAAATGGATTTTCGAGATTTTGGGTGATTTAGGCGTGTGGAGTGTCATTTTCCACTAACTTTTGGAAGCTGAATCCAATAAAATGGGTCCCAGAACAATTGGCACCCACTGGAAGAAGTTATGGGTCAAATTGGGTATTTATTACCCAATTTGATTATGTGTTTTCGGGATTTCTGCTACCTAGGCGTGTGGGGTATCATTTTCCACTAAATTTTGGACGCTGAATTCAATGATGTGTGTCCCAGAACGATTGGCACCCACCGGAAGAAGTTATGGGTCAAAATGGGTATGTATCCACCCATTTTGTATGTGTCAGGATTTCTGGTGCCTAGGCGTGTGGGGTATCATATTCCACTAAATTTTGGACCCTGAATCGATTGGAATGGGTCTGGGACCCACCACACCCACTGTTTCCCCCATTCGAGGAATAACCAACCCGTGTGTAAGAATTTGCAGATTTTATTGGTTTTGTTCCAAAGAAGAGTACCACGAGAACTTGAAGTTTCCTAAAAACGACCAGGTTTGAAAGGAAATGCACTGGGAAAGTGCAGAAGCTGACTAATGAATTTCCCAATGCAGGTAATGAAGAAGACTTTCCACTTCATCACATACTCGATCAATACATTTTTCTTGTTCGTCTCTATCCACCCTCTAAGCCGTCATCTTTACGAAGTCCATGAGAGGAACGTGGAAATCGTTTTAGATGATAATGTTTTTGAAGGAGGAGCGATGAGAGTGTTTTCCCAAGGGATCGACGACGCTCTTCCCCTTTTATTCTTACGTTGATGGAATTGAGATGAAACAGCCAAATCGTGACAGGAATGATGAAAAAATGTAATGCTTTCCGCGTTGTTGTTTCGTCGGAAAGTGTTGACGCTAATTTTTATTGAAAGGCCTACTTCCTCCCGCTCGTCACATGATCAGCGATTTGTGAACGAACTACTCTCCATTTTACCAGCCAAACGGAGTTATTATATAACTTGCCTTTTTCAAAACTAGAGAACGAATACATATACAGAGACAAGCAGTGTGAATATTGAAGGGAGGGAGGAAGTTCTCGTTGGCCCTCGATTGATCCATTTCAGGACAGATATCTCTCTCCTATGATGATAATATCATGTAAGCGATGTTAATCAAGCCCACCAGGCCCGTGGGATTCTCATGTTTGTAAGTCATTGATGTAACAAGTCTGGCTACACCGATCAGGGCTGTTCGTAAAATCACACTCTACGTCTGCAAGGTGGAACCTTGAAACGAAACTCGTCATACCCGTCAACTTCCTTACCGCTAATAATAATGTATTGGGATACACATCACTCAGCATAAAATCGCTGGCCCGCCTGCCCCATTGCGTGTCAATGTACACCTAAATACCCATTTTAAACTATCCCTGAATCGTCAACACCCCTTTTTATGGCACCAAATCACTGGTTTCTTGCTGTCTATATGAAGGAACGCGTGATGAATGGGAGCGGGTCGCTATTCAATATCTTTATCTCCAACCGTCATACTATCTTCATAATACTCGTGCATAATTTCAAACGCGTATTGAGAAATTAGTACCATTTATTTTTATCACAATAGAATTGAGAGAGGTTATCAATTTGCAGATATCGAATCAGAGCGGATAGTTTAAGCAATTTCACCACGGTCTCTTGCGCTGATTTTGATGGTTTCGGTTGTTTCGAGACTATAATTTGAAAGCTAGCATTATTCTTATCAGTTTGATATACGAGTAGGGGTATTCACTCCCTTTTTGACTATTTTAGGTAAGGGGGGGGGGGACAACTCGAGGGACACCCTGTATATTTTTTTTAGTTTGCTGCGAGTTAGCTTTGAACGTCTAAAATTCTGAAACAGTATATCAAAAACAGCGTCAAACCCTCACGCCCCCCGACGCTCATACTAGACCTTTAATAGTATTTTGAAAGAGCCACGACACTCTCCATTAAACCGACACTAAATTCTACAACAGTTGGATGAGCAAATGACATTTGACAATTGAACTCGATGTTTGCTGGGAAAATATCATCGGGCGACGAATTTTTATTCGCGTTATGCTGACGTGTGTGGTGTTGTTTTCCTACACCAGAGGTAAAAAAAAAAAAAACAAAAATCAAACACAAAATCAAAAGAAGAGAGAGAGGACACTAATTAAAAAACTCCGGGCAAATATTTGGTTGACGGGGCAAACGACGCAAGTGAAGAAGGCCACGAGATAAACTGTACCACAACTGTTGACAAGATAACAAAGAACCCATCTGCAAGAGCGTTTGTCGCTTCAGAATCTTCACTTTGATTGCATTATTCTAGTGTTGATGGTTTACTTCGAACAATTCCGCAATTTGTATTCTTGTGTAGGATCAAGCAGTTCAGCGTAGAACAACTGGGCAACAAATTTCGGAAAGGGGGGCATGATATTCGATGTTAGAACACAGGTTGCATAGTAGGCAGGGCAGATATATATAGAAACTATCCACAATGGGAAAAAGAAAAGTTGCAGGAAGTTTTTGCTAAAATGTCAGACAGAACAATGAAAAATCATTGCTGAGTAGACTGTTAATCATCTTAGAATTATCAAATAGGTTTTTGTTAAAGAACGTGTGGATATACTGATGCGGGATTAGCTACCTGATGCAAAACCTGTATCACTTATCCACCAATACACTTCTTCGTAAACGTTTAATAGACCATCTTACATACTGTATTTCCAGTCCGTGTAGATATCGTCGCATCCTCGTGCCGTATACAAAATGCTGCAAATTCTTACACAGGGGTTGGTTATTCCTCGGACCAGGTCATGGATATTCATTTCTTCAACATGGGGAAAATGGGGAAACAGTGGGTGTGGCGGGTCCCGGACCGATTCCAATCGATTCAGGGTCCAAAATTTAGTGGAAAATGATACCCCACACGCCTAGGCACCAGAAATCTTGAAAACACAAAGGTATTCAAAATGGGTAGATAGGTACATACCCATTTTGACCCATAACTTCTTCCAGTGGGTGCTAATCGTTCTGGAACGCAGTTCATTGGATTCAGAGTCCAAAATTTAGAGGAAAATGATACCCTACTTTCACCCAAATTTCAGATTTTTAGAAAATTTTCTACTACCGAAAACGGCGCGGACAGTGGACGGCGACGTGACGTATGGCGGACGGACATTGACCATTTTTGATCTTGACACCATGAAACGTCCAGAAAAAAATTGTGAGCCGAATCGGAGAGGTTGACCTTTTGCATGAAAGCATAGGTTGATTATTCAAGGAATAACCAACCAAAAAGATGATATTTTTCAAGAAACGCTGCAAATCGTATACACGGGTTGGTCATTCCTCGGACCAGGCGCATGGAAACTCATTTCTTCAACATGGGGAAAATTGGGGATACAGTGGGTGTGGCGAATCTCAAAAATCCATTTTTCAAAAAACACATTTTGGCCCCTACCCAGCCCATATTTGGTCCGATCGGGTTGAAAAGTTTCGAGGACCAACTAGAGCCGGAAATAAGTCCCTGACCAAAATTTCAGAATTTTTAGAAAATTGTCTACTACCAAAAACGGCACGGACGGTCATTTGACTTTTTTAATCTATCTTTTTGACCTTGAAACGCCCAGAAAAAAATTTGAGCCAAATCGAAGAGGTTGACCTTTAAGATGAAAACATAGGTTGATTATTCCTTGAATACTGTGCACCAGCACGAACAGCACGCGCTTGGAACTTACATCCAGTGAATGTACCTTAGCAAACTATTCCCTTCACACCTTAGTTCCTCATGTTTGAGCTGCAATTATGGCATATCGCAGTTTTAGATTGGTGATATGAATGAATCATGGTGACGTAAGCGTGCGAGCTCGGCAGAGATGGAAAATGCAAACAAGGTTTCAGGCAATATTTATGTCTCTGACTACGAATGCAATCTCGCCGTTTATATTTTCCGATACAAACAACCTTCGATTACTAATTTCCACATGAACCTCGCGTGTTTAACCTGCTCGTTAGCCTGGTACGTTTTAGGCTTATGTAAGCTTTTCTTATCTAGACTGGCCCCATTGTAGATTTGCAAGGTGCGTTTGATAACGTTCATGATCAAACACTCGTTGCGTACCTACTAGTTGCGAAATAGGCTGCAAGAGCGATGTTGAATCGACCTTAAAACGATAAAAATATCGATTTGGTGACGCAACATATGAATATGAAATCACGTAAAATACGATTTTGAAAAGAACGGCCGGATCAGAATTCTTTCAGCACGACTCCTCTCAAAAATGGCGGTCTGAGCGTAGCGCATTTACGTCTCTGATATTTCGTATACACGTTTCATTATAGATTAGGTCCTCCAAAGGGTTGAGCCTCGTAAATGCCACTGGTCCTTCATCAGAGGGTGTAGTCTCTCTCGTGCTCCACATCCTCAGGCCGAGCTGGCCCAACCCAGCGACCCCCAGAGCCTTGGACGCGTGACTGGGCCTGGTAACTGGGAACTTAGTTATAATATAAAGAAACAACCGTTGCCGAAAATAAACGTCTCAGGTGCAGTGGCGAGCCGATGCGAAAAATACATTTATTAAAATCCTCTTTATTTTGCGAACTCCTAGTCTGATGCGGCTCTTGGTGATAGGTTGTTTAATGAACCGAAAAAGTGACGTGCATTGATTCGTGATCTGCAGCTGATATAACTGGACTGTTCCTGGTCTTCTCCAGATCCCCCCTCTAACGAACCTTTACTCCTGATAAATCATGTTACACGTATTTTGCCCTCATTATCATCAGTTCTGCATAACATACTCCGATTTGCGGCCGTGCATTATCTGTGAGATCATTTCAATACAATGAGAAGATAGAACAGTGTATATTTGCCTGAGTCGTAGTGGTTCATGAAATTTCACATTCCTTCACCGGTTGAATTTTTAGCTCTTTGCCAAGTAGGGTGCTGCCCGGGTGAGTGGGTTGGTTGTTGGCTCTATCGGCTACTTCTTCCAGCGTAACCGCGAGTAACACACTTGTACGACTGGGTTAATACTAATTGTGATGCAAATGTCGACGGTATCTTGAGAAACCCGAGCTTTCTAACCATATAACGTAGGTAGCTTATGTCTGACATGGCAGTGATGAAAATCATTAAACCCTGAATATTAGGGGTTATTTAGGGGCTGTAACCCGCCGTTTCACCTAACGGGCTAGGGATCCAGAAATAGACCTAGGCGAATAAATTAGTGGGAGACTAAAGACTTTCACTTACCGTCCGGAATGTCGGAGATGGTCGGTCATAGACGCCAAGTACACCTGAATTTACCAAGCTCTGAGGAATGGGGTTTCGTGATTGAAAGACAAGGGTTCAATATTGGCTTATAATAACGCAATTGTCAGAAATATGAAATATGGAATGTCTCGGCCGAGAAGGATACTGACTATTACTTAATCTAATTAGTGAGTAGGTAGAAGTGAAGGGCTGAAGGCCAAATGAATTTACGAAGTAGCTGAAGGCTCAGGAGTGTTTGATTTGGAATAACGGAAAAATACAAGTGATTTACTAATGTCCTCCCCTAATTCCCTTTGCTTTTCCTACGACAGACAAAATGCTAAATACTACGGTTACAAGTTACAATTCTCTGATCAGCTTTCTGGTGACTAAACGTCAGGGCTTGGGCCAGATTTAAAGAGTCGACTTTCGCGTTGCTAGGGTACGAGACAGAGTTATTTCGCCACTTACGTGCACCAACTCCTTCGGATGGAGACAACAGGGTGATGTGCTCTTCGCTGCTCGGCTTCGGTCAGGGGAACGCCGTCCAGGCCGGAGGAGGCGAGGCTCTTTCCGACGGAGGTCCGACGACTGGCGGTGCGTGGAAAACCTGGACTATTGGCCGTCGAATCGGGCGCGAACGGATCAACACTCGGGTTCGACGGGGGATTTTCAGTTCGTATAAGGGTCCACTGTTACGGGATAGGAATTGGCTGATCTCCCAATTCCCGAGTTCTCACCCTGAAGGAACCACGATACACTCGTTCCTTCAGGTCACTTTCACAACACCGGGTCACAAGGGGTTGACTTGCTACGCGTCGGGTGTTCCGCTTCGATGTTCCGGTTCACTTCGCTTCGATGTCCCGGTTCACTTCGCTTCGATGTTCCGGTTCACTTCGCTTCGATGTCCCGGTTCACTTCGCTTTGATGTCCCGGTTCACTTCACTTCGTTCCGCCTCGTCGGCGAACGGGGATTCCAACTTTCCTTCTCTTGAGTTCGGATACGACTGCTTGATGTTCCTTCTCCCAGTCCGCTCGTCAAGTCGCCTTCCCCTTCTACTCCTCCCTGGGTGTCTTGCGCCGCCCATCGCCTACCCAATCCAATGAGGACACGCCTTCCGCCCAGCTGGGGTTAGGCGCTTGGAGGGGAGAGGGGTCGTTCCGTCCCCCGCCGCCGAAGTTTCTTGACGGGGCGCTTGGAATCTGCCGCCCCGTTACACTCCTCCGATCTTTGGAGGCCGAGGTCTACCTCGGCAATTTTCCTTCCGGTGGGGGTGACTGGTGCGATGGGCATTGCGTCAGGTCGTTTTCCGGCTGTCGAGAGCATGATGGCGCTGATGTTCCAAGGTGGTGCAATGGGCGAGATGTGTCTTCCACTGGTCTTATCTTCTACTTCCCTACTATGCTGTGAAACATACAAACCGGCCCTTCCTTTAGTCTACTCTCACACTCCAACTCACACATTTCACACCCTAGATTTTGCTGCCATTAAGAAGGAAAAGGAAAACAAAAAAAGGGGGGGGGGGGACCCAGGGAGTCCGGTCACGACTCATGAGGTACGGTCATTAGTAAAACAAGGTAAGTACTTGTGTTGTGCATTTTATTTCCAGATCGGGGTTCATCATGGCTTCGTCCTCGTCTGATGGGCTGCTGTTTTGGTGCATGGTTGCGAATTCACTTGTTAAATAAAGAAGAAATAAATAAATAAATAAATAAATAAATAAATAAATAATTAAAAAAAACAATTATAGAACCGATAGATCACTTTCTTGCGCACCAAGGACCGATAATTTCCCCACGAATCGAGAAAGGACTTCCCAGTTGGTAAGAGCTATGACGGGTCTGTAATCGGGATGTCAATTGGAGCTGAAGGCTCTCGGAACAGTCCCGGAACAGTCTCGGAACAGAGGGCCTCGGAACAAGCCTCGGAACAGTCCCGGAACAGACTCGGAACAGAGGGCCTCGGAACAGTCTCGGAACAGAGGGCCTCGGAACAGACCCGGAACAGTCTCGGAACAGAGGGCCTCGGGACAAGTCTCGGAACAGTCCCGGAACAGACCCGGAACAGTCTCGGAACAGAGGGCCCCGGGACAAGTCCCGGAACAGTCCCGGAACAGACCCGGAACAGTCTCGGAACAGAGGGCCTCGGAACAAGTCTCGGAACAGTCCCGGAACAGACCCGGAACAGTCTCGGAACAGAGGGCCCCGGAACAGTCCCGGAACAGACCCGGAACAGTCTCGGAACAGAGGGCTACAGTGAGAGTGATGCTACTAGATAAATGAGCCAGTATCTAAATTTCGATTTGTGGAAAGAAAGAAAAGTCCTAGACACGGATTTGAAGTTAATTGACTCCTCACTCGCTTCCTCACACTCGGGCCGATTTGTTTGTTTCTTACAATTTTAAATTTTGGAATCTACAACTAGCACAATTTGAATTTCAAGATTATAGAACGCGACCCAATTCCTTCAGAGCTTTTTCTCACCAATATTCACCTGGTCAAGATCACTTGTTGTGGATACGACAGAAATCGAGATTTCTGAAATATCCCACCGCTGCCACCAAAAGATGTAACCCGCCGTTTTCACCTAACGGTCTAGGGATCCAGAAATAGACCTAGGCGAATAAATTAGTGGGAGACTAAAGACTTTCACTTACCGTCCGGAATGTCGGAGATGGTCGGTCATAGACGCCAAGTACACCTGAATTTACCAAGCTCTGAGGAATGGGGTTTCGTGATTGAAAGACAAGGGTTCAATATTGGCTTATAATAACGCAATTGTCAGAAATATGAAATATGGAATGTCTCGGCCGAGAAGGATACTGACTATTACTTAATCTAATTAGTGAGTAGGTAGAAGTGAAGGGCTGAAGGCCAAATGAATTTACGAAGTAGCTGAAGGCTCAGGAGTGTTTGATTTGGAATAACGGAAAAATACAAGTGATTTACTAATGTCCTCCCCTAATTCCCTTTGCTTTTCCTACGACAGACAAAATGCTAAATACTACGGTTACAAGTTACAATTCTCTGATCAGCTTTCTGGTGACTAAACGTCAGGGCTTGGGCCAGATTTAAAGAGTCGACTTTCGCGTTGCTAGGGTACGAGACAGAGTTATTTCGCCACTTACGTGCACCAACTCCTTCGGATGGAGACAACAGGGTGATGTGCTCTTCGCTGCTCGGCTTCGGTCAGGGGAACGCCGTCCAGGCCGGAGGAGGCGAGGCTCTTTCCGACGGAGGTCCGACGACTGGCGGTGCGTGGAAAACCTGGACTATTGGCCGTCGAATCGGGCGCGAACGGATCAACACTCGGGTTCGACGGGGGATTTTCAGTTCGTATAAGGGTCCACTGTTACGGGATAGGAATTGGCTGATCTCCCAATTCCCGAGTTCTCACCCTGAAGGAACCACGATACACTCGTTCCTTCAGGTCACTTTCACAACACCGGGTCACAAGGGGTTGACTTGCTACGCGTCGGGTGTTCCGCTTCGATGTTCCGGTTCACTTCGCTTCGATGTCCCGGTTCACTTCGCTTCGATGTTCCGGTTCACTTCGCTTCGATGTCCCGGTTCACTTCGCTTCGATGTCCCGGTTCACTTCACTTCGTTCCGCCTCGTCGGCGAACGGGGATTCCAACTTTCCTTCTCTTGAGTTCGGATACGACTGCTTGATGTTCCTTCTCCCAGTCCGCTCGTCAAGTCGCCTTCCCCTTCTACTCCTCCCTGGGTGTCTTGCGCCGCCCATCGCCTACCCAATCCAATGAGGACACGCCTTCCGCCCAGCTGGGGTTAGGCGCTTGGAGGGGAGAGGGGTCGTTCCGTCCCCCGCCGCCGAAGTTTCTTGACGGGGCGCTTGGAATCTGCCGCCCCGTTACAGGGCGAAACGGAGAGATTGACTTTTTGCATGAAAACATAGGTTGGAATATCCAACCAAAACGTGTTTCCATCGCAATATTCCAGTCATCTTGGTTGGAACCCTGGTGAAATCACAGATGGTGTTCGTATTTCCCCTACCCAGTATCCTCGCGTTATACGGCTCTCAGGTATTCATGAAATGGCTAATAACCGACCGCTAAGTCCTGAATACCAACTATCTGGGGATCCTCTATGCACTTCCCGCGCGTCAAAAATGTATACCCGACCTAGATGCACCTTCCAGCAAAACCCTTGTTACACGCGTTTCCTCCAGTTCATTCGTGAATTATTCGTCAGACCTCCACAATGGTTTCAAGGGAAGGCTGAAGGCTCTTTCAATCTTCGATGAGCCTTAAAAACGATCAAGAAGAATATTCCAATGAGGAATCTGAAGTAGATATCACAGGTCCGATACCCGATTCCATTTCTTCCGTTATTTGAACGTTTTACTACGACATGAAGGAATATTCAACACAATATGACTGTTCTCTTTGAGCTGACATCTGAGCTCAACTGCCACGGCAATTTGTCGGCTCCTCATTGGATGGCACAAATAGGTTGAGCTGAACGAAAACAACTCCATTAAAATTCCCTTAACGGAAACAGCTTTGTTTCTAATCAAAGACGTTTGACTCCTTGCACGTCCTACACAGTTTGGGATACGTACAAGGTGACAAGGTGGTATGTGATCGTATTGATGGTTGCAATTCACACTCGTGGCCGTAGGGTACATTCCTCACAATCTAATTTCGACTGTCTCCGATCGTCGTTCTGGGACCCACTTCATTGGATTCAGCATCCGAAATTTAGTGTAAAATGATAAATGATGACACTACTCGCCTAGATCGCCAAAAATCTCGAAAATCAATTTTTCAAAAAACACATTTTGACCCCTACCCCGCTCAAATTTGGTCCAATCGGGCTGAAAAGTTTCGAGGAACATTCAAGGCCGGGAACAGACCCCTGGACCCAAATCTCAGATTTTTAGATAATTTTCTACAACCGAAAACGGCGTGGACAATGGGCGTACGGTGTATGGCGGACGGACATTGACCTTTTTGGTTGGTTATTCCTTGAATAATCAACCTGTTTTCATGCAAAACAAGTGCTCTCCGATACGGCTCAAAATTGTTTTCTAGACGTTTCATGGTGTCAACATAAAAAAAGGTCAAAGTCCGTCCGCCGTCCACACCGTTTTTGGTAATGGAAAATTTTCTAAAAATATGAAATTTCGGTTAGGGGTCTGTTCAGGGCTTATGACGGTCCTCGAAACTTTTCAGCCCGATCGGACCAAATTTGGGCGGGGTAGGGGTCAAAATGTGTCTTTTTGAAAAATGGATTTTCGAGATTTTGGGCGATCTAGGCAAGTGGGTTATCATTTTCCTCTAAATTTTGGATCCTGAATCGATTGGAATGGGTCTGGGATTTGATCTAGACACCATGAACGTCCAGAAAAAAAATTTTGAGCCGAATCGGAGAGGTTGACCATTTGCATGAAAATGACCCCCACACGCCTAGGTACCAGAAATCCAAAAACCCTCATTATAAATAGATATATAGAAATCCATTTTGACCCGTAACCTCTTCCAGTGGGCGGCAATTGTTTCAGTACTAATCTTATTGGATTCACAGCGTCCTAAATGTAGTCTAAAATAATAACACCCCCCCCCCCCCCCCCAACGCTAAATCACCAATAATCTCGAGAAATACATTTCTTGAAACCCCCTTTTTGAAAACCTTTTTGACCCCTGACTTGAAATGCCCAGGAAAAAATGTTGTGTCAAATCAGAATCAGAAAGATTGATTTTTCGCATGATAGCATTAGAGAATAATCAACCAAAAACGCTGCAAATTTTTACACACGGGTTGGTTATTCCTCGGACCAGGCGCATGGAGATTCATTTCTTCAACATGGGAAAAATGGGGGGAAAAGTGGGTGTGGCGGGTCCCGGACCCATTCCAATCGATTCAGGGTCCAAAATTCAGTGGAAAATGATACCCCACACGCCTAGGTACCAGAAATCTCGAAAACTTATTCAAAATAAGTAATAAATAGCCATTTTGACCCATAACCTATTCAAGTCGGTGCCAAGCGTTCTGTGACCCTTTTCATTGGATTCAGCGTCCAGAATTTAGTGGAAAATCATACTTCACAAACCTAGATTGCAAAAAATCTCAAAAATCCATTTTTCGAAATTCACATTTTGACCCCTACCCCACCCAAATTTGGTCCGATCGGGTTGAAATTTATCGAGAACCAACTAGGCCATGAACGGACCCCTGACCAAAATTTCAGATTTTTTGAGTAATTTCTAGTACCAAAACTTGGTGTGGACGGCGGACAGACATTTGCTAATTTTGATGTAGACACCTTGAAACGTCCAGAAAATTTTTGGGCTGAATCGGAGAGATTGACTATTTGAATGAAAACATAGGTTGATTATAATCTACAATAATTATTCAAGGAATAACCAACCAAAACGTACATTGTCGTCCGCCGTACGCACCTTTTTCGGTAGTATACACTTCTCTAAAAGTTTGTCCTCGATACATTATAGCGCAATCTAAATTTTGATGGTGAGAGGAGGGGGATTTGTCAAAATGTGTTTTTTGAAATGTTGATTCTTAAGCTTTTTGGTGACCTAGGCTTGTGGGGTATCATTTTCCACTACATTCTGAACGCTGAATCCAAAGAGATGGGTTCCCACTAGGCGTAGGTATGGGTTAAAATGGGTACCTACCTATCAATTGTGATGATGGGTTTTCAGGATTTTTGGGTACGTTGGCGTGTGGGGTATCCTTTTCCAATTCTCATTCGTCAATGAGAGCTCTGATTGGAGAGGGGAAAATGAGAGCTGAAAGTATGGTAACAACCAGAAGTTACAATAGGGGAAGAATACAAAAATAGAATACCTAGATAGATAATAACTTTTCCTTTGTAGAGTGAAATGTCCTCAATTTTTTCCCATGGCTTTTTTGCTGATGACATATTGATTTTTATGGGCTAGGAATGTTAACTTTTACGAAATCCTCATTTTGAACCCTTTAGATGTGTAGAACCCTACGGATGAAAACTATTATTTTTTTTTGAGCAATTCGATCTTTGTGTGGCCCACCAATCAATGTTTTTTTTAAACTCTGTCGTGAAGGCGTGAAATATTTGATATATGTACGAGCATATGAACATACTTTCTCCTCTAGTCCGGACGAAATACTTGAGATCTCTCCCTTGTTGATGAGTTGGAGTCCTCAACGAGAATATGAACGGAACTCCGTATACAGCACATATAACACATATGTGGGTATAGTGGCAGTCAACTAGAAGTTGACGCGGACCAAAAGGAATGTGCAGATATTCCCAAAAAAAAAGGTTGGTACAGGCATGCAACAGATGATCTCCAATAAGAAATGATAATAGTCAAGAGTGTCCTTTCCATCGTCCTCATAAAACAATCATGGATCAAGTCGCTAATCATAAGTAGTTCTCCTGCTAGTGCGGGCATTGCGTCACGACAGATAAGTGATGCACCGCTTCGAACTTAACACGCCCTTATCGTGTTGATCGCGTAAGATGTGGGCTTGCCAAGGGAAAATCCGACCTCAAATTCGGGCTCAACAAGGCCTTTAGGCTATCCTCTGGCCCGATCCCGCATGTAGCCGAGTGCTACGTCCTGAAAGATATTGCTTCAGTTCTTGTCGGGCCATCCATTTATTCGGCTGAAGGAAAAACCCGATCGCCGACGAAGACGGTTTTGACCGTGCAGCTTTTAAATGTCATACGTCACTCCTGAATATCTCCTAGCAAATGTTCAAATGTCAATGCTTCCAGGGGTTGGGAGTTGCAAGACTGTTTTAAATTCGTTCGGATTGTTGAGTGGAACCTCAACAGAACCTACCCCACGGTTCCACTCGCGAAACCTACTTGTTTATTCGAATCAAGTTACACCTCTCACCAGAACGCAGCTCTCAGCCAAGATCAACAAAACAAATAATCTGAATTGCTCTAAGTAACAGAACAACTGATTTTTAGCATTTTTTTTATCGCGCCGAGCACTAACTGTGAAGTATACGAACAACTTTGAATTATTTCTTTCACGGGGCATAATAAGATAGAATTATAATTTTGTAGTCGACAGACTACAATAAGCGACGCAAAAAGAGTAAAATGTAACAAAAACTGAAGTACATGAATAAAAAAACTTTTATAAAAACAACGTTTTTCATATGCACTAAAAAGTAGAAAATAATTTTCCTATGAGCCTGGCAGAATTTCTGAATAAATTGGTCACATTATGGTAACAGACTTTATAACAATTTCCAATTCTTATAAAACGAAAAACGTTGGGCGCATTTTGTATTATTATTATGAATGTTCATTTTAGAATCATATAAATATGAGATTTATATGAGGTAATACTAAACTACTGTTTATTTCTGACAATATATTAATTTTACAAATTATCTATGATAATTATTAATGTAATTGAACATATATGATTATATTATAAATCATATATTGTGTCATAAATCGTATATTATATTTATAAATCACTAATTGTGATTGTAAATGAAACATTTTCATAGTAACTTATGAATATATTTATTTCATTTAAAGTAAAATTTTATTTCTGCAAAATTATGTAACAAATATGTACTTGAAGAATTATTGTAGAAATCATGATTTTAATGTTCATTTATATGAAAAATTTTGAATTCGTTAATGATGATTAGTATTATTGCATATGATTATATCAAATGATTTCTAATGTTCACAATTCAATTCCGTGAAACTGTATTAACTGAATATTATGTCAACTGAATTAATATCAAGAAATTTCATTTTATAGAAATGTGAGCGTATTAGAAAGATCTTGATGTTTGAGTACATGCGCCCAACGTTTTTCGTTTTATAAGAATTGGAAATTGTTATAAAGTCTGTTACCATAATGTGACCAATTTATTCAGAAATTCTGCCAGGCTCATAGGAAAATTATTTTCTACTTTTTAGTGCATATAAAAAACGTTGTTTTTATAAAAGTGTTTGTATTCATGTACTATTATTTTCTACCTTTTAGTTTTGTTCGTTAGAAATTTGTAATCGTAAAATTTTATTGAAGAACCTCCATAAACAATGCAGATATTCCCCCCGGGCGGGGGGGGGGGGTTAATCCTTTGTTTACCTTTTTCAATCTCCAACACATTCTAGAGGGATTGGACAACCTTTGGACTAACGTTACATTTTTTTCTCTCGTCATTGTTGACAGGTCCCAACCTAGTGATATATAATTTTATAATTTTATTTTATTGAAATTACTCAAGAAGCTCATTAAATCATCATCAAAGTATTATAATATTGCATTGTCATCTGGTTCTGATCTACATGTAAAGTTTCAGAACTATAGATTGCCGATAAATGGTCAAAATTTGAGTTGAAAGATTTTGCGGACAAACAGACAAACAAACAAGAAAGCGGGTTAAGAGAAAAAAAAACGTTTTAATAATGTGTTTTGAAAAATGGATTTTTGAGATTTTGGGCGATCTAGGATCATTCGAAATGGGTAGATAGGTAGGCATTTAGACCCATAACCTCATCCAGAGGGCGCCAACCGTTCCGGGGCTCATTTAATTGGATTCAGCGGGGTCCGGAAGCGGTATGACAAAAGTGTCTGACGCCCCCTTAAAGCCAAGGTCAAGGTGGAACTAGATTAGATGCTACGAAAAGTCAATACGTCATAGTTCCAGTGGAACACTCGACTGACTGGTGTGCACCAATGGTCGTCAGCATGAAGAAAGGAGGAGGTGTCAGAATTCGTGTTGACCTTTCAAAATTGAACAACAGTGTGAAGCGACAATTTCGTCCAATTCCCAGAATTGAACTTTCCTTTATAGCGGAACTGGCTGGGGCTAAATTCTACAGTGAAATTGACGCCAATTCCGGATTCTGGCAGCTGAACCTTGCAAAGGAGTTGCAAGATTATACGACGTTCATCACACCATTTGGGCGCTACAAATTCTGTAAGTTAACATTTGGTATCACGTCCGCACCTGAGGAATATCAACAACGGATGTTAATGATACTAGAAGGGCGCAGACCAGTTGAATTCTCAACTGGCCCTCTTTCCTCCAGGCTTTGGTAAAACTGCAAACTGATCCCTCCAAGCTTTGGTTGAGATGACTTCACCTCTTTTCACGCTTACACAATCTTTATTTGGAAATATCTCAGCAATCCTTTAATACAGCTGAACAACTTTTAGAATATAAGAATAAGGAAACCAAACCAGACTATATACACCAGAAAAACTGAACTGGGACCAGGATCAGATACAGTAAACAGATGAGGGCTAACCTTCCTGATACCTGAATTCAGTGTTCATGCTTTTTTAGACAGTTAAGGACAACTGTCTATATGTAGTTATTTATTGAGTCTACCTTGGCTAATGGCTCGGGAAGATGCTCCTGGGCCGCTCCCACATCAACAGGGTCTGGCTTGCTTACTACCTGTAACCCAAATTGAAATGAAAGACACAGTTTCTACAAATTATATTTCTATTGAGTCAAAACACCCACGTCTCCGATTTCGCTGTGCTCTTCTCCGTGGAATGTTCCTTCATATTCTTCCTTACTCCATCAATGGAATGAAGTCAGGAATCTCCAAAAACTGGGATTCTCAAGAAAATCGAACTCTAAGCCCATAAGGAATTCATAAAGACGTTGGTCGAACTCTCAGGGTAAAGATTTCCTCTCTAGAATTATGCATTAACAAACTTGAATCGCCTAAGACGATCGAAAAGGGCTTATTTCAGAATCCAATAAATTCTTTATGTATTCAGCTACGACTCTCTTCAGAACTTTCAGACGCAGCATAATGCCTGAAAGAACCCACTTTTTCTTTCCCTCGTCGGTTCCGAACTAGTATAAGTATAAGTATATAAGTATAAGTTGATGTGTTCATCGAGAAAAACTTGAAAGTTTTGTCATTTTGATTCAAAGCAGATCGTCCTCCTCTTCTTCAATAGCCCCTAGAGCAAATTAAAACCGTTTAGTATAATAAATCGCCTGAAAATAGGCAGCCATTAAACAAGGTTGTTAGAAAATAGACTTCTCTGGGTGAGTCCCTTGCGGCCGCGTTCCCGCCAATAGGAACACTTGCATCTGATTCAAATCCTACTCAGGTACATCTTTCTCTTTGTTTTTTCTCCACTTCCCATACTGCCCAAGTAGGGAATTTTTTAATTTAGAGTGTAAGTACCGTTAACTGTAAAAGTAAAACCTTCAATGCACAAATATGTCTTGAATTGTTCAGTATTAATTCCAATCTAAATTCCCCTGCAGTAATTCAATCAATTCTTGGTTAATATTGTTCAGACCTGTTAGATTGATCCAGACGTGGAAAAATGTTCGATTCTCATGACACAATTTAAATTTTAAATGAATAAATTTGATGGAAGTAAATGAAAACTACAAATTTTTAATCCGGTCATCTCAATTTATTTGCCAATATCTTCGTTGCATTCGGCTTTTTTCCTTCCACGGCCATTTCAAATTCTGCTTCCGCGGTAGGGGAGTCTCTAATGAACATAAGACGATTAGTACTGTCTAATTACTGACTCTAAGCGACCAGACTCCCTGTATAGCCTTTATACTGAACAATCCTCAACGCCATCTTCCATTGCCCCTCTTTTTTCTTCATTTTCTTCCTTAGTCCTTTCGCCACCCTTATAGAAACCGGGGTAGCGAGGGGGAGGGGAGGGCTTTTCCTTAATTACATGGAATTACATTTTCCGCTCACAAACTTGTCGTTACGTCAACAATTAAGAATTATACTTCTTTTTGTTTTGTGACGCTCTATTTTCATAAAACATCGACTTGAGCCTGCCATTTTGCATATTTTCTTAAAAGTAGGGTAAAGTGGTGTGGCCTCGTGTATGAGGAAACTTTTTGAGTAATGCCTTCAACTAGAATGGTCGTAATGGGCCTAGATGCCACACTTCAATCATTTTAATGAGTTTTACACATTTGGCCAATTTGCCAGCAGGGGATTCCCTTTTATCGGAGAAAAATACATAACTGGGTCTCGTCAGACAATTTCTGAGCTCATTCAGATTGAGATGATGTTAAAATGCGGTCTATGCAGTGCGCGCAGGTTTTGAAGAATGAACTAGCACAGAACTAACACATTTTTATGAAGAGTGGGATCATATCCCCCTCGCAATGGGACCTACGCAGATCCAACTAACCCGGGTAGCAGTTAAGTACCTCTGTTTCTAGTAAAATATCAGACAAGATCCCATTTCTCGAAGTTGAATAAGATCCCCTCCTGTGAGGAGATACCTTTCGTTTACAAGAGCTAGAAAACCCATTGCCTGGGATCTTTTCATAACACCACTTAATCATTGAAGGGATCTCAATATTTGAACCATGAATACAATAGTTTTTCTTAATAAGGTCTTTCGGGTTATCCGCGTGGAGTGGCCCTTGATCAGAAAATCCGATAGCCACGCTCGGTAAAACCGCTGAACTACGCGGAAAAAATTGGCTGAGCGCAGTTTCTCCTAGCGATGCAATTTTTCGTTGAATGAAGCGAAAAAGAACATCGATTTGGAGACCAGTTTCTGGAGGCCACAGATTTGAAATCATCTTTCTAAAACCTCGTTTTTTTTCACACTCCGGACTGATTAAGGATTATATAGGTAATTATGGCAGCAAGGTAACCTTACATGCGAATATCGGCATTCAATTCGTGGCTATAGCGTTTCCTATTCAGTCAAAATTGTCATTTCGCATTCTTTCGGATCAAAAAAAGTTTGAACTGGTAACTCTGTAATCATAATGACAATGCGATTTTGACCTCAGTGCTCGGAGAAGCCCAATGTTGCTAGTGATTTAATTTTCACTATTCCTCACCGAATAAATAAATTAACTGTAAATGTACTATTTCAATAGTACATTTACAGTTAATTTATCATTATTTATCATTTATTTCAATAGTACATTTACAGTTAATTTATTTATTCGGTGAGGAATAGTGAAAATTAAATCACTAACACCTGTAAGGCAGTTTTCCGCCCGAGCGGCTTGCGCCTGAATCGCAGTCATGACGTTTATGGCCTTGGGAGGCTCCTATGTTTGCGATGTTGTCAGACCCTGAATGAGGCGATCGGGTCGGGTAACCAACTAGAGTGGTGGGGGAGGGTGTAGAGTTTGTACGCGTTATTTTTAGCGCTTTTCTCCCTCTCTCTGGATAGCCACAGAAGGGACCGGCGAAAATGTACCGCACTTGCTTCCTATAAATAGCAGTGAAGGCGTCATAGACTATGTCACGACCTGGCCTCCCCTACGCCTCTGATAAGAGATACATTGCCGCCCTTTAAGGAGCATAATAAATATATCCAATCGAGCGTTCAACACTAACCACTCCTTTGGCTCAGAGTCAGATACTGTCACCAGATCTCCCAAAATGAATATTTTTAATTTAAAAATTATAAAATAGTAAAAGCTCTCCACCGTCCTTAATTACTAAGGGCTTCCTTAAAACAATCTACAATTTCTACTCAAAATCGTTGCGTTATTTCCAAAATAACGATACTTGTGCGGCAGGGTTCGGTGAAACACTCATCTGTCAATCAATTCTCTCTTCCAAAGGTTGTCAACGCCGCGCCATTTTTTGGCAGGACGCACCTCCACCTCTAGGACAATCTATTATTGGCACCGTTCGGATGGTGTTGCGTAAAACTCTGGGTGGAATGTCGCTTCAATGCTAATAATAAACGATTTTATAAGATGAACAGAAGGTAATTTAATTCCCAGCGTTGGCGAGAAAATCAAAACACATGTTATAAACAGGGAAGGCTTACCTTCCTGAATAAATCGGGCGGCTCAAGTTCCTCTGATTCTCAAGTGTCGAGGTATGCCCGTGTACATCTACGAAAATAATCATTTGAGGTTGTGGTTATCTTCTCATGGGTTGGGGACTCTCTTTGCCCGACAGTTCCCTGGTAAGCCTTTAGATTCTGGCATGTGACATCCTGGTTCCCATACGTTGATTTCGGCCACGACTGTTATCGACGGGACATTTCAACCCCGATATTTAGAGGTATGGGAATGCTATCAAGTTGTTACCGTCGAGCATACGGAGTGAAATTTTTCTTGGTGGCCGCAAGTGCGAGGTGAAATTCCCCTCCAGTCGCCGCGGCTGAGTCCTTGGGAGAATTTCCCATTGTTTGGACGAACCAGGTGCCGAAACCCCATTTTATTTATTCATCAAGACCTTCTAAGATCTACCAAAAAAGAAGTTTCATCCTCATATTCTCTTTTAGAAGAAGAAAATGAAGATGTGATGGAGGCCACTCAATATGGCATTATGTGACTTAGCTGAATGAGTACACCACAGTGTCTTCCAGTTCAGATTGACCAACCCTCCAACAACATGGAACAAGCAGCACACTCTCCGAAAATCGAGTCCACAGTTCGTCATGGAGCTGCTTACTTAGCACTTAGAACTTACTAGCTTAGAACTTAGCTCTATGCAGAGTTAAGTTTTCAGAGGCGAAGGCCCTGGTCTATCCTTCCTTTTCCCGACGGAATCTCTTCAAAATGTCTCACTGTTTGAGATGAACAGCATCGAAGGTGTGAAAGTACGAGTCGAACGCACTAAAACCTCACTTCTCTTGATCTACAGAGCTCAGCCTGGGACTGTTCAGCATATTACGTTGGGCTGAGTCCGGACACTTGCTCATGGCTCAGTCGGTCGATGGCCTGTTGTCGTTCTTTCTCAAGGATCATCTTTCTTCATAGGATCACTTCGATATAGTTGGCTGTACTTTGCCAGCTGTCATTGTCATTCATCATTCTTCTCACCAGTTCCTCTGGTGATAACGGCAAATCTTCATCCAATTGTTCCCAGAGGTTGTTCTTTTACGTCTCCCTGGACACTCGAAGAATGGCACTATCCTCTACAGTAAGGCAGTGCAACCACATAGGAGCCCTCCCTCACTATTCCCATTGTATGAAGGTATTGATAAAAGAGCTCGTGGCCCAAGAGATACAGTGTCGCGTAGCAATTAACCTTCCCCAGCTTCCTTCTGAGCCATGCAGGGTCACTAGGTATAAGGGGCTTGGACTCCAGTGGTACACAGGCATTGGAAAATCAGTGAGTTCCAGACGTGGCCCATGGCAAATCTTGCCGCAGCAATCTGTACTTTTCGGTGATGCGCAAAGTACAGCCATAGCGTAAAAGTATCTCTAAAGGAATAACGAACGAGTAAATATAGTTATAATTAAAATTTGTCACCCTATTGACGCTTTAAATGTGTTAGAGAGTATAAATATTCGGCAAGATTCAAGTGTCAAACCTACCAAGGAGCTTATATGCTAAGGACATTTTTTTTCTTTTTCTTCAGACTCGTTGTATGTAAATGTCAAGGTGCCAGGTTTCGACACGGAGCGGGCATCTCGTTTTGGGAGCTCGTATTTTGTTCAAACAACACACCCATCTTTCCTCCCTTCTGGCCTGGTTTTTATAAGGTCAACCGGTGACACATTGTGTGGAAACTGAACTCATTTTACGCTTAATCAAATGGCAAAGTGTTGTTTGAAAGTAGGATGAGATGGTCCTGTGATTATTGATGCGCGTTCAAGCATAGTAGGGTACCACGACACGAAATAAATTTGTTGGGGGCACATACAGTTCAAGACCAATGTCGAGAATTATAATTCTCTGAACAAGTAGGTGTTTATACAAATTGACACGCCCGTACTTCAGAAGGCCCTTGATCGAGAAACACAAATACCGTGGTACTTACGACATTACTATTACTGTTACTATTTTTTATTAATATTACTATCATTTTCGTTTCTTATGAGAAGGCTCTATTACTTATTTATCAACTCACATGCGGAATAGTCCATGTCAAAACGCAGAGCTTTGGGTGGCTTTCTCAAAATACTTCCAAGATGATCCTGTGAGGACGGTATGTGTTGAGCTCATAAAAAGGGAACTCTTGAGGTACAGTTCAGCGGAAAAATCCTTTCATGAACTCGTCTCCGTTTTTACTTAGTTATTCCATGAATAATCGATCTTTGTTTTCATGTAGAAAGCCAACCTCTAAAATACGGCCAACTTTTTTTTTTTTTTTTTGCGTTTAGGTAAAAAAATCTTGATTAAAATAAGCAAATGGCAGTCCGCCGTCCACGCCGATTTGGGTGGTAGGAAATTTTCTGAAAATCTAAAATTTTGGTCAGGGACCCGTTCCCGGCTCTGGTTCCCCTAGTAATCATTGAAACATTTCAACCCAATCGGACCAAATTAGGGGGGAATAGGGGTCAAAATGTGTTTTTTGAAAAATTTACTATCGAGATTTTCGGCAATCTAGGCGTGTGGGGTATCATTTTACACTCAATTTTGGACGCTGAGTCGATTAGAACGAGTCTCCAAGCTCCTGGTTGAAGGAATAACCAACCTTTGTGGAATCATTTGCAGCGTTCGAACTGCCAAGCTCAATCAATTAAAAAAAACACATTTTGACCACTACCCCCCTACTCCTCTTCAAATTTGGTCCGATCAGGCTGAAAAGTTTTGAGGACCAACTAGTGCCGAAAACGGGTTCCTAACCAAAATTTCAGATATTTAGACAATTTTCCACCGAAGTCGGCGTGGACGGTGGACGAACATTTGCGAATTTTGATCTAGACACCTTGAAACGCCCAGGAAAAAAATTTGGGCCGAATAGGAGAGATTTGACATTTTCATGTAAACATAGGTTGGTTATTCAAGGAATAATGAGGGATTTCTATCTATTTTTTTGGTTGGTTATTCAAAGAATTCTCTTCTCATTCACTCAGTTCACATTAACTTTTTCTCGACATATCCGGAACACACAATCCAAAGGACTTGACACCAACCACTTATTGGAAAAAATAGCGTCTCGATTCATTGTTTGTATTTTTAGAATTCAGAGATGAGTTTGAACGTTTCATCGTTGAACTCGCTCGTTAGAGGGTGGCCAGAGAGGTTGTTCTCGAGAAAACATTTAAAAACTCATCAAGAGAGAGAGGAAAAGACCAATAGTGCACATTTGATGCGGATCCCCTTACGTGGTGAGCTGACAACAAATTTGAAATTAGCTTCTTGTTTATTTTTCCTTGTTTTGCCTTGTTTCCTCGACCCTAAACGGTACGGCAAATCCTTCAAAGTACGTTAAGTAATGTTGGCCAATGAGACATTTCATAATACTCCATCATGTTCAGTTTTGAAGCAAAGAGTAGATATTCCATTTCCTCAGTGCAATAATTGTTGTACCCAGACTGATGGAATGTTTAGTCTCACGTGGACTCAATTGAGAATTTAACTATGCACAAGTTGATACCTTCAAAAATAGTCTATTTTCATTTTAACGACTGAGTAAGATAGAAGATTGATGAAGCATTCAAGATCAAATCTTCGTGCGTTGTCGCTGAATCATATGAAGGTGACCTCTTTCGGTGAGCACCTACTCCCTTAATGGTCTCGGATTGATAGCGCTAAAATTCCTCTGGTCCTCTCAATGGTTGAATTACCTCAATAAACAGGCGGTGTCACGTTTGGAACTTGAGTCAGAATATGCGAGTCGGTCTTTGGATGCCGAAGAGCGCCCCCCGATTACGATTGTGTAACAGAAGCTTTGTCGGTTTCCTCGCAATTAAACCAGTTCAAGTGGAATTGTGGGATACGATTCCCAGTTTCAAAGGAGAACTACTAGTTGGGAAGGTTGAGAGCAAATTAATAGAAACTTGAAACTTACTGCCGCCGTATTCATGCAAATGAAGCTGATTTCATGACTACTATGCTCGACACCCCCTTCTTCACTACTCCATTATTAGTTGCAATAGGATAATAGTTTCAAAACCCGCGGCTAAAATCAGGTCTCGTAGACTGTATATCTTGTCTCATTTTACATAGCAATGAGTCATATACATATCGTTCAGCAGTTGGGTACACAGCGCCTCAACAATATTATTGCCCATCCAAGAGGATTATTTTTCATTACTAAATCCACAGTGGAGTGAAGGCATACGATTTTTTTTTGGACGGTTTTCATGCCCAAAGTCACAGGGGGTCAACCATCTCCGATCAACTCCAAAATTGTTTTCAGGACGTTTCATGATGTCTAAGACATACCGGACCAGGAGCATGGAGAAAATAGGGGAAAACAATGAGTGTCCCGGATTTATTTCAATCGATTCAGCGCCCAACATTTAGTGGAAAATGGTACTCCACACGTCTAGATACCGGAGATCTCGAAAACCCACTTTTGAAATAGGTAGATATACCCATTTTGACCCATTTTGATACACGCCTAGAACGCCAAAAATCTGAACTGAACACATTTTTCCCAAAATCAGTTTTTAGAATAATTAAAAGCTAAGCAATGTACCTTGGCTGAAGATGTAACCTAGTTAACCTAGTAACTCAAGTCACAAAAATATTGCTAATAAGTTTATAACTTGGTGCAGTTCTAATAAACAGAGGAAAAAAAACTCGACGCTTTGCGCCTCGGCGGGGGGCTCCGCCCCCCTGCACCCCTCGGATGTTATTACTGTAACGATTTATGTTCTTAGTAAATAATTTATTAACAATTGTTGACACACTGTTGACATTCGCGCACTTACACAATGACAGAATCACAATGCACGGTTGTAACGCGGTTGTCGCACTATTTATAACGCGGCACGGCACAATTTATAACCCGAAGCGTCTATATCCGGACTCCGAATTGAACTGAACTGGGCGGCGCTCGTGGGTCTGTTTTATACCTGCTGGTCGAGTACCTTCCAGAACGTTCCCTGGTTCTGGGAACTCAACATGTTGTCTGGAGCGAACGGGGAGGTTCCCGAATGTTCGAGACCCTTAATCCTCCACAGGTCGTTGACCTTGCGACGCCAGCAGCCCATTTGACCGGCGCCGGTGCGAGCTCGCAACATTACTTTGAACCTGACGGCTAAAATGTAAAATACATGGAATCATGTTTTAGCGATGGATCCTCCTGCAAAAAGTGAGATGAAAAAGTACTAGATGAATTTCTCTTAAAACCGAGTCGTTGCTAGGGAAATGGTACTTCGTCATTTCTCATCCCACAAAATTCGTTCACCACTCGTTGGATAGCTCTCGAATTATCAAAAAGTATCATGCAAAGCACTGCGAAGTGCGTGGGCAAAAATCGTAATTATGAGCATGGTTATTTGAATAATTGTGTACACTCAGGTTTCTAGCAACGACTCGGTTGTAAGTGAAATTCATCTCACTTTTTCATGTCCCTTTTTCATCTTACTTTTTGCAGGAGGATCCATCGCTAAAACATGATTCCATGTTAAAACATTTTTTCAAGCGATTCATGATATCCACAACAAATCCTCGGACTAGGAGCACGGAGAAAACAGTGGGTGTGGAGTGTACCGGATAATAGGCCTCGGGTGTGAGTGATAGAGAGACCCTTGAAAAGAACTGTACCTAATTCAGAGACCATCATCAAAATTTGCATAATTTGAATAGTAGCGGTGTTGAACGATATGATGGCTGTTGGGTTTGAATCACTCCTCCCTTTAAAGCGCATGTAGGAAACCTAACTCAAACCCATAGTTTTGTTGAAAAATCAATACAATGAGTGCCAATCGTTCTGGGCCCCTTTTGATTTGATTCAGCGTCCAGAATTTAGTTGAAAATGATACCCCTCACACCTAGATTGCAAAAAATCTCAAAAATTCATTTTTCGAAATGCACATTTTGACCCCTACCCCACCCAAATTTGGTCCGATCGGGTTGAAAAGTTTCGAGGACCAACTAGAGTCGGAAACGTTCCCTGACCCGAATTTAAGATTTTTAGAAAATTTTCTACTACCAAAGTTGGCGTGGACGGCGGACGGACATTTGCTAATTTTGATCTAGACACCTTGTAACGTCCACAAAAAAATTTTGGGGTGAATCGGAGAGATTGGCCTTTGCATGAAAACACAGGCCAGTAAAAGGATCAGTAAAAATGTTCATTTAATTTATTTAGGGTATTGAATATACAATGCAATATTTGAAATTGAGGACAGTTGCAATCGATCCGCGGTCGGCCTGTTCTGCACCGACAGAAATAGGGTTTTTGGTTAATTACGGAATGAACGCAATGTGATTTACCATTCATTTAGTATCAATGAATCCAGTCTCATGTTGATCCTCAATGTATTGTTCCTAGAAAGGCTCCTGACCCGCCGATTGATCGCTGCTACCTGTCAAATTTTAGCAGATGGTGTGACTTGTCGCATCTGGGAATATCTAGGGGTTCTAGGAAAATGTTCCCTGCAGTTAGATAAAACTTAGCGGGAAGTGATCGCCCAAACGACAGAGGTACAATGATAGCGGAAAGATATTTCGGTGAGTATTTTAATTTTTCAGTTGCATTCGTTTTCCAAATTTGTACCCCCCGGTTTATGTTTCTAGGAAGAGGACAGGAAAGTGAAGACCGTATTCAGAGGTTGCTCCTAGGGCACGGAACACTCTAACTTCTTCACTGGGACTAATGAGAGATAAACGTATCAGGTACTGAAATGAAAAGGAACAAGTTGTATCAGTGATTGGAAAAAGCCGATTGGTGAATAGTTGATACTAGTTGCTGACATAGTCCTGCAGTGTGACGGTAATGTATTCGTCGCGCTCGTCGCCCTCATTACTACCATTGGCTCTGTCCTCCCGTCCTTCCGAATTCGACCCGCTAGATACGACTTTGGCTCCGGAGGACACCGGAAATGGCCTTAAATGTCAATATCAGAGGAGGACGGCCCTCATTCAGTCCGTTTTCACTGTGGCGTGAACGGAGTTGAATCCTAGAATGGACTGATGGATTACAATTATCCGCTTGAAAACTTCCCTCGGCTTGTCGGGAATCAAGGCACCGGTCGTCAACGCTAGATTGAAAAATCATAATACGTACCCTCACCGAAATAATTTGAACACGAACGAAATGTTACCGAAGGTCTGCGCTTGGTCAATGTCAAGAATATTTTTATTAAATTATTGCTGTTTCTAACCTAACTAACCGACATAAACTGGTTCCTAACACTGCTATAACCGATGTTCACTACACATTCATGCGCAGTACGAAATCGAACATGCTATTGCACAAACCTACCCCACCTATCTATCGAAGCATCCCTGAGCTTTCCAGTCGAACTTATCCTAGTCCCTCGTTCTCTCCGTGGAATTTCACGAATAATTTAATTCCCTGCAAAGAGAAAGTCTACAACTCCCTGAGTGGATAGCGGCAGGAAGGATAAGGGTATGAGTGGGAAGATTAACTGGAGCGTGAAATCCACAGGGTTCCTGAGGCCCCCTGAAATGAGTTTACCACCCAGCTTCTACATTTTTATCAAAGAAAGTGCCTAGCACGCTTCTTAATACCGTGTAACTTCGTCTAGTTTATTAGTCAACAAAAAATACAGTTGGGATACTGCGCATTCTCTTCCAAGGAAAAAATAACCCATCATACATTGGCTGTTGAATGTCCACTCGCAAAGCGGCTACAGCAACATTCTTTCTGTTGCAGTAAAGACTGCGCTTTTAATGAATTACCAAAGATTTATAGACAAGGTGAGCTCCGTGTTATTATTCTCTCCGCCATTCTACAAATCGTGAAGCGAATAGCCGAGATTTATTAGGAATTTCAGGGTCGATTGGTGTAGTGAATAGCGTGAATTCTGTTAATTGAGATTTTAACTCGTACTGGTGACGAGTGAACTCGAGTAACAAGGCCGGTGCAGGATAATACTTTATATTGCGAAAAACAATGAAACTCAGCGAGAGCAACGCGGCCGGAAAGAATTCATGGGATGAACGAAGAGGTTATTTTTTGTCCGAGTCGATTGGTACACTATCGATATGCGTTATCACACGCATAGCGATTCCTAGCACAATCGATGTATGTATCAAATAAATCAAGACACTACAATCACTACGAACTGCCACAAGATCAAATAAGAATCTGCAAAGCCCGTTCGTGCAAGCCGAAACCCGCGCAAGTACAAGGTAGGTAGCGCACAAAAATGAGAACATTTTTGAAGAAAAAAAAATGCTCCAAATTCTAATTCACGGGTTGGTAATTCCTCGGACCAGGCGCATGGACACTAATTTAAACCACGGACCAAGTGCATGGAGACTCATTTCTTCAACATGGGAAAATGGGGGAAACAGTGGGTGTGGCGGGTCCTGGAACCATTCCAATCGATTCATGGTCCAAAATTTAGTGGAAAATTACACCCCACACGCCTAGGTACCAGAAATCTTGAAAACATATTCAAAATGGGTAATAGATACCCCTTTTGACCCAACGTCTTGTTACTAGGGTTGGGCGTTGTTGATGCCTCCTCGTAATGTTATATTTCCTTTATTATGAAAATAAAACCAATGTTTCATTTGATTTGATTGTATAAACCTTCGTTGAGGAAAAAACTGTCGGAAAAACATTCCTCTCACCCGCATGAAACCAGCCTGATTCGTTGCTTAACCCATTATGAGTTTTCGTGTGTTCGAGTACTTTTGGAAGAGTGAAATGTCGTTTTCTACATAATTTTGGTCAAAAAGATTATTGAAGAGCGAATTGGCGCGCTGGACCTGCACGGTGAAAGCGTGTAATAGTTTTCTAACTACAGTGTCAGTTGAAGATATTAACGTCGTCGGGGGAAACGAATGCCACAACCATGACCCAACACGTGAACAGGAAGTTCTGCTGTTGCTGCTACCTACATAGTAGAAGTTGATCTTCAGAGAAAAGCCATTGAAGACATTCGTCAAGAAGCCTCAAAATGAATGGATTGCGAGGTTTTATTTTGTTGAGGTGATGTCGCATCTGATGACACCACAGCTCAAGTAGAGTAGATACAATTAAGCAATGACAAGACATCACGATAATGCTAAACGAAAACAAACAAAAAATTCACCTGGAACGTGCCGGAACTGGAACGAGAGGTTGGGTCTCAGGAGGCTTGGGAACCATAGCCTCTGGGGGGGGGGGGGGGGGGCCTTGGTGATTACCTACCTTCAGTATTACTGGGATGCGCAGTCACTTATATTCTAAACTAACCAAGTCTTATCACAGGAGATGATCAAAGGGCAATCAGCCATCAATCGCCTCAATGAGGAGAGAGCCGAGGAAGATTCTCCGCGACAATAGTGTTTGAACGCTTAGCCGGAACAGTTGCAGAGCGTCATCTCGTCATGAGATGCGAGTCGGAAGGTTCGTGAGTGTGCTAACTAGTCGAACTCATGACCCTCATCAACGTCATCAATAAAACATTCATAGAGCGAGTTTCCGTGGAGCGTAACGGTGACCCGATGTCACGGCAGGCTGGTTCGTGTTCGTACGAGCTTCCCGTCAGCTGAACACAATGAGCCTCCTCAGGTGTCACGTCATGAAAGCCGCGTATGACTGACGGAATTATTCATCGCCTTGCAAGAAAACGATCAATAACAGTGAGATCCCTGATGTTGGGCCGAATCATAACAACGACAGACTAATAGCATTTTTATACGTGCATTTCCTTTTGGGGACACCAGCCCATGTGACAACAACATGTAGCTCTAATTGGGTTTCGAAATTACTCGTGTACTGGTCAACGTTCAACGTTGTCACCTCCAGGCAAGCTGTTATCAATCCAACTTCTTTCAACAACGAAAATTCCCGAACAGCAATAGATCGGCAAATAAGCTCTAAGCTATGAAGCTGCAATGGGGATATTCCATGGCCCAAGTTTCAGAAAATCGTGCCTGTACCAGCCAAATTCACGTTAGGAATGTACAATCGATCGGTCCTACGTTCTGTTGGAACCTTCGAATTCGACGTCACCTACAATAATACTACAAAACCCCTAACTGCGGTTATAGTCGAGCAAGACCTCGACTCGGTATTTGGGCGAGAGCAGATGCGTGCGTCTGGCACAGTGTTCAATAACGTCGAACCAGTACAAATTGGGGGAAACGGCGAACGAGGCGAGAAAAGCGACTTCTTTTTGTCAATGTGAATGAAAAGAATTGTATGAGCGGCTCTCAGTGAACAGTGTTAACTCGTTAAAGTTCGTTAGTTAGGAGTTTTCATCGCCTTTTACCGGAAGAAAATTGCTGAAAAAGAAAAAACAACTCTCTAGTTGAGAGCGAGATGAAGGGAAAATGAATGCTAGGAAAAATGTCGTTTTTGTTTGTTTTCCTCGCCACTCCCTTCACCTTCTTGGCGTTAAAAACTTGAAATTCTCGTTTTTTTTTTTTTTTTTTTAAATAAATAAATGGAAGGAGAGGCTATCATTGTTGACGCCTGAGGTCCGTTTTGTGTTCCTAAATAAAAGTTAATCATATTATTTTCTAAATCAAGAAAATTGAATAAATCCAAATTTCACCAAGGTTGAATAAAAATAGTTCTACCATTCAAGGTCCGCAAGTTTTCAAATATCGTCGAGATCTCTACTCTCGAAGAATTATTTCTTTTGTTCCAAAAGTATCGGAGACCCAATTCGAACCAGATACTTCTTTTGCCCATTGTTATAACGAACTATGCCCATCTGGTGTCAGGAAAGGCTTTTGGCTGTTTTGACTTGTTGATATACGTATATCTGGTATCTGTATCGAGTTTTCTCAAATGGGATCTCACGGTACTTTTGACCGGAATTATTCATTAAATCTATTAGACCCAAGTATCTCATCCACACAAAATGAGTCACCACACCAAAATGTGAATTTCGACAAATGGATTTTCTAGGTTTGTGGGGTATCATTTTCCACTAAATTTTGGACGCTGTGTCGATTTGAATGAGTCTCCATTCCACCAAGGAATAACCAACCCCTGTGAAAGAATATACAGCGTTTTATTCTTTTGTGCATGAGCCAGTTTGAGAGACATCATAATTCAACCTCTTTTTCATTTCATTCACTATGAACGTTATTATTACTTAACCCCTCCTCATTTGAGAAGCCATAGCTCATTTGTCGCCAGTTTTCGGCATAATAAAGCATAACATTCATAATGTTAACGGTAGCCGAGATTATCTAACAGATTGAACCAAGTTTTGCCATTTCTACGTTGGTCATCCTAACCGTCCCTTGGGTCTTCGAAAATAACGTCTGAACATTCTTGAACAATTCTGCACAGTTGAGATAGCTCGTTGACTGGAAGAACTGCCTACAGTCAACAACTACCGTTCGACGCAACAGGTACCGTTTCCGGGATTGTGAATCATTGCAACTTTACCGGCTTCTAGAGCTAACAGGACCATAAATTCCCAGTTTCCGAGTTGTATTGTAATCGTCGCTTAGTTATCTTGTGCCACGACCAATGATGCGATTCGTTTCAACTGATGAATCAACTGCAACCGAACTAACTGTTTCCCCGCCTTCTTGGTTGTGTGTGATGTAAAATGCACATATTTCTGATTTGGAAATTTACTCTATTATACATATTACGTGAATGTGGACAGCCTGCTTGATTATATCTTCGTTCCTTACTCACACTCACACGATTGTTTCGCCATTCTACCAGCACGTTTGGATAAGCAGCGAATTAATATTTCCAGTATTGAATGTATAGGGCTAGGTCCGTTAGGTAATGTGGATATATTAGGAGGAGAGTCCGTCTTACCAAGCAAACACCTCGTAGTTGGCTTGACATTGATGTCTTCCAAGTCGAAAGCGCTCGCCCACCATACCAAACATGCTAGGTAAGACCTCTTCCTAATTACTATTTCCAGACTCATCAGGCACTGTGGAGAAAGTTTCGTTATAGTCCCAGAATGATGAGTGAATTGCGAAAAGAATTTACGATGAATACATTTGTTGCTTGTTTCACTACTAGAAAGAAACAAACGGCAGAAGACCCATTAACTTCGGATTTCCAAAACTGATTGTTGGAGCGATTTCCGAATGAGAGCTGCCATTCGGAAATAGTTTGGCTTGAGAATAATGTTCTCAACCGTAGATCTTTGGACGGTGACCAACCTTTGTTTACCAAGTTGCGCAGCCTCTAAAATGTTTATTTCCACCGATGAATAATCCCATGGTTGTCTCTAGTCGTATAATTTAGCGGTAGATATTGTTCAGAGAGAGAAGCTCGACTCCCGAAAATATTTTTATTTTTGGATGTAAACCAAAAAGTTCTCCCACGTTTTCCGCTTCGGCCATTTAAACGTTGTGCGGCTAATGAATCGTGCAAGGCTGAAGCACCGAGCGATAAGCTTTGGCTCAACAGATTCGAAGCTATTACACTTTTTCAAACGTCTAAACGCGATGTAGGGCTTTTGAACGAATTGATTTAGAGGCAGAATAGCATCCAAAGTGAATTCATTCGTGATTGTATCAGACATCGGTCCGATTTGTATTTTAATAACCGCTTCAACGAGAGCCAGTGTGAGTAAGGCATGTGAGGTAAAACTGGTGAACAATTTTTGAGCGGCCGAAGCGGAAATGAACGTTGCGGGCCACCACGTGGATGTCCAATTGAGCTGAGGTATGTTCCAGGTATTGTCTCAACATTTTTCTGAGATGGGCTGCTTGAAAACGAGTTCAATAAAATGAGGACTTATCCAACTCAACTCCACTTAATAAGTTTAGAAAACTTACGATTTTTCAATTTAGGACTTTCGACTTGAATGATTGAAATATAATCCTAGAATTATTCATCAAAAAATAATTTTGGCCATAATACCAACTATTGCGAGTATTCACTTATTCCTACAACGTCACAATAATCAACTCTTATTCTTGTGTGACTTCACGCTTGTAACGGACCATCGTCCACTTCTCCACATTTTTTGGGTCCCAACGTAAGACTTCTCAGCACAACTGGTATGCTGCATTATGCCGTACAGTTGCAAATTATCGAGTTTGATGTACTATATCGTATATCGGTGCAGCATTCTAACGCTAATGCACTTTCACGTTTACCAGTTGCATCTGAAGACTTATTTGACGGGATTACACTACCATCCTCCGTGTCGAGCAGCTGAAGACTATTACAGCACTGACAGCAAAGCAGACCGCTAGTGCCACTCAGACTGAAATGTCTGTACGAGGATCTTAGGCTTGGACGTTTTCTTGGGCCAAACTCCACCAAATTTTCCCTGCACGAAGGCTGCATTTTTAGCGGTGAACGGGTCTACGTCCCCAAAAAATGCCGGCAAAGTGCCCAACAGGAATTACACCAGGCTCGTATAGGTGGGATCAAAATGAAAGGTCTGGCACGATCTTATGTATATTGGCCGAAAATCAGCGCCGACATAGAAATCACAACCTTTTTTTTTTTTTTTTTTTTTTTTTGGGAGGAAGGTGAGGAAAATCTTTATAAGATATCGGGGGGGACCGCAACCAAAGACCCGGGTATGTGGAGATTTTTACCCACTAAAAACCTCACCCCCTTTTCCCACGTTGGGGCCCAGCCCGGAACTGTTTGACACATTACTTCAGGCTGGGTTCCGATTTCTGCCTGCTAGCTGGTCCCGTTTGCCTGCAGTTCCTGTTGCCGGGCCCTTTCCTCGACGAGCTTGCCTTCCAGGATGTTTTGGGTGTACCCTGCCACGGCATTCCACTTTGACTGGCTTTCGAGCATCCTGGTCATCATATCCTCGGGGTTGGGAGGGCTGGCCATTTCTAGCTCCCTTGCAATTTGCCATCGCTTTCTCTCCCACCTCTCGCATTCGAAGAATGTGTGTTGAGCGTTGTCCTCTTCGTTGGTGCAATGTAGGCATCCTGGAGATTCCACAATACGCATCCTATGGAGATACTGATAGAACATCCCGTGACCCGAGTGGAACTGCGTTATATGATAGTTAACTTCACCGTGTTTTCTCTCTAGCCAGGGACGTATATTGGGCACCAGTCGACCCGTCCATCTTCCTCTTGTTTCTGTCTCCCAGAATAGAAATCACAACTCGGAACTGTCAAGAATGTTCAGATATCGCTTGCGACCCTCGCAAAGGCCCTACACACTCGTGGGAAGTACCGGAGAAAGCTTGGGAGCGATTACATATTGACCATGCTGGTCCTTTTCTGGGGCTCATATTTCTTTTGGTCGTTGACGCTTATAGTAAATGACCTGAAGTCCACATCGTCAAATCAGTAAACTCCAATGAAACAATCACAAGATGTTCTCCACATTCGGCCTGCCCGAGAAAATTATTACGGACAACGATACGTCGTTCACTAGCTATGAGTTCCAGAGTTACAAGAAATCACAAGGAATCAACCATAGGACGTCCACACCTCATCATCCTTCTACAAACGACGAAGTAGAACGCTTTGTGCACGTTCTGCAGCAAAGACTTCGTGTTCTTCGTTCATTACCAGGTTCGATTCAGGAGTAACTAAATGCCTTTCTCTTTGCCTATCGTCGCACGCCTCATGCTACCACTAATCAGTCACCTGCTGATACCTGGATGATGTTTGGACGAGACATTTGATCACGACTCGACCTACTGAAACCTTCTCTCCGGAAAAAACGTCCTCTGCTGGTACCATCCTCCACAAAATATTAAGCCTTGGGAGGATAGGTTGCCGCACGGGTCTACAATCGAACAAATCGAAAGTGGGAGTACGGTAAAGTCCTTAGCAAAGATGGCTTATTGAACTATACTATCGATATGAATGGAGCACTTATAAGGAGACACGTCGATCAGATGCGAGCTGCCGGTGGAAACATAATTTCTCTACCAAATCCAACCGCAGTGCTCCGGATCGGCCCCACTGATCGCTACTGAACCGGTCACCTGAACATTCCATTCAGACGACACTGACCAAAGCGCCACTGTTCAATTAATCGTGCCACATCGAGAAGAAACCCTAACAAAGCTTACGACGAGCGCCTGATGAAGTAGCAACTTCAGATCATGCAGAAGACAAATCCCAGACATGATGATTGGGAGCCCGAAATTCAATCAAATAACTTGTTCCTCCGAGCTCTTTCTTCTCCCTTATTTTGCTTCCATTGTATCTTCATTTATTATTATTCAAATTTTATTTATAATTTGCGAGGGTATTTTTTTTCCTCTTCATGTCATTCCCTTTGGTGTGATATTCCTAGAATAATCAACCTGTTTTCATGCAAAAAGTCAACCTCTCCGATTCGGCTCAAAATTTTTTTCTATTTGTGTACACACGGGTTGGTTAACCAGGCGCATGGAGACTAATTCGAACCTTGGACCAGGCGCATGGAGATTCATTTCTTCAACATGGGGAAAATGGAGTAAACAGTGGGTGTGGCGTGTCTCGGACCCATTTCAATCGATTCAGGGTCCAAAATTTAGTGGAAAATGATACCCCACACGCCTAGGTACTAGAAATCCTGAAAACGCATATACAAAATGGGTGGATAAATACCCATTTTGACCCATGACTTCTTCCGGTGGGTTCCAATCGTTCTGGGACCCACTGTATTAAATTCAGCGTCCAAAATTTAGTGGAAAATTATGTCCCACGCGCCTAGGTTCCAGAAAAATGGGTAATAAATACCCATTTTGACCCATGAATTCTTCCGGTGGGTTCCAATCGTTCTGGGACCCACTTTACTGGATTCAGCGTCCAAAATTTAGTGGAAAATTATGTCCCTCCCGCCTAGGTACCAGAAAAATGGGTAATGAATACATACTCAATTTGACCCATAACATCTTCCGGTGGGTGCCAATTGTTCTGGGACCCACTTCATTGGATTCAGCGTCCAACATTTTGTGGAAAATTATACCCCACACGCCTAGGTACCAGAAATCCCAAAAACATACATATTCAAAATGGGTAATATATACCCAATTTGACCCATAACTTCTTCCAGTGGGTGCCAATTGTTCTGGAACCCATTTCATTGGATTCAGCGTCCAAAATTTAGTGGAAAATGATACCCCAATCGCCTAGATCGCCCGAAATCTCGAAAATCCATTTTTCAAGAAACACATTTTGACCCCTACCCCGCCCAATTTTGGTCCGATCAGGCTGAAAAGTTTTGAGGATCGTCCTAGGCCGGGAACAGACCTCTGACCCAGATTTTTTCAGATTTCAGATTTTTAGAAAATTTTCTACTAACAAATACGGCGCGGACGGGGGGCCGTGTACGGCGGACGGACATTGACCTTATTTGATCTAGACACCATGAAACGTCCAGAAAATTTTTTTTGTGCGAAATCGGAGAGGTTGACTGTTTGCATGAAAACGTAGGTTGATTATTCAAGGAATAAACAACCAAAAGGTCAATGTCCATCCACCATGATGGTACCGCCTTCCATGCCATTGCATATGCGGGCCACAAATTTTATGACCGGGAGTGGAGGCATTCCATGTATGAGCTTGAGTTATCAGCAGTGTTACATGCTGTCCGCCGACTTGAGCAATACACTGGGCACACTCACTTTCATTTGTACACCAATGCAAAGTCAATAGCCTCCCTCACCTCGCTACGTAATACATCGCCCAGAGTGGCCCGGATGGTGGCTCAATTGTTGCAGTACACATTCACCCTGTACCATCTCCCAGGGAAACAGAATAGCCTAGCTGACTATTTGTCCCGCGATTGCACCCAGCTACCAGCCACTACAATCAGCCAACACGCCAACCAGGACTCCTCCCTTCCCACTATTTCCATCTTAAATTCCCTCCCAGATGTACACACCCAGCTCCCGGAACACCAACGCAGTGACGAGTCCCTCCGCCCAATTTTCCATGCACTCGATAGGGGCTCGTCTGTCCCTCATTATTCCATCCATCATGGTGTCCTGCAGTACAGGCCAACAGACAGACCGCCAAGAGCAGTCTTGCCTGAGAAGCTGTTTGACACGGTGTTCCGCTATTGTCATGATTCACCAATGGGAGCACACCTAGGTGTAGCCAAAACCAGCGATCAAATTCGATCGCACTTCCACTGTGCCAACCTCAAATCACTTGTTGAGGACCGGGTTGGACAATGCATACCTTGGCGAAATGCCCAAATATCACATTTGGGGCTTCAAGCTCGCCCAACGTTCAATGCAACAGTTATTCCTTGACGTTGCTGGTCCCCTTCCGCGCACCTGCAAGCAGTTAACCCACATCCTAGTGGCAGTAGACGCATTTTCCCGGCTTACCTACCTTCTGCCACAGAAGAAGCAGGCATCTCAAGTGATTGTGGAGGCTCTCCAGATCAAAGTGTTTGCCACAGCGGGTTATTGGGAAGCGATTTGCACTGACAATGCATCCGTGTTCACGTCCCGGCACTTTCACGATTTCCTTCATTCCCACGGCAAGAGACAGCGGAACAACCCCCCCCCCCCCCCCTACTACCCTAATCCAAATATGGAAGAACGCCAAATAAGGACGCTCAAGACAGCGTTAACTGCTTTCCACGCAGAGCAACAAACTGGGTGGGAACAGCATCTCATTTTTTCCAAATTAGTTTCAATTCAGTGAAACATACCAGCACTCGCCATACCCCAGCCCGCCTCTTCCTAGGGCACCACCAACAGACCCCAATGCAGCTCGCATGGAACATACCTTTAGACCCCCCCACTGACCCTGATGTGCACGCAGCCCTGTGGACCGAGGTGTTAGCAACTTTGGATAAAGTCCATCTCGCTCCAAAATGCTTGTATAATAACCACCATACAACTCACAGCTTTAAGCCTGGAGATTCCGTTGTCATCCGGCAATACCCTGTTAGCTCCCGAGTGGATCATGTTATCGCAAAACTTTCCTTCAAGTATTCCACACCATATCAGGTGAAGGAGGAGCTGTCACCTGTAACTTACCGCCTTATTAATCCTTCGGATCCGCACGACATCAAAATTCAGCACGTGAGCCAGTTGAAACCATGCCACATTCCACTCTCCGCTATCCCACCAACGCATCCTGCTATTAACTGCATGAACATCCCGTCTAACTCACTACAATTGCATACTTCTCCACAGTCTACCACCCACAGCGACTCACTCCCCCAACGTCTCTTCTTTTGTTCCAGACCTGGTTCAGATGGATCATCATCCACAACACCCACCCAGCCTGACAATGGAGGATGCCCTGCTGGCGTCAACGAACCCCCCCCCCCTGGAACCACCCATCCACCATCCCCACCCATACCCCCTCCAATCCCCTTCCTTCTCACCGCCCAAACCCCCGCCGCATCTACCACCTGCCAAACAAACTTCCCTCATATCACTACACCACGCACCCGTGTGTAAAAATTTGTAGTATTTTTTCCTATGGATTGTAAATTTATTTCTGTGGGGGGAAGAGATGTGAGATATGTCCTTCATGCCTATGACTAGGTACATGAATGGATCAAGATCCTGTGATGAGGAGAGACAGATTGAAGCAGTGAGTCAGCATGTGCGAATCTCTCGAACCTACCTATCTTTCCCTTTTTCAATCTTTCCAGATTTCAACTATATAGGAATATCTTACACGGTCCATGGGCGACAGCCATCAATAAAAGGTTATGAAAACCGAATTGAATATACATTTAGAAGGCACTCGCCCGGGTCAACCCCAAAAGGATGAACACACGTATAGCGATAGTCTCGCAATATTTTAGCGGAAACGGGGTTGTTATAACGATGTCACCGCAGATATGCGGGCTGCCCAGGAAGTACTTTCTATTTCTGTTTATCATAGGCTTCATCTGATATGTAGCCTATTTTCGGTGTAGTTCATTTTCTCGTAGCCCACAACCCGCACATGCACAGGAAGCTGACCAGAAGGGAAAACGCCGTATAAACAATGGTAATCGTGCTGGCTTTTCAATGCTATATTTGTCGATGGGAGGGGGGGGGGGTTATTGTAGAGGTCGATAATGCGGAAAATATTTAACCTTTCCATGAAGTCATCAGCCTAACTCTAACCCAGTTAAGGAAGGTTTCTTCGATCAATGGTTCGGTCCTGGTTATTTTTTGACCCTCGTCAAAACTGTTCCTTCATGCTTCCATGTTGCAGGTTTTCATGCAAAAAGTCAATCTCTCCGATGCGGCCCAAATTTTGATTTCTGCGCGTTCCAAGGTGTCTAAATCAAGATAAGCAAATGTGCGTCCGCCGATTTTGGTAGTCCACAATTTTCCATGAATGTGAAATTTGGGTCAGTGACCCGTTTCCGACTAGTTGGTTCTCAAAACTTTTCAGCCCGATAGGACCGAATGGGGGGGAGGGGTCAAAATGTGTACTTCAAAAAATGGATTATCGAGCTTTTCAGCGATCTAGGCGTGTGGGGTATAATTTTTGACCAAAATTTGACTGAATCTAGTAATACGAATCCCGGAACGATTGTCACCCACTGGAAGAAGTTATCGTTCAAAATAGGTATCTATCTTCCTATTTCGAATGTGCGTGTTTGAGATATCCGGTACCTAGGTGTGTGGAGTATCATTTTCCACTTATTCTCGGACGCTGAATCGATTGGAATAAGTCTCAATGGTCCTGACCCGAGGAATGATATTTTCAAAATTCATTTTGGTTTAGTTGCATCATTACAGGGCTTGATTAGGCGCTAATGTAGTTACGAAATAATGAACTCCTGCACAATTAAATTTGTTCAATGGGTAAAACTCGTGAACTAGGAGTATCTATTTGGATGAAACCTACAAGAATACAATCTGATCTTAATTCGTAGTTTAGCTCCAGCTGACCTTTCAGCAGCCAGTACATCTAAATCATGAAATTCAAGTTTTCATGCTAAATATTCCAAGCATCCTCCCGTTTCCTGTCATATTCGTGCCGAATATGTAACTAAAGAGGGCGCAACGTCTTGCACGAGACGACTTGCAGAAACCCAGCTAACAATTACCATGATGTTCAAGTCTAAATTGGGACAATACGTCTAAGAAAACCGACAAAAGAGATTGTATCATTTGATCTCCATTGCCTATGCCAACTCAAAGGCGTTCCTGCTTTCAAGCGAAGGGAGGACCCGAAAGCCGATGTTTGTTTCCCGAGTCCCGATAAAGGGGCCTCCCGGTCACTTCCGCTCTTTCTACGGCTAACTTCCATTTCTCGTTCGCTTTTCAACGTTGACTTGAGGATCCGATGTGTCTAATATTGATTTTGCGAACCCGCCAGTAAGTATGGGTATTACAGCTGGTAGGTATTCACTATACTTATGCTTATGGCATTAGGAATCTAAAAATAGGCTAATGGGTTGATTTGAGAAAATGAGCTTCCACAGATATCTATATGAGCTTCTTTAGGTACACTTTTTGGGGAGACCTTTAGAAAGAACACTAATTTGGTTGGGTGCGCCGGTAGTTAAGTTCTCTCGTGAATAAACGTTTGGGCGTTTTATTTTTGAAGTTGAAAGCAATTATCTTGGATGGAAACGAGTTGTAAATATCATTGAGCGCGTTCCCCTTGGGAGGTCGTGGAAGGCGGGATCGTTGCCTCTGCCCCTCCTCTGATCGCCCCTCGTCGTAGGTCGGCGCCGTCTATTGAGATCCGGTCCACGGGGTTAGCGGTCTCACCTTGACCAGCTCCCGGAGTACGGCGTTGTGAGCTCGGCCCGGTTCCCTTGGCTCAGACGATTTCGCGTGTACGATCCCCAATCAGCGGACGCGGAGAGCGGGTGGGACGTCTTGCGTATGCGTCCCCACCACCCGAAAGAGTTCCCCGTCTGAGGACTGTTCCCCAGCCTGTGTGCTGCTGCTGCTGCTGGCTAATCATTGGGCGCGTTCCCCTTGAAGAGAGCGAGGAAGGCGGGAGCGTAACCTCTGGCGCTCTTTTAATAGTCCCTCGTCGTAGGTAGGTACCGGCTATTGAGATCCAGTCCAGGCGGTTAGCAGTTTGTGGCCACCACATATATGGGATACCACGAACTACGTAGAAATCATCTGGGACCACACCACATCCTGCGTGCTGCTGCTGCTGCAGGCAAATCATTAGGCGCTAAATAATGACAGGAGGGAAATAGGTAATCAAAATGGTCAGGTGGGGGTGTAGTATACTTCTACCAATCGAGGTAGCGAGCAGCCGCATAACACTTGAAATAGAAGATATTCAACGACCAACCGCATGTGACATTATTTATCAAAAACAATATGTATTTTGTGGCATTCAACGAGTTCTTATAGGAGTTGTTTTTTACGCGTATTTTCAAATAAAGCGAGAGACCAACCGTTTACGCAAGTGATGCATCATCCCCATACCTAAATAATGGCGCAGTTGGCCCAAAAACGAATTTAACGAAAAACGTCCATAGGCTGCTAGAATCCACAAACCAGGATTTTATCAATTTTATGACAATGCCACCCACCTTCCTCTTGCATCGGCTCCATAGCTATTGGATGAACAATTCCATGCTGAAATATGTCAACTGGCTGTCCGTGTAGGATTCTCTGATGATAGTTACTGTTGACGACCTAACCGTCGAAATCGATTTGACGATAGTTCTCATTATTTCGTGGAAATAGACTCTCTCGGTATATACCTCCTTTTTGGTTGGTTATTCCTTGAATAATCAACCCATGTTTTCATGAAAAAGGTCAACCTCTCCGATTCGGCTCAAAAATTTTTTCTGCACGTTTCATGATGTCTAGATCAAAAATCTGCAAATTCTTACACACGGGTTGGTTATTCCTCGAATGAGGGAAACAGTGGGTGTGGCGGGTCCGGGACGCATTCCAATCGATTCAGGGTCCAAAATTTAATGAAATATGATACGATTGGCACTCATTGGAAGAAGTAATGGGTCAAATTGGGTATTTATTACCCATTTTGAATATGTGTTTTCGGGATTTCTGGAACCTAGGCGTGTGGGGTACCATTTTCCGCTAAATCTTGGAAGCTGAATCCAATGAAGTGGGTCCCAGAACGATTGGCAACCACCGGAAGAAGTTATGGGTCAAAATGGGTATGTATCCACCCATTTTGTATGTGTCAGGATTTCTGGTGCCTAGGCGTGTGGGGTATCATATTCCTTTAAATTTTGGACCCTGAATCGATTGGAATGGGTCTGGGAACTGCCACACCCACTGTTTCCCCCATTCGAGGAATAACCAACCCATGTGTAAGAATTTGCAGATTTTTTTAGTATATTACTTGTAAAAGGCTTTGTAGCATTAGCACTGATAGATGATAGTAAGGAATAAAAAAATATACCATAAAATTTATATACGGTGTATATTATCTGACGCTACTCACCTTTAATCTGTTTAACACTAAATACAGCACCTTTTTATTCAGTTATTCATACCTCGAAAGAAACCAAAGATCATATCGTAACACCCTCACGCTGTCATACAATTTTACTTATTACAAATAAATTGAATCATTTTTTAAAAAATCAAGTTGTAACAGAAGAATGATGATCCAGATCTCCAGAATCAGCCGCCCCATAATGCACTGGCCTTGGTTGAAAACCCTAGGGCATTTATGGAGACTACCAAGTATGATTCCATGACAACTTTGCTTAGCTGATCTTTAACTTAGATGTAATAATTTTACTCTTCGGTCACGTCAAGGTAATTCATCCGGTTCTGAGGACGATACTCCGAAGGAAGGAAAGTTCGTTTCTGAATGCATGTAAGGGGATACTTCCTCCCTACGTGACTGGGGTGGAAATTTTGAATTCATGATGATCAATTCTTCTTCTCGAGCTTCCAGCTCAACAATTTCATCTTGATATGCTTAAATAAGCTTGTGGGTTCAGGTCTGAAGTGAAACGTGATAAAACAGTTAGAATGAATTATTTTCTGAAGTTATACACGTGCAAACGGAAGTTAAATGAAAAATAATTTAATCTTCCAGTCGCCGGAAAATGTTCGCTTCCCCGGCAATGAGATGATCACGCCCATTAGATAACATATTGGCACCGGATCGTCAGACGGATAGTAATTGTTAACAACATGAAAGGCCGACAAGCTCGGGAATCTGGAAAATCAATAAGTAGACGCATGAATTGCAGTGAGGAAGACCTACAAACAGCAGTCTGATATTAATGCGGCGCCTGTTAGCCAATTCAGATAACCATTACAGTCTCTGAGACGATAATGGCAGTTTCCAACGAAGGCTTTAAAAAACGCGGTTTCGCCTTTGGTAATATGCAGTTTGGCCATTATTGTGCGAGGGTAGGTTTTCAATTTATCAGCCTCTCCCACTATGCGATGGCAATTGACGTTTGATTCCTTGCCGTTGCTCACCCAGTATCGGTGACCTCCAACTGTATTGAAAGATAAACCCGATAAGACCTTCCCGTTTTCCCCGCTCTCAGTCATGGCAATTTGGCCCAGATTCTTTTTCTTTTCCACTGGAGTATTTCTCTGTTTATAAAAATTGTTAAAAACTTATTAGCAATATTTTTTGTGACTCAAGTTAACTAGGTTACATACACAGCTAACGTAACTTAAGGGTACCGGTGACCCAAAATGACCTTTTTTTTTTTGCATAAAAAAAAACTAGAGAATCTGCTGAAAATTTTGATATATTACATTCAATTATTTGGATAAAGGATACCTTCACAATTGACGTCTGAACTAATGACCGCCCGCTTTGTATGCTGCGAAAACGTTAGCGCTCCTTTCTCGCCTTGTCCAATGGCGCACATAGCGTAGATTAGGCGTACATTCACATTGTGAAATTTCGTTTCAGGTAGAGTATTTGCATTTGAATAGAATGCAGAATAGGAGCAATCAGAACACAACACTGAAATGTTCACAGCTAAACCTGAGTGCTCACCACTATCTAGACTCATCTCACCACCACATTCAGGGCCCATCCAATTTCTTCTGAATCCATGGCGAAATTCTTTTCTGCTTCTTGAAAATGGTAGCAGAACCTCTCGGCATTCTCAAAATGAATTAGGTTCGAGAGAACAACTATAAAATCCAAGAGAAAAACTGCGAAAAATAGTGAAACTGCGACAGCGAGACGGGAAAAGTAAACAAACCATCGAAAAGTAAACAAATTTCAGCCACTACCGGTTTTTAGCGTGATATCGTCTTTTCTTCTCTTACTCTTCTTCATCTTCAGTGTATTATTTCTTCTACCCAAGCTCCAACCGGAAAAACACTGCGCATTGAAAGGTGGGACGAGTTGCGAGCAAGTGAGCCTAAGGGGCTGAGTAGAGCCTGTCTTTGTCTCTGTTTTTCTCGAAACACGTTTTTTCACCTTCCAAATAGAGTTTCCCAGGAATGAGTGGACGGATTTTCGTTTTCTTTTTTTTTGTTTAGTTCAGAATGGAAAAAGGAACAAACGAATGTATGGAATTTCGTAAATCGTGGGATTTTGTAATGTGACATCCCCTCAAAGTTAAGAGTAGCTGAATACAGCCGAAATAGTTCTTTCTTTAGCCACCCAACAGTATGTTGATGAAGCAAAAACAAATCCTTACATTCGTTTGTCCACAACCATTCGAGGAACAACTGGAAAAAGTTTGGGACTGATCGGATGAGGAATAAGGTCAGGAATCAAAATAGAATGATGCGCGGAATGCTTGGCTTATCTCTCAATTTCAGACGCTTTCTGTTGGTCATAATCAAAATGTTCTTTCAAAGGCGTGTTCAGGACAGAATTACGAATCAGTTAAAAGGAATCTGATCATTTTTAGTAATCCATTGGGGACAGGGCGAGAGTTGAAAGCCAGGTTGCGCCGCGGTAGCGCGCTTCCTTCACGGGTACCCTTAGAATAGCTTAGAACTATTCTTGTGACCTCCGGTTTCGACGTGATACATCTAATCCCTAAGCTCACTTATATTTTCCCTACGACTGGCCAAGCTATCATAGGCAAGTCAGGACGGGACTTATCCAGAATCCTAGAAATTCTTAAGCCCCGATAAATGTTTTAGAAACCCTGCAACACCAAGAGGACTCCAGGTTCGCACAAATCAAAACGAAACCAAGAATAAAACAGGTTTATTGTCTTGTTGGGAGTTTGATATGACTTTAAATATGCCGAATGCACTGGTACCTTGGAGTGGTTCGTGTTGGTGTTCGGGCTGCGTTGAGGTGGCTGGGTCTCAGCGCAGGACAGTGCTCAGGCCAGGAGCTCTGCTGATTCCGGGACGATGTCGACGAGAATGCTCAAAAATCCGCCGGAGGTTTTTCAGGGACTTTTGATTTTTCGGCGCGATGGTGGGGCTCGGATTCTTCACCGGAGGTGGGAGACGGTGGCACTTCCCGCGGTTCGGATCTGCTGAAGTCAGCGCTCCCGTTGTTCTCCTTTTTTTCCCGGACGGCCAGAATTCGGTCTCACAATTCTAATAACGGATTTTATTGTCTTTGCATTAGCGAACTAATTCATGGGGCTTTGAGTATTTAAGCCTTCTGAGGAGATCATTGACGTCAAGAAGTAGAACAGCCTCTTCGTTGACATGATCATGATGTAGCCCTTGGAGACGCAGCTGCTTGATGCCTGATGGTTTCGTTACTGTCTCGACTTGTAGGTCATGGTGTGACCGGTTGTTTCCGAAGTACCACGGAGCGTTCGTGATGCACCTATGTAATGTATTCTAGAATCTCTGTATCATGTCTCGATTGGTTAGAGCAGTGCAGCCCCATAACAGCACTCCATAAGTTCAGGCTGTCTTTAGGACTTGCTTGTTAAGGATCATCCTGTTGTGGACGGACAAATTTGATTGACACCCCATTATCAGTGTCAGTTTTTCCTTTTTCTTTTTCTCGTGGCCTCACCATTTGAGCCTCGCGTCGAGCGTCATAGGTACTTAGCTTCATTGGCGTATGGAACCACGTTGTTGTTGAGATGAGCTGGAATGTGGCTAACCTTTTTGTTGGTAAAATCTACATGCACCGACTTGGCCTCATTCATTTTAATTCTCCACTTGGCTGTACATTCTTTAATTTGGGAGATTGAAAGGTTGAGTTTTGTGACTTTTTATTGTTGTTTCCCACAGAATTGCCATGTCAGCGGTGAAGGTCGTTGTCGTGTTTTCGCCATTTTCAGGTAGATAGTGTAAGTGTGGAGGAGATACAAAAGTGAGCCAAGTACAATCCCCTGTGGCACTCCAGCGTTGATAATTTTGGGTTCCGAATAGACATCTTCATGTTTTTCGCGGAAATATCGATCTGATAAATAGGATCTTATCAGCTGTGCATACTTTAGAGGGAGCATCTTATGGAGTTTAAGAGTAAGCCCATCGTGCCAAACTTTGTCAAACACTTGCGTGACGTCGAGGAAGAGGGCAGAGCGTGCTCTCAGCTCTTCAAAGCTCGTTCAATAACAGTGGTTATTCGGCGAACTTGATCAATGGTCGAATGTTTATTTTTGAAACCGAATTGATGTCTTCGTATCAGGTTCTATTTGGAGACAACCTGGACCAATCTCTTATAAAGGTGCTTTTCGAATAATTTTGAGGGCCCAGAGTGAACAGTTTGCGGTGAGAAATCTCACTTAGTCTCTTTCAATCAAAATTCACCGGCAAATCTTTTATCCCTAACAGAGATGTTTTGAATGTGGGTCCCAAGGTGAAATATTATCCTCACAATGCAAAATTTAATATTTGAGTAAACCATACAAATATCTAGCTTAGCTATTGCGTCGATGTTCGTGTGAAAGAAGGTCTCATCGCCTCAAAAGAAGCCTTGAAGCCTTCGTGAGGCTCCTCTTCGTTCCGAGCGAAACAATGCAAGGGAGCCGAATCATCCTTCAAAGTTTTCCTTGGTGAGGCCGAGGCTAACAAAAAATCTATCGGGAACAAAACTAACGTTCGATTGTTTGGAGCCGTGCCGTGAAACTTATCCCCCCTGACCTAATTCGCCTCTCGAAATCAAACTTTCGATTTCTGGAGGATTTGCGTCGAAGCGATTTCCCCGTTACACTGTGTTAGTAGCGATAGTCGTTACACACAATGAATTATGTTTCTAGTCTGATTTCGTGACATTTGATCTTGTCGTTTAACTTGCGGCACGCATCGCATGTTCTCATTCCAGAATTATTTGAAGCATCTACACGTAGCTGCCGCAACAGTCCTTCATAAATGCAATAATGTATGTACTTACAAGAACGTGGATCACAAATCGAACTGTTCATAAGTCAAAATCGTAGGAATACTTATACCCTCCCCACCTGTTTTTTTGCAATGATCTCAAATATAATATTTGAGCACCCTGCACTACTGCGCAACCATGCGCATGTGACACTATTTTTTTTTTTTTTTTTTTTTTTTTTTATAGGAACCCCAATTAGAGATCTGGGTTTTCCCAATTTTTCCGACTCTAATTAGCGGAATAATGACCAAAATGAGATTATTTTGCATAAAGGATAATTTTTTTTAGAGCGTGTGTTTGCACACAAAGTTTTATAATTTCGTAGGTTAAAAAAATCGTATAATTCCAAAATTTCTTTTCCCCTATCAAATTAATAATGAAAAAAAAAAAAAAATTGTTTTTCGTTTACTCCGACTTGGACGATTTTATGAGGTGGAAAGCAACTCGAGGAACATCGTATATATTATATTATATTATATACATACTTGACTACCATATTATTGTCAATAGTATACCATTCATAAGCTTGGGCGTAGCAAGGTTCATTAGGACATACAGTGTAGTTTTACTACTTGCTTTAAGACATTCAGATTTTCTGCACACACAACTTACTTGGTATGTTGTACATTATAATATGTGCAAATTTCGGACTCCCGTTCTAATAAATAAATCCCCTATCAATCCCATAAACCATTGGAGGGGCATTTCTACACATATTTCTTGAACTGGTTTTCTACATATATTTTTGGGACTGAGTTTAGAACTGCATTAAGATTTTATCAAAGTCAGAGCTTGTGGTTTATTGTGTCACTTGGATCATGGATGTTCACGTGAATAGACCAAGACAACCAATACAAAATCATTCTCACTCATTGAGGCAAACCCTGCTACTGTGCGGAACAAATGAACGATTCTTCGCCACCCAATTCTGAGTGGAAATTCATTAATCAACTTAGAAATCCCAAGCTGGCAGCCTGGTTGTTTCAATTGAATCCCCGTCATAAATCTCAACGAGGTCAAAAATGAGTTGAGTGTTTACAGGGTAAGACAGAAAGAGGAGGGCTCTTGATGGCCGCTTATGTGTTTTTGGATGATGAACAAGCGAACTGTCTAAAGATGCGGTTTGTTTGACTGCTCAACCAGCTCCTCCATATATTCCCAGTTCTGTCTTGTTAGCCAGCTTATTCAATCTCATATTCTGCTTTTTCGGACTCTCTGGCTCCTGCTCGCGTAAAACTTCTGACGTCAGGGTCGTCATGGTGACTTTTTTCCGTAGTTTTCCCTTCCGAGCCCTTCAGGAAAGTCGAGGGCGAAAATGAAATCCCCCTCTACCCTTTCCGTTTCGCAGCTCAATCTTCGCTCCTCTTTTCTGTCAAGCGCCTTCCCAACATGAGCAGGACAACCGATTAACATTTTCATTCAATTTGTGTTCGGAGAGTCTTCGTCGTGACGCCAAACCGTCCCCGGAGGCGGAGGGCTTACGGCGTGAAACCTCCGGTGGATAAACTAGATTTATTCTTGGTGGGTAACACTTCAAGGATTCATGCGAACATGCAAATAGATCAAACTCGAGGGTAGCAAATAAATACGTGTGTGAGCGAATACCTGGAGAGCGCGCACTTTTCATCCTCAAGGAACTTCTGATCATCTCTGATCGAAAGTATTTTTGTCTCAGCCCGGAAACCTCATGGCTTCAGCAATACATTGCCTTGAGCACCGTCAAGAATCAATCAGGAATAACGCGGTCGTATATAAAGCAAACGAATAAAATTGCAGGTAGTTAGCGTGTATGGAAAAGAAAGTGAGTATGAAGTGTCCCGGACTCATTCCACCTCCTCTCTGAGCATCGATGAGGACACCAACAATTTGGAATTAGACCTACATTAAGAACTGTAGGTAACACTCCCAAAAATGGGATTTCACCAAAACTATAAGCGAGTTTTTGGGATATATCGTATCATATATATTATTTGCAGAACACCTTTCCTGGCTGATCAATGACCCTAACCCAGTGAGAAAGGAAATGCTTGAAGATTAAGCGCTTCCTGGTGCCACCACTTCGACCAGCTCTTAAATGTAGCTCGATGATGAGCATTATAGCGCTCTTATTGGAGCCAATGGCTACCCACTTTTACTATTACTCCACAGACCTTGTAAGCGTTCAAAACAGATGCACATGGGGGATTTGTCCCCATGGGCTTTGGTCAACTTATGTTTTCATACAAAAGGTTCTCCGATTCGGCTCAAAAATTTTTTCTGGACGTTTCATGGTGTCTAGATCAAAAAAGGTCAATGACCGTCCGCGCCGTATTTGGTAGTAGAAAATTTTCTAAAAATCTGAAATTTTGGTCAGGGGTCTGCACCTGGCCTACGACGGTCCTCGAAACTTTTCAGCCCGAACGGACCAAATTTGGATGGGGTAGGGGTCAAAATGTGTTTTTTGAAAAACGGATTTTCGAGATTTTGGGCAGTCTATGCAAGTGGGGTACCATTTTCCACTAAATTTTGGACGCTGAATCCAATGAAATGGGTACCAGAACGATTGGCACCCACTGGAAGAAGTTATGGGTCAAATTGGGTATATATTACCCATTTTGAATGTGTGTTTTCGGGATTTCTGGTACCTAGGCGTGTGGGGTACCATTTTCCACTAAATTTTGGACCCATAATCGATTGGAATGGGTCCGGGACCCGCCACACCCATTGTTTCCCCCATTTTCCCCATGTTGAAGAAATGAATCTCCATGCACCTGGACCGAGGTTCAAATTAGCCTCCATGTGCCTGGTTCGAGGAATAACCAACCCGTGTGTAAGAATTTGCAGATTTTTTTTTTTTTTTTTTTTTTTTTAGCGAGATCTGTAAAAGTCACATCATTTGGCAAAGGCCGTCAACCCGTCTACGAGGGTCGCAGCTCAAAATGGATAGGTTCAACCTAATGATGAGGTGACGGACTTCTGAACGTCTTTTCTACGTCTTGTTATGCTGAAAATCATCACCAAAATGTAAGCTGTGGACTGAGTGTGGAGCTCCATAATGCTGAGGCCGATATGTATTCTGACAGTTCACGCAGTTGAGTGAAATTGGGGTTTTGTTAAAAAATGTAGATGTCCAATTTTCCATCTATTGATGATAAATGGAGGGATCATGAAGGCGCTGGTATTAGTTCACTGTATCTTGAGTGGATTGTGCCCCCCACCCTCACCCCTCTCACAATCTCATTCCATCCTGTCAAGGAGTAAGATCGCGATGAAGATTCAAGTTATGGAGAATAGTTTAATTGTTGTTAGCCCTATTGTGTAATTATCTATTTCAATCGATGTCCATACGGTCCGGTTGCGAGTATCAATCCTTTCTCAGGATGGAGTTCCTCACTAGCTCTCGTGCTAGTGTCGCTGAAATCAGATTGATCGCCTGCGGGTTGACTCCGTAACGTCCGACCGGCAAGATTAATCACTTCGAGGACGACACAAGACGTGGCTTCAATCTCCAAAAGTTTCTAGATTTTTTATTCGACCGATACATTTCACACGTCCGATCACGTTACTTGTGAGGCTTCTTTGTTGTTGAAGACCTCTTCCAGATCCTGGAAGCCATTTTTCCTTACATTAGGATGAAAAGCAGTCACGGTCCTAACATGTGTGCATCCATGAGTGATATGTGCTGCCATTTCTGTTGCAAAGAAAAGTTAATACGAGAGGGGGGTTGACTCGGGGGTGTTATAGAAACTGATTTGCGGTCAGGTCATGCGTGTTGGGAGCAACCCAACTGTCGTCGGAGGCAGCGAAAAGGGTCGTAGACATTCGCAAGGGTTGTCCCGTGTTCAACAAGTGATTCCCCCTTTCTTAAACCCCGTAACCCCATCGAGAAAAGTTAATTTTGGAGTACCTGCTTTTGTCTCATGCCTGACATGTGGAAGTACACATTTCAGCACTAGAGCCACAAAAAGTAGAAAGGAAAGAAATCTGCTACTCATTCTCTCTCATTTGTCGGTGTAATAATGGCTGAGGGTTCTGTATACCCTACACGCCTTTAGGTCGCCAAAAATCTCTAAAATACATTATTCGAAATACAACTTTGATCCCTCCCCCTCCCCCCTTGAATTTGGTCCCATTTGGCTGAGAGACCTCTTTTTGGCTTTAGGTTGTCTATGAAACGTTTCAGCCCAATCGAACCAAATTTGGGGGGTTTCTGGTGAGCTTTATTATTGTGGTGAGGAGTGTTATTTTCCGCTATTTTGGAAACTAGGCATGTCTAGTGTCATTTTCCACTAAATGTTGGACTCTGAATTTTTTGCAATGAGTCCGGGACACCCCTTACTCCCTGTGCTCTCCCTTAATCCGTTATCCAGCTCCATGGAAGTACCAACCATTGTAAAACACTTTGCAGTTTTTTTTTTTTTTCCTTGATAGTTACCGTTTACTGAACCAACAATAATCAATGACTCGATGAAGCTCGACGGCTCAGTTGGCGAGAAGTGTGGGTTCAAGGATGATCAATTTGACAATGCGGTATGTGGGCCAAGGCGATACTCTATTAGAGCGAGAACTAGAAGTAGTTGTCGATGACTCTTTTGGATGATCTTGCCTGGAACGGGGTCCGTCCTATCTCAGTTTGACCGCTTCTCTCTCATCATTTCCACCACACCGCGGCAATTCAAAAGGGCTTACTTGAGAATGGGAAGACCTGATGGGGAAGACCTGTGAAGATGGGGATTTCACCTGACGAATTTTTATGACGCGCTCTGCTTTGGCAAATTGATATAATTTGTCTTTTGATTAAAATAGAGACTAATAAGATTGTGAATTCTTATTTTTTGAGAACAAGTGAGCTATAATAATAAAAATTTGGTTAATAATATTAATATTAATAATATAAAGTAGATGAGACAATATTATTAATTAATATTGTCTCATCTACTTGCAATTGTAAAATAGTTGGCGACAGCTGGTAACAGCTGTCATTCTTATCAACAATCATTAGTCTTTAAACCAACCCGTAAGTGGCTTGCAAAAACTCTCTATTGTTGGTCCGAAGGACGTCATTTATAATAACTTCTGCAGGTACTTTTACGACCCCGAGGCGATTGTCACAATAGGTTGACATTGTGATGAGCAGGCGGAGAGTAATAACCGAAATTTGTTCATTTCACGTCCGTTTTTAGTAGGTTATTTTATTTTAGATGCCCGTTTGCAAATTTTCACGGGGAATAATTTTCGAGATTGAAGGAAACCTTGAAATGAGATTTTATATTTGCGCAACCATGCTCAAGTGACACTAACTTTCTTATTTTAGATGGTAACCCTAGAGTTTTATTGCAGATTAATATTTTCCCAATTTTTTTGACTAAACTTAATGACAAAAATTAGTTTATTTTTCGTGAAATATTAATTTTTTAGTGTGTGCTTGCACATACAATCTTATAAGTTTGTAGGTTTATACGTGTTTTTTTTTCAAATATTTGTATAATTCTTCAATTTTTTCCCCTCCATCAAATTAAATGAGAGGAAAATAATAATAATAAAATGAAACCCGACAAATACATATGGAATTCATGAGCAAACACACGCGCTAAAAAAAATATGCAAAACAAAACAACAGATTTTGGTCATTATTCCGCAAGGATTAAGTGGAATCAAGAAACAAGTAGCACCAGAGTGAATCAGCGTTAAACAACAATGAAAATTCATTTTTGCCACACTACAGAGTTCACCATTATTCACTATTTGACAATTTTGGGGTTGTACATCTTTGCGTGCTCGCTGAATAGGTTGCGCTCAATCAAGAAAAATGATTGAGGGATCAAGTTTTCGTGAAATTTCGGGTAGAACCTGAATCCGCAATAAAATATTGAGGTTCCCGTTCAAAATAAGAATGTTACTTAATGTCGCTTGAGCGTGGTTGCGCAGTTGCGCCAATATAATAGTTGAGATCCTTATTTAGAAAATAATAATTATGCCTACTCTCATTCTGAACGGGTGAACAACTCGTGGAACATCCTGTATAGGATGACCTCTGAAGTTGATGTAATTCCTTCTCGACCACATATATATGCTCTGTACTCCAGGAATCTTCATTCCCGACGCGAAAGTATTCCGAGGAATATAAAATTGCATCGCCAAGTAAATCAAGGTTCTTTCTACCTCCCTCCGTTTCCGCACGGAGTGGAGGTATTCCTTTTACAATGTAAAAAGGAAGGTATGGCGAAGATATTGAAGAAGCGTGAAATTTATTGCTAAAACATTTTGTAAAATTCACTAGAAAATAATAATAATTTCTGTCTTTCTTCTTGTGTTGGTTGGTTTTCGGGATTTCTGGTACCTAGGCGTGTGGGGTATAATTTTCCTCTAAATCTTGGACGCTGAATTCAATGAAGTGGGTCCCAGAACGATTGGCACCCACCGAAAGAAGTAATGGGTCAAAATGGGTATGTATTTTGTATGTGTCAAGATTTCTGGTGCCTAGGCGTATGGGGTATCATTTTCCGCTAAATTTTGGGACCCTGAATCGATTGGAATGTGTCCGGGACCCGCCACCCCCACTGTTTCCCCCATTCGAGGAATAATCAACCCGTGTGTAAGAATTCGCAGGGTTTTTCTTCGACTTCTGAAAATTAAGGAGGAAGATATGAAGCAAATTTTCTGCTAGGCTTCCAACTAGAGCAATGAAATCACGGAGCTCTTGGTTTTGAGACGATCTAGCAAGTTGTATGAACTAAAATGGGTCCCCAGTTTTCTCCTTTCATTTCGCTTTTCAACAAAATTGATTTTTCGTTCGGAATGTACAATAAGCATAGTTCTGCTCGGTTATTTACTCACGGGGCTTCTTGAAAAACAAACAATATGGAAGGGTGCAGATGGAAGAAAACAACTCCTCTAGAAAAACAGAATGTGAAGGGCCTGCAGAATAAGGGATGAGGGGAGACGTTTGTTAAAAACTAGGCTTTTCTCCTTCTCTTTCTTACTTCGACTCTAGAACGACCCAGATATTCAGCCTGCAACGCATGCGCGAAGGGCTGGGATCGATTCCTCTGATGGGGAGAAGGTTGTCGGCGTGGCCACATTTCTCGGGCCGCCCATTGACTGGGAACCGAGGCCTATCGTCTACCTGAAGAGGAATGGTTCTTACAACAGTTCCAACAGTCCACCGACTTGTTGGAAAAGACAAAACATGCGTATGTTGCCCTATGGTTAGCTTTGCTTTGTATGTAGTAAAGCATAGGTTCTGACAACTTGTTTAGTCGCACAGTTCAGGTTTCAGTGGTGAAGTAGGTATATTTGTATGCTGGTAATGAGCCTAATTGCCTTGTTATTCCTGTCTGATGTGAAAGGGTTCCGAACGGAGACTTGACTCGTGTATCCTTGGTTGTGAGCACATCGGTTCTCACCCATTTCACAAGCTGTAGCCTTTGTCGTCTCTAAGGGAGAATAAGTGACGTTATACGATCCAGAATTTATTCTCCCGAATCTTAGAACTCCTTTGATCTAACAGCTCTCGATGACAGGACTCTTTTTAGTCGGGAGCTAAGCTTCAATACGCCCACCCCTGAAGAGCTAAACACCATTATTACGCGGAACTCACGGGTTATTTTTCGGGTCCCTGGATTTAAAAAAGACTCTTTAGTCGGTTATGAGCCAATGATTTCAAGGCTTTCCTTACGGCGAATTAAGGGCGCTGCATTATTTTCGGGTCACTTTTTCATTTGTAAGTATAGTAGGGATTCATTCATTGCATTAATCACATAGGAGGGGAGTGCTTAGGGTCTTAGGCAGTGTTGCCAGACGCTTTTAAGCTAAAAGAGGGATTTTATGTACAGAAAGGGGAAAAAGCAAAAATTTTCGGTTGAGGAAACAAGATTTTTAAATTGTGGAATTGCAATATGACTGATTCGCCGATGTTTGAAAATAAACCAACGAATGATGATAATAAATGTTTCTTCATTTCAACATCAACATAAAAAAAACTTTAAACATGGTAATCCAATAGTTACTATTTTAGTGCCACTAAAAGGAGCCTGTTTTACGACTTTTACCTTCTTCAACATACTTTCCATCAAATAAAATAAATTATTAACAGCCATAGATACAACTCAACACTTTTTGTTACCACGGTTGGATACATCTTAAAAACATTACAAACAAACTGAGCAATGTAACAAAAACCGTCGCCCGAAAAGTGCTCCATTCCCGAGTGTTTGAATTATTCTCCTTACTTCGACTTGGACTAAATGAGGGTTGCTTTTCATTTTTCAGGCACAGAAATCCCAACCAAACGCCCTAGTTTTGCAGGATAATTGGATGAGCGAGTTCTTCGATCATATTGAAACGCATGGAGACTCATTTCGTACACATGGGCAAAATGGGGGAAACGGTGGGTGTGGCGGGTTCCAGACCCATTCCAATCGATTCAGGATCCAAAATTTAGTGGAGAATGATACCCCACACGCCTAGATCGCCCAAAATCACGAAAATCCATTTTTCAAAAAACACGTTTTGACCCCTACCCCACCCAAATTTGGTCCGATCGGGCTGATAAGTTTCGAGGACCGTCCTAGGCCAGGAACAGACCGCTGACCCAAATTTCAGATTTTTAGAAAATTGCAAGTTCCCCGAAATTGCTATACCAGTGATTGTTTACGAGACAGAATTTTATAAAAGGGCTATGAAACGACTGAGTTGGTCTGAACAATTCGGCACGAGCTGCCAAAATGATGAGCGGAAATAATAGCAACGTCTAAAAACGTCGTTTCATTTCTCATGTCTTTTGACTCATTTGACTAGAACGTGCTTATATCAGAGACACGTGGACACCGTTGAATGAATGGGACGCTCAGACGAGGAGTAATTCAACCTATTACTACCCACCTACGATTGAAGACAAGGTCGGACCAGGGGGAACGTGTTTTTTGTCCGCGTTTCCGTTCAGAAGAAAAAAAAAACTTGTCGGTCTCATCAGGAGGAAACTAACGGAGGTGTCAAGGTTAGGTATGTCTGTAGGGAAGGAGAACACTAACCTATGTTATGGTCTGCAAGCTGACTATCGAGCTTTGTCGAATGAGTGAGCCAAAAGACGGCGGCTTCTGTTTGATTGAATTCCGTCCACACACACGTAGAGGTTGCACACGAAAAACATCAAATTCAAAACAGCCGTTCCGACATGTTTCCACTCATTAATTTAATTCTTCTACATGCTGTTTGGTCTTCTACCCATTCTCCAAAGTCTTCAGTCTTAGATAAATGGAGTTTTATCAATTTAAACGGGTTTTGGTTGGTTATTCAAATCGCAAAAAGGCCACCTCTCCGATTTGCCTCAATAATTTTTCTGGGCGTTTCAAGGTGTCTAGATCCAAGTAAGCAAATGACCGTCCGCCGTACTCCGTCCACTGTCCACACCGTTTTTGGTAGAAGAAAAACTTCTGAAATTTTGGTCGGGGACCCGTTTCTTAGTCCAGTTGGTCCTCAAAACTTTTCAGCCCGATCGGACCGAATTTGAAGAGGAGGGGACAATTTGCAGCGTTTTAACTTCTTGTCTAAATGCTCCACACACATGCGAACAGGAGCAAACAGTTGGATCGTGTATAGGGCTGTTTGATTAAATTGATAGTTTGCTCTACAAGTTGCTACGCGTATGTATGTGCTCGCCTTTGCTTGAACGGGCGTTTGTACAAACACCGAGTTTGCGCAAAATGTACACTACTCATTCTTTTACTGGATTTCAATGAAAATCAACTCTAAACTAATTGCATGACCTCCAAATTATTTGTCTTCGAATTCCTTCGAAGTCCTTTCCATCAATAGCCAGTTTCCTTTTGGTTGGTTATTCCTTGAATGATAAACCTATGTTTTCATGCAAAAAGTCAATCTCTCCGATTCGGCCCAAAAAATATTTCTGGACGTTTCAAGGTGTCAATATCAAAATTCGCAAATGTCCATCTGCCGAACGCCGTACGCCGTCTGCCGTCCACTCCGACTTTGCTAGTAGACAATTTTCTAAAAATCTGAAATTTTGGTCAGGGACCCGTAACCACTGGAAGAGGTTATTGGTCAAAATGGGTATATATTACCGATTTTCCACTATTGGACGCTGAATCGATTAAAACGAATCTCCAAAGAATAACCAACCCCTGTGAAAGAATTTGCAGCGTTTTTAAAATAAGTCTATAGAAAAGGCAGGGACCGAGGCGCGAAAGAGGGCGACTTGCTCCGATACCCTTATCTCCCTTTTGTGAACGATAAAAACAAACGAAACGCCTGCTGGAAGGTTATTGTTATCTCCGTTGTTTTTATCTCGGAAAAGGGGCGTTTTTCGGTAGTCGAGAGAACTCCCGATAGTGTCCGTCTAATTAAAACAGAAAACATGCTGCTTCTCTAATAGTCTCGAGAGTCGAGAGGCCTATAAACGGCCTATGTTTCCCAGCGGAGCAATGTCTGTTGAAATTGGATCCAAACGAAACCCGTTAAAGTTGGACTCAAATTGAATCCTTAACAAGGTAAATCATCGATGCCCTTGGCAAGAAAACAACCGATTTCCGTTATTTAAAAATAAACCCCTGCGTTGCTCGGTTGGATTCAGTCTGAGTCCCTCTGACTCATCTCGATTTGTGAAAGATACTTTTTGTCAAGTGACAAAGCAATCATAATTTATAATAATATGAAATGTTCGATAAACGATATTTTCTCGGAGTAAGGCCAATTCATTGTTGTAAGCCTTTCTTACAATGATTAATTATTGGTTGATTCGAGTCTTGTACAACTCTAATTCGAGCCTACTCTTTTTGAATAGGATTCCGTTAGTATAATATATTTATTTATTTAAATGCCACCTACCTTTAAGGTTGCTTTTGGAATTCCTGAAACAAGCAATTGCTAATTATTCAATGTGAAATAGCGAGTTATTACCAAAATAAAGTCAAATTGAGGGAGTGGTAAAATATTCTAATGAATAATGAATTTACGACCGTATGGACCCCTGTCGGTGCCTGGTTCGTACTGTTTTCGTTTCATCGCGCTAGGTCCACGCCTAGGTACCAGAAATCTCGAAAACACATACTTGAAATGGGTAAATAAGCACCCATTTGGATAGGTACCCATTTTAACTCATATTTATCCTCATCCAGAGGGCGCCAATTGTTCCGGCACCCATTTCATTGGATCCAACAAAACAAGTTAGTCAAGTACGTACAAATATAGTTTTATGCTATTCCACCCTATAAGCTACGCTTGCGCTGGGGGAGGAGAGTTTTTTGGATTCATAAATTATTCTACCTGAATTAAGAACAAGAATTGGTCCGGATTATTTTAGCTCATTGTACGAGTATGTGCAAATTTGTTGAGTCGAGCTCAAAGAAACACAAAACAAGGACAAACAAGTAAATCTTCCATGAATAATACTTCATTCACAGAACAAGGGCCTTTGTGACACCCAATTTTCGCTTCAAATTATGTATCTTTTAACCTGTATCACTTACTCTTATTTTTACCAGCGTTCTTTTAGCACGTTCACTGCGGCAATAATTGTTCAAAATCGATTTTCTGGGCGGCAACTTTTATTGTCTCCATTTCTTTCCTTTTGGAACCATAAAAACATCTGATGACTTGTAGTTCAAATTTCATTAACCTTTGACCGTGAAAAACGTTTGTCGACGGGTGGTCGACGCCCGCCTGGAAATAGGAAACTCTTACCTCTGGCGGGTGGTCGACAGGTAGTCGACATTCTGTAGGTGAAGTTATAATACTCTAAAAACCGAGCTAAGCTGTAAAGGGGACAGCTTTTATAACCGAAAACGAGTGTCCAGCTTCTACCAGAAAAGATCATGTACCTAAGTAATTAGAAGGGAGGCCCAGCAGCTTTTTTTGGTAAAAGTACCTACATCCAGGTATAAAAATGAGGAGACAACACGAAAATTCATTCAAATGGGTGCCGGTCTCGTGTGTGATCTCACGCGGCCGGCACCCTCAAATGTATTATATTTTGTACATATTATAAAAAAGGTACAAGAATATTAAAGAATTATTATTACAGAAAATATTATCAAGTATACTATAACGGTACAAGAAAAATTATACATTGTAATCAAAATCAATAAAAAAATTAAAAACACAAACATTTTTCAACTATGTGAAGTCGCTTCTTCCAATAATCCAGAAGCCAATTCTTCCTCAAACACCAATTTTCTCTTCAGTCGACGTCTGCTCATCTGCATAAAAAAACAGCAAATTAAAATACGCACTACAACATGAAAAAAAGTTTATTCTTTTTACTCTTTCTTAGGGGTTATTTCATAGCTATTTATTCATAATTTTCGATGCAAATAATATTTGGCGTAAGCTAGTAAAAAGTATTGAGTAAAAAACTTACCATATGAGAAAACGAGAAAAAAAATAACGAAAAATCGATCTGGTGGACGGCGAAGGCCTGGTCGTATTCTTGGGACCTTTCACTACGCTGAGTCTGAAGGGGAAGTGGCTTCGAGTCGGCTGGACGTTTTACGGTTAACCTGAATAAGGGAAGGAAGATGTCGACAGGTTGTCGACCTCCGCCAGGGGGAAGAGGTCTCATTGTCGACTACCTGTCGACAGCCGCAGTGAACGTGTTAAAGTTTTCTTCTCTGGAAATTGCAATCGTCGTTATGTCGATGAAACTTGCTATTAGAACTTTCTTGGATAATTTCCTCTTTTTGTTTGATAGAGCAGCTGGTTATAAAAATTATTTTTATAGATTCTCTTCAAGATAACGTTTGGAAATTCAACTCTAACCAAACTTTCAAATCCGAGGATAAATCCCCTTCGAATAATCACCTTCGACGGATGAACGATTCGAGAGATAATTCACTTAGTTAAATTACTAATATTGAAAACTGCGTGGATCTCTCTACGTTCAAAAGTAATAAAGATATAGCTTTTGACTAGAATCGTTCAGTAACGCTCCGTAAACACTGAAGATGAGGATCGTCAATAATACTGCCCCCTCCCACCTTTTAATCACTTCTTCGCCTTCCAGTCCCATCATCATCGTTCAGGTTTCGAAATGATTTTGATGTAAGTTTTCATTCTCAGATTATAAAAACGTTATAATTCTCTATAATTATAAATAATTAGGATGGGTGGTAATTTATTTTCAGAATCCTGATCCCTTGGTCCTGTCGACGTTCCAATAACGTGTTAAATAAGCTACCTATGATATTAGGTAGTAAGTATGGTATTAGGGGGTGGAATTTTTATCAAAATTGTAAAAAGATCTGACCAAATTCAACGGCTTAATTCCCACTATGTAATTCCCGAAGGATTCGGTATTTCTCAGAGTTCCTTAATTCCCGCCTATGGCCCGATTCTGATAACAGACAAGGTCACTAATGAGAATTGTGTTCTGAAGTTAGTAAAAGGAGCCAAGGGAGACGGTAGGATAAGGAAGCACGATTTGCATGAAAGACAATAGCAACGGTGATTACGTAGGAATACATCACGAAGGAGTACCATCAAGAAGATACATCTCTTGCTGAAATAATAATAGTTAGCAGATGAGGGTTTCTGCTTCTCGCTGAACTCCTTCGGAACATCAATGAAGTTCTCCAAGTTTCGAAGCTCATTTCAAGTTCAGCACTTGTGCTCTGGGAAGTAAACCATCCGCAAGTTCAACGCCTGAATAATTTTCCAAGTCCGACACAAATGAAGCATTCATTCGTTGTATCGTCCGAATGCCCTAGTGTGGGTAGGTGATCAATGAGTATATGAAAATCTACTCCTTTGGGCCACTAATCACAATCCAAAACTAGGGATGATGCATATTACGTCCGTAGCATAAATATGGTATCCATCTCGCTAACTCAATTCCCACCCAAATTGGTCCAACAATCATAAGTTTTTATTTGAGAGGTTAGAAACGGTCTCCAAGAATTTTGTTTGGTTATTCCTTGGTTAATCAATCTATGTTTTCATGCTCAAGGTTACAAAAAGCCGACCATCTCCAATCGGCTCGAAAAAAAATTTTACAATTCGCCGTCCGCAGTCAACGCCGTTTTTGTATTAGAAAATTTAAAAATCCGAAATTTCGGTCAGGGACCTGATTCTGCTCTAATTGGTCCTCAAAACTATTCGGCTCGCTCAGACCAAATTTGGGAGGAAAAAAAGGGTCAAAATGTGTTTTTTGAAAAATGGATTTTCGGTGATCCAGGCGGGTGAGGTATCATTTTCGACTAAATTTTGGACGCTGATTCGATTGAGATAGGTCCTAGACCGATTGGCGCGAATCAAGGGGTAAAAATAGGCATTTACCTTCCTATTTCGAAGCGGGTTTTCGAGATTTCTGGTACCCAGGCGTGTGAGTATCATATTCCACTAAATGATGGACGCTGAATCGATTACAATGAGTCCAGGACTCTGTTTTGTCACTGTTTTGTTCCAGATACTCCTGGTCCAAAAAACAACAAAATAACAAACCCCTGTGAAAGAATTTGCAGCGTTTTTGGTTGGTTATTCCTTGAATAATCAACCTATGTTTTCATGCAAATGGTCAGCCTCTCCGAGGCTCAAAAATTTTTTCTGGACGTTTCATGATGTCCTGATCAAAAAAGTTCAATGTCCGTCCGCCGTACGCCGTCCATCGTCCGCGCCGTTTTTGGTAGTAGAAAATTTTCTTAAAATCTGAAATTTGGGTCAGGGGTCTGTTCCCGGCCGAGACGGGTCCTCGAAACTTTTCAGCCCGATCGGACCAAATTTGGGAAGGGGGGGATGGGGGGTTGGGGTCAAAATGTGTTTTTTGAAAAACGGATTTTCGAGATTTGGGGCGATCTAGGTGAGTAAGGTGTCATTTTCCACTAAATTTTGGACGCTGAATCCAATTAAATGGGTCCCAGAACGATTGGCACCCACTGGAAGAAGTAATGGGTCAAATTGGGTATTTATTACCCATTTTGAATATGTGTTTTCGGGATTTCTGCTACCTAGGCGTGTGGGGTATCATTTTCCACTAAATTGTGGACGCTGAACTCAATGATGTGTGTCCCAGAACGATTGGCACCCACCGGAAGAAGTTATGGGTCAAAATGGGTATGTATCCATTTTGTATGTGTCAGGATTTCTGGTGCCTAGCGTGTGGGGTATCATATTCCACTAAATTTTGGACCCTGAATCGATTGGAATGGGTCTAGGACCCGCCACACCCACTGTTTCCCCCATTTGAGGAATAACCAATAAAAAATATTAAAATCCCCTCGAGGGGATCAAAAACGAATTTTCGTGAGATTTGATAAGCCAGCCTTCAGTTATACTCTCGGAAAATCAACCGGACTCTAACGTTTGTGGCCGTTTATAGCAAATCGTTGACCAAATAATGGAATTCGTAATCAAGAGACATCGTTAATTAGAATTTGCCATTGTTTCACTTTTCGGTCGTTGGTCGAAATGACGCGTAACAACCAATTAGATCAGTCAGGTCTCAACGATTGCATGAACTCATTTCTCATCGCCTGTTGATATTGAGTCGATCGATGTTTTAGTTCATATTTCAGTCGTCCCAGAAATAATGGTCACCCGGATCAACTCAAATAGTGTACCTCTGATTCACCATGGGCAAGGCTTGATGATGTAGACTGTCTTGGGCCCTTCGAGTGATTGATAACACAGAGGGTTGGGTTCTTGGGAAAAGCGGAAATGAGCGGAAAGGTGTTTTATTCTTCGTTCATGGGTTGTTTTCAATCATTTTCATCTAGTGCTTTTCTGATGTTTCTTTTTTAAATCAATATATCTGTATTCGAAGGTGTAGGAAGGTATCGGGTTATGGCAACGTGGAGTAGAAGCAGCAACGAAACTGATGTTGGATTAAACTCTTCCTTTACTATCAATTTATTCATTTATTTTACTTTTCTAACGTTTTCCTTCTTTTAATTTATTGCTTAAATGTTAATGGTGTTATCCTTCATTAACAAAAATTAGTAAATACGAATGTATTCAGTTCACGTTCACGATGAATAAGGTCCTTTCACGGTAAACAGACAACCGACAGGGAAAAGAGATGTTTTTGTATAGTGCTGCAATTCCACCGCTTATTTCCCCTCCCATTGGCCAAATGCAATTTGTTGATTAACCCTCTTGACAAAGCAACGGCGAGTTTCACCGAAATTAGCCATGGCGGGTAATGTGAATGCTTCAGGCTGCATTCAGGAGGCGAGTAGCTTCGAGAAACAACTGAATAACCTAATTTCCTGCTTTATTTCATGAGAAAATTTAACTTCTCTCAATCGTCTACTAGAATGTGTATCGTATAGCGTTCGTATGAAGAAGTAGAATTGTTGAGTCTTTCTCAATGTGCAATGTACCCAAGAACAGTATTTGCAAGCATTAAATAATACGCCGTAACGAACGTCAAGTAATCACCAACAGATTTCAGATTGGTCAGTTGGATATTTTAGGCATCGTAGAATCTCACTGTTGTCTCTTTTTGACGCAGTTTCAATTGTTTACCATCACTGTACATTCAAAAGAGACCCAACAACCTGTGGAAACCTGTTGCTACTCTCATGATTGAAGGTTAGGTGGATGCTGGATTGATGTTTTTTTGGTGGTGAAATTGGTCCTTGAATCGTGATCGGAAAAAACAATTGGAAAGTCTAGGTCTCAGCTGAAATCAGGATAATATTATTATTTTACTGCCCTGAGGGATTCAACAATGCGATCGCTTTTCAATGATTATTATTATTTTTTTTTTTTTTAATCTATTTTTTTTAATTAGATCTATTAACTTCACCCATCAACCTAAAACATCTATTACGGTAAAAACATGAGAATTGAAAGAACGCCATGAATTTGAAAAACAAGCATATGGAAGAGAGAAAAACGGAAGTTCTTCATTTTGTATCTCATTATACGTATATTTCCTAGTTCAGTTTAATGTCATTTTACTATGGAATAAGTATATAATGTTATTTATGTTTACCTCCTGGAGAAACGTTTGAAGTTTTGTCTACAAGTGAGTACTTACTAGACTGGAGGCGGTGGAGGGTGAAACTGAAAGTCCGCTCTCCTGCCGCCCCCACCGCCTCCAGATGACCTATATAGGGGTAGGAAACGCCCAATCCAGGGGGTGTACCCGAATGCGCATGTCCGACCCGTTTTTCTCCAGCTGATCCCCGTCCAAAAATCCCCCCCCCCTTCACATTGTACCTCTTCCCGCTTTTTGAATGTGAATAATAAAGTTGATTGCAATCAGCATATATAATAAACTAGAGCCTATATGAGCGTTTACCATCTATGACGAAGTAGTTCCGACAGGACCATTAAGAAGTTGTACGGAACCAAATCTCAAATTTATGCTCAACTTAAATTCTAAGTAGAGCTCATAATCCAATTAGCCGCGTAGAGACAATTTTCAAAATAACATGGATGTTAAGTCATAGTCAACGTAAGGCCAATGAAGATCACCAGTCTACGTTGTCATGCGATGGACAGTACACAGTAGTGAGCCACAAGCTGGAAGGGATGCGCCGTATTAGATAGAACCTTGACTCATTCAGGCGCTCCAGGAAATTCACAATTACGTTACATAACCCGTTTCATGCCCTATTTGTTGCTAAGTCCTATGGGACATAATCGAAAAGACTGGAGTTTTACTTATTTTTTGCACGGTATATTTTAGCTCGGAGTAATACTGTGAGAAACAGACTTACTTGAGTAAAATAATGATGTTTTCGCGAAGATGTTATTGAATATCTTCAGGGAGGAAGCGGTGCAGTGGATAGGAACGTACAACGACAAATAGCAAGACCCGTAATTCCGCGATTTGAAACAAAAATATAAATCGTAGAAATGTATAATTGAATTAAAAAGCGAAATGCCCCGGATTATAACAAGTTGTTAAGAGTTCGCGTATAAAAAAGTATCAGACAGTTAAATTGAAGTCAACTTGATCAAGTCTTGTGAATTTTGGAAAAAGGAGTTGTGGAACCTTGACGAGCCGGAGGCAGAGTAACTCTGAGCTCGCGGGGCGAACTTGGAGGGGGTATATATACCCAGCATATCGGCTTTTCGTGACGTCATGTTGCTAAGCGACGTGACGTCATGAGCCACCCCCGTTGACGTCACACCCTGTCATGCTCAATACCAACCCCGTTGACACAGTAAGCCCCCTTCGCAGCCTCTTTTACATTACATTTCGCGCAGCACCCGGAGCTGGGACCGCCCTTTTCTATTTAGGTAGTTCGTCCAAGTTTCCGTTGGTCAAAAACGCTGCAAATTCGTTCACAGGGGTTGGTTATTCGTCGGACAGGAGCATGGAGAAAATGGGGGGAAAGAGTGCGTGTGGAGTGTCCTGGACTCATTCCAATTGATTTAACATCCAATACTTAGTAGAAAATGATACCCCACAGGCCAGATCGGTAGAAATTTCAAAAATCCATTATTGGAGGAATAACTAAAGTGTCTAGATCAAAATAAGCAAATGTCCGTCCGCTATACGCCGTACGCCGTCCACGCCAATTTTGGTTGTAGACAATTTTCTAAAAATCTGAAATTTAGGTCAGGGACCCGTTTCCGGCTTAGGTTGGCCCGATCGGACCAAATTTGGGAATGGTAGGGATCAAAATGTGTTTTTCGAAAAATGGATTTTCGTGATTTTCGGCGATTAAGGCGTATAGGGGAATTATTTTCGACTAAATTTTAGATGCTGAATCAATTGAAATGAGTCTCCATGCGCCTGTTCCGAGGAATAACCAACCCCTGTGAAAAAATTGCAACTTTTTTGCATTTTACTGAAAAACATAAATATCGTGTTATACAACTCCCCCCTATAAGCTACGCTGGATGGAGGAGAGTCGCTATGACGAATAGTCTAAAGATAATAAAAATAATAATAAATAAAAATAAAATTAATGAACTTCGTCTAGAGTATTTCACATATTCATTGATAACCAGGTTAACTTATAGGTATACTACCTCATCTACATATATTATAGAGTAAAATAAGAATCAATTCCCACCTTAAAAAAAAAAAAAAAAAAAAAAAAACTTTGACAACCGTCAAATTGCTATTCATGACATGAGCCGGCGTCTCGATGATGAGCGTGGACGTTGTTTTGAATTTGTCATTTCAGAGACTTTTGTTCGGAGAGTAATCCACCAAGGACGAAATGGATTCTAGTGAAGCTACGAGTAGCTTTTGTGGGTCGCCCTCCCCATTAAACATGCCTGAAGGTTAGTCTTGAAGGGAGGGGTGGGGGGTATAGTATGTAGCCTAATGAGCTGAACGACACTGATTAAATATTCATCGAGTTCCGAAATGTTTGGCCAAGGCTCTAAGCGAAACGGAAAAACAAGATATGCCAAAGATGAGGATTTCTCTTTTCCCAGTACTACTGGTAATGAAGCCATTATTGCTGAGTGTCTACTCATACCTACCCGCTTCCTGTGTCCGAAGCCAGAAATGCCGTAAAATAAGTCCACAGGAATATTTTAATCAGGATTCGAAATTGGAACGTGTGCACTGCAAACCTGTCAATGGTTGACCTTATACCTCTTGACCTCCATGGTGGAAAAATAAGCTTTCTTGTAATGCAAACCCGTATTCCGTACTCAGTTCAAGCGTTTACTTTGCATTTAGGCTTATTCATATATATTCGTGGGATTCTCCTTAAATGGATGAGCAACATGAAATATTGAAAACCTTGAGATAATCATCTTTATGGATATCACCAGTAGTGTAATGCATAGCGCACTGGTTATTGTTTTGAAACCGTGAAACAGAAAAAGGTGCTGGATGAGCGTAGATATGGGTGTGACTGAGCATAATTATAATGATACGTTGTTTTGAGGGTACCTGCCATGGAAAATCGGACAGAAAATTCAGTGAAAATGAGGCTAGCGCACAACAACGTTTCAAAACGGTAAGGTGGCAGTGACAACGCCACACTAAACAAATGTATAACGAAGCTACAACTCAAATTGATTACAATTTAATGGATTATGGCACTTCTCAGGTATTTGATCAAACGGCAAAGTGATACTTAGTACTACTTAGTACTACTAGATACTCCCAAATTTGGACCGGTCGGGCCGAAAAGTTTTGAGGGCCAACAAGACCCGGAAACGAGTCCCTGAGATTTTTAATTTTTCTACTACCAATGTTGTCTACTACCAACATTTTCTACTACCAAAGTCTGCGTGGGCGGTGGACGGACATTTGCGAATTTTGATCTAGACGGAGGGATGAACTTTTTGCATGAAAACATAGGTTTTCTACAAACATAGGTCTTGTATATTAGATAGCTGATAGAGTAGTGTACTCTAGACGGACAAGTATGCTCAACCTTCACTTTCCCCGCCCGCCTTAATAAGCAGTGCAGAAGCCGTAACATTCATAAACAGCAGTTACTAAACTGCTTCTTCACGCGAAACTCCTATAATCGGGTCATTTGGTGCGAGGCTGGAACAGATCGAAGCGCATACGGGTTGCTTTAAATTAAAATAACGACCCGTAATTCCTGTTGTGCTGCGGGCCCCTTGGATTTCTTGTTTGACACTTAATGCATCGGTGCAGTCGATTTTAAAGCGAAACCATCGCGTGACTACCGTAGTGGATGCGGTGGCACGTCATCGGATGTTCCGCCTTCCACAGGGCACCACGAACTGGGAAAAGCCCTTGAACTCCCTTGACCAACGGTTGATGCTAAACAAAGTGATGAGTTCTCCTCGTTTGATTTCGTTCTACAAAGGAAACGCTTCAAAACGATCAATGAGAAGGACTATTAATGATGACTGACTCCTTGTAGACACACTGATCCTGTCATCAACTAAACATTGGATTTCTTGTGGTTCTTGTTACCCCTATCGATTGACTAATATTTCATAAACTGGCTCATTCCCGTATAATAATAATAAGTAAATAAATTATGACTAATCTAACAAGAAAAAATGAGCATGAAGCTGAGAAGGCAGCCGTTTAATACTGCTTTGATGAACAAATATAAAAAATATAAAACCAAATGGTTATGACAAGATTTCGATGGAAACACTGAAAGAAATTAAAGAATTAGTTTTAAACCCGTTGACGCATTTGTGTAACTTGAGTTTTTCAGAAAACATATTCCCAGAAATTTATGAAAAACGCTGCAAATTCTTACACACAGGTTGGTTATTCCTCGGACCAGGCGCATGGAGACTCATTTCTTCAACATGGGGAAAATAGAAACAGTGGGTGTGGCGGATCCCGGACCCATTTCAATCGATCCAGGGTCCAGAATTTAGTGGAAAATGATACCCCCCCCCCCCACAAGCCTAGGTTACAGAAATCTCGAAAACACATTCGAAATGGGTAGATAGGCACCCATTTCGACCCATAACGTCATCCGGTGGGTGCCAATCGTTCTGGGACCCATCACATTGGATTCAGCGTCCAAAATTTAGTGGAAAATGATACCCCACACAACTAGGTACCAAAAATCTCCAAGACACACATTCAAAATGGGTAGATAGGTACCCATTTGGACCCATAGCCTCATCCAGAGAGCACCAATCGTTCCGGTACCCATCTCATTGGATTCATCGTCAAAAAATTAGTGGAAAATCATACCCTATACCCCTAGGTAGCAGAAATCTCGAAAATACATATTCAAACATGGGGAAAATGGGGGAAACAGAGGGTGTGGCGGGTCCCGGACCCATTTCAATCGATCCATCCTTCATGGTCAATGAAATTTCCCAAGCACTGGATGAAGGCAGAAAAGTTATGGGAATCTACCTCGACCTATCTAAAGCCTTCGACACTGTGTCTCATAAAAAACTAGTGAGGGCAGTAAAAGAAACTGGAATAAGTGATGGATTCGTAGATGGGTGGCGAGCTACCTGGAAAACAGATGACAGTATGTGAAGGTAGGAGAAAATAGTTACATAGGCGAAGGAAGATTGTGCAGATTTGGGATCCCACAGGGTACAGTTATGGGTAGCATCTACTTCATCATATACATTAATACATTATTGGAAAAGCAAGTCGAGGGAGTAACTATATCATTTGCAGATGATACTAGTCTCATAGTTGAAGGAGATAGCTGGGATCAAGTGATTGGACGTGCCGAAAGAAGTATGACGAATTTAACAGAATGTATTAAAAACTGAGGAATGAAATTTAATGCTGATAAAACGAACTTCATAGCTTTCTCTCTAAGATATGTTAATATACCAAAGTTAGGAATACTAAAGTGTCACACTAGTAAATGCAGCAATACAAATAAATGCGATTGCCCAACAATTAATCAAGTCACCACCACAAGGTATCTAGGAGTGGAAATTGACCAACTCTTGAAATGGGACGTACATACAGAAAAGTCGGTATCAAGAATGCGTAAATTGATTCATGTATTTCGAGAGATAAGAGGCTTCTTGTCGATTGAAACAAAAAGAATGGTTTATATGGCGCTCGTACAGTCATTAATGATATACGGTATGAGTGGTTGGGGGGGTTGTATATCCACATTAATGAAGGAGATCTTTGTACGACAAAAATTGATTATAAAGGTGGTAATGAAAAAAAGTATAAGAACACCTACGAAGGATATTTTCTAAGAATTTAGGGCTTTAACAATTGGTGAATTAAATGACAGAATGTCAATTCTGAAAACACACTGAGAAAAAATGAGGGGTAACTTGATGATCCATGAAGTGGGCGCAACAAGGGCGGGAATGGGAAGATTATTGAAAATACCGTTTTGTTCGACAGCAAGTGGTCAGCGAAGTTTGTATTATAGAGGAAGCAAACTCTTCAATGAGCTTCCAAGGAAACTTAGAGAAATTGATCGAGAAATTGATTAATTGAGATCTTGGGAAATTTAAGAATAAAAAAAAAATTGTATGCCAATAGAAGTGGCATGTAGGTTATAGGTCATCAGGTGAAAAACAGTAGGTAGCAGTGATGTACAGTGATAATTATTAAGGAGAAACAACAAATAAGACTCCTCCCCTCAGCACAAGGGAATCTTGAAGAGGGGAGTAGGCATTGCATTTATGAAACAAATAATAATGACTAATAATAAATGCTATTAAAAAAAAAATATATATATATATATATGTGATGTAGAGATGCCCGACGGACCTCTATGACTACAATAATAATAACTACAACCTTCATTGGATTTACCCAACTCCCCACCAGCTGATAATTCACCCGAATAACACATTTGTGTCGTCACTAGCTGCTCACAGCACCCCGTGTGGCACTTCCGGACACTACCGGAGCGTCGGTCAGTCGCATTCCAGAAGTCAGTCGAAGACGTTGTCAGAGAGCGCGTCTACGACAAGAAGTTATTGTGTTCTGAGTATAAACAGTTTGATTGAGTGCCTGGGGGGAGTATGCTTGTTCGGGTGTAATTAATCTATGAGTTAAAGTCCTGATACGTCTTAATAAACCCTTTTTATATTCGTTATTGTCACGAGACGCGTGTGTCACTCAGTGAAAACCCCATCATGATGCCTTCCAACTACGAGGAAGGGCAGATCATTGACGACGACGACATCACATATATATATATATATAGGTGATGTAGAGATGCCCGACGGACCTCTATGCTACCTACAACCTTCATTGGATTTATCCAACTCCCCACCAGCTGTTATTTTACCCCAACAACACATTTGTGTCATCGCAAGCTGCTCACAGCACCCCGTGTGGCACTTCTGGACACTACTGGAGTGTCAGGCAGTCGCATTCCAGGAGTCAGTCGAAAACGTTGTCAGAGAGCGCGTCTACGACCAGAAGTATTGTGTTCTGAGTATAAACATTTTGATTGAGTGCCTGGGGGGAGTATGCTTGTTCGGGTGTAATTAATCTATGAGTTAAAGTCCTGATACGTCTTAATAAACCCTTTTTATATTTGTTATTGTCGTGAGACGCGTGTGTCACTCAGTGAAAACCTCATTATGATGCCTTCCAACTACGAGGAAGGGCAGATCATTGACGACGACGACATCACATATATATATGACTAAACTATCAAGCCGCTTGATCAAAATGACGCTTGATCCAAGCGTTGACGGTGATTGACAAAAATTCTGAATGACTCAATCAAGCGGTTGATGAAGCGGCTTGATAGACTAGGGCGATATCCGTCAAGCGTTCCGTCAATCAGTCGGTGGACGCTATGACGTCAAGTTACCAACCCCCGTCTCACGAAAACTCGGATCGGGAGTTTATTAGTTTATTGATTGATCTGTATCTTGATTGTTCGGCGTTGTGAAAAGTACAAAGTAAAGACTAGAAATAGAAATAGAAAAAAAATTGCGGCACTTAAAAAAATCGTGGGTGCATTGAGAAAGTTAAAAAAGCAAAAGAACGATTGCATCACCCTCCGATCCGCTTCCACTTTTCGGCATCGACTTCATCAAAAGAATAAAAGTAGATTGATGCACGCTTGAAGCTCCTATAAATCGGAGAGTCAAGCATTTGATCAAGCCGCCTGATAGTGTAGTCATAGTGTAGAGGCTCCTTAAAGGAGGAATGATCACGGCAAATCCATGACTCGATTTGGGTAGTAGTTGTGCCAACCAAGTGTTTTTTCAGTCCACTCAGGACACAGGTGGGGTGTATTCCAATTTAGGCACCCCTACAAAATGCCTGTACGTTCAGTGAAGCCCAGTTGGGTGGCGAGTAAGTGCCGCCACCACCACATTAAGCACTAAGTCCCAACAGCTCCACAGCCACCCCCACCCTAAAGCTCATCACATGCCAATGATGGAAGACCGCAAGCACAAGAAGAGGCGCGTTAGTACGGAGGCCTAGCAGAGCAAAAGATTGAACTAAAAGACCCCTTGGAAAACCCGGCACCTCCACGAGATCCATCCTGGGCTGCCACAGGCAGGCGAACGCCGGAAGAGGGTGGGGTACCTGATATACGGGGAAGCCATAGAGCAGGGCTCCCAGATGATCTTGCGCAAAAACACAACTAGGATAGACTGTAATGGGCCACATGGACTCAGGAACAATCTAGCGCGGGTGTATCTGGACCCCCGGCGAGGCGCGGAGCGCCAAGTTTTATTTATTTTCAATTTTTTTAATCTTAATTTTTTTATTTAATTTATTTATTTTCTGTTCTTTTTTAGTGAAAGGAGGTTTTTTTTTTTAAGGGAAAACGGTTATCTGAATAAACTCTGGAATATTTTTAAAATCTCAATCACAACATGGTAGCAAAAACTTTTGCAAAGATAATAACTTTTTCACAATTAGCAATTTATATGATCAGAAATCAGGAACACATTTTGGTTGTTTATTCCTTGAATAATCAACCTATGTTTTCATGCAAAAGGTCAACCTCTCCGATCCGGCTCAAAAATTTTTTCTGGACGTTTCATAGTGTCTAGATCAAAAAAGGTCCATCCGCGCCGTTTTCGGTAGTAGAAAAATTTCTAAAAATCTGAAATTTAGGTCAGGGGTCTGTTACCTGGACGGGGTAGGGGTCAAAATGTGTTTTTTGAAAAATGGATTTTCGAGATTTTGGGTGATCCAGGCGAGTGGGGTATCATTTTCCACTAAATTTTGGACGCTGAATCCAATGAAATGGGTCCCAGAACGATTGGCACCCACTGGAAGAAGTTATGGGTCAAATTGGGTATTTATTACCCATTTTGAATATGTGTTTTCGGGGTTTCTGGTACCTAGGCGTGTGGGGTATAATTTTCCACTAAATTTTGGACGCTGAATCTAATGAAGTGGGTCCCAGAACGATTGGCACCCATCGGAAGATGTTATGGGTCAACATGGGTATATTATCCATTTTGTGCATGTGTTTTCAAGACAAGATTTCTGGTACCTAGGCGTGTGGGGTATCATTTTCCTTTGGATTGGAATGGGTCCGGGACCCGCCACACCCACTGTTTCTTCCATTGAAGAAAGGAATCTCCATGCGCCTGGTTCGAGGAATAACCAACCCGTGTGTAAGAATTTGCAGATTTTATCTGCACGCAGTGTGGCAACGTGCCTGATGGAAGGTTAAGTCAACCCAGGCGAAATTCTTTTACAGTCACAAATGGGACGGACGAAAAGTTTCGACTGCGTAGCTATTTGCAAAATAAATGAGAAAATACCCTCTGGCAATCGATAGGGAGCAAATGATTTGGAAATGGTCGACAAGAAGAAACTTTGGCTATTGAGGCTGTCACAACGAGTTTGGTAGAGTTTTCCCTCTTCATTTTGAACCGTATTGAACTTCGTTTAATTGTCACTCACGTTTAGCATAGTTTCGTGACGCCGGTGAACCGGTTTTGTCTAGCCGAGCTATTCTTTCACGCGTTCAACTGTCCCAACTTTTTGAAGAGCTTGTGAGGGCACCTTCCTATTGCTATTGCTTGAACGAGGCTGAACTCTCACTCAACGGGCGATGAGTGTATTGCTGATCATAGTGGTAGGTCTACATAACAGAATAAAGGCTCTTTTGTCGCACTCGATGTTTGAATCAACACTTCAAAATGACATGGACCAAGTTCACTTCCTCAATTTCCATCGTCAGCAATCGGAAGCTTTTCCCTCTCATTCTGAAAAAAAAAATGATGTCAGTGAAAAAGAAATAATATTAGAGCAGATAATAATCCACTCAGTAGGTATAACATCGTCCATCTTATGCGTATTATTTTTGTAATCCCTTTGCAGGTCTCTTCGTATATTTATGTTTTCTCAATTTATATCAAGTACTTAATGCACGGGTTAGTTCCCATCAGGGCTTCAACATGAGAAAGTATAATATCATTTGACATCTGCTGACGATCTCAATGAACTTTGCGACGTATTTATGGCCAATACGATTTCAAAAAAACTCCAGAACCATAGCCAGAACATGTATCCCTCTGTTGCCCTCTAACATTGCATTTCTTAGTTAATACAAAATGTGGCATTTGCTCCTCGTCGGGGATTTTCAAACATCTTTTCAATTGTGTTCACTATCAACACTTCCGTGAGGTTCGATGAGAGTTGGAAACACCGTCGTATACATTATGGAATCCCTTTATTATGAGTGGGGGTGAAACGGTTGAACTATACCGTCTGACCATCGACCACTATTGTTCTAGTCTGAAGTGGTAGGTTTCGCGACTGATCACTAATATTGTCATGACACGATTACAGTTGATGCTGTCCGACTTAATCGAATACAATCGTGACGCTTTCGCGTTGCTCAATTTATTTGATTTTTCCTTCAGTATTTTTAGCTCAATATGTCATGTGTTGAATTACTCATCTCTTTATCTGGACGAACGGAGGAAGACAGAGAATGATTAACTAGTTGTCAGTACAAAGCCCTTGCCTGGGTAGAGCTGAAGCGTAGTCAGTGATAACGTGGGAGGCGCTGGGAGGCAGAGTTGCGGCAACCCCCGGGCCTTCAATCGATACTTTACGGCAGCATCTGGATTTACGAAACCTGCGTTCTCCAATATGACCTGCGTTTCCTACGCTTATGATACGAAGGGTTATCGCCGACATTTTCGAGTGGTGCATCACTCATCCAGGGCAGTGCTACTATGAATTGATTGACAGCAACTTTACAATAATGGCTCCTCGTGTTGAACTTTGATACGTTTCTCCTCCTATTCCTCCCACCCATTTTCCAAAAAACGTTCGTCCTAAAGTTTTGCTCTGAGTTTAGTCGCTGCAATGATTGTGCTCGTGATTTTGACGAGCACCTTGCGCAGAAGGTTTCATAGGATTCTCCTGTGATCAGGTCATACCCAGGCAACTTTTGGTTGGTTATTCCTTGAATAATCAATTTATGTTTTCCAGCAAGAACTCCGATTTTCCCCAAAAACTTTTCTGGGCATTTCATGGTGTCTAGCTCAAAATAAGCAAACGTCCACGCCGACTTTGGTAGTAGACAATTTTCTAAAAATCTGAAATTTTGGTGTGGGACCCGTCTCCAGCTCTAGTTGGTTCTCGAAACTTTTCAGCCCGATCGAACCAAGTTGGGTAGAGGGAGAGGGGTCTAAATTTAATTTTTCGAAAAATGAATTTTCAAGATTTTTGGCGATTTAGGCGTGTGGGTTATCATTTTTCACCAAAGTTTGGACACTGAATCGACTGGAATGAGTCCCTATGCTCCTGGTAAGAGGGATAACCAACCCCCTATGAACGAATTTCCAGCGTTTTTTATTATTTTATTTCATGATGTTTTACGTGATTTCGACCTAAAATGCCGATGAGTCCTTCAATCAGCACCAAAAATTTTCATTTTTATTGTCGGAGAGAAAACAAAATTTCATATTAATTTCATCATTGATGCCTCTACAGATTTCGAAAAATCGAGTCAAAATGTAAAAAGTTTTTAAAAATCGTAGTTATATTATTTTAATTTACCACCATTAGAATGATGTTTTTAACGAAAAAAAAAATGCCCTGAATATCCTCTTTCCAAAAGTATAGCCAGTTTTCAATGTTCGGGGAGTTATTCGAGTTTGAATACGAAAAAATGTGTTTCCACAGAAAACTAATGATTTCAGCTCCAAGCGTGATTTCTCGTAACATTTAAAAAAAAAAAAAAAAAAAAAAAAAACGCAGTTTGGAATCAGTTTCCTGGTCCATTCTTAAATAACAACTTAAACCGATGGCATACAATTGAACCATGTCTCGGGAGTATATTATACTCAGCGGGAAGAGGCGTCACGTGGGCATCTTTCATCAACATTTCTAATTGATTCAGAACGATATGAAAGGGATGTGCCTCATTGGTAGCAAATCATAGTCCTCCTCGATGATTCATCTAAATTTAAATCTTTCCTTCAAGTACATTGCGCGCTGTGGGGAAATATACCCGATCGGATCTTGATAGCGCCGTCTTATTCTTCATCAGACCAGTAGTGACCGCGATTGAAACCTGATACGAAGTGAAACGAATCACAACCTAGTTCAAGCCTGAAAAACATTTACCTTTCGAAAGTGGATCTATCAGATCTTCATTATGGAATCGTTCGAACGACCTTGAATTTTCCCTATGGATATAAAGGGCTCTTAGGGAATCTTAAAATGTCCCCCCTCAGTTATTATTTTTACTGGTGTAAATACATTCACTGTTGCTATTGTCGTATGAACACAAAGTAAAAAGATTCTCAGCATTTTTCCATCGCTTACTGGAAAAGGAACTTGTAGACCTTCAAGTGAAGAGTCAAAAAGAGTGGCCGCCACAGTCGAGATCGGTATTGGATATCAAGTGCTAATGGTTGTGTGTTGGCCAGCCATCTTCTATTTCTCGACAAGCCTTTGACTTTGTACCGAGAGATAATGTGCGGTACTGGAATAACGATTAGAACAGCAATAGGTATTTGCAGATGATAGTAATGCAAATAATTTAACTCTTATTCTAGCATCTTCGGTCGACTTGCCTTTCCCCAAGGGTGACCCGATTCCGATCACAATTATAATTATCCTCTAGTAGAACAACCGTACTTTATTTTTCTATTTCATTTATTTATTTTTTGTACGCGTTGCAATTACTACTAAGAATGCGATAGAACTTGATTTTGGCTCGTTGGTACAAAAAGAAGTTAGATTAAGGGGTGGTGAACCTATAAAATAAATAAATAAATAAGAAGCTGCTGGGTCACAGTTGACTATTCAATTTACAATCCATGTATTTGGATCATGAGACCGCACTTGCGCAAGGAGCCTGAGTGGAACTTCTTCCATACTATGTGCTGACTAGGAGACGTGGCCAACAACCATGCACATTAGAAAAATAATGTTCACGCAGTGCATTCATTGTCACAGAATCGCGCACTCAAGGAATGGGTACAGCTGAACTTTTGCATTAAATAAACCTCTTTTTGATGTTATATTGACAAATATGTAATCATCGTGGGTATACCAGTTACAGTACCAGTCTTACAGCGGCTTTGTTTACAGTATGAGTTATGCGAGACTTGTGCATACTTTCAGACAGAAGGGCTGAATAACAATCTGGCCATATATTTAGTTTATCGCTATCAAGACGTAAAATTATGAGCTAGCGCAAAAATATTTAGTTCAGTGTCCAATGCCAAAAACAAGCTTTTCTCAGATCCCGCCAATTCCTAATAAGTAGTGTGCAACCTCACAGAAAAGAGAATTGATTTCTTGGAACCCGATATTTCCGTCAACACTTCACCATTTTTCGAAAATCCGCTAAAAGTAGCACAAAAGGTGAAACTCGTGCGGCCTTGACACGGGAAGGGCGAGATCGATCCATAGCTGTAGAAACCACCCCCAACCAGCCAACTGGCCCTAAACAACAGGCACCTATTTATAGGGACTTATGACCGGTTGTACTGAGCTTGATCTTGTCAGAACCGTTCTTAGAGTGGATAGTAAAGTACTACAAATTAATTTATTATACTCCCGAAACAACACACTTTTTAAAACCAGAGGATGTCTGACATGGTATCCTACCCTCGTAATCTGGAGGAAAATGTATTTTATTCAAATTATGTAGTTTGGGCTAAAGTCAAGTATATGGACCGTTGTTGCGTTATCAACTGATAGCAATGATATCGCGCATATGGTCGATAATCGATAATCGAAAGTTTTTGTTAGTTAGCTTAGTGAAGTTTAGTGAGCACGAGGTAAGTTTATTTCAATTTATTTATTTTATTTAGTTTTAGTTTATTTCAATTTAGTATTTTCCCTCCTTTTTTATAAAGACAAATATGGCCGACAGGGATAAATATTTCGTGTATAATATATCGATAGTGCATATCGACTGAGCGTACTATCGATATCACCTGATAACGCGACAGCGGTCCATATTCTTGGCTTTTACCGTTTGAGCTATTCGTAAATATTTTTGTCATATTAATTGTAAAATGTGGCTAGGTACAAAAACGGTCGGTCCAAACCACGCCAGACAAATTAAAGTTGTTATCAATCAATCAATCAACTATGTTTGCTGCTAGGGATACAAAGCCTACATCTTTTTATTTAAAAAAAACTGTTTACCTACCTAAATTGTATCAATAACCTCTGGGAACAAACAGAGGATCAAAAGTACAAACTGTTTGTACAATACACTAGCCTACCAATATGTACTAACTTCATCGTAGCAAGTAGCAACAATGTCATCAGCAAGGTGCGTTTCCAAAAAGATTAAGCGGGACAAACCCGAATACAAACATACTACATAATGGCCGGTTTTTGTTTCAACGTATGAAATCATGACAGAGATCAAACCGATTCAGCCGGACAACGATGTCTTCTGTTCCGTGTACAGGAAGGACTACATTTTCTGGAAAAAACACCGCCGCCAGACAAAGACCACACACGATGATCACTACAGACTCACGCCAGACATGGAAAAAAAATTTTTGCCGCAGGGCACCAAGCTGGATTTGAGTAGAATGGAACAGTACTTGGAAGACGTAAAGCAGCTGAATGAATTGAGGCTTCGAACTATTTACAGGTCAGAATACACACCCAAGTCAAGCTACAGAATATTGAAAAGTGCCAACAAGGATAAGTTTTCGCCGGAGAACGACGGTTTACTCATTGACGTCAGATTTAATATTCCCCAGAGGAAAGTAATGGTTCCGCTAGCAACGGTGAGGCGTACAATGGGATACTCAGCATACAATGACTATTGGACACCATTGTCAACGTACGTAGACATCCACGGTAGACTGGGGTACAACAGGATAAGAAAGGCTGCTGACGGAGGTTACTGGAGGATGGGACCACGATATGACCACGAGAAAGAGTTGGTGGACATCATGAGGATTCTGAAGAGAGAGTCAGACATTGTGGAAAGAGAGAAGGAAGAGAAGCTGCTTGAGGAAGAACTAATAAAGCAACAACTAACGCTCGAGCGAGAAGAGCTGATGAGAAAATCTGAAGAAAAACGAAACAGCAGAAAACGAGCGACTGTTTTGTCCTCAAAGTACTTTCCTGGCCCAAGAGCCTAGTCATCGGCGAACCTGTCTGGCTATTGAGCTACAGAACACGCGGACGCGGATTGTGTGAAGAGGAAACAGTGATTGGCTAGAAAAAGTTGCTGCAAACATGTCGAAGAAGAAAGTGAAAGATGTCATTTAACAAAAGCTACGTCATTGTCAACATACTTTCTGTTTATCATTTTTCTTGTGATTTTCCGCCGTACTGATAATTTAGTAGCTGGGTTACCACTGGTTCGAGAGCAGTCCACCCCTCGGCTCTAGAGAGCTTCCAGAAACAGGTCGCTCGAAATATGGTCTGATAACATTTCCATAAACATTCAGCTATGTTGACTTTTTTCCATTTAGTAGACCTTGCTGTTCACAAAGGTTTTGCCGGGAGGAGGAGGTAGGTATTTTGGCTTTGCACTGTTCCCAGCTGTCTCGCAGCATCTCTGATTACAGTTTCGTTGATATATTATAATAAACTCGACCAATAAATAATCGACGTTATATTTATAGGAGAGCTACCTCAACGGGGTTTTCTACCGGTTCTTTCCAACTGTCATCCTGATGTGATAATGTTATTTGTACAAGGCTCTGAGAGGCGCCGTTTGCTGTTTCGGGTAGACGGCTATCGTGCTCATATAATAATTCTCCGTGGGCGTAATTCCGTATTTCAGGTATTTAGTGTAAGATGGCTCTCGACATGCCAGAAATCCGCAATGTGCACGTGCACGAGATTTTCTTTCCTCCGTACAAGCTAAAGTGAATAATTAGGAGCCTGTTTTGTCTAAGGAAATTTGAACTGTAAGCAAGCATCTAAGTAGTTGCAGGACCCGATTTTAGCTCCTCCTACATACCTAACTCCACTGTTCCAGGAATTGCGGATTTGGAAACAGAAGGCGTATATGATTTCTCCCTCTTCCGCCCAGATAGTTTAGATAAAAGATAGATAGGTCGGTAGATAGTTTAGCAATGGGATGGGTCCCAGAACGATTGATGCCGGTGGAAGAGGTAATGGGTCAAAATGGGTAACTAGCTACCTATTTCAAAGTGGGTTTCTGAGATTTCTGGTACCCAGGCGTGTGGGGTATCATTGTCCACTAAATTTTGGACGCTGATTTACATTCTACGCAGTTGCACTGCCCTGCTGGCCTATACGTGTTGGTGATTAATCTCTGTAGATCCCTCTGTTGTATTTTTGCTAGTGCAATGGAGTCAGTTGACTCGGATGATCGCTAGCTTCAGTAGTTTTTTCTGATTCGGGGGTGAGATTGAAGAGATGAGATTAAATTTGGCTTTGATTACATTTTTATTAAATGTGGATGTCAGGAGGACTGCCTCATTGTCTGAGTGGTGAAGAGTTCTAGAAGGACAAGAAGCAGTTACAAACATCTTCGAAATTTTGTGAAACAAATTATGGGTGTTAATGTCGAGAAAAATAAACTATTACCAGTGCCCAGCCAAGTTTCCAGCAGGTCATCCATTTTAATCAGGGACCCATTTGCTTTTGAGAGCGCTCAAACGTTCTGAGGGGATGTTGTTGGATGCTGGAGATAAATCAAGTTGGTCGTCGTATAGTTAATAGGAATAGTTTTCAAATGCCTCAGCCTCGTTCGGGTGTTCGATGTTTGTGACCCCCTTCTCGTCCCTTGCACCTTAGAACCAATTGAAGTTTAAAAAGCTCCCTGGTTCGAAAAAGCCTCTGGTCATTTGTTCTGGGGACATCACTCGAGTCGTGTCTCTAGGCTGTTGGGACTATCCCTGGGGAACAAGATTGATTCTGGTTGGCATCCTTCCCTTGCCGGGTAACTCGTTCGCTTGTTTGCACGCTGTTCCCAATTCGTTTGAATTTCCGTATATTATATTATAGAACTACTTTATTAATCGTCAAGCGACTGGGGTGAGCCACTAATGTTGCAAATCATGTAAGATTTATAAAATATTATCGAAAGTAACTTCTGATTTATGACAATTTTCAAGTTGGTAATTGATGTTTCTATACTGCTTTTTCACTGTCTCGTTCGGGGTGGATAGTGTCAGATCAAATGGAAATTAAGGAAATGTAGGGCTGCTTATCGCAAGTAAATAAGGAAAACCTCTTGGTAGAGTTGTGACTTACTATCACGCGCAACTAATATTATACGGGTGAATTTCAAATGCTGGTCACTCTGAGATTCCAATGTCGACGTGGACTAAATCGCGCCAAGATTGTTGTTTTGGTTGGTTATTCCTTGAATAATTAACCTATGTTTTCATGCAAGAAGTCAACCTCTCCGATTCGGCCCACATTTTTTTCTGGGCGTTTCAAGGTGTCAAGATCAAATTAAGAAAATGTCCGTCCGCCGTTCACGCCGAATTTGGTTGTAAACATTCTATAAAAATCTGAAATTCGGGTATGGTTAGGGATGGTATGAGACCTGTTTCCGACTCTAGTTCATCTCTCTATTGTGATGAAAGAATTCGCAGCGTTATAATACGCAGGTTGTGGATATTCAAGATGGTATTTACTCTCATGGAATTAGATTTTAGACATGCACTATAAAAATCGGTCCGATCGGGCTGAAAAGTTTTGAGGATCAACAAGATCCAGAAACGCGCCCCAGACCAGAATTTCAGATTTTTTGAAAATTGTCTACTACTGAAATCGGCGTGGACGGCGGACGGACATTTTGGTATCTATCTACCCATTTCGAATGTCTGTTTTCCAAATCTCTGGTACCTAGACGTGTAGGGTATCATTTTCCACTAAATTTCGGACCCTTAATCGATTTGAATGGATCCGGGACCCGCCACACACACTGTTTTCCCCATTTTCCCATGTTGAAGAAATGAATCTCCATGCGCCTGGTTCGAAGAATGACCAACCCGTGTGTAAGAGTTTACAGATTTTGGTTGGTTATTCCTTGAATAATCAACCTATGTTTTCATGCAAATGGTCAACCTCTCTGATTCGGCTCAAATTTTTTTTCTGGACGTTTCATGGTGACTAGATCAAAAAATCTGCAAATTGATGAATGGTTATTCTTCGAATGGGGGAAACAGTGGGTGTGGCGGGTCCCAGACCCATTCCAATCAATTCAGGGTCCAAAATTTAGTGGAAAATGATACCCCACACGCCTATGTACCAGAAATCCCGAAAACACATATTCAAAATGGGTAATAAGTACCCAATTTGACCCATTACTTCTTCCAGTGGGTGCCAATCATTCTGGAACCCGTTTCATTGGATTCAGCGTCCAAAATTTAGTGGAAAACTATACCCCACACGCCTAGGTAGCAGAAATCCCGAAAACACATATTCAAAATGGGTAATAAGTACCCAATTTGACCCATTACTTCTTCCAGTGGGTGCCAATCGTTCTGGGACCCATTTAATTGGATTCAGCGTCCAAAATTAAGTGGAAAATGATACCCCACTTGCCTAGATCGCCCATAATCTCGAAAATCCATTTTTCATAAAACACGTTTTGACCCCTACCCCGCCCAAATTTGGTCCGATCGGGCTGAAAAGTTTCGAGGACCCATCTCGGCTGGGAACAGACCCCTGACCCAAATTTCAGATTTTTAGAAAATTTTCTACTACCAAATACGGCGCGGACGGCGGACGGCGTACGGCGTAGGGTGGACGGACATTGACCTTTTTTTATCAAGACACCATGAAACGTTCAGAATGAAATTTCGAGGCGAATCGAAGAGGTTGACCTTTTGCATGAAAACATAGGTGGATTATTCAAGGAATAACCGACCAAAAGGTCAATGTCTGTCCGCCGTACGCCGTACGTCGTCCATTGTCCGCGCAGTTTTCGGTAGTAGATAATTTTCTAAAAATCCGAAATTCGGGTCACGGGTCTTCATTTAGTCGAACTTTTAAGCTGTCATAAAGCAGTACCAAGTTGCAGCCGACAATATGTCCTAACAGGTACCTACCTAATTACATCACTGACAAATTTATACAATATAATGGTTTTTTAATTTTTGGTTGGTAATTCCTTGAATAATCAACCTGTTTCCATGCAAAAGGTCAACCTCTTCGATTCGGCTCAACATTTTTTTCTGGACGTTTCAAGGTGTCTAGATCAAAAAACATAGGTTGATTATTCAAGGAATAACCAACCAAAAGGTCAATGTCCGTCCGCCGTCCGCGCCGTTTTGGTAGTAGAAAATTTTCTAAAAATCTGAAATTTGGGTCAGGGGTCTGTTCCCGGCCTAGAACGGTCCTCGAAACTTTTCAGCACGATCAGACAAAATTTGGGCGGGGTAGGTGTCAAAATGTGTTGTTTGAAAAATGGATTTTCGAGATTTTGGGCGATCTAGGAGAGTAGGGTATCATTTTCCACTAAATCTTGGACGCTGAACTCAATGAAGTGGGTCCCAGAACGATTGGCGCCCACTGGAAGAAGTTATGGGTCAAATTGGGTATATATTACCCATTTTGAATATGTGTTTTCGGGATTTCTGGTACCTAGGCGTGTGGGGTATAATTTTCCTCTAAATCTTGGACGCTGAATTCAATGAAGTGGGTCCTAGAACGATTGGCACCCACCGGAAGATGTTATGGGTCAAAATGGGTATGTATCCACCCATTTTGTATGTGTCAAGATTTCTGGTGCCTAGGCGTGTGGGGTATCATTTTCTACTAAATTTTGAACCCTGAATCGATTGGAATGGGTCCGGCACCTGCCACACCCACTGTTTCCCCCATTCGAGGAATAACCAACCCGTGTGTAAGAATTTGCAGTGGTTTATTTACCATGAACATCCTGATCCTGACAATCCAATATCCTCGGCCATCAACGGCATACCTCACTCGCCCCACAGCTCCTTGCTCCTCCCTCTCACTTGTGGTCAACACCTCATCTCATTCAGTACAGCATGCCGTATGTGGTCTGAAGGCTCCCTCAAATTTCTCTCGTAATGTGTATTTTAAAAAATCTTCCCATGGCTCATATCAAACGGCTTCGATGCCTGTCACACCCCTTTATCTAGCTCATAAGTGTAATCCCCATTTTACTTCATTAGTCAATGTATCTCACCTTTCACACCCTTTGATTATACATAATTAGATTCTGATTTACAGAAGTAGATAATGTTAGGATCAACTATACGCTCGCCCACATAGCACGGAGCTTGTCTCTTGGTGTTGGCGTATTTCCTTCCCGCGTACAGTTATTTATTTTATCCTTTATCCCTTGTTACCATATTATATTTTATATTATCCCTTATTGCCTTACTCTTCTTTATTCTTTAGTTTATTCTCAAAAAAACCAATGTTTTTACGAGCAGTTTATTGTAGAAATTTCATCAGGAATAAACTTTCATTTCATTTCATTCGTTCATTAAATGTTATGTCGAAATGGCTTTCCGCCGTGGGTGAGGGCTGACTGTGGACTGTTTCTACACAAGCGTTGAGCATTCACGTCTCTTTAGGCCCTTCAGTTGTGTCATAATGTTGGTCCAATCGACTCTGTAGTAACCACTCTCCATAAGAACGCCATTCTATCGCCCCAAAAAAGACTTCAAGTCTGTTTTCTCTTCTCCGTTGACTCAACCCTACGTTGAGTATGCCATGTTCACTGAATGTGTGTGAGGCGTCTCGAAATTCCCAGGTAAGTGTTAGTGCCCCCGGCCAACGGAAACTGCTGCGATCGCGGTGAGGTTTTGAGAGCTAACGCTGCGGTAGCAACGGTGTTTATTCAACCGAGTGGGTATTAGGAAACCGAGCAATAAATACGCACGCCTTGGAGAGACTACGGAATAGGATGAAAGCGCTTCGTAACTAATTTGGACTAACTTTTTAGAATAGAACATTATTAATCCATCATTGAAAGTGTCGAGGGTTGCACTACACACAGATGAAACCACCCCTTGTCGTCCAGTCAGCTAGAATGATAGGATGATGAAGGATGGAATAGCTAAAAATGCGAGTTTCATGGTAGGTCAACTCAAAGAAGTCAGGTTTTTAAAATTATTATTATTATTTATTTATTCATTTATTTATTTTTTTAGCGTCTCTTTTTGGTGTCTGAAGGTGGCTGTGATTGGAATGGATGGATGGTAAGGAGTCAAGTGTTTGGTGTTAACCTTGCAAAGTAGTTAACCCTCCAGTACCGGAAAATTTTTTCCTTTGAAATTGTTTATTGCTGCCAAGCCTTCACTCATTCATGCTCAAATATGCCCTAAAAATCATTTAAGGAATATCAAATGACATGGGGAAGAGGGGAGGCAATTACAGCAAGGTGTTACATACGAGTATAAGTCACTAAAGCCTTTTCATTATCATTACAGAAAGAAAATCATTTTATTCAGTCGACTGAGAAATGATGTTTTTCTGCAACAAAATGTGTTCTTTTTGATAATACATTCATTTTGGTTGGTTATTCCTTGAATATTCCTATGTTTTCATGCTAACAGTCAATCTCTCCGATTCGGCCCAAAATTTTTTTCTAGACGTTTCAAGGTGTCTAGATCAAAATTAGCATATGTCCGTCCGCCGTCCGCCGTACGCCGACTTTGGTAGTAGAAATTATTCTAAAAATCTAAAATTTTGGTCAGGGGTCCGTTCATGGCTCTAGTTGGTCCTCGGAACGTTTCAACCCGATTGGACCAAATTTGGGTGAGGTAGGGGACAAAATTTAAATTTCGAAAAATGGATTTTTGAGATTCCTTGCAATCTAGGTGTGTGGGGTATCATTTTCCACAAAATTCTGGACGCTGAATCCAATTAAATGAATCTCCAAACAATTGGTCCCTTCTGGATGAGGGTATGGGTCAAAAAGGGTGCCTATTTACCCATTTTGAATGTGTTTTCGAGATTTCTGGTACCTAGGCGTGTGGGGTATCATTTTCACTAAATTTTGGACGCTGAATCCAATTAAATGAATCCCGAAACGATAGGTGCCTTCTGGATGAGGCTATGGGTCAGAATGGGTGCCTATTTACCCATTTCGTATGTTTGTTCTCGAGATCTCTGGTACCTAGACGTGTGGGGTATCATTTTCCACTAAATTTTGGACCCTGAATCGATTGGAATGGGTCCGGGACCCGCCACACCCACTGTTTCCCCATGTTGAAGAAATGAATCTCCATGCGCCTGGTCATAGGTTTAAATTAGTCTCCGTGCGCCTAGTTCGAGGAATAACCAACCCGTCTGTAAGAATTTTTAAGCGTTTTTAAAGTTTTATACCAGTACATTCACGACAAACTTATATCGAGAATACATCGCTGGCCCGCGATTCATTGCCCCCAGATGCTGTAGACGCCAGTTTGACTTCACTACCCTCTACTTCCCAGCAGCGTGAAGAAGGAATTGCATCCCTCGTTATTTCATCACCTCCTAAAAAGCTGGGCAAAAAAATATGTTTAAACAAATCGGCTTGGCTTAAAGACATTTCAAAACGTCAACGCAACAGCGGTTAGAAGTATGTTTAATTTTAGAAGTGCTTCCGGAAAAAAAATTGCTTCCAAGTTTACACAAAAGTATAGACTAAAATATAGCAGCAAGGTCACAGAGGAAGAACGTAAATTACTCTTTGGTAGTTATTGGGGGCTCGGTGATTCGGACAAACAACGTGCATTCATAGCTGGTAACGTAGAAGCAATAGCTCCCAAGTACAGAATAACAATCCTAATAAATATCGCCTAGTAAACCACGCATTTCATCTTCACAGGAATTATTCTATGATACGAGTTGGCAAGTTATTTTTCCGCAACACCCTGGGAATTAACGACAGGCCAATTCGAACTGTCCTTTCCAAAACAATCAACGGGTTCTGTGCAAATGATAACGGGAAAACATGGCCATCACAGACATGTCGCCAAAATGAGTGATGTTTGATGGGTGCTTATTTTGATTGGTGTCAAGGAATGGATCATCTGGGCCACAGGAAGAATGTCACAACTTTAAATGTAGTAAAAAAAATAATTGTTGGTGATGGAGGGGAGGGGGTAATGTGATGAGTTTTCGCAATCAACGCAATTGTGATTCTTAAAGAATTGATGCAAACGTTTGTGCATGTGGAATCGTATTTGGATCAAATGGAAACTCGCGGGTCAGCGATATTGAAAAATCGAAAACAAAAACATGAACTTCAAATGTTGGTAGGAATCGTATCTGTATTACAAAAAAGTACAGCTGTTCACTTTGCTACTTCGAGCGGATTTGCTTTTTTGATGTTGCACCTCGTACACAGTACAACGTCGCGTTTCATACAGAACGTCATAAGAACTCGGGTAACTGTTTCAAGTGCGCAACTTCTCCTTTTTTCCTCCGCGCATTCATGAAGTAAATGGTCAATGCCATCAAATCGAATATCTGGAATGGAGCGTATATTGAAAGGAGCAGATGCTCTCACTGAGCTCTTTACGGCGCAATCTTCGAGTTCGCAATCGAAGTTTCGTATGTTTATTCCCGGCTTGATTGTTAAGTATCCAAGGAATATTTATGGAAGTATATATCATCCGACTCAAATTGTCAACCGTACCTCCACCCTCATAGGTCAAGACAGGAGCTTTGGATGGACCGCTGTAGATATTTCCCACTTCTGGAGTGTGTTCGTTTTTGTCTTCATCTTCCATGATTTGATATAGCTCTTGAAGAATGAGGATACACGTTGTTGTGTAAAAAAAAAAAATAATAATAATAATAAAACGCTCCATATTAGGCACCTACAAATTACGCATGTCCCAGAGAGAAAAAAAATCGATGAAATCTAGACAGTAAACGACGTTTTTAAGAAAAAAAGAGGAGAAGGAGGCCCAAATGCCCTTGTGATGAATACGTCACGCGGCTAAAGAAAGGCATACAGGGACCGAAGAGCAATATCTAGTAATGAAAACTACACATTCCACTTCATACAGATCTAACCAAAACAAAAACAGCATAGGTGAATGAAGAAGTTCACAAATATAATGATTCATGTCACTTACTACAAAATTTTCGGCGATTTAGGCGTGTGGGGCATCATTATAGACGACATATTGGACGCTAAATCCAACAAAATGGGTCCCAGGACGATTGGCGCCCACCGGAAGAGGTCATAGGTCAAAATTGGTATCTATCTACCCAATTCAATAGCGGCTTTTCGAGATTTCTGGTACCTACGCGTGTAAGGTATCATTTTTCACTAAATTTTGGACGCTGAATCGATTGGAATGAATCTCCATGCTCCTGTACCGAGGAATAACCAATTCGCAACGGTTTTTACAAATGCTGCTGAAACCTCCTTATTAAAACAACTGACTGAGGGAGGACAATTTGGGCAGGATCAAGTCCCCCTGAGGTTTCATTGATGAATCTTCAACCATACAATACGCCACCGTAAGCGTAAGACAACTTGCAAAAAAAAAAAAAAAAAAAAAAAAAAAAAAAAAAAAAAAAAAACTAAGGCAAAGCGGTTTTGACAGATGAGACGATAAGCAAAAAAAAAAAACCTTTAACTCCAGTTTCGGCTTTTGTATTCCCGCCCGTCAAGGGATTCGCACGTTTCCATTTCTTCTGGATAAGAAGAAGGGGCTGGGCTCCACAATACGTGACTCGAGTAGAGGCTGGTTCATCATTTTTGTCGGAATGAAGCGATATTTTTACTGTGAAGAATCCGTTTACGACTACCGCTATAGCAAGTGTATAACAATGCCTGAGCTTCTGCTTAGTTTTTTTTTTTTTTTTTTTTTTGGTGAACTGAACGGCCGTGGTCGGGCAAATACTCCTCATTAAGTTGGGTCATAAGTTTGGGTTGGGGGAAGACAACTGCACTTGGCAGCGTTGTCTGTAAAAACAGATTGCACCTTATTTGGTGAACATCCCTCCCTCACTCCATCATGTGATCAAATTTTATTATTTTGCAGCGATTATGATTTGCGACAAACTCAACAATGAAATTTATTCGCATACGATTAACTGTAAGTGGAAGAACACCTGAATTCATTTTCTACGTATGGTATAGTACATTCGTGCTCACCTCCTAACCCTCATGAAGACCACAGATCATCCGCTTTCTCATATTACCGAATGAGTGATTGGAGGAAAGCGGAAGGGAATGCCATCCCATGAAGGAACACTGTAGCACAAACAGCATGTCGACTCGTGAGCAGTGTTACTTCCTCAGTTGCTAAACTAGGATCGGATCTTGGTAAAACTTTCGTAAACCGACGGATTTGGAAGAAATTGAGTTTATATTAGTGTAGTTTTTTGATGAATTGAGGGGCTCTCATTGGGGATAATGAACATTGACAAAGGAAATAATAGGGTTTCCTCTTGCGCTCTCGCAGAGTAACATGTTCCCGCCGTTTATATACTTCTCATCAATCTCCAGTGCGAAGCACTTCTTGAAGGTAAAGCTCCTCCTTAACAGAAACTGGAAGCTCACAGCGGAGCGCAACTCCATTCATCTCTCCCCGAGGTCGATTGTCTACGGACAAAACGCACTCAGAGCCGCGCGATCCGTTCGCGACCGTGTCCTCGCTGAAGACAAAATGCTGTTGTGAACGCCCTTGGGTGAGGAGCAGCGACGTGCTTTCATTTGCCAAATCCCTCGGAGGCGGCACTTCAGGTGCTTTAGTATTCAGCGACCGATCAAAGCTGAGCGACCTGAAATCTCCTCGCCAAAAGAAATCGAACTCAGTACCTCCCATCCGCCTCTTCAATGATAAATGGGTACCTATTCAAGACAAGGCTTGGCTGAATACCTATTGAGCGATTTATTGGAAAATCTTAAAAACATTTGAAGGACACTTCCGATAATGGCCTGAATAATAAATGCCGATTCTTCAATAACACGCATATTAGCAGTTCATTCGCAGAACCCATCAAATCGGTTCGAGGCATTTATCAACAGTTGATCAACCAGTTACTGGTCTAGTAGTTAGGTGAAAAATGCGGCACGAAATCCCTGGAACATCAGCATCTTATAAAACACTGAAAAAACGCTGCAAATTCTCTCACAGGGGTTGATTATTCCTGGGACCAGGCGTAAGGAGACTCATTTCAATCGATTCAGCGTCCAAGGTTTAGTGGAAAATTATACCCCACACGCCTACGTACCAGAAATCTCGAAAACACGCATTTGAAATGGGCAGATGGATACTAGGGTGGGTCGAAAAAAATCGATATATTTTTTTCGAATCGTAATTTTTAATATTTTTAAATTTTTAATATTTTTTTTATTACGATATTTAATATGTAATAGGGAAAAATGTCATCTACGACACACATGTTCTGGATGCGAAAAGAACCCATTTCTCTCTATAACTGGGTCAATTACAGCTTTGAGTTCATCTTTAAGATATCTTGAGGTTTCAATACATTGGTGCACGAGCCCCAGTTATAGAGAGAAATGGGTTCTTTGCGCATCCAGAACATGTGTGTCGTAGATGACATTTTTCCCTATTACATATTAAATATCGTAATAAAAAAAAATATTAAAAATTTCCAAAAAAATTTAATTTTTTCAAAATTTAATCAAACTTTAGAGCTCATGCGCGAACGGAAGATAACATCCGATAATTTTAATATTTTTTCCCCTATTTAGTCATACCATTTAGCAACTTTTCCGCGGTATTACGATCCGAAAAGAGGGGGTATCACGTGACGCGGCGTGGGTCGTTGACCCGCTAGTGGCGCTGACAGTAAGTTTTGTATCGCTGTGCGCGATCGAAAAACCAAGCCTAATTACGTCTGAATTTTTTTTCTTTAACTATCAGAACATGTATAATCAGATATTAGGTATTACATTATTGATATCTGTAACTATACATGAAAAGAAAATACGACAAAAATTCGATTTTCTTGTATTTTGGCTATATTTGGATGTCCATGCGCGAACGGAAGATGTTGAAGTGCAATACCGGTATTTTTATATTACTTTATTAGTGTGTCGTAGATGAAATTTTTCACTATTACATATTAAATATCGTTAAAAAAAAGTATTACAAATTTTAAAAAAAAAATTATTTTTTTCAAAACTTTAGAGCTTATGCGCGAACGGAAGATAACATCCGATAATTTTAATATTTTTTCCCCTTTTTAGTCATACCATTTAGCAACTTTTCCGCGGTATTACGATCCGAAAAAAAAATATCGATTTTTTTCGACCCACCCTAATGGATACCCATAACCTCTTCCGGTGGGTGCCAATCGTCCCGGGACCCGTCTCATAGGATTCAGCGTCCAACATTATTTAGAGGGAAATGATACTCCATACGCCTAGATCGTCAAAAATCTCGAAAATCCATTTTCCGAAATACACATTTTGACCTCAGAAAATTGGTCCGATCGGGTTGAAAAGTTTCATGGGCCAACTAAAGCCAGAAACTGGTCCCTGACCAAAATTTCGGATTTTTGGAAAATTGTCGACTACAAAAATCGGCGTGGACGACGGACAAACTGATTGACTTTTTGCATGAAAACACAGGTTTATTATCCCAGGAATAACCAATCAAAACAAAAGTGCCTTGTCACGATTATTAGTAATATAGAGACTGGAGAAGGAAACGCATGCTAGTTCTGCTTCAAGGGGCGCAAGGTCAAGTTTTTTTTTCTTGCATTTTTGAGCTCTCACCAACTAGAGATCATTAATCTACGGCAGAGCGGTCCTGAATGAGGTCTCATTTGTGAATACCGATTTTCGATCAGGGCGGCTGTGGAGAGTTCATCTAGACGGATGAATTCCTTCTTACTGGGGACCTGCACGTTCTCAACAGTTCGGGTCGCTGAGGTAATATATTGCTTTCCGAGCGATAACCAATTTATATTTTTTCTTGAAGTGCCCGAAGGGGTGAGGGGTTGTGAAGTAGCGTTATACTCTTTTGAGTATGCCGACTTCAGTGTACTTTTAGCTATTTACACTTCTACGAATACAGCTGTTCGTGGCTGCTAATTTCCAATTTGTAAGGTCAACAAATTAATTCTACCCCTAAATATAATGATACTGCCGTAATGAAGGTTTTACCCATCAGGATCCAATATTAAATCCTCACATTTGCAATGGTGGAGGAGCTGCGAATGCCCATGCCACATTTAGGCACATTTAGTTGGAAGTGATTATGGTATAATGCAATTAATGTGCATTGCGGTTAGCATACATTCAAGTTTTGAGCATCATATTAACTGCAGACGATCAATGCAAGGCACAAATAAATGAATTCACCGACACTCCATAAAAATATCCCATAATTCTATGGAATTTAATGATCACTAGTCGCGTATTAATCGCAAACACCCACAACTCATTCTCATGGCTAGATAAAGGGCGTCTGCCCGAAATAATCCACTTTTTCAAAGTCAAGCCCTTTTTATCTGAGCCCTGTTCAACTGAAACTCCCCGACGAAGATTGATGACGCTCTTTCAAGTTCGCGAGAATGTTTTAGAGAATTAAAAAACCAGTTTTTTCTGCGAAATGGCGATGGAAACACGTTAGTATTTTGTCTACGTCATGTTCAAACTCAGATTTACAGATATTCGCCACGCTACACTCGCAGATCCTCAATTCTTTCTTCTCCAACTTCCCTGCACTTTCAAGTTCTACTTTCTATTTTCAAATTTCAAACCTCATTTTTCGTGGATCGGCCTCCATTGCTTCATTGGAATGGAAGGGCTGACAGCCCATCACCGCAGAAGGGCAGGTAGACGCCATCAGTCCCGTTCCCTTATTTATATCAAGAGCGGACAACAGGCATGACAAGGACCGCGCCAATATGCAGAATGTGGAAGGTAAAGAACCGAGGGGGGAAGATGCATTGGTAGATTGGGGGATCGGTTGATTCCTGGTATTTTTGGCACGAAGGTCTCGATCGTCGGTCCAACCAATAGTTCACAAGAATCAACAAACTCCTTCAAAAGGAGGCAGCTACAAAATGTCCATGATTGTCCACCCAGATATACTTTCAATAATTCAAGTGCACCCTTTTAAAATTGTAGCGAGAATTGAGTGTCACACGCGATGTGACATTCCAAGGTTAGATGAAAAAGTTAAGCCTGAAGCGAGGCTCCCGCGGACTGAGGACAACCCGAGCCACCCCGGCACCTCCACGAGGTCCATCCTGGGCTGCTAAATGCAGGCCAACGCCGAAGGAGGGTGGTGCAGCCTGTTGTATGGGGGAAGCCATAGAGCCATCATGTAGGGCTCTTTAATATTATCAAACGCTAATAATCAGGAAAGACTGTCATGGGCCACACGGCCCCAGAAACAAGCATAGGTACAACAGAACTGAGGACAACATTTTCTGTATTAGTCAGGCAATGATCAAATATGTTCTCTGCAGAATTGGGAAGATGATTGTACTTCCTGAGGTCGTGCAAATCAATAATGTCCCTCCATTTGACTTTTTGCAGGCTTTAGGAGCCTATATAAAACAAGAAGCCCACAATCGCCGACAATAATTAGTTTGCAACCCTCATGCTGCAAACCCACCATTCCAAATTCACTGAGGGAGTTTTCGAAGTATGTAAACATATAGTACTCAGGCAGATAGACATAAGACACCAGCAGTTTCAGAGATTTCAGCACCACAAACGTGTATTCTCCACGTGGTTGAAGAGCCCTGGAATCCTACCCCTGACAATGAATCTTTTCGTTGCTCGACTGACCTCGGTCACCCTTGGACGTAATTAATCGTCAGGTGGGGTTCGTCGCTACTCTGTGGCCGACGCAAGTCAACACGCGAATCATCGAGACAGTTCCAAGCAATTAGCCACAAGCGCCTGAGTCGCCTGAATGCAACAAAACAGATTGCAGTGCTAATCCCTCCCCGCACGGAACCTGCCACAAAAACACCAATGTGGTTTGGAGCAAAATTACTCCTATTGGAGTAATAATAATAATAATAAAATAATCTAAGCAATGTACCATACCTGAAGTATATAACCTAGACAACTCAAGTAACAGAAATATTGCTATTAAGTTTCAACTAGGTGCAATTTGAACGAAAAGAAAAACTAAAGAATTAAAACTAAAAGACTTAACCTTCCATCAGGCACGTAGCCACACTGCGTGCAGATAAAATCTGCAAATCCTCACACATGGGTTGGTTATTCCTCGGACTAATTTGAACCTCGGACCAGGCGCTTGGAGATTCCTTTCTTCATCATGGAGAAAATGGGGAAAACAGTGGGTGTGGCGGGTCCCGGACCCATTCTAATCGGTCCAATATTTAGTGGAAAATGATATTACACAGGCCTAGGTACCAGAAATCTTGAAAACATATATATATGTATACAAAATGGGTACATACCCATTTTGACCCATAACTTCTTCCGGTGGGTTCCAATCGTTCTGGGACCCATTACATTGGATTCAGCATCCACAATTTAGTGGAAAATGATACCCTACTCGGCAAGATCGCCCAAAATCTCGAAAATCCATATCAAAAAACACATTTTGACCCCTACCCCGCCCAAATTTTGGTCCGATCGGGCTGAAAAGTTTCGAGGCCCGTCCTAGGCCGGGAACAGACCCCTGAACCAAATACAATAAATACAAATGAATAAAATCATACTTGGGCGGGGGAAAATATTTCAAATTGTGATCAGAGAATGTACGTGACCTTATTACAGAGTCTACTGTTTTTGACGAGACGCCCACATCCATAATACCGAACATTTACTGTTGAATTTCACGAGGCACCCAACTCGGGACACAACCGCTAGTTGTAAATAAGCCCAGATTGGCGGCCCCACGGTCTGTCTCGCGGCATGAGGCATGAATAATGTATTGAGCCGGTAATGTAATGTACATAATATGTTGGTACATTGGACTTCACTGAGGGGTTGACCGCTGGGAGAACGAGGTCTTCCGTAAACACAATGCCGTTCTGAGCGTGCCATAATCGATATCGTCCTTCATCTACCTCCAGCCTACTACTATTAAGCTCACAAATAACTAAAGCGAATAATCGCAGCCAATTCAAAATTGAGGTGAGAGAGTACGGTACACCACCACTGATCAACTGAGGGAAAATCGAAATTACTGGGTGAAATAAAATTGAAAAACGCTGCAAATTCTTACACAGGGGTTGGTTATTCCTCGGACCAGGCGCATGGAGACTCATTTCTTCAACATGGGGGAAATGGGGAAACAGTGGGTGCGGCGGGTCCCAGACCTATTCCAATCGATTCAGGATCCAGAATTTAGTAGAAAATGATACCCCACACGCCCAGGTACCGGAAATCTCGAAAATGCATATTCAAAATGGGTAATATATACCCAATTTGACCCATAACTTCTTCCAGAGGGTGCCAATCGTTCCGGGACCCACTTCATTGAAATTAGCGTCCAAGATTTAGCGGAAAATGATACCCCACACGCCTAGGTTCCAGAAATCTCAAAAACACATATTCAAAATGGGTAATATATACCCAATTTGACCCATAACCTCTTCCAGAGGGTGCCGATCGTTTTGGGACCCATTTCATTGGATTCAGCGTCCAAAATTTAGTGGAAAATGATACCCCACTCGCCTAAATTGCCCAAAATCTCGAAAATCCATTTTTCAAAAAACACATTTTGACCCCTACCCCGCCCAAATTTGGTCCGATCGGGCTGAAAAGCTTGGAGGACCGTCCTAGGCCGGGAACAGACCCCTGACCCAAATTTCAGATTTTTAGAAAATTTTCTACTACCAAAAACGGCGTGGACGGCGGACGGCGTACGGCGGACGGACATTGACCTTTTTTGATCAGGACATCATGAAACGTCCAGAAAAAAATTTTGAGCCGAATCGGAGAGGTTGACCATTTGCATGAAAACATAGGTTGATTATTCAAGGAATAACCAACCAAAACGAAAGGTCTAGTTTAAAAATGCTGTGAGGAAGGGGGGCGCAAGTCAATGTGGCTTTGCGGCGTTCTAGGAAACTAGGAACATCACTGTAATTACTGGAATTGCCAGCCTTGTAAAGGTTTTTACTGTAAATTGCATTTTTACACAGATTTTTGTAAATTTAATTTATTTAAATTTTACAACTGTGAATAATATAACGTTCACATGTGATACGCTACGGCTCCCTTTGAATAAACTTGTGACGGGAGATGGAGCGTCATATCAACTGTCAGTAGTATTAGATACAAGCATCTCTGCAACCCATAACTTAGCACAAATGAGATTTAAAAAAATAAAATAATAATGATAATAGAATATTATTAATATTATTCGCTACTTATCTCTTCTTTCGCTTATTCCTCGCTCGCGAATTGAGCACTGGTAATCACTTAATTTGAATTGATATAATAAGTAATAGTCAATGAAGATATTATCTTGATTGACTATTACTGAATGAACCATTTTCCATGATTGGCATGTCAAGTGACAACACTGCGTTAGAACAATCAGACTCAGAAAAAAAGAATGAAGATCACGCCTACATATTAAATTTTGGTTTTTAATTTGCTATTGATTTTTGGGGCATCAGCCATAAATTTACAGTTCGGCATTTTTGTAACCACCCATAGACACACAAAAGGGAACGGACTCTTGTGTTTCCTGAACAAACAAGGTTACAACTTTTCAACCTGGTGATTTTTACTAGCTCCACTGAGGTAATCCTCACGACCAATCAAGTCACTACAATTTTTGAGGAACGGGAATTTATACATCTTGAAAATTCTCACCTATTCCCCAGACGTAGAGACCTAATGTCAACGTCTTTCATCGAAATCTAACAAAAGTTTAAAGTGCATTTTCGTAATCTTCCGGATGCGTGTTATCGTACAACCCGGGACAACGACTCCGCGGAGAGTAACGGACGCGACATGAAAAACGTTGGTCACCCAACAATGGGTCTCAAAGGTTATCTAACCATCGAGACCGCCCTGAGACCTTCTCCGGTCCCAAAGGAAATGAACACCAATATTTTATCGGACTTCCTCCTAACCAAGTTCCCATGAGGGTTAATTAACAAGTTGCATTAACGTATATCACACCACCCATGGTTACTTCCAACCTTAGACATTATCGCGGCCTAAAGTTACCGTAGGCCATGAGGCGATGCGTTGCGCTCAGATGGTTTGTTCGTTCAGTTATTCAATTCCGGTAGTTTTGAGTGAGCTCAATCCGCACGGAAAAGTGAGGATAACGAGAGGGCGACACGTCCAACTTGAATCAAGTGCAAAATCCGACCCATTAGTCGATCAAGTTGACACTGTCGGGGGACGAGGGAGGGGGCTTGCTAACAACGATCATTAGGTAATGAAGACAGGTGACTTAGGTATTGGATGGCTATTTTCTGTGACTTTGGATCGATCAATACACTCCACTCATCTTTTAGTTGCTACACTCAGCCTACACAAAAATTATAACAATGTTATGATTAATTAATTACAGTGAAGTCAGGACGATATTGTTTTATTAAAAACGACGCAAATTCATACACACGGGTTGGTTATTCCCCGGACCAGAAGCATGGAGACTCATTTGGGGGCAACATGGGGAAAATGGGGGAAACAGTGGATGTGGTGGGTCCCGGACCCATTCCAATCAATTAAGGGTTCACCATTTAGTGGAAAATGATACCCCACACGCCAAGGTACCAGAAATTTCAGAAGACACAAATTCGAAATGGGTAGGTAGGTACCCATTTTCACCCATGGCCTCATCCAGAAGGCACCAATTGTTCCGGGACACGTCTCATTGGATTCAGAGTCCAAAAGTTAGTGGAAAATCATACCCTACACGCCTAGGTAGAAGACATCTCGAAACACGTATTCAAACATGGGGAAAATGGGAGAAATAGTGGATGTGGTGGGTCTCGGACCCATTCCAATCGATCCAGAGTCCAGAAATTGGTGGAAAATGATACCCCACACGCCTAGGTACCAGAAATCTTGAAAACACATATTCAAATTGGGTAATATATACCCATTTTGACCCATAAACTCTTCCAATGAGTGCCAATTGTTCTGGTACCCATTCCATTGGGTTCAGCGTACAGAATTTAGTGGGAAAAGATACCCCACACACCTAGATTGCTAAGAATCTCAAAAATCCATTTTTCGAAATTCACATTTTGTCCCCTACCCCACCCAAATTTGGTCCGATCGGGTTGAAAAGTTTCGAGGACCAACTAGAGTCATGAACAGACCCCTGACCAAAACTTCGGATTTTTAGAATAATTTCTACTGCCGAAGTCGGCGAACGGCGGACTTTTTTGATTTGGACACCTTGAAACGTCCAGGGAAAATTTTGAGCCGAATCGGAGAGATTGACATTTTGCATGAAAACATAGGTTAATTATTCAAGGAATAACCAACCAAAATTACTAATACCAGCGTCCAACAACATTTGGTTCATTTTTGTTCACTCCATAGTTTGTAAATGTGCGAAATAATATTTTAATAATACATTCAATTTAAATAAGAATTAAGATTAATTAAAAATAATAATAATAGAAAACTGATACCGCACGGGAATAGTATAACTGCAGCTATACAGATGGTCCTGAAAAATACACTATCGACAAGTAATACCAGATACTGAAGGTACTTCTTATTTATACCTATGCAGTACCGAACTTGAAGTGAAATTTCTACCGTAACAATAACTTTGTACAACTAACAGACATTATATTACTTTAAATAAACAGTAATACCGTCATTTACACATAAACGGACATAGAAGCCGTAAAACAGTTTGAATAAGTTAGCAACTGGTGTGAGCGTTTGCAGGAGGTTACACTGACGTATTGTCTAGTACATTTTCTCAAAATCCATTTTTGAAATACTTTATGACACCTCCCTCCATATGGCCCGATCGAACCCACCTGACCCGAATTTAAGATTTATAGAAAATTGTCTACTACCAAAATTGGCGTTGAAGGCGGACGGATATTTGCTTATTTTGATGTAGACACCTTCAAACGGTAGAAAAAAAACCAGACACCTGACCCAAATTTCAGATTTTTAGAAAATTTTCTACTACCAAAAAGGGCGCGGACGATGGACGGCGTACGGCGGACGGACATCGACCTTTTTTGATCAGGACATCATGAAACGTCCAGAAAAAAATTTTGAGCCGAATCGGAGAGGTTGACCATTATCATGAAAACATAGGTTGATTATTCAAAGAATAACCAACCAACACGATGGTGATGTCGAAGGGGATGCAACAAGAGAGAAGCGAGAAACAGTAAGAGCTTGGTAACAGACCGAACCAATGTTACCAACATAGCAGGAGCTTTTGTGAGCGTAAATTTAAATTTCATCAGTCCAGAAAAAAATGTTGAGCCGAATCGAAGAGGTTGACCTTTTGCATGGAAACAGGTTGATTATTCAAGGAATAACCAACCAAAAATTAAAAAACCATTATATTGTATAAATTTGTCAGTGATGTAATTAGGTAGGTACCTGTTAGGACATATTGTCGGCTGCAACTTGGTACTGCTTTATGACAGCTTAAAAGTTCGACTAAATTCTCATTCATTGTCCATGAAATATGGCACAAAGTTTCAAATGCTGGGGGTTTGGCAGAGAACATTGCAACTTAACGAAAAACCCACCTACACTTGGTCCTCATTACGACAGGATGTGAATACATCTCGTCAGAGGGAAGTTTATTAATTTAATTTCGCCAGCCTCAGGTTCTATGTGTCGCTTCGCATAATGAGTACGATATTGGATTAACACATCATTTCTTCGTTAGCGAGCGGTTAGACAAGTCTTGAACACGGGGAAATTGGACTGCAAAGGATGAAGCTTCATTAATGAGGAGTGAACGTTGAAGATGTTAGTCGGAGGTTCAATGATTAAATTCGTATGAAAGGATTACCTTGAGGCGTGCTTTAAATTGGACATTGCCGGTTTGGCCTACAGGATGTTTGATGAAGTAAACTCAGCTTTCGGCTGATAGCAAGATTCAATTGTATTTCGTAATCATAAGCTCGTCCAACAGAGTCCCCCGGCTAGGGATGATCGATACCGGGGGAGGATCGATATGAGTACTAGTATCAGTATCGAAAGACTGGTATCGATACCAAGCAAGTATCGGATCAAAAGTATCGATACCAACCAATATCGGTATCGAATCAAAACTCGGCGCGCGGCGTCTCGCCAGGGGGCCTGCCCCCGGTTACCGCTATTTACATACTTCAGACGAAATTGTTGAAACACAGAATGTGTTTTACTGATGCTTTTCACGCAATTTCGCTACTTTCCTCCCACTAAATCAGAACCTTATATAATCACCGCGTCACACGCTTAAGTGAACCACTTTACCAATGAACACACAACTTTGTAACCATGGAACAAAATAACACATTTAAATGTGTTATTTTGTTGTTTTGTTATTATTTATTTTGTTATTTTATTTTATTTTGTTATTTTATTTTGTTTTGTTATTGTGTTATTTTGACAGCGTTAACGCTGTCTTATTACTGATATGATAGCAAGGCATTCTTCTTCACTAGACAACCCCTAGCCAAAACAGGGAAGAGGGATCTCTCCGAAGCTTCTGGCCCTTTGAGTATAATATACCCTCGAGTCTATGGTATATACTGGAAGTTCTGGCCAAAACAAGTGTAGCAACCTTTAGGAGAGGGCCTTCTTGATTCTTAATTGGTAATTTTTAACAAAAATTTGAGGTACTGTTATTGTTTGATACTTTTTCGATACCGATTATTTTTTCCAATATCGGTATCGAAAGCAAAGTATCGATACCAAAAAGATCGGTATCGGAAGAAAAGTATCGATATCGATCGGTATCGGTCATCCCTACCCCCGGCGTTCCGACCGAACTCCGGTGGTGTATACGTCAGTGAACAGGTGCTTTGTGTTTGAACGGAGTTTTGAGAAGGAAAAAAACACGTACTTTCGAGGTGAAATTTGGCACAGGACTTTGGATGGGTAAGATGATAGAACACTAGTTTGCCTTCTAACATGTAAAAAACGCTGCAAATTCTTGCAAAACGCTGCAAACTCACGGGTTGGTTATTCCTCGGACCAGGCGCATGGAAACTCATTTCTTCAACATGGGAAAAATGGAAACAGTGGGTGTGGCGCGTCCCGGACCCATTCTAATCGATTCAGGATTCAAAATTTAGTAGAAAACGATACCGCACACGCCTAGGTACCAGAGATCTCGAAAACATCCACATATACTTCTCCCATTGGATGCCAATCGTTTTGGGACCCATTCCATTGGATTCAGCGTCCAAAATTTAGTGGAAAATGATACCCCATTCGCCTAGATCGCCCGAAATCTCGAAAATCCATTTTTCAAAAACACATTTTGACCCGTACCCCGCCCAAATTTGGTCCGATCGGGCTGAAAAGTTTTGAGGACCGTCCTAGGCCGGGAACAGACCCCTGACCTAAATTTCAGATTTTTAGAAAATTTTCGACTACCGAAAACAGCGCGGACGGTGGACGACGTACGGCCTGTACGTTCAGTGAAGCCCAGTAAAGTGGCGAGAAAGAGCCTCCACCACCACATTAAGCACTAAGTCCCAACAGCTCCACAGCCACCCCCACCCTAAAGCTCATCACATGCCAATGATGGAAGACCGCAAGCACAAGAAGAGGCGCGTTAGGAGGCCTAGCAGAGCAAAAGATTTAACTAAAAGACCCCTTGGAAAACCCGGCACCTCCACGAGATCCATCCTGGGCTGCCACAGGCAGGCGAACGCCGGAAGAGGGTGGGGTACCTGATATACGGGGAAGCCATAGAGCAGGGCTCCCAGATGATCTAGCGCAAAAACACGACTAGGATAGACTGTAATGGGCCACATGGCCTCAGGAGCAGTCTAGCGCAGGTATATCAGGACGACGTACGGCTGTTGCGGTGGTGTCAGTGAAATGGCCAGACAGGTGCTGTGCCCCAGTCCACCCTGATCTGAGACAAGCAATGGAGAACCATAGAGATGTGTCAGCCAAGATGGCTGCCATTGAGAGTTGGGTCCACAGCCAATGGCAGTGGCCATGGAGTACCTTGAGCCTGGTTATTAGGTTACCCTGCTGCTGACAGACCATGGCAACTCCAGCGCCAAGCTCAATTATTTCCGAAGAAGAGACAGTCCATCCTGTCCATGTGGTGCTCTACAAGAGACTGCAGAGCACCTCATCAGGAACTGCCCCCTGCACAGTGTAGCCAACCTCCAGAGCTGGGCTGACACACAGGGTGAACTCGCTGGCATGGTTGACTCCCACCAAAAATTCAGGGCATTCAAAAAGTTCACGTTGGCCTGGTATGCGCTAAGAGGCGAGGAAGTTGACGTGGACAGGTAGAGCGAGGAATTTTTAATTGAAAACATTCTTCTATTTAACATAGGTTTTACCATTAGGATAGGCTTTTTTTTTAGAAGGTAGTGGGAGAAAATTTATACCAGTACTCTCCTCTCCCCAGTGTGCAAGTGTATATTTATTTAGAAGTGTGTAATATGTGTGGATGAATGCTTAGAGATAGGAAATGTGATAATAGGACTAGTCTATGTATGTGTCGCTGGTTGGGGGACCCTGCCAGTCTTTGGGGAGGCAGCAGGCTGCTAGGTTTTTATTCTTATTCTTGCACATGGGTTTTAATTGATTTTTAAATTTATTTCCAGGGCTGCCGGCTCTCCTGGGCTAGCAACACCCTACAGAACGGACTCAGGAGAGCCACTTTAGGAAAGGTGGGCTCGGCAGGCTGGCATGGATTTTCCCCCTCCCTACCGGCCGGGTGCTGGGTGTGATCAGGGTTAGTCTACGATTATTGTTGCCGGAAGGAGGAATAACCAGTACTTTTTCCCACTGGAAAAAGCTGTCTCTATGTAGTGATACAGCTTCTGTTGTATTTATGTATTGTAATTTTAAATGCAAGGGATTTACCTGTGATATTTCTGTTTAGGCTAGTTAACGTTAAATTTTAGGTTTTTTATCCAGGTACGGGAGGAATATTGAGTACTCACCCTACCTAAAACGTTCTAGCAAGAGACTCCCTTGCAGGGTTGTGGAGACACACATGAGTGGGTGATGAAAAATACCAGTGCGGAGAACACAGGTGGGGTCTTCCTGAATTGGTACCTCTATAAAATGCCTGTAAGTTCAGTGATGCCAGGTGGCAAGGCGAGTGAGTGCCGCCATAAAAGCACTAAGTCCGAAGTGAGTTATCAGTTGGTCTTCGCACTGTTCACGTCGTGTCCCGGAGCTCTCGATTCGTGCTGTTAGGCTAGCCGTCCACTGGACGCGAATTCGCGCGAAGAGGCGAAGAGAATCAAACTGGTTTGATTCCAAACGCGCGAACTGGCGAACCTGGCGATGGAAATCGATAAATCGATCATGGCGCTTGCAGTGGACGGGGTCCTATACGAATAATAGTGTTTGTTAAGAGGCGAACTCTTCGTTTAAAATCGCGTACTTCGCCTCTTCGCGCGAATTCGCGTCCAGTGGACGGCCAGCCTTACGCCATTCGTTGTTTACGCGTTCTAAGTTGCCCGATTTTTTCTATTGTTATCAGTGACATTTCCCCTTGTCCTCGTGCTCATACTCGCTTACTCGTCTACAATTCATGAGGATTTTGGTAGGTACCACGAACTTTTGGTGGTCAACTTGTGCGAAATCGTCAGTCCCCCGCTGTTTACCTTCGGTGTTGCCCTTGAGGCGATTCCTCTAGGCCCCCCTCTTCGTTCTCGCCGGACGGTTTTTTTGCCTAGGAGTGCGGTTCCTCTCGTTTGCTAGCGTGTGGAACCTTCCGTCTACTAGCCACGTTACCTTCTCCATTCTGTGATACCACGCCTGCATTACAGCCCCGCTCTGATGGCTTGTGCACGACCGGGCTGCAGTGATCTTCTTCCCTCCGAGGACTCTATTCTCTGCACTGTGTGCCGCTCCGTCTTTCACTTCAGTTGTGTGGGATTCACTGAGAGGAACTTCCGCAAGCTATCGAGTGCCAATAGGTCGGTATGGAGGTGCCAGCCCTGCCGGTCCTCCGGTTCTTCTACCCCAGACTCGACGGCCTTACTATGAGAAAATGAAAGAGCAATTGAGTGTTCTTGAGAGCCGTGTGACTTCTCTGGAGTCTTTGGAGGCCCAATGCTTTGAGTCTATTGATGCTCATAAGACTGAGGTCCAGTCATTGAGGCAGTTCCCTTCCGCTGTTCCATCCCCCCGAGATGGTTTTCATCCCGCGTCCAGCCTTCCTTCCACTCTAGTTTCTGGGACTGACGACATCATGAGGGAGATTCTGATCGCCAACAAAGGGCATCAAATGTCCTATTCTTCAGGGTACCTGAGGTGGGCCAATCTACGGAAGCTTCTCTCGAACACGACCGCTCCTTCCTTCATAATGCCCTCGCTGAACTGGGAGCAAATTACGACAACCTGGTCCGTCGCCATCGAAGGATTGGAAGCCCGACCTCCCGCGCCCTCTACTCGTCCAACTCGACAGCCCTTCCTCGGTCTCTTACTTACTGTCTAAAAATCGAGCTCACCCTTTGCCCTTTCCGCTGACCAGACCCCGGCTCAATGTAAGCAGCTCGACGACCTTCGACGTGAGCTCCGTCGTCGCGTTGACCTTGGCGAATCAGATCTGACCACATACATCAGCCATGTTCCTCATATAATCAAGCGTCCTGGTGCGTCGAATCACTGCAAATTCTTTCACACGGGTTGGTTATTCCTCGGACCAGGCGCATGGAGACTTTATTTATTCAACAAGGGGAAAACGGGGAGAACAGTGGGTGTGGCGGGTTCCGGATCCTCCGGATCACGGTCCAAAATTTAGTGAAAAATGATACCCCACACTCCTAGGTACTAGAAATCTCGAAAACACACATTCGAAATGGGTAGATAGGCACCAATTTTGACCCATAGTCTCATCGAGAGGGCACCAATCGTTCCGGGACTCGTCTTATTGGATTCAGCGTCCAAAATTTAGTGGTAAATGATACCCCACTCGCCCAGATCGCCAAAAATCTCAAAAATCCATTTTGACCCCTACCCCGCTCAAATTTGGTCCGATGGGGCTGAAAAGTTTCGAGGAACAACTAGAGCCGGAAACAGACCCCTGACCAAAATTTCAGATTTTTAGAAAATTTTCTACTACCAAAGTCGACGTGGATGGCGGACGGACATTTGACATTTTTGATCTAGACACCTTGAAACGCCCAGAAAAAATGGATGAGCCGAACCAGAGAGGTTGACTTTTTGCATGAAAAACATAGGTTGATTATTTGAGGAATAGCCAACGAAAAGTGCCATTTGATATCATTTGGACTCTTTGGTCCAAGGGGAGGGAGAGAAGGATCACCAACTTCTGTGGAGAAGGGTTTCAACTCTGAAGGAATAAGCAGTCCAGGAAGTCAATCACTGCCTGTGGGTTCCAGTTGTTTCGTATTGTTAGCTCCTGAGTAGTGTGTCTGGAAGAACACTCGTCACGTCCATTTTGGTTGGTTATTCCTTGAATAATCAACCTATGTTTTCATGCAAATGGTCAACCTCTCCGATTCGGCTCAACATTTTTTTCTGGACGTTTCATGATGTCCTGATCAAAAAAGGTCAATGTCCGTCCGCCGTACGCCGTCCGCCGTACGCCGTCCGCCGTCCACGCCGTTTTTGGTAGTAGAAAATTTTCTAAAAATCTGAAATTTGGGGGTCTGTAACCGGCCTGGGACGGTCCTCCAAGCTTTTCAGCCCGATCGGACCAAATTTGGGCGGGGTAGGGGTCAAAATGTGTTTTTTGAAAAATGGATTTTCGAGATTTTGGGCGATTTAGGCGAGTGGGGTATCATTTTCCACTAAATTTTGGACGCTGAATCCAATGAAATGGGTCCCAAAACGATCGGCACCCTCTGGAAGAAGTTATGGGTCAAGTTGGGTATATATTACCCATTTTGAATATGTGTTTTTGAGATTTCTGGAATCTAGGCGTGTGGGGTATCATTTTCCGCTAAATCTTGGACGCTAATTTCAATGAAGTGGGTCCCGGAACGATTGGCACCCTCTGGAAGAAGTTATGGGTCAAATTGGGTATATATTACCCATTTTGAATATGCGTTTTCGAGATTTCCGGTACCTGGGCGTGTGGGGTATCATTTTCTACTAAATTCTGGATCCTGAATCGATTGGAATAGGTCTGGGACCCGCCGCACCCACTTTTTCCCCATTTCCCCCATGTTGAAGAAATGAGTCTCCATGCGCCTGGTCCGAGGAATAACCAACCCCTGTGTAAGAATTTGCAGCGTTATAAAAGTCATTTGGTGGAGAGGCGTAAGGGTCAATTCTGGACGGAAATCTATGCTGATTGGAGCCGTCCTGGGAAGGGGGTCCATGCGTCATGGAATCATGTGTACAGAGATTGCGGAGGCAGTATCCATTCCCGACTGACGGAGATCTGTGCTCATTGGAGCCGTTCTGGGAGCAGCGAGTGTGTGAAGGATGAAAATGTATGTACAAATTGCGGAGATTGTGCACTTCCCCATTTGATGGAGATTATGTGCTGATCAGAGCCGTCATGGGGGCTCCATGTTTCATGGATGAGTGCGTACGGAGATTGCGGAGGCAGTGTCCTCCCCGTCTGGCGGAGATATGTGCTGGTCGGAGCCGTCCTGGGGGCTCCATGTGTGATGGAAGAAAGTATACAAAGATTGCAGAGGCAGTGTTCTTTCCCGTCTGGCGGAGATATGTGCTGATCGGAGCCGTCGTGGGAGCAAGGGTTTGGGGAACACGGTGGTTGTCCAGGATTCATTCAAATCGGATTCCTCAAAAAATCCCCAAACCCGAATTCCAAAAAAACTAATTTTGGATGACCGGGCTGAAAACATCCTATACACGATTTTTAGCTACCAGAGAGGATTTCCACGAAGTCTGTTAAGGACCGCATTCATGACTTCCTTCGCCCGTACAAAGCGTATTATGGCAGGAAAAACTATAATTATTATTTTTATTTTTATATTATTTTTTTAACAAAGTTACGCTACGCGTGACGCCAGATGTCCTTTAAATGTTGTCAGTAGTAGAGAAGAAAACAAGTAAAATGACTTTGATTCCTCATAAGAAAATTATTTAAAATATCAACATCTAAATTAAATTTAAAAAAAAAAAAAAAAAAATTGACGCTGAAAAAGCTCTGCATATGACCTTGCAACGCTCCGCGAGGGGAAGTATGCCCTGGTCCCCGCTTTCCAGATGTCGGAATCTTCTCCGGGACCAGTTACCCGGGTTTATACTCATCCGATTGGGAGTACGCAGGTAAACGCGTTCCGACAATTTTCGGGGCAAATGCGCGCGGCACATTTCCTCGAATGCAACGCAACGGTACGGATGAGTATGAACCCTGCTACTTCATCAATCCCGCAACCGCGACAAAAGCCATCAATGAAGTGAACACCCACTTGAGAATTGCCGAATCCTCAAGGAGTGACTCTTAGTCCTCTTTAGAGTCACAATCAGAAAACCACCAAAGTATGAACGCACTCGAGCAGGCTCCTGTACCAACATGACGTACCCATATTTGATGTTTCGCGATCAACTCAACGGGCTCAGTATCTTCTCAACAATATTAATTTGATTTTGTCTTCTTTTTCAGATGAAGATGACGATCTGTTTGCAGATCACACTCAACTTGTTCAAAAAAATTGGAAAAAGTCATCCTCCTCCTCTACGAGGCCCTTGCCGAGTGCGACCTGAAGAAATCCCCCATATCCTACTGGATTCAAATGAGTGCAGCCTCACCCGAGCTATGTTCAGTGGCACTTAAATATGTATCTTCAGTTGCCACATCTGTCCATTGCGAGAGGCTTTTCTCAAAGGCAGGGTTGATTTTGATTCAGGAGCGAAATCGACTCAAAGGAGAAATTCTCTCCAAGCTTCTGTTTTTACAGAATGTGCCACAGCACTACTTTTTTTCAAAGTAAAGCCTCTTTGTGCTATAATATTATACGAATAAAGAATAAATAAGTTTATCTTAACTGATGTGGTTTTTCCCCCTTGATGTTGTAGATTCCCTACGTTTTATCTTCTGTAGGGGATCGATTATCGACTGTAAGGGCCGATTATCGATTGTGGATGACCGATTAATCGACATGATCGATATTTAACCGTCAATATTAATATCGATTTGAAGGTTCGATTATCCCATTCCTAGAATGGATTGCTTAGTCAGAATTAGTACCATGATGCATTTTTTTCGGTACTTGTCAATTAGACCCCCTCCCGAGGGTAATCAACTATCCCAAACATGGCGTGATGAATCGATTTTCTATATATCGATCTATATATAACCTCCACGTTAGCGGTGTTTATAGGGTTTGTTAGATGTTTATAGGGTATAAAAATTGGTAACCTCTTTCGGGTTCTGAACTGAAAATTTTTATATCCTCTTCATAAATGGTTATTACCGTTGAAATAAATAAATAATTCTGAAATATGTTAAAGTCGGTGCAGGCTACGTTGCGATATATCGTATATATCGCTGTGCGATATATCGCTGTCCAACGGGAAGGTTACGGTGCTAGTAAACAGGTCACCCTCGGGAGGGGTTCTAATTGACAAATACCTTTTTTTCTCATGGACATGGAAAATCCATTAGTTAACTCGCAAAATGCACATGACCTCAGTTTTGGGCTACGGATCCAACCAAATTCCATCCTCTCTCTACCCATAACACTGCTTTTTGAAAGAATTTACTGCGTTTTCAAAAGAACATTGGCCATAAAAGTGAACCGCTTGGTCAAAATAAGGCTGAACTCTAGTATATGGGGCAGAGATAACAAACTATCGATTCTGCTCGAACTATTGAACTCGCACAACAAGCTGATCGATTGTCCGTCACTTCTTCAGTCTATGACACTGACAATGATTTTATATTACTTTATTTTATTTGATTATGATGTTATTACTATATTATGATTATATATTAATAGGTATTGTTTATATTTTTGAACAATGGTCCTGAATCATATGACGTCATCAATAACAACTGATTGTGTGCACTTGATATCTGTGCTGCCGTTATCACTGCGCCCCCTGTACTAGAGATTTACTGTAAACTGCTTGGTCAAAATAAAAAGCTTTCCAAGCTCACTGGTTGAGTTCATGAATTGGTTGGGGATCTGTTTGCATGATGTTCTGTGAACAATACAAATGGGTGATAAAAACTCCTCTGTTCAACTTCCTATGTGAGTCTATTAGGTACCTATTTCAAAAGGACACAATATATTAATGTCTTACCAGAGAAGGTGATCAATCTTCCTCATTGAATGACTACAACTGAAGGGACACTCTTCACTTACACTCAACTTCAACTACAACTTCACTAACTTGGGCACTGGACTAGAACGGCACTCTAGAACCTATATTCTCATAGTTTATGCCCAACACGCACTAAAATTTGCCGATCGCGAATAAAGAAAAAAATAAAAAACAAGGTAAATTTATTTGGAATTAAAACTAGAGCACAGCCACAAGAGTAGACAAACAGAAAGAGGCTGAAACTGAACTGGAGTTTGGAAGATTCCAATCTACCTGTGCCCTCCCTTTGGATTGTGGTGGGGATAGTTCCACACAGGAATGACATCAGTTCACAGGACATGCAATTTGAGGAGAGGCCACCTTTTGTGAGATAATTAAAACCAGTACTCACATCTGTCCTCATTTGAGAAAGGATGAAGACCTCTGTACTTGCTTGTCACTTTCATGGAATTTCGTCTGGCCTCATTTTCTCTTTACTGTTAGTTTGTTGTCCTCAGCACCTAAGTTGGACACAGTTAAAAATGATTTCTCATTTGGGAATAGGAACAGTTCTCAGAAGGACATTCAATTTGAGGAGAACAGCTGGAAGCATAGTAATCCAATTTACCCAGCTCCTTGTAGGAAGTTATCTTCATCAAGAATCTTCTGTGACCTGTAGTTAACCTAGGGCTGGGATAATTGAAAAAAGCCTGCTCACGGGTGTGGCGGGTCCCGGACCCATTCCAATCGATTCAGGGTCCAAAATTTAGTGGAAAATGATACCCTACTCGCCTAGATCGCCCAAAATCTCGAAAAATCCATTTTTCAAAAAACACATTCTGACCCCTACTCCTCCCAAATTTAGCTCGATCGGGCTGAAAAGTTTCGAGGACCGCCCTAGGCCATAAACAGACCCCTGACCCAAATTTCAGATTTTTAGAAAATTTTCTAATACCTAAAACGGCACGGGCAATGGACGGCGTACACTTTTTGGTTGGTTATTCCTTGAATAATCAACCTGTTTTCATGCTGTGGGTTGAGGGTATTAAACCACTTCGACACTTGAACACAGATGTAAGTTTAATTTCTGAATTAATATGAGTACATTGAAACCAAAGAGTTGGTAAGAATGAATGTGGATGGAATGTGAGAAGAGACGTTATCAGCGGATGGAACATACTAAAAGGTTCACAGAGTACATGGAACAGTTTGTTGTTGTTGCACCATTTTAGGTTGAGGTCCAGTTCACTGAGTCGCCGGTGGCAGTGCCACATGCGGTGGCGCCACATACTCCCCTCCCAGAGACGACAGTGAGATATCTGGCAGGAAACCTGACAGTCCGTCCACAACGCGTGAGTTGATCCTGCGGCAGAGGCAAAGGCTGTGGATCTGATGAGGGATTGGCAGGTACTGAGTAATCAGGTGATGATGTAGGCTCACTGTTGGCTTGATTACTGGGTTCGTTCAATAGGAAAGCAGGCTTCAAGCGGTCAATGGAGATGTTCTGCTGGCCGTGGGTAGTCTCCACAAGGAAGTTCTTCTCAGTCCTTGAGATGACAAGGAAAGGTCCGTCGTAGAGGGGCTGCAGGGGTTTCTTGACTGCATCATGCCTAATGAACACATGAGTTGAGTGTTGCAGCTCTGGGTGCACAAAAATTTTCTTGGCAGAGTGATGGCCCTGTTGTACTGGGTGTAGTGTCCGAGTATGTTCAATCATCTTGGCTACAAATCCTGGCACATCCTGTGGGGAAGATGTAGGATTCACCATATCAGCAGGCAACTGTAAAGGCTCACCATAGAGAATGACAGCTGGAGAAGAGTTGAGGTGAGGCACTAGATGTGAGCGGAGGCCAAGAAGAACAATAGGTAACTGTTGTACCCAATCAGCTGCTAGACTGGCACGCAGGGCAGTTTTGAGTTGGCGATGCCATCGTTCAACCTTGCCATTGGCTGCAGGATGATAGGCAGTAGTCTTAATATGCTCAATGCCCAGATACTTCAACAGACAGCTGAACAGTGTACAGTCAAATTGACGTCCTCGGTCAGTGGTGATACGCTGGGGAACTCCATAACGAGCTATCCAAGAGTGCATAAGGGCACTGGCAACAGTGTCAGCAGTGATATCTCTCAAGGGAATGGCCTCTGGCCAACTTGAGAACCTGTCAATGATTGTTAGCAGGTATGTGTAGCCATCTGAAGGTGGCAGGGGTCCAACAATATCAACATGGATGTGAGAGAATCTTTTCTGAGCAACCTCAAACTGACCAATAGCACTAGCAGTATGTTGGGTGACTTTGCTACGTTGGCAGGGAATACAGGATTTTGCCCACAGGCTAACATCTTTGTTGACTGATGGCCAGACATAACGTTCCTTGACCAAGTGGATAGAAGCTTTGATGCCTGGGTGTGCCAGCTGATGGAGGTGAAGGAAAGCAGCTCTGCGGAAAGTTTCTGGTAAAAATGGCCTCAGTTTCCCAGTAGAGTCATCAACCCACAATGTTTTACCAGATGGCAGTAAAATTTTCCTGAACTTTAGGGAACTAGAACCACTATCTTGAAGTTGCTGTAGTTCAACATCAGTCTCCTGGGCTTGGGAAATGTCATCTAAATCCAGTGCAGGTGGTAGCGTGATCTGGGATATCCGTGAGCAGAAGTCTGCAGGAATATTTTCAGTTCCTGGAAGGTATCTCAAATCAGTGGTAAACTGGCTGATGAAATCAAGCTGGCGCAGCTGCCGGGGAGATGCTTTGTCATGGCGTTGTTTGAAGGCATAAGTTAGCGGCTTATGATCTGTGAAAACAGCAAATGGTCGACCTTCCAACATAAAACGAAAATGTTTGATTGCTGAATAGGCGGCCAATAGCTCCCTATCATAAGTGCTATACCTCTTCTGGGTGTCACTGAAGGTTTTAGAATAGAATCCCAGTGGTTCAAGGCTATTATCTCTAACCTGGTGAAGTGATCCCCCCATGGCAAAGTCTGAAGCATCAACCATCAAAACAAGAGGAAGATCATTGCTAGGATGAGCAAGCAGGGTTGCATGAGCAACTTGCTGTTTCAAGTTGTCAAGGGCTTGTAGAGTATCTGAAGTCCACTGGATCTCTCGCCTGTCTCGTTTCCTATTTCCCTCGCATAACTTGAAGAGGATCTGTTGAGTACCTGCTGTATTAGGTAAGAGACGTCTATAGAAATTAGTCATTGCCAGAAAGCGGCGGAGATCAGCAATGGTACGCGGCTGAGAAAAAGTCAGAATTGCCTCCACCCTATCAGGTAATGGTTTGATTCCAGCAGGAGAGACAAGATAGCCAAGGAAACTGATTTCAGAAACGCCAAAGATGCATTTGTCCATATTGATGTTAATATGGTAGTTGTGGAGACGTTGGAATAGAGTGGTCAGATGGTCCCTATGCTCTGACTCATTACAGGATGCAATAAGGAGGTCATCTAGATAACAAAATACAAAATCCAAGTCTCGTAAAATGGAATCCACATAACGCTGAAAAGACTGGGCAGCATTTCGAAGTCCAAACGGTAGCTTGAGAAATTCAAAAAGGCCAAATGGAGTAGTCACTGCAGTTTTGGGAATGTCTATTTCAGCAATTGGAATGTGGTGGAAGGCACGGATGAGGTCAATCTTGGAGAATATAGTTTTGCCAAAGAGTCTGCTATTGAAGTCTTGAAGATGTGGGATTGGATAGCGATCAGGAACTGTGACGGCGTTCAGCATCCTATAATCACCACAAGGTCTCCATGATCCGTCTTTTTTAGGCACCATGTGGAGCGGGCTAGACCACGAGCTCTTTGAAGGTCTGCAAATCCCAAGGTCCATCATTTTCTGAAACTCAATTTTTGCTTGAGCTAGCTTATCAGGTGCCAGTCGTCTAGGCCGAGCTGTGACAGGTGGTCCAGTAGTTTGAATGGTGTGTGAAAATTGAATATCTGGTGGAACAAACAATGGGTTGTCACGTAATAAATTTGGAAATTGCCGTAACAGATTAGAATAATATGTGTCTTGAGGATTGACTATGTATACGCTGGGAACAGGTTCAACAGTCTTAAGCAGTATGCCATTACTAGTAACTTTGGTTTTGCAGTCTATAAGGCATTTATTCCGGATATCTACTAGAAGACTAAAATGGTTGAGGAAATCTGCACCAATAAGGGGTTGCTGAACATCTGCAACTGTGAATGGCCAACTGAAGGGACGTTTCAATCCAAGATCTAATTGTAGGAGTTGTTCCCCATAAGTGTGGATAGGTGTTCCATTGGCAGCGTATAAAATGCGTTTGGAATTAACCCGACGATGAAATTGAGAAGGGGGAATTACTGACAGGTCAGCTCCAGAATCAATAAGAAAACGGGTAGCAGTTGGACGGTCAGATATGAACAGACGGCAAGAAGTAAGTTGGCCCGCATCACACTGTGCCGCTGTTAGTGGCGGGCTGGTCCATTTCCCGGATTGGAAGTGGATGGGGGGTGGTACTTGCAGGGCTGTATACATTTCCTGGCTTTTGATTGAAAGTTATAATGGTAAATGCAGAAGTCATGATTGGGAGGCGGCGTACTCATGCGGGTCCTGGGGCGCGAGTTCTGAACAGCTGCCAATGAAGTTGGGTTGGTAGTCAGTTGTTGGATGGCGCTAGCCAACTGGGCCACTTGATTCTCTAGTGCAGAAAACCTGTCATTGGGAGCAAATGTAGATGCTGGTTCACCAGGCCCTGTATGAACAGTATTACAATACTGAGGCCCTGACACATCAAGAACTCTATCAGCAATTTGGGCAATTGTGTCCAGGGTACCATTACTTGACGCCACTATTGATCGAATATTAACTGGTAACCTTTGAAGGAAGATGGTTCGCAAAAAATCATCTGTTACTGAGTTACCAGCTAGCAGTCTCATCTCTCTGAGGAGATGAGATGGTTTTTTGGTGCCAAGCTCAACTTCATGCAGTAATTTTGTAATTTTTCGACTTTCTGTTTCCTCAAATTCTTTTTCAAGCCTATTCATTAAGTCAGTGTAAGGTGTTTGTGACCTGTGTTGAAACAGGAAATCTGAAATCTGTTCAGCAACATCAGAATCCAGTGAGGCCAAGACATAATTGAACTTTGTTGTTTCCAACTTGATTCTGGAATTGGAAAATTGGGCGTCTACTTGCAGACGCCAAACTCTAACATTTTTGCGCCAGAGAGGTGGAATTTTAATAGAAATGGTCGATACCTCGGGTTCGGCGATGTTGGCATCCACATCCGAATCGAGAAGTGAAGTTTCCGCTTGAGCCATTGATCAAGAGTTTCACTTTTGTCGCTGCGTGAAAAAGTTAGGGGTCACCAATGTGGGTTGAGAGTATTAAACCACTTCGACACTTGAACACAGATGTAAGTTTAATTTCTGAATTAATATGAGTACATTGAAACCAAAGAGTTGGTAAGAATGAATGTGGATGGAATGTGAGAAGAGACGTTATCAGCGGATGGAACATACTAAAAGGTTCACAGAGTACATGGAACAGTTTGTTGTTGTTGCACCATTTTAGGTTGAGGTCCAGTTCACTGAGTCGCCGGTGGCAGTGCCACATGCGGTGGCGCCACAATGCAAAAGGTCAACCTCTCCGATTCGGCTCAAAAAATTTTTCTGGACGTTTCATGGTGTCTAGATCAATAAAGGTCAATGTCCGTCCGCCGTCTGCCGTACGCCGTCCAATGTCCGCGCCGTTTTCGTACTAGACAATTTTCTAAAACTCCGAAATCGTCGGTGAAGCGGCAACATGCTATAACTCAGTTTTATCAACTTTTCAGGAGAGACAAAAAACTGAATAATTTCAAAACTACTACTACTTTCTTGATCCTAAAACTTGAAGCAATTCCATGAATGGCTGACCCTCTTTGATCAATCTACACTAATTTAAACATTAATTTTCAACATTAATTTTCAATGAAAAAGTAAGCTGAATTGTAGCATGTTGCCTCACTTTACTATCAGTTACTATCAGTTACCATGTTGGCAGTACTGTTAATATTAGCCTTGGATGTGATTTTTTCGATAATCTGACTTCACCAATCGATCCGTCATGGAATTTTCTATAAAGATCGATTACTAACTCATTTTGGCCAAAAATTGAGTTACAGCATGTTGCCGCTTCACCGACGAAATTTGGGTCAGGGGTCTGTTCCCGGCCTAGAATGGTCCTCGAAACTTTTCAGCCCGATCGAACCAAATTTGGGAGGAGTAGGGGTCAAAATGTGTTTTTCGAAAAATGGATTTTTCGAGATTCTGGGCGATCTAGGCGAGTGGGGTATCATTTTCCACTAAATTTTGGACGCTGAATCCAATGAAATTGGTCCCAGAACGATTGGCACCCACTGGAAGAAAATATGGGTCAAATTTTGTATATATTACCCATTTGGAATATGTGTTTTCGGGATTTCTGGTACCTGGGCGTGTGGGGTATAATTTTTTCCACAAAATTTTGGAAGAAGTTATTGGTCAATTTATCGTTCAATTTATGGGTAAAAAAAAACTAAATCAGAAGACAAAAAAAATCGCTCCCGGGGCGGGGCTTGGACCAACAACCTATAAATTGCTGCCAAACGCGCTATTTGCGCCACCGTTTGATCTAGGCTAGAACGAATGGCGTGTGGGATATCATTTTCCACTAAATTTTGGACGCTGAATCAATTGGAATGGGTCTGGGACCCACCACATCCACTGTTTCCCCCATTCGAGGAATAACCAACCCGTGTGTAAGAATTTGCAGGGTTTTGCTTGGTTATTCCTTGAATAATCAACCTATGTTTTCATGCAAATGGTCAACCTCTCCGATTCGGCTCAAATTTTTTTTCTGGACGTTTCATGATGTCCTGATCAAAAAAGGTCAATGTCCGTCCGCCGTACGCCGTCCATTGTCCACGCCATTTTTGGTAGTAGAAAATTTTCTAAAAATCTGAAATTTGGGTCAGGGGTCTGTTCCCAGCCGAGATGGGTCCTCGAAACTTTTCAGCCCGATCGGACCAAATTTGGAGGGGGTAGGGGTCAAAATGTGTTTTTTGAAAAATGGATTTTCGAGATTTTGGGTGATTTAGGCGAGTGGGGTGTCATTTTCCACTAAATTTTGGACGCTGAATCCAATAAAATGGGTCCCAGAACAATTGGCACCCATTGGAAGAAGTTATGGGTCAAATTGGGTATTTATTACCCAATTTGATTATGTGTTTTCGGGATTTCTGCTACCTAGGCGTGTGGGGTATCATTTTCCACTAAATTTTGGACGCTGAATTCAATGATGTGTGTCCCAGAACGATTGGCACCCACCGGAAGAAGTTATGGGTCAAAATGGGTATGTATCCACCCATTTTGTATGTGTCAGGGTTTCTGGTGCCTAGGCGTGTGGGGTATCATATTCCACTAAATTTTGGACGCTGAATCGATTGGAATGGGTCTGGGACCCGCCACACTCACTGTTTCCCCCATTCGAGGAATAACCAACCCGTGTGTAAGAATTTGCAGATTTTTTTGATCTAGACACCATAAAACGTCCAGAAAAAAAATTTTGAGCCGAATCAGAGAGGTTGACCATTTGCATGAAAACATAGGTTGATTATTCAAGGAATAACCAACCAAAAGGTCAATGTCCGTCCACCGTACGCCGTCCATTGTCCGCGCCGTTTTCGGTAGTAGAACATTTTCTAAAAATCTGACATTTGGGTCAAGAGTCTATTACCGGCCTAGGACGGCCCTCGAAACTTTTCAGCACGATCGGACCAAATTTGGGAGGAGTAGGGGTCAAAATGTGTTTTTTGAAAAATGGATTTTTCGAGATTTTGGACGATCTAGGCGAGTAGGGTATCATTTTGCACTACGTTTTGGACGCGGAATCCAATGAAATGGGTCCCAGAACGATTGGCACCCACTAGAAGAAGTCATGGGCCAAATTGGGTATATATTACCCATTTTAAATATATGTTTTCGGGATTTCTGGTACCTAGGTGTGTGGGGTATACTAAATTTTCCACTAAATCTTAGACACTGAAATCAATAAAGTGGGTTCCAGAACGATTGGCACCCACCGGAAGAAGTTAAGGGTCCAAATGGGTATGTATCCCATTTTGTATGTGTCATGATGTCTGGTGGCACTCACTGGAAGAAGTTATGGGTCAAATTGGGTATTTATTACCCGTTTCGAATATGTGTTTCTGAGATTCCTGGTACCTAGGCGTGTAGGGTATCATTTTCCGCTTAATTTTGGACGCTGAATCCAATGAAGTGGGTCCCAGAACGATTGGCAGCCGCCGGATGAAGTAATGGGTGTGTATCTACTCATTTTGTTTATGGGTTTTCATGATTTCTGGGTCCTAGGCGTGTGGGGTATCATTTTCCACAAAATGTTGGATCCTGAATCGATTGGAATGGGTCCAGGATCCGCCACACCCACTGTTTCCCCCATTTCCCCATGTTGAAGAAATTAATCTCCATGTGCCTGGGCCGAGGTTTAAATTAGTCTCCATGCGCCTGGTTCGAGGAATTTGACCTAGACACCATGAAACGTCCAGAAAAAAATTTTGAGCCAAATCGGAGAGGTTGATCTTTTGCATGAAAACATACTTAGGTTGATTATTCATGGAATAACCAACCAAAAGGGACCGGGGATTTCTCCTAACAACCGGCGGTCGTAAAGGGAATTGAATCCGATAAAATCTGAGTATTATTATTCGGTGTTGAAGAGAGTGGCAAATTGTTAAGTTTATTTAATTGTCAAGCTGTGAATTGATGGAACGATTTATAATATAAGCTATAATGAAGTTTTACGATCAGAGGATTGGGAATGCCAAGCCTGACATAGTCAGGTTTGAGGTATCTGGGACCTGGGAATACACTAGACGAAGAAGAGCCTAGACTGATCAATTGGCTCGTGAGCACGATACTGCTTACGAAGCACACTTGCTCGGCCAGCGAGACCCGACGTGATGATAGAGAAGCGGTGACAGCATTATTTGCATGAGGTGCAGTGGTCAGCGGCAACTCAGGAGCAATTTTAGGGCCCATTGGAATTGGGGCCAAATACTGTATATTGCAGAATCTGTAATAGGCGTCCTATACCTAACATGACACCACAGATTTCTAGGCAAATTTTTTGGCACGTGCGTGCAGGTTACTTAAAGAGATTTTTTTTTTTTTTTTTAAGAGAAAATAAATAAATATGTTAAATAGTTACATCTGATGAGGTAGAACGTGCTGGAAACAAGTACTGAAGACGAACGACGACACTGTCAAGAGAAAAGGGAAGATGGAGGGAACCTATATTAGAGGAGGGAACGTTGGAGTCTAGTTGGGTCCCTCAAGTTGGTAAGAAATCACATTTCCTCCGAAGCGAGGTTTTTACGAACGTGGTCCCCAACATAGATGGGGCATTGGAAGGGTCTGCCACCTCGTTTATCAAGAGGAAAGCTCCCTTGGACGCGGGATGACAGGGAAGGGACCGTAGCAGACCGCTTTCGAAGCGATGGAAGCCGGTAACGAACCCAATGACGTGACAAGATGGCAGTTCCCAAAGGGCAGGTTGCGAATATTACTTTCGCTTATCGAATAAATGAAGCTTTCGAAGATTCCCTCCACCCTTTTTTTGTAGGTTATCTCTTGAATAATAAACCTATTTAATCATGCCCAAGGTCATAGGGATGTCAACTTCTCCGAATGACCCCATTGATTTATATTCCTTATGTAATGTTTCTCAGGGAACAAAGATCATTCCACAATCAATAATATATCTGCCTTAACATATGGTGTCCAAATGAGCCACAATCTTTGCCTAAGCAGTTCATCATGCGGTTAATATCAGATTCTGATGCTCATAAAGCTGTTTGCTCATTGCTCGTCTACTTGCTATTATTCATCGTTTTTGAATTTCAGGGTACAACACATGTTGCTACCGCCATTCTGGCTATGTGCCGGATAGCCGAGTGGTATGTTATCCACCATACTGCCGTCGATACCCATATTATTTATTACTATTTCCCATATTATTATTTCTGTTCTAGACTCTCTCCTCCCCCCCCCCCCCCATAATATATATCTCGGTCGTAAAGGCCCGAGCGTGCGTCTTGTGACCCGAGGCCGAATACCTGCATTACCTATACCTGAAGGAATCAGTTCATGAGCAGACACTGAAGTACAACAACTGCTTGTCGACAATCCCACGGTTGTGTGTCTCGAAGGAGCTCGCTATATTTCGTTATTTGCCCCCTTTAATTAGTCATTGTCTTGATGTCATAAGTTACTGTAATTTTAAACCCATTTTCATAACGTTTTAAGAGATTATCCATTTACTGTTATAACTGACTCACATTAGTTGAAAGCCACCAAGGACCAGCTTCAATTGATTCCTTGGGTCCAAAGATTGTGGGCTTTCCTCCAAAATTATGATTTTGAAATCGAGTTCACTAGGCAAAATGTTACATATTGATTTTCTGTCCCAAAATCACAAAATGAACTGGGTGAAACATAGGGCCCAATGCTTTGAGCCCCTTTCGTCTTTGAGAATCCTTAGGATTCAGCTCTGCAACCTGATTATATACTGGAGAAAAGACACGGCCTCATGGGCGCAAACGATCTGCTGTTCAAAAGCACCAATTCAAGTAGGTACATAACATACAGTACATAATATACATTTAAGTACATACAGAATATATTCTGAAACAAATGTTAGCAGTTTCAGTTTCATCTTGACTTTTAAGGGAAGCTTAGTGGGTGAAAGGGCGCACGTGATTATTTATTTGTTTTCACCGATGGGTTCACAAAGTTTTGCTTACTGCATCATATTCGCAAACTTGAAGCCAAGAACGCTATTCAAGCTGCTTGGGCCACAATGTCATTGTTTGGTCCCATGAAACCGATAGTGTTGATCAAGGGTGTTCTTTCACCTCAAAGCAGATTCAAGACTTTTGCTTGGAGTCCCAGATACAAGTACAACTGCACTACTTTGCAACTGGTTCCTGCCGAGCCAATGGACAGGTTGAAAGGGTTACGGGAATGGTGAAGGACATGATGACTGTTCCTGCTGAGACGGATCAGCACCGTTCAATGGTAGGGATATCCAAATCCTATCCCTCATGTTGTTAATAAATTTAAATTTAAAAGTTAAAAACGAGGCGAATTCTTTTACAGGGGTTGGTTATTCGCACCAGGAGCATGGAGGCTCATTCCAATCGATTCAGCAAACCAAAATATAGTCCAAGATGATATCCCACAAGCCGGACTGAATACAATCTGGACGTTAACTTCTTTAACCAAAACAACATCACCCACAGAAGCAGGGTGATCCAGAGTGTTCCACTTTTGACGCGTTTGAAGCTCTAATAGGTATTCAGATTGCCCCTTCTTCCAGAACGAATTGACCACATTTTGAACATATTTCCATTTTGGGACAAGGCGGGAACTGACATTGCCTTGATTTTCAGTGGGCAGTCAGAGGACGGTGGACAAGAAAGTGAGCAGGTGTGAGAACGAGCACATCGTCAGGAGAGGCACTCTGGTGAACGAGTGGCCTACTGTTCAGTATGGCTTCAATACGGACAACAACAGTAGTGAACAACTGCAAGGTGGGTGTGTGATCTCGAAGGTTCACCTTTAGGAGCCGCTTGGCAGACTTTACGGCAGCCTCCCACAGTCCACCAAAATGAGGGGCACGAGGAGGAATAAACTTCCATTGAACACCACGGTTTGCAAGGCGTTCAGCAATAACATTATTGGATGTTATGCGGCCTAACAGGATAGCTGAGCCTAAGAAATTCCGCCCATTGTCGGACCACAACACAGACTGAACCCCACGGTGGCCCATGAATCGTTCCAAACATTGGAGGAATCCATCTGTACTTAAATCCATGACTACTTCCAGGTGGATGGCCTTTGTCACAAAACAGACAAATACCGACAGATAAACTTGAACAGCTCTGGCTCCTCGGAGCCCAGCTACAGAGACAGTGAAAGGCCCACAGAAGTCGACTCCAGTCTGCTCAAAGGCAAATGCACGGGAGACACGCTCCAATGGCAGTTGGCCCATTTCTGGTTAGAACGGTTTGGGCTTTACAGAAAAGCAACGGACACATTTAGATAGGATACGGTTAACTATTGGCATTTTGCCTGCTAAGACTTGGAGTGCCTCTATTGAGACAGTCCAGTAGGCGCGTGTGACCATCAAAAGAGCGCTGCGCTGTGCCTTGATCAGCTGTACCCAATGCTTGCTCCGTGCCTCCATTGTCCATGCTGGGCAGGCATACGCCGTCCATTGTCCGCGCCGTTTTTGGTAGTAGACAATTTTCTAAAAATCTGAAATTTGGGTCAGGGGTCTGTTCCCGGCCTAGGACGGTCCTCGAAACTATTCAGCCCGACTGGACCAAATTTGGGAGGAGTAGGGGTTAAAATGTGTTTTTTGAAAAATGGATTTTCGAGATTTTGGGTGATCTAGGCGAGTACGGTATCATGTTTCACTAAATTTTGGACGCTGAATCCAATGAAGTGGGTCCCAGAACAATTGGCACCCATTGGAAGAGGTTATGGGTGAAAATGGGTACTCATTTTGAATATGTGTTTTCGAGATTACTGGTACCAAGGCAATACCCCACGAATTGTTTTCCACTAAATTTTGGACCCTGAATCGATTGGAATGGGTCTGGGACCCGCCACACCCACTGTTTCCCCCATTCGAGGAATAACCAACCCGTGTAAGAATTTGCAGATTTTTTGGTTTGGTAGGCGAATCTGAATGTGCCCACATCTTTGATTGTTCATTTGTCTCACGGTTCACATACTTAATCCAGGTTTCGTCACCGGTCACGATTCTGTTTAACAATGGTTCTTCTTCGTCCTCATAACGTGACTTCACATTTGACGGGATTTTCTATTGCAGCACACATTTCAAACTGCCACAAAAACTAAACTAGCGCAGGAACGATGTTTACTCGACTATGGCTTGATGCCGACTGACCTGCTGAGCGCGTGAATGCACAGATTGCGCGCTACTCCCCCCACTGTGACCAATCGGAGGTTAGTTTCTGAATGGCCCTCGTATAATCTGAAATTCAGGTCCCAGCTACGCAGATACCTGTTACTCAATAACCAAGAAAAGGCTAAAACATGTTCCATGTTTTTGAATTTGAGCCGCAGGCTTTAAGCGAACAAAAACGGGGGTCCAGGGGCGAAGCCAGCAAGGCCTTTTTTTTTTGCGACTTGGCTTAGGTTCTTTTTTTTTTTCAGGACGGTCAGTTTGTATTGATACGAGTGAGAAAGGCCCGAGCCTGAGCTGAGGTATCTCGCTCGGAACGAAGCTATTAAATACACCAACCACCTGTTCGGATGTTCCGGGGTGGGAATGAACTCAGGCTCTTGATATTCGGAAGGTACCAACTCCACTTCAAGGAGCTTTCTGCGCGAGAATGGGCTCTCAAGGAAGTTGGAACGTTTTCCTTGGTAAATTAAAAGGAGATCGGAAGGAAATGGCGCTGAAGAGTCGGCGGGTAATAGATGTTGGCCGTTCCAGAATGGAAGAGAGACATTGGAGGCGGGGGTGGATGGGGTCACAGGAGGCGGAGGTGATTGGGGACAGGTTGGGCGGAGGTGGATAGGGAAATGGGTGTCGGGGGTGGGCAAAGGGCAGAGGAGGCGAGGAACGTCCTCGCACAAGAGCATCAGGGTTGACCTTTAGAAGTCGGCCGGGGGCGGTCGATACCACGTGACACCCACGCAAACCGCCCCCGTAAACCGCCGCCCCCCACGCGTTAACGGTGTGCGGAGCCAGGACATGGGCCCGGGACAAAGGAAGGAGCTCCCAGGCTGCAGACCCTCTTCCACCAGGTCAACTGACGGTCCACTTCGACTCGCTAGACTTGCGACTGAGCCAGTCATCGTAGTCGCAGCACTTTGGTAAAATAGCGGCAAACTACCTAAAAAATTACATTCTTAAGTAACTTATTGACCCAACGTGGAAAACAGTTCAAACAAAATATTATTTGAGAGATTATAGAGAATATAGATTATAATTATAGAGAATATTTGAGAATATTAATCCAGCTTAAATAAATATTAAACAATTATTGGAAAAATTAATTATTAAAACATAACAAACATGGAGTTTCCAAATACATATATATTTAATGTCAACTAGAACGACATAATAATCCACACTTTCGCCTTCATTTTCAGGCTCACATAAGTTTTTGTTTCTCGACAAGAATTATCATCACAAGAGTCTAGAGTGTGATTATAAGATTTTTTTTTTTTCAACTCAAAAGGTGGAATTTTTCTTCCAATTTTCACACGACGTGAAGAAAATCCCGGATTCACCCCCACGTTTAAAACGCTGCAAGTTCTTTCATAAGGGTTGGTTATTCTTCGGAACAAGAGCATGAGACTCGTTCCAATCGATTCAGCATCCAAGTGGAAAATGATGCCCCACACGCCGAGCAGGAATTTCGAAAACACACATTCGAAATATGTAAATATATACCCTTTTGACCCTAAACCTCTTCAAATGGGCTCCAATAGTAGGCGCCAATCGCTACGGGACCCGTTTCGTTGGATTCAGCGTCCAAAATTTAGTCGAAAGAAATACCCCACACACATAGATCGCCGGAAATCTCGAAAATCTTTTTTTTTTTTTTTTTTTTTTTTTTTTTTTTTTTTTTTAATACACATTTTGACCCTTACTTCCCCAAATTTGGTCCGGTCGGGCTGAAAGGTTTGGAGGACCCACTAGAGCCAAAAACGGGTCCCTGACCAAAATCTCAGATTGGACGTGTTGAGTTGATAAAGTTAAATCATACGTATTTCTGTTGGGTGGGAATAGGGTGTTCGGTGAAACTCGCGTGCACTGACGCTACATGCCATTTTGGTTGGTTATTCCTGAAATAAGGAATCCAATCGGACGAAAAAGGGCAGGGGGGTCAAAGTTTTTTATCTAGGCGTGTGGGGTATCGTTTTCCACTACATTTTGGACGCTGATTCGATTTGAATGAGTCTCTGTGCTGCTAGCTCGAGGGATGACCGACTCCTGTGAATGAATTTGCAGCGTTTTTCGAATGTAGCAATAAATTCCTGGATTTTTATACATAAACCACCAAAATTCATGATTATGTGGTGCCAATATTTGGCGAGTTACAGGATGTAGTTCCATCACATTTTCATCCTGTAGGTAGATAGCTACTCCAAAGGTAGGTAAATTTTTTGACCCATTTTTCTGACGATAAGAAATGTTTCCGTCACTACCTACTCAAGTTTCCCACAATCTATCAACTAATAGATAGAGCAACAATTATCAAGACGTTCCGACACTTCTTGGCAGTTACTCTCGAGCATTTTGTTAGTGGGGAGCTACAAGACTACAACATAGAGAAATGAGCTACTACATAGAAAATAATTAGACCACCATTTAGAACTACGGCGATCGGACAAGGATGCTACGACTACAGGGGCCCCATATTATATAACGCGCTACTGGAGGAATTGAGGGAGATATTAAACCTGTAACTCTTCAAAAAATGTATGAGGAAGAAAAAATACTGTTGCATTTAATTATTCAACATTTATTTTGGTAAATTGGTGAAATGACAAATTATGTATAGTGATAATTAAAAATACGAGATCCATAAGACCAGGTTGGAGATCTCAGATTGACGCTATTCCATTGCAATGGTAAGGGTTCGCAGGTACACAGAAACTTGATATCATATTCATAAAAATATCAGTGCTTTAAAAGAGCGAGCTGTCTATAGATAACACTATCCTGAGGCAAAGGGTCGAAGAGTTCAGGATTAACCTAATGTAAATTATTGATGCACAGCGTCCTAGCGAAATGTTTTAGTTAGTAGACTTGGGACTAACATTCAATTTGGACCAGTGACTGTCAATGTACAGTAAAAATGTACAACAGATCGAAGTTGCCTACCAACAGTACTAAGTCAAGGGCGAGAAGTGAGGATTTTTGAAGAGTAACTATCGTCGAACACTTTTTTCAAATGATCTGAGTTGAGAATGTTTTCCAGTTCATTCCTTTCCAGCGTGCGCACTTTTTCAACAACCCCTTTAGGTTTGCACGGAGTAAGCGAAGGAAGCTGGGCACTATCCGCCTTAGGGATCGGTAAAGCTGCTGCTGGCAAAGAAACACCTGGTGGGCGCACAGCGAACTTGCCATTTTGGATGCTGATCGATCGAGGTGAGGTACCACCAAGTTGGATGAATCCTGGTGTTTTGGAAGCCCGGGTAATAAAAATTGAGCCTGGAGCGCCGCTGCTCTTGACGACCGAATTCTGGCTGCCAGGATCCATTGTGAGCACACCTTGAGGCGTTTTGAACGGCCAAGACTGTCCATCAACGGGGATGTACTGCTTTTTCCCATTTGGTAACACTACAGCACGGCACCTTATGGTGGTCGTTAGGGGCTTGGTCCCTGGCGTTGTGGACAGTGTCTCTGGTGGCTTTCGCAGAGCAACTTGGTTGTTGGGGATCGTCGGAGCCGCCATCGAACCATCGTCGGGCTTAGGATTATTTTTGGGAAGCAAAAAGGGTGGAATGGTAACTTTTACTTGTGGTGACTTAAAAGCAAAGGCAAACTTGGGTGTATCCTTGACTACAGCGATTGGTGAACGTTTCTTGGCGGTTCGATCTAAATTTTGGTCTACCGGGTCAGTTGCCAAGACGTCGTTGGATTGCTCAGCCTTAATTTCGATGGGCTGAGACTGCGAAGCTGTTGAGGAGGCGACGATGGTTGGTGAATGATCTCCAGGCCGCCTAGGAGACTTCACATTTCTTGAAACGCTCACCTAAAATAAAAAAATATGTTGAAAGTGTGGAAAGCAGGTAGTTAGAACTCTACCTTTGCGCAAGAAGTATATCTTACAAGTCGCTCAATAACACTTTTAAGGAGATAATTTTCTTATCTCAAACCTTGATGGATCTTGCCAATTTTCTAGAAATTATAGTTTCTACACTTGTGTTGGGAATATAATATATTCCCAACACAAGTGTAGTGTGTCCTGGGTTTAATTGTGACTGATGTAAGTGTATCCTCAATACGCCAGACAACATTCCTACCAAAATAAAAGTTTATTTTTGAGGGAAAGGTCGCGCTTCGGCTCATTTAAACGACTTGATCAGAATGTAAGGAATCCGTGTCATACATCAGACCTCAGGGAAGTGGATTTTACGTAAGAAGGTCTACAGGGTGACTGGCTACTCGCATTACAAACTTTGAGATCTTGTAGGAAATTTGAAGGTTCCTCATCAACATGGCAAGATTCCTAACCGTTTTCCAAATATTTCGTTTTGTAAGGTTTTTCAAGAAATTCAGTCCATACTGACGAAAAATCCCACAAACTCCTGAAAAATTAATAGGCTTTGAACTATTACAGCTGAATGAAAACCGTACTAAATCAAAGAGTCAGACAGACCGATTTCCGGAACAAGTTTACACTTGCAAGAACAGTAGCATTATAAAATACGTAAATGTAATTATTTGAGCCTATGAATGTTTGCTCGTAACAATTTCCTCCATTACTTCTTTTACATTTTCAAATTCTACGTACAAGTTTTTGACATTTTGAAGAAGCAAAAAATTGAAATGATGGCACCGTAATCAAACTTATTTGAAGGAGCAGCTTGGAGCAGGAACAGGACCACGTAAAAGAGGAACTTTTTAGTTCAGCATTAAGTTTCCTACAAGATCACGAAGTTTGAAACGCAAACAGTCCCCCTGTATCGAGAATGCGTGTTGTTCGCCTAGATAAAAACGCTGGACATTCATTCACACAAGTTGGTTATTCCTCGGACCTAAAGCATGGAAACTCATTTCTTCAACTTGGGGAAAATCCATTCCAAACGATTCAGCGTTCAAAACATGGTGGAAAATGATACCACACACGCATAGGTACCAGAAATCTCGAAAACACACATCCGAAATGGGTACATAGGCACCCATTTGGCCCATAACCTCGTTCAGAGGGCGACAATCGTTCCCGGACCATTTCATTTGATTAAGCGTCCAAAATTTAGTGCAAAATGATACCCCACACGCATAGGTACCAGAAATCTCGAAAAACACATCCGAAATGGGTACATAGGCACCCATTTGGCCCATAACCTCATTCAGAGGGCGACAATCGTTCCCGGACCATTTCATTTGATTAAGCGTCCAAAATTTAGTGCAAAATGATACCCCACACGCATAGGTACCAGAAATCTCGAAAACACACATCCGAAATGGGTACATAGGCACCCATTTGGCCCATAACCTCATTCAGAGGGCGACAATCGTTCCCGGACCATTTCATTTGATTAAGCGTCCAAAATTTAGTGCAAAATGATACCCCACACGCCTAGGTACCAGAAATTTCGAAAACACAATATTCATAATAGGTAGATGGATACCCATTTTGACCTATAACCTCTTCTGGTGGGCGCCAGTCGTTCCATGACCCGTCTCATTGGATTCAGCGTCCAACATTTAGCGGAAAATGATACCCCACACACCTAGATTACCGAAATCTCAAAAATTCATTTTTAGAAAAACACATTTCACATTTTGACATATCATGTCATCGAAAATGTCGAACGTGGGGAACATGGGGGAAACATGGGTGTGGCGTGTCCCGGAACCATTCCAATCGATTCTAGGTCCAAAATTTAGTAGAAAATGATACCCTACACGCCTAGGTACCGGAGATCGTGAAAACGCACATTCGAAATGGATTAATAGGTACCCATTTTGACTCATAACCTCATCCAGAGGGCGCCAATCGTTTCGGGACCCGTCTTATTGGAAACGTATGGAGACAGATTAACATTTGTACACTCAAAATATGGGCAGAATGGACAGAGGATGCGGCTACAAATGTAATGTTTTATGATTATAGAACTGGAACCGAAATAACTAAAAAGCAAACCTTTGGCGACGTCTTAGCAGATTTTGTGCTCCGCTTAAGAGGTTTTCCATTATTCGATGAGCTAACAGGATTGGGTGCGCACAATTTCTTCACAGAAGTGACTGAACGCTGCCGGACTGATGTTTCCTTCATGCTCTCAAAGACTGGCGTTTCCTTCCTGCTCACCGATTTCTGTGACCTCTCCGCCTTAGCTTGGCCCGCGAACTTGTAATAATCCTCTAGATCCTATCACAATAGCACAAGCTGTTATAATGCAACTGAAAACCAAATATCAATCAAACGAGGTAAGTTGGACTTACAGCAACCGTCACGGAATGTGGTCGATTGTTGAAGGCTTTCAGTCTAGCGGCCAACACTGGATTTAACCGAAGGCTTTCATCGATAAGCGTCATGGTGGCTTGCTGGCAGTGAAACTTGTGAAACGTATTCCAATGAATGAGCTAGAATAAACATTCGAAATATTATAATTTGGTGTGGTCAACAGCGAAATATAAAATAAAAGTGCGATAACTGGAGATCATACCGTACCTGGCAGGAGACTGAGCAGTACGCTGCTCTGAAACAACAGTGAAATTGAGCCTTTTTCTTACAAGCTGAGCACCAACGCTCCATTTTCAATTCGTCCTCCTTCGGACCATCCAACCGGTAATGTTCGTGACACTGAAGGGCAAATTCTGACATCTCAAGCTCGAGCAGGGCCGGGAAACTCATCATGTTGCTGCCTGTGGGAAAATCATTACGTTGATTAGGCCCGAAGCCACTACAGTCGTCAAAATAGTGGAGAACGTTGAAATCGGCGTCAACACTCACGTAATCCATCAATATAGGCAACACATTCATGGGCAGCTGGGCCCAACTCTTTAACTCGATCTTTCAGGTGGTCCTACCGGAACAAAACAACAATCTTCATTCAGATTTGCGACATCCTGCGCTTTTGAATTCATAGAATTATAATATTCAACGTTATATATCTACCATTTGTATGAAAAATTCGTCCATTTTACGCCTCATGTTATCAATTAGATGCACCACATTTTGTGGTAACGCAACTGATTCAAAATCGCCAGAAGGATCTGCAGAATAGAGAACATGTTCAAGCAAGACGAATAATTGAATTTTTTTTTTTTTTTTTACTCCCATTAGGACAATACTAGGAAAGAGGGGACAACTCCTGGAACACCCTATATTATGGTACACGTCTTATGTGTTACCTACCTACGGGAAGATTGGAAGTGACGTGTGTTACCTACGGCCTCCCCCTTTGCCTTCCGAAGATAAGCGATGCCCTTTCACCTTCCGTTATTCAAAATGAAATTGCACCGGGTACGACAATCATTTCAAACATGTGGAGGGCATACTGCACTTTAGGAGATCACGACTACGAACACAAAACGGTTAACCATTCTAAACATTTCGTCGATCCCACCACTGGTGCTCACACTCAGACAATTGAATGTCTGTGGAACCACGTGAATCAAGGATATAAAGTTAAACGCACAGGAGCACGTTAACTTCTTGAACGAAAACTTATAGAAGAATGGTGGAGATCACTCCAGTCGGATGTCTTTGAAGCTTTTTTCAACGACATGAAATCAACGTTTCTTTGATCCACCAATCCCTACAATGACGAACTTCACATCAGAAGAGAAAAATATGCATAAGAACGACTGTCTCCAGTTCAGAAGACATAAAAAGGTGAGCCGTACATTTTGAGTAAGTAGGTAACACATGATACCACCAATTGCCAGTGGTAGGCAACTCGATGCCGTAGGTAACACGTAAGACGTGTACCTATATTGTACTGTGGTGTAGGTGGTCAATTGAGGCAGTTCCCTGTTTGTTCTTCCCCAGTGTGCACCTGCGCATTAGACAACGAATTCACTCAGAATCGCTTCATTATACACTAGTAAAACTGGAATCCACCCAAGTACTTCAGTGAAAACCCTTGAAAATATTTTTTGTCCCGCAATCAACTCTCTCCATTACGGCAGATAAGCCTCAGTGGAAATCGTAATTTCAGCATGTGAAATACACAAGACTAAGAATAAAACTGTACGCACTCACCGACAGAGTTTTCCTTGACGATGAAAAACTTATTGCAGCGTTCAAAACGATCGTCGACTTTCTCGTAAACTGGTTTAAAAGAGTAAGCATTCGAAACATTTTCCAATTGCAACGTCGCTACAGTTTCGTCCATGATCACGCCTAGAGCACAACCCTCGCTCAACTTGGTTTTCGTTCTCCATTTTGGGTTGATACAAGTGTTTTCTCTGGAAGCTTCGGAGACCAGAGTGGTAGTTTCAGTCTTCATTTCGCCAGTAACGGCAGCAGCTGATTGACTCAAATCACTTTTGGCTGTTTCATCGTCGCTTTCTCCGTTGGTGTCATCCGAGGTTTGGGTCTTGAAGTTTATGTTAGTTGAACAGGTTCGTTTTGTTGAGCGATTAGTTTGCTTGGCGTTGAAGTCTTTGGAAGGTAGGCACTGTCTACTGCCCTGATTAGCTCGGGAGGTCAAGGACTCGTATTTCTTAAAACGAGTCTCCAAGGGGCTTTGTGAATCTTTATTCGGAATCAACGCGTCAGTAGACCAAGAGCTTTTGGAATCGTTGTTCTCCGTATCTTGAATCTTGCGCTTAGCTAACCTGGTTGATTGACGACTAGGCACGTCAGAGGTTGGCCTGACGCGATGCTTCTTCTTTGGTACATCATAATCCGAATCCGAGCCGCTGTCTCGTGCCGAAGGCGGCCACGACGCGGCTTCATCGCTATCAGGAATCCACTCGTCATCGTCTTGACTGAGCTCCGACATCGCCTTCTGGAGAGCACCAGCACTTTTATTTCTTTGTGGCTCACTGTCATTCGATGACTCATTCTCCGAACTATCAGTCTTCAAACAAATTCTTCCACTCGCATTTGTACATTTTACATCCATCGTGTACCCTCTTAATGCTAATTCCCCTTCCTGAGCAACACAGGAGTTTTGAACTGTAGCACCGCTCGTTCCACTCCCGTCTTGACTCTCCTCCTTCCCCTCGACACCAACAACAGACACATCCCAACTACAAATATTAGGTTGGACACGAGCTATCAAGTCTGAGATGTCCCCGTCCAGAAGTTCCATCATTTGTCCAAAAGTCGGTTTTTCGGCTACGATCAAGTCAGAATCATCCCGACCTTCAAAACTAGCTTTGGAAGCAACACAAGTGCCATTCGATGCCACTTCATCCTTGCGTTCGGGTTTTACGCTGGACGTGTCAGTGTTCATCTAGAAAAAGAAATTTAGCTCATTTATTCAACCTCTCAGATCAAGTCCTCTGAACATTATATCGAAAATTTTCAGATCCTAGTGAACTCAATTAATCCTTAGCCATCAACCTAAATGTTATAAATTCAAGGAATTGTTGTCAAACGAAATACCGGGGGCAATAGATATATAGAACAGCCCAAAATACATCTCGAAATTCGGCAAACATAGAGCCCTAATAATCTCAGTTGAAGCAAGTTTCTTTTCTTTTTTTTTTAATGCATTTATTATTGAAAAACATGAGATATGCATCGTTTACAATTGACAATGCTACTCTCCACTAGAAGTATACTTGTGCTGTAGGGAGGAAATGCATGCTCAACACTCCTTACACAACAAAAAAACATCCTGTGACTAGTACAATAGAAATTCACATTAATATAATAAATAATAACCATTCAAAATTTTCAACCACTCGGACTAGGAAAAGGAAAAATGAAACCCAACAAATAATCCATCAGGTGCCAGTACAACGAGTTTTTAATACCAATTTCAATTGCGGAAGCGAGCAACATGTTCGAATGTTTTCACGTAACGCATTGAACAACTTTGTGCCCAAATAAACAAACGCCATTTTGCCTCGTAGTGTCTGCCTGAAGGGCACAGCTATAAAGCACCGATTTTGGGCTCTAATGACACCCCCGTTAAGGAATGACAGCTTCTTGTTCTGAACCTTATTAAATGACTTGATGATCACTAGTTTTGGTTGGTTATTCCTTGAATAATCAACCTACGTTTGTATGCAAAAAAATCTGCAAATTCTTACACACGGGTTGGTTATTCCTCGAATGGGGGAAACAGTGGGTGTGGCGGGTCCCAGACCCATTCCAATCGATTCAGGGTCCAAAATTTAGTGGAATATGATACCCCACACGCCTAGGCACCAGAAATCCTGACATACAAAATGGGTGGATACATACCCATTTTGACCCATGACTTCTTCCGGTGGGTGCCAATCGTTCTGGGACACACATCATTGAATTCAACGTCCCAAATTTAGTGGGAAATGATACCCCACACGCCTAGGTAGCAGAAATCCCGAAAACACATAATCAAATTGGGTAATAAATACCCAATTTGACACATAACTTCTTCCAGTGGGTGCCAATTGTTCTGGGACCCATTTTATTGGATTCAGCGTCCAAAATTTAGTGGAAAATGACACCCTACTCGCCTAGGTAGCAGAAATCCCGAAAACACATATTCAAAATGGGTAATAAATACCCAATTTGACCCATTACTTCTTCAAGTGGGTGCCAATTGTTCTGGGACCCATTTTATTGGATTCAGCGTCCACAATTTAGTGGAAAATGACGCCCCACTCGCCTAAATCACCCAAAATCTCGAAAATCCATTTTTCAAAAAACCCCTACCCCCTCCAAATTTGGTCCGATCGGGCTGAAAAGTTTCGAGGACCCATCTCGGCTGGGAACAGACCCCTGACCCAAATTTCAGATTTTTAGAAAATTTTCTACTACCAAAAACGGCGTGGACAATGGACGGCGGACGGCGTACGGCGGACGGCGTACAGCGTACGGCGGACGGACATTGACCTTTTTTGATCAGGACATCATGAAACGTCCAGAAAAAAATTTTGAGCCGAATCGGAGAGGTTGACCATTATAATGAAAACATAGGTTGATTATTCAAGGAATAACCAACCAAAATCAATCTCTCCGATTCGGCCCACAATTTTTTTCCGGACGTTTCAAGGTGTCTAGATCAAAATTAGCAAATGTCCGTCCGCCGTACGCCGACTTTGGTAGTAGAAGCTATTCTAAAAATCTAAAATTTTGGTGTGCTCGAAACATTTTAACCCGATCGTACCAAATTTGGGTGGGGTAGGGGTCAAAATGGGAATTTACAAAAATGGATTTTTGAGATTTTTTGCATTCTAGGCGTGTGGGGTACCATTTTATACTAAATTCTGGACGTTGAATCGATTGAAATGGGTCCGGGACCCGTCACACTCACTATTTTCCCTATGTTTGAATATGTATTATCAAGATTTCTGCTACCTAGGCGTATAGGGTATGATTTTCTACTAATTGTATAACGGTGAATCCAATGAGACGGGTCCCGGAACGATTGGTGCCCTCTGGATGAGGCTATGGGTCAAAATGGGTGCCTATCTACCCATTTCGAATGTGTGTTTTCGAGATTTTTGTAACCTAGGAGTGTGGGGTATCATTTCTCACTAAATTGTGGACCTTCAATCGATTGGAATGGGTCCAGGACCCCCACCACACCCACTGTTTCCATGCGCCTGGTCCGAGGAATAACCAACCCGTGTGTAAGAATTTGCAGCGTTTTTTTTTTTTTTTTTTTTTATGAGGTCGGGCATAGGCAACACTCATTTGTCTAAACGTTACGACAGTCGGATATTTCATTTTTTTCTAAAGAAGGATTTAATGAGCAGCTTCTCAGCCACAAAGACCGAATCCAAAAGACCCGCGCCACATCCTCCCCAACCTAAGATCCCGTAGATCAACTGCGATTTGACCAGCTCCAAATAAAACATCCTTCTTGCTTCCAAAGGCAGGAAATCCTGAACCTCTCAACAAAAATCACAGGGGTTGGTTATTCCTCGAACCAGCAGCATGGAGATTCATTTCTTCAACAAGGGGAAAATGAGGGAAACGGTGGGTGTGGCGGGTCCCGGACCCATCCCAATCGATTCAGAATCCAAAATTTAGTGGAAAATGATACCCCACACGCCTAGGTTCCAGAAATCTCAAAAACACATATTCAAAATGGGTAATATATACCCAATTTGACCCATAACTTCTTCCAGTGGGTGCCGATCGTTCAGGGACCCATTTCATTTGATTCAGCGTCCAAAATTTAGTGGAAAATGATACCTCACTCGCCTAGATCGCCCAAAATCTCGAAAATCCATTTTTCAAAAATCACATTTTGACCCCTACCCCGCCCAAATTTGGTCCGATCGGGCTGAAAAGCTTGGAGGACCGTCCTAGGCCGGGAACAGACCACTGACCCAAATTTCAGATTTTTAGAATATTTTCTACTACCAAAAACGGCGTGGACGGCGGACGGACATTGACCTTTTGGTTGGTTATTCCTTGAATAATCAACCTATGTTTTCATGCAAATGGTCAACCTCTCCGATTCGGCTCAAAATTTTTTTCTGGACGTTTCATGATGTCCTGATCAAAAAAGGTCAATGTCCGTCCGCCGTCCACGCCGTTTTTGGTAGTAGAAAATTTTCTAAAAATCTGAAATTTGGGTCAGGGGTCTGTTCCCGGCCTAGGACGGTCCTCCAAGCTTTTCAGCCCGATCGGACCAAATTTGGGCGGGGTAGGGGTCAAAATGTGTTTTTTGAAAAATGGATTTTCGAGATTTTGGGCGATTTAGGCGAGTGGGGTATCGTTTTCCACTAAATTTTGGACGCTGAATCCAATGAAATGGGTCCCAGAACGATCGACACCCACAGGAAGAAGTTATGGATCAAATTGTGTATATATTACCCATTTTGATATGTGTTTTTGAGATTTCTGGAACCTAGGCGTGTGGGGTATCATTTTCCGCTAAATCTTGGAAGCTGAATCCAATGGAGTGGGTCTCAGGACGATTGGCACCCACTGGAAGAAGTAATGGGTCAAATTGTGTATATATTACTCATTTTAAATATGTGTTTTCAAGATTTCTGGAACCTGGGCGTGTGGGGTATCATTTTCCACTAAATTTTGGATCCTGAATCGATTGGAATGGGTCTGAAACCCGCCGCACCCACTTTTTTCCCCATTTCCCCCATGTTGAAGAAATGTGTCTCCATGCGCCTGGTCCAAGGAATAACCAACCCCTGTGTAAGAATTTGCAGCGTTTTTTGATCTAGACATCATGAAACGTCCAGAAAAAAATTTTGAGCCGAATCGGAGAGGTTGACCATTTGCATGAAAACATAGGTTGATTATTCAAGGGACCAACCAAAATGGGTAATAGATAGCCATTTTGACCCATAACCTATTTCAGTGGGTGCCAATCATTCAGGGATCCTTTTCATTCGATTCAGCGTCTAGAATTTAGTGGAATATGATACCCCACGCACCTAGATTGCAAAAAATCTCAAAAATCCATTTTTCGAAATTCACATTTAGACCCCTACCCCACCCAAATTTGGTACGATCGGCTTGAAATGTTTCGAGGACCAACTAGAGCCATGAAGGGACCCCTGACCAAAATTTCAAAATTTTAGAATAATTTCTACTACCAAAGTTGGCGTGGACGGCGGACGGACATTTGCTAATTTTGATCTAGACACCTTGAAACGTCAAAAAAAAAAAAATGTTGGGCCGAATCGGAGAGATTGACTTTTTGCATGAAAACATAGGAATATTCAATGATTTCAATTCAATATTCAAGGAATAACCAACCAATAGACATGCTTTCTCAATGCAGTCACAGTTTGACATTTGCCTATGAGTTGCAAAAGAAGAAGACCAATGAGGCACTTAATCATTCGACACTTGTAAATATATTTGAAACAACTTACGGCAAACTGAACAAAAGGGGCGACCTGCGAAGGCTCTTTCGTCTTAGAGAGCTTGGAACGAAGAATGTGTCTGTGTTTTGGCACGTCTAAGCGAGAGCTGCACATCGGAAATTTCGAAGGAAGCGCGTTCTTTTTCAGCCGTAAAGGCGTCATTCTTTTTAAAGTAGTACTGTACTTGTGCCTAATGTAGTTTTCAATATCCATCTCAACCTACAATACGTAATGGATTCAATAAACACGGTTAACTGTTCTTATATGAAGTCAAATGAAATTACACGAATGGAACTTACATTGAAATGGTCCTCACAGATGTAGACCACCTTTTGGCCGAATTTCCTATTATAATTAACTCGGCCACCAACTGCTTTGAGCCATCGTGCCCTCAACTTTTCACCAGTTGGCAGAGGAAAAAGAAGTTTACTCCTGTTTGACGATTTCTTCGACGAGCAGCAAATAACACCACAACGCCCACTGACTCTCCATTTCGTTTGGTTTCGTTCAACATACTTGAAAAGAGGACCATTATAAATGCATCGGTAATCACGAATGGGCACGGTAAACCATGAATGATGAAGCCTTACATTTTTCTCCTCTCGCTCATTCGATCTCACTTCTTCCTGCTCATTCCCAGCTACAAAAGGCTTTTTTGGTTGGTCCTCAGCCTGACCTGCAACTTCCTTGCGTTCATCAGAGCCTTAAAAAAAGAAAAAAGATTTAGAGATATTTCAAAACGACGGAAGGGACATCTTAGTGGCAGTGGCAACATGAGGATCTCCTACCTGTAGTCTTTGACATGTTCATAGTCGAAAAATATCGTTACTGAGGTCACTTTTTCCGTTAAGTAAAGCACATAATTCTCTTTTTCTTATTTTGTTGCCGCCACCCAGCCAACTTTTAACGAGAGCTCTGTAAACCAATCAAAACGCATAAAAATAACAATCTGATTTGATAACATGGTAAAACTGTCGAATTAGGTGCGCACCCCCTCTTATCACTAAATTCGATATATCGAAGGAAAGAACTTAGTTCCCTCGATACTTCGAATTTAGGAATGGAGGTTACATAACCTAAAACATTTTTTCTGCAACATATTTGAACATTTTGTTGTGTATTTAACTCGGGGGCGTACTTGAAAAGAAAAAAACATCCCTGTCCTGTATTTAACTCGGGGGCGTATTTAAAAAGAAAAAAACATCCCTGTTGTGTATTTAACTCGGGGGCGTATTTGGAAAGAAAAAAAACATCCCTGTTGTGTTTCAAAAATCGATATATCGAAACGTGTAGGAAGGTCATAAGTGATAACAGGGGGTGCGCACCTAATAGCACAGTTCAACCAATAACATTATCACCACCACAGCACCCGAGAATTATCTTCTTTACGCTTTTACAATGAGATGCTGATTCCCTCCCCCGTTCAAAGAAGGAAAAGTAGGCATTTCATCAAGTATTTACGTTAGAGCTGCTGAACACTGACTCTGTTGACCAAATGGTAATGAAAGATAAATATGGGTGTCTTGCGCAGAACACCCAAAATTCATCAGTCCAAATCTTCAAAACCTTCCGTCAGTTACCAGACCGTTACTGCTATTACTGTCACATGCGTAAAGAATGGGTAAAAGCCAAGAATATGGACCGTTGTCGCGTTATCAGCTGATATCGATAGTATGCTCAGTCGATATATTACACACGAAATATTTATCCCTGTCGGCCATATTTGTCTTTATAAAAAAGGAGGGAAAATACTAAATTGAAATAAACTAAAACTAACTAAAATAAATAAACACTAAATAAATAAAAATAAACTAAACTAAACTAAATCAAACTAAACTAAACTAAATAAATAAACTAAAATAAATAACAGTGGACACGCACAAGGAAGGATGGAGGGAAAATGTACACCGACTGAAGTGAAGTGACTGAAGATAGCCGGAGGAGACAAAAAGGCTAAACTAAACTAAACTAAACTAAATAAATAAACTAAAATAATAATAACAGTGGGCACGCACAAGGAAGGATGGAGGGAAAATGTACACCGACTGAAGTGAAGTGACTGAAAATAGCCGGAGGAGACAAAAAGGAAGCAACAACAAAAACATTCGATTATCGATTATCGACCGTATGCGCGATATCATTGCTATCAGTTGATAACGCGACAATGGTCCATATACTTGGCTTTAGCCGAATTAAGCACAATGCTGTTTCAGTCAAAAGTTTGAAGAATTGGAACAGACAACAATAAAGTTGGAGACACTGCACCCTCACACACATTGGCTTAATTCAGAATTAGAGTCGTTTCGATGCTTCCAATATTTACTAATATCGATACTTCCTCTCGATACTTGCATCGGGTATTGGAGGTTTGATATTTAACTGATATCGATTACAAATATCAGGTATCGAAACAATGTGGATGATTTCCTGAGAAAAAAAAATGATGATGATCTATAGGGAAATTCTGTTTTTATACTCTTTAGGTGGGGAAATCTTTGTAGCGACTGAAAAACTGGAGAAAAATTAAGTAGCTACCTATCTAAAGATGAAAGCAATATAAAATGAAACCGCCCCATCCCACATTTTGTTATCAACCTGTTGATATTTATTGTGCATTATACTTACGTTGGTGGATTAGTTGTACGGTTTTTGCAATGCCTCCCCCTGAGAGTAAGGTATGGACTAACTATTAAAAAAAAGGTTGTAGCATAGCCAAATGCAAGGATTGTTTCAGGGATGTGAAGTACGATTTGGTCGTAATTTGGTCAAATATAAAAACAATTCAGAAGATCGATGAATACTCATGGGATAGAATACAATAACTTCGATATTATATCAATATCAGTTTCTAACTACCAATACTCAATCGATACCATGTATTGAATACTCGAGAGTATCGAGAAGACGCTATTCAGAATACCCACGATTTTACTAGCCATATAGCCCTGTGATACCAGTTACTAATGAAAGGGTTCCTAATTGAGAAGAGATTATGAAATCGAGCAGACTGAATTAATAGGGTCGCCAGGAATGAAGGATTACAGAGGTACAATTAGAATACAGGAGATTGTAGGGTTGCCAAGAATCTGAGAACAGTGGCGGAAGCACTGGAATGCAGGGGATCTACATCAGATTTTGAAGGATAGCTGTGGCTGGACTCTAACCGTCAATTGCAAATAGAACTGTATTTGCGAGAAAAAAAAACGAAATCTGATTACAAACGCATACATTGGAACAATTGAATTCTACTTATAACCGAGTAATTTTCTCTAGACCTTTCACAGGGGTTAGTTATTCGTCGGACCAGAAGCACTGAGACTCATTCCAATCGATTCAGCATCAAGAATTTAGTGGAAAATGATACCCCACACGCCGAGGTACCAGAAATCTCGAAAACTACTCTTGAAATGGGTAGATAAATACTCATTTTGTCCCGAAACCTCTTCCGGTGAGCGCCAATCGTTCTGGGACAGTTTTCATTGGATTCAGCGTCCAGAATTTAGTGGAAAATGATACCCCATACGCCTAGATCGCCAAAAATCTCGAGTATCTATTTTTCGAAATACACATTTAGACCCAAACCCCACAACTTACCAAATTTTGTCCGATCGGGTTGAAAAGTTTCCAGGACAAACTAGAGCCATGAACGGGTCCCAGACCAAAATTTCAGATTTTTAGAATAATTTCTACTACCAAAGTCGGCGAGGACGGCGGACGGACATTTAAGAAGAGGCTTGTTAGTACGGAGGCCTAGCAGAGCAAAAGATTGAACTAAAAGACCCCTTGGAAAACCCGGCACCTCCACGAGATCCACCCTGGGCTGCCACAGGCAGGCGGACGCCGGAAGAGGGTGGGGTACCTGATATACGGGGAAGCCATGGAGCCATAGAGCGGGGCTCCCAGATGATCTAGCGCAAAGAAAAGAAAAACGCTGCAAATTCTTACACAGGGGTTGGTTATTCCTTGGACCAGGCGCATGGAGACTCATTCCTTCAACATGGGGGAAATGGGGAAAAAAGTGGGTGCGGCAGGTCCCAAACCCATTCCAATCGATTCAGAATCCAAAATTTAGTGGAAAATGATACCCCACACGCCCAGGTTCCAGAAATCTCATAAACACATCGTTGAATATTTGACCACTCGGGACAGCTCAAATTGCTCCCTGCACCAACTACCTACCTAGCGGGAGAAGAATCAACTACTACCAGTCATATCCTTACTTCGTTGAGATATGATCTACCTGTCGTGATAGAAGAGAAACCTCAAGAAAATACAGAAGAAATATTACTCTCACATAAACAACAAGCAATACTATTTTATAATGTCATATCAAGTCATATCAAAATAATGAAGTTCACCTCGCAGTTGGCAACACTGCGAGGCCTTCTTGATTTATCTCTTCTGATGCTTGGCATGGCGTCTTTCTGGCTATGGCGGTTCTAGATCATGTTGAGAGTGAAGAATATAATTCGTTCAAGTGACTGAGTGTTGTTCAATTATCAAATCCAGTACAATTCATATTCATAGATCAATAGGTAAACAAGAAGTGGTTCATTTCATGTGTATGAAATTCAGTGAAGAAACACCGATAATTTGGCGCGGTACCGAGAAGAGAAGGTTGAAGAGAAAGCGTACGGTAAATGTAACCTTGCATTTCCAAGTGTAATACGATCGTATCTGGCAAACTTGGCCAACGAAGTTGAAGTAAATTGCATAATCGAGTTGTATGAGCAATAGTGTAATCCGATAAATGGAGAGAAAATCGGCCGACGGCCGATGCGAGTATTTTTCCAATAATGAAACGGTATGGCACTTTTTGAATGTTTATGGATAACACAAATTCCGTTCTCGTTTTCTGCCTATGCTTAGGTCCATCCCTCTCCCTAATAACCCTTTTCAGCGTTTTCGGGTTGCGTAGAGTAGGTTCACGTCGGAGAGCATCGTCGGAGCGGAGAGAACCACCGGAGCCGAGAGCATCGCCGGAGTCGAGAGAATTTCAATTTTGACACTTACACAGTACACACTCAAAGTTAGGTGATGTGAATGTTTTCTTTGTGTGAATGACTTGTAGTGTGCCTGGACCTAGTTTCGAGTAAAGTCATTGATGCAGGGCCCATAGATTTCGATGCAGTCAAGACTTAATAACGCCAGGCAAAATTTCCAACTTGTGGGAGTAATGGATGCGTGAAGGAGCGCTTAGTGGGTAATAGTTCGAGGATTCTAGCCCATTGGAACCCGAACGCACGAACGTAAAGAGGACGGGATCCTAGCTAAGTGAGAAACCGGATTTCCTAGGAATCTGATCCGCTATGTGTTACTCAAGTTGGCTTGAGTAGATCAGGTCTCACTCGGAGCTGTTATAGTTGCTTATACTATGACTGACCTACAGTTCACCAGAGGTTGTTGGCTTAGTGAATGGGAACACCTCACCTGGTAAGTTGGAAAATGCTCGCAAATTTGTTAATGGTAACTGTTGCTTGAATTTGGTTCAGTGCTGTTGTATTGATATACTCTCCATAAATGGGTCACGACGGCAGTTGCTGGATGATTGGTCATCAGACTAACGAGTAAGTCAGCAGTGGGAACTTACACCTGCTTGGGTATCATACGGTAAGTCTGGACATGACTTCCAGCTCGTCACTGGTGGTCACGTCAGGTAAAGGGTTGGACACATGTCTGCGTGTACGTCAGTTATGTCTTAAGGTACATATAGCTCATTAATTTGCGGAAATTAGGGGTATAAGCTCAAGACCTTTTCAACTGGCCGTTGTGGGATCGGGATTTTCTGAAACATAACGCACACCGGACGCTGATATTTTAAATTACGGGTTCACTTTTCTGAATTTCTATAACAAAAATTCGGATTTTTGTTGCTTTGTGAATAACATGAAACTACCTATTTGATTGGAATGTGTGAGCAATTAAGCTTTCCAGGCTTTTTCTGTTCTCCTAGGAATTGTGGAATGTCCACGGCAGAGGAAATTGATACAGAAGGACTAGAGGAGATGTCCCCTGACCTCATTGGAACTATGGAGGAGTGGCATACCGCTCAGTGGACGCCCAGATAAGCCTACTGGAAAGAAGATTCAGCTCTACCTCTCAACAAAGTGATTCTCGCCAATCTCGGGATACCAGAGACCCATCACAACCACTCTCATCAGAAGAACTGGGTGATAGAACTTGCTATAACTTGATAAGTTTTGGAACTTGTGAGCAATGTAACCTTTCCAGGTTTTTTTCTGTTTTCCTAGGAATTGCGGGAAACCTGTGGCAGAGTAAAGAGACATGGAAGGCCTAATGGAGGTGTCCCATGACGGAGATATGAATACATCCCTGCTTCAGAAGGTTCGCGATCTCTTTGAAGAAATGGAGGAGCGACATACTGCTCGAATGAATGCCCAGTTAAGCCAACTGGAAAGGAGGCTAGTCAGCTCTCCCTCTCAACAAAAAAGCTTCGCACCAATCGCGGGATATTGCAGAACGGACCAAGAGATACAGAAGCAGGAGTCGCCTGGAATCTCGGGATAAGTCCAACACAAGGAGAATGCAGGAAGATCTGAACCAACCCTCAACCTCTCAGCAGACCTGGAACAAGCAGAGAGACTTAAGAGATAAAATCGCAGCATCTACCTGAACGCTTTGAGAGATTGAGAAATGAGAACACCTTGGCTTCAGTGGTACGTCAGGTCAGCTTCAGCAGCAAACTGTCTGAAAACATCCGTTTCCAGTCTGTGGACTCCAAAACTAGAAGATGCTTCAGAGTACAACGTTTGGAAAGGAATGGTGTGACACACCAAACAGCCTCTTCATAACCTCCACCTTGGTCTGAAGAGTGAACAGGGAGTGGCATTGCGCGCTCCAATGATGCCTTACCTGACGTCACAGCACTCTATCTGTTATTGGTAATGGAGGACTACGTTTGGACGGAACAAGATACAGACCCCAACAAGCCACTACTGCTTCGAATGATCGAGGATATTCTGAGTGATGATGAAGTACGGGAAGATCAGCTGAACATCATAGTCAGTGGGAGAAACAAAGCTCTGTCTGCTCAGACCTCTGGTGGTTGTAAGGTGCCACTGGTTCAGACCTCTCACCACCGCCAATCACAATCAAGAAATGGGAACAGGATAGGAGGCAGCCATGGAGGAAACCTGAGATCAACATGTTCCAACGAAGGCACCATAAAAAGAGATAAAAGAAGAAAAGCAGCAATCTCATGAAGTGAACAGCCAAAACGAAATACACAGAAAGTAGCTGTCCACTGTTGGACAGGTGACAAGCCCGGACAGTTTACAAGAAATTGCTTCAAGAATCGAAGAACATGCTACAACGAAATGAGAGGAGCACAGTCATGGGACGTTCGCCGCAGCAAACCCCCAGAACTAATGAAAATGAAGTTGGAGAGCGCCAGGATGCTTACCAGCCGGTTTGAAGCAGAAAAGCACTCAATTTTCCAGATCGTCGGTGATCAGGATAGTCCAGAAGAATCTGATGTCTGGGTGGCTATTGGACAAAACGGGAAATGGGCCTCTGATATTGCCTGTTACCTGAGGGAGTCTCAGGAAGGGACACTGCACACCTCTGAGGGTAAGAAAACTTTCTTAGCAATTGTAGACTCGGGGGCAACCCAACATCTAACTAATGACCTTGACCTTCTATCAAATGTTACTAAGTTAACCATTCCCCTGAAAGTTGGGATGCAGATCTTGTGGTAGAATATTAAGGGGGCGTAGTATTTGTTAATAATGGCAAAAAGTATATGTAGAAAAAAATGTTCCGTTTGCTCCAGGACTTAGATCTAACTTGTTCTCAGTTAGGAAAGTAGTTCAAACAGGGATCAATGTTGTGCTTAAAAAAATGATTCAGTGGAGTTTTGGAATGAAAAGACAAATGAAATAAATAGGACAGGGTCATTTAGGGACAACTTGAGGTGGTTAGAATTTGAACTTGATCAAACCAACACCCTAAAAAGGCGTTGCAGATATATACAACATCCCACAGGAAAAATAAAGCTTCGGAATATAGGCCACAATGCTACTGAATGTAAAGAAAACTCAGGGGTTGTTGTTACTGTGGGAGGGAGCAAAATGAGGAAGAGTCAACTCTCTATCTAGCTCAAGTAGGGGTCAACCAAAGAAACTTCCTGATAAATAGTCTAGTAATGAACCTGAAAGAAACATTGACCCTAACACCCTTGATAATAGGATGCACCATTTTGACCAAGAAAAGCTCTCGCAAAACTTCAGGCCTAGCCTTGAAGAAAATCCTGCTGTGCTGTGGCACCTAAGGCTAAATCATGCATCTAAGTGCTACCTAGAACTTGCCGTTAAAAACATTAGCAAAATGAAGGGAATCAAAGTAGGGGACGACATTTTGGAATGTCAAGACTGCTTAGAGGCTTAGACAGTTAGAAACCCACATAAAACAGTGCGTGAAAGAGTAGAGAAACTTTTTGTGAGGCTACACTCTGATGTAATTAATCCCATCAATCAACTTTCTACACTGGGGCTCAGTATATAGTCATATTTATATGTGATTTTTCAAGTTATGCATTTGCATATCCAACTCATGACAAGAAACAAGTTCATTTAGCTTTTTGGAAATGTCTGACAGAAATCTCAGTTATTACTAAGGAAAAACACATGGTAATCTCCCTTTGGATGGATGGTGGGCTGAAGTATCAGGCAGCTGAAATGAAGGAGCTCCTGAGTTTAGAGAATATCTGTGCAAATTTCACCCCCTCATACTCCTGACTTGAATGGCTGTAGTGAAAGACTTAATCTAGAAATTGAGAGTGAATTTAGTCTCAGCAAAGTGCCCCACATCATTTTGGGGATACGCATGCCAAATGCCTCAAACTGCTCTTTGAGCCCTTTTGAGTTAGAGCACAAGAAAATTCCTAATCACTGGTATATTAAGAGATTTTGGTGCTTGGCAGTATTATGTTGACGAGAAAGCTAAAACTAAATTTGGACCTAATGCTGGAGCTTATGTGCTGGAATGTGGGGAAACTGATTATTTGCCGTTGGATGAGAAAATTACAAAAAAAAAAAAAAATGTTGTTGTCAAGTGCGTAGAATCTATAGTCTATGGAGACTACAACTGACTCCTCCTGACCCAACCTTTTGTGAGTCTCAGGTATTTGAAGTGAGAATAGTCCCAAATTTAAATGTATTATTCTATGCAAAGCCAACCTCATATATGTAGAAGCTGTTTCTTCCGTAGATTCAGATTTCTGGGAGGGAGCTATTTGTGATGAGCTAGAGTCCCACCAAAACAAGGGGACTTGGGAGCGTGTACCAAAAACTTCACTAAACCAAGGGACATGGGTCATAAAATCACAGAAAAGTAGAGGCTGATAAATCATACTGATACAAGAGTTGGCTCGTAAGTAGAAAGTCTTTGCAGATATTAACTACTATGATGTGAGTGAAATTTTTGTCCCAGTCTCAAGGCTGGTGGATGCACAATTGGTCTTAGCCATGGCCAACAAATTCAATTTGGAGTTATTCCAGCTGGACATTAAGACTGCATTTTTGAATGGAGAACTAGAGAAAACAGTCTACATGGAAATTCCGGATGGAGTTGTTGAATTCTCCGAATTTCCAGAGAACTTTAGAAAAACTCACATGTGTAAATTAGTTAAATCTTTGTATGGACTAAAAGTTTCGCCTAAATTGTGGTATAAAAAATTTAGCTCTGTAATGGACAAATTGGGCTTCCTGAGATATTCACATCAGAAATGTATTTTTAAATGGGAAGACAAGAGGAATTTAGCCGTTCTCTTAGTGTATTAACCAGTCATCGTTTGTATTGGAGATTCTGGAAAAATTCGTTCCCCATCCTCAAAGAATCGCCAATTTCGCCATGGATCCTTCAATAATGTCACTCGCGGTTCAATTGTGGTGAATAACCAAATGCGTACAGACTATTGGGTTATTGGACTGTACTTACTGACACGTCCTGACATAGCTTTTGCAGTAAACTTTTGAGTCGAAAGCAAGCAAACTTTACCGAACAAGACTGGCAGTATGTGCTTAAAATATTCCAGTATTTAAAAGGAACTGTGGGTCTTGGCCTACTGTATTCAGGAGAAACATAGGGCATTGTTGGTTATTCCGATGCGTCTCTGGGGACTAATGCTCTAAACGGTCATTCTACCACGGGGTATATAGCTCATGTTTTTGGGGACTTGGTCATGTGGAGATCAAGAAAAGTCCACACGTGGCTCTATCAACGTGTGAGGCTGAGTATGTGGCTATGTCCAGCATATGTAGCTAGACTTAGTGAGCATTAGAAACATGTTTATGTTTTTAGAATGATGTGTGATCAAACCTGCAATTTCAGTGGCTAGGACGGACTCCAAGGCACTTAATTACATAGTAAAACCAAGTTATCACTTTGTGAAGAATTTCAGATGGGAAATGTGGACATCCAGTGGGTCAAATCAGGCGATCTGTTGGCTGAAGTTTTGACAAAACCCCTCTACAAAGAAAAAGTATTGAGTATTTCAGAAACATGCTGTTGACTCTGTGCTAACTCAGCCTTATTGCTTTCAGGAATGTGGCAATAAATGTCCCCCCATCAAGCGAATGTTGAGGAACACGCTGGCCTTTAACTAAAAGCTTGTACATGTGGATTGGGATTCGTGAACATGGTACTGGAAGCTGAACTGGAAAAGACAGAAAAATATTTGGATGACAACTCGGGTAATCCAAGTAAGAACACACTACGCTCTGGAGAATCTGGTGAGTTCCATATTGGGATATATGATACGGATCAGCCATATAATGCTCTTTAAGGGTTGAACCTTGGTGGTTCCCTGTGAGCTTTTCTGCTATTGTGGTAGCAACAGTGAGCTTCCCACTCGTGGTGGAGGGAGCGTTGAATATTTGACCACTCGGGACAGCTCAAATTGCTCCCTGCACCAACTACCTACCTAGCGGGAGAAGAATCAACTACTACCAGTCATATCCTTACTTCGTTGAGATATGATCTACCTGATCGTGATAGAAGAGAAACCTCAAGAAAACATAGAAGAAATATTACTCTCACATAAACAACAAGCAATACTATTTTATAATGTCATATCAAGTCATATCAAAATAATGAAGTTCACCTCGCAGTTGGCAACACTGCGAGGCCTTCTTGATTTAATCTCTTCTGATGCTTGGCGTGGCGTCTTTCTGGCTATGGCGGTCCTAGAGTCATGTTGAGAGTGAAGAATATAATTCGTTCAAGTGACTGAAGTGTTGTTCAATTATCAAATCCAGTACAATTCATATTCATAGATCAATAGGTAAACAAGAAGTGGTTCATTTCATGTGTATGAAATTCAGTGAAGAAACACCGATAATTTGGCGCACATATTCAAAATGAGTAATATATACCCTATTTGACCCATAACTTCTTCCAGTTGGTGCCAAACGTCCTGAGACCCACTTCATTGGATTCAGCTTCCAAGATTTAGTGGAAAATGATACCCCACACGCCTAGGTTCCAGAAATCTCAAAAACACATATTCAAAATGGGTAATATATACTCAATTTGACCCATAACTTTTTCCAGTGGGTGCCGATCGTTTTGGGACCCATTTCATTTGATTCAGCGTCCAAAATTTAGTGGAAAATGATACCCCACTCGCCTAAATCACCCAAAATCTCGAAAATCCATTTTTCAAAAAACACATTTTGACCCCTACCCCGCCCAAATTTGGTCCGATCGGGCTGAAAAGCTTGGAGGACCGTCCTAGGCCGGGAACAGACCCCTGACCCAAATTTCAGATTTTTAGAAAATTTTCTACTACCAAAAACGGCGTGGACGGCGGACGGCGTACGGCGTACGGCGGACGGCGGACGGACATTGACCTTTTTTGATCTAGACATCATGAAACGTCCAGAAAAAAATTTTGAGCCGAATCGGAGAGGTTGACCATTTGCATGAAAACATAGGTTGATTATTCGAGGAATAACCAACCAAAAGGGAAAACACGACTGGGATAGACTGTAATGGGCCACATGGCCTCAGGAACAGTCTAGCGCAGGTATATCAGGACGGACATTTGCCTTGTGGTTGGTTATTTCTTGAGTAATCGACCAAACTACCTATCGCCGATTTGGGTAGTAGAACTTTTTTTTAAAAAACCTAAAATTCACTTCAGGGACTTGTTTTTAGCTCTATTTGGTCCTCGAAGGTTTTTAGCCTGACCGGACCAGATCAAGAGAGTGGGGGGGGGGGGGGGAGCAAAATGTGTATTTCGAAAAATGGATTTTCGGGATTTTCAACGACCAATGCGTGTGGGGTACCAATTTCGACTAAATTTATTACACTGAATCCAATGGGACAGGACCCGAAACGATTGGCGTCCACCGGAAGTCTTCAAATCAAAATAGGTATCAATCTACCTACTTCGAAAGTGAATTTTCGAGATTTGTGGTACATAGGCGTGTGGTGCATCACTTTCCAATAAACTTAGGACGCTGAATCGATTGAAATGAATCTCCAGTCTCTGAGTCTCCTAGAATGCAGGAATAACCAGCCCCTGTGAAATAATTTGCAGCGCTTTCGATTTAGACATTTTGAACAGCCCAGAGAAAAATTGAGAATCTGAGAGATTGACTTTTTGCATTAAAGGTAGGTTGATCATTTATGGAATAACCAACCAAAAGTAAATCTAATTTTTACTTACTGAGAAACGCCAACATAAGACTAATTGAATTTTAGGCTAAAGCCAAGTATATGGACCGTTGTCGCGTTATCAACTGATAGCAATGATATCGCGCAAACGGTCGATAATCGATAATCGAAAGTTTTTGTTAGTGCTTCCTTTTTGTCTCCTCCGGCTATCTTCAGTCATTTCACTTCAGTCGGTGTACATTTTCCCTCCATCCTTCCTTGTATTTTAGTTTATTTATTTAGTTTAGTTTAGCCTTTTTGTCTCCTCCGGCTATCTTCAGTCACTTCACTTCAGTCGGTATACATTTTCCCTCCATCCTTCCTTGTGCGTGTCCACTGTTATTTATTTTAGTTTAGTTTAGTTTAGTTAATTTTTCTAGTTTATTTATTTTAGTTAGTTTTAGTTTATTTCAATTTAGTATTTTCCCTCCTTTTTTTATAAAGACAAATATGGCCGACAGGGATAAATATTTCGTGTATAATATATCGATAGTGCATATCGACTGAGCGTACTATCGATATCAGCTGATAACGCGACAACGGTTTATATTCTTGGCTTTTACCGAATTTTACTTACAATTTGATTAATTAGAGTAATTTTCTGTAGACCTTTGTCTGGATATGAATAATAAACCGCTCATGGGTCTCTCACAGTGGTCTACCACCATTTTAGGTTGCCTTCAAAAATAGGTAAATAGTAGTTGCTGATTATTCAAAAACCTTCAGCGCTTGACACTCCGCTGATATCTGTCATAACCAACATACCACAAAAAAAACTCAGAATGAATAAGATTAATAGTGTAGTATGTTATAGGTATTCTAAGCCCAATACCTAATGACAATGTATTCCCTATCATCAATAGGGACTAGTCGAGAAGGTTGCGAACAACATGGGTGTTGTCCGTTCAACTGACGATTTTCGCACTGGCTAGTTCCCACTAATTAAACGCAATTACGAGAACATTGGTAAACAGAAAATTTACCCAAACAGTAAGACCTCAAGAAACTTACTTGCTTTCTGAACATGAACAAACATAAATATAAACCTAGTTCTCCTTATACACCATGTTGCGACTGCGGAGTGCGGAATGCCTACAACAACAGCAAGCAACATTATGAAGGAGGTTGGGAAAATCGAGGACTAGGATCCTTCCTCTTCTTCTTCTTAAAATGAATGTTACAATTGTTATTTTATTTTTTATTAGTAATCAGTAAGATGCGCATACTACAGAATTTTCTTTTCTAGTTTTGGTTGAACTGTGCTATTAGGTGCCCACCCCCTGTTATCACTTATGACCTTCCTACACGTTTCGATATATCGATTTTTGAAAATGTATCGTTCTGGTGCACTTGGGTCCCCTTCTTCCCTCTGCGCCCGCCTAGTTTTTCCCCGTATTCAGAATTTTTCTAACTGTACCTATTTCCACGTTGTAACCGTCATTTCATTTTTCCGTTGTGGCTTGGTCAGTCCTCTACCCCCGTCCTGTTGTTAAATACACAACAGTTAAATACACAACAGGGATGTTTTTTCTTTCCAAATACGCCCCCGAGTTAAATACACAACAAAATGTTCAAATATGTTGCACAAAAATGTTTTAGGTTATGTAACCTCCACTCCTAAATTCGAAATATCGAGGGAACTAAGTTCTTTCCTTCGATATATCGAATATATATCGAATCTAGTGATCTATATATCGAATCTAGTGATAACAGCGGGTGGGCACCTAATAGCGCAGTTTTACCCTAGTGGTTTTCACCACGAAGTAAAATGATATTTCTCTGGATTACACCGTTCGTCACGCCCGAAGTAGGTTGGTAGTTAGCACCATGGAATAAGGATACTTCCGTGGATACTTCTCTTCACAGGCACGGAATATCGTGGATACTCCTTGTCGGTATAGTTGGTACCTAAATCGTTCACGCTCTCATACGACAGCACTTTGGGAATGACAGCTGCTGCATGCATTAACTGGTTCTCGTTTGGATGTTTGGTTCGGTCTGAAGTCTGATTGACCGGACTTCTCGACAAGGATGGATGCCGATCCGTTGAGCGTGTTTCTGGTCAAGAGTGACAGCAAAGGGGATAGACTTCTCTTCAGATATCCGTACAAGAGGGCCAAAGGTGGGACATCCAAAAGCACTGACATCAGTGATGGAACAGGCTCGAGACGGAAAAAGGCAAGTCCATATTCCCTCATTGCATCTGATGAGCCCAATTCAATTGATCGGAGAGGCGGGTTCCCTGCCGATGAAGTGCTTTCTAATCTATTTGCAGTCAAACAAGAGCTCTGTGATGCCAAATTCGAGTTGAAAGTGAACGACGTACGTTTCGTAGGACACCCCACACTTGTTCAGCCGTATTCCAAAAATGGGACGACTAAACCACCCTGTAAGCCTATCATGCTCGTCAACGTTGTATTCGCTTTGCACGCTCCTGCATCGCATTCGATCGTCAGGTGTTATTACGAGCTCAGCAAAGCTCTTGGAGTCGCTCTCAGGCATGAGGAACGCAGAAGCGGTTATGTCACACAACAAATGAAGACCATGATAAGTGCCTTAGACGATCGTGCTGAAGAGGCCACTGCTGACAATGAAAATGCTTATGAAGTTATTTCCGAAGAGTGCAGCTTAGCGAAAGATCTCAAAAAAGTATATAATGATCTATGCAACTACGGCCAAATCCAGCTGAGGGTGAATGGTTGGGTGTATATGGGCTTCTGCCTTCCTCACAAGGCCCATTTTCTCCACAATAGAGCTGTCAAGATTTCTCCTGAAGATACGACGATGTACATGGAGAATGCGAGGCCGTACCATGGTTTATTGCTGTTGGTGGATGCTGCCACTCTGATAGACAGCCTCGTTCCAGACTGCTCTCCAACTCTCACGCGCCTCATCAGGGTGTACACTCCACTCAAATCACTTCAGACTTTGGCTTCCGATGCTGACCTCACTCTGAGAATGGTGTGCAACTTGGCGAGCCATTTAGTCTATTGGGGTAAAGCCATCATCATTTATCCGCTGTGTGAGAGCAACGTGTATTTGGCAGCTCCAAACAACGTCATCCATACATCATCTCCTCTTGCGGAGAAGTTTGTTGAAACTTTTCCCGGAAATAATCTTATTCAAACTCTGGCTGAGTTTTCATTCACAATTTCAGTGCGACAGATGATGTCTCCAATTATGGGGAACGATCACAAACACACACAAGTGATCATTTGGCTGCTTCAGCATAGACTCCTTCTTCAACTGCACACGTACATCTACTACATGCCTACCAGTCGAGGCCTTCCTCAGCAAGAACCCATCATTGCTAGTGGGACCAAAAGCGAGGGTTCTATTTGTGAGATCAGCACTCCATCTGAGACCCTCTCACTCAGCGGAGTGGACAGTGACGTCGAAAGCAGTGGCGAGGAGAACATCAACTGGGAGACAGAAGACTTCCTGGCAAGACTGAGTCCAGAAGAGAGGACGGCTCTCATCAACACACAGGCGTCGCCTCAACAGCTAAGACTCCTGATCCGGCTCATACAACAAAATTACCTTCTAGGCGGTCATCACGTGGAAGACATCATGTATTTGGAAAATTTGAGACGATCTCAAGTTCTTCAACTTTTGGACAAATTTCGGGACGTTTTAGTCACTTGTGAATCAGAAGATCCTACGCTTGAAATGTTTTATCCACGTGCCTGACAATTTAAAAAATCTTCATTTGAAAGACATTACCAATTACGGAAACTACTTATCAAGGAGAACGTTATTGTAATTTGAGCGTGAATTTTATGCGTACAATCAAGCGCTCTGTGATATCATGAAATTATATCCCTGTCAGATTCAATAAGTTGTTGGTTTTAACCATTGTAATCTTCAAATCAAGGCATCTTAGAAATTCTGAGAATCATGTAGCAAACACTGTTAATTAATCATGTAACTCATGCCATTCAAAAGAAACGGTAACACTACAGCAATAATCGTTTGTTGTCAAAAGCTGTGTTCCTGACCAGGCTCCAATCTGCCCAGCCAGTTTTTCTGGCCCAAAACTCAACCCATGTGCAAGTATCGACCCAAATACGATAACTCCCCAAACATTTTTGTTAATCCTTTTTTTTTACTTCTAGTGAGTCAGGTTATTTTAAAATAGTTCAAATATCTTCCTCTTCCAATGTTCACCACGTCCTTGAACGTTTCTTCAGGGCAGCATCTTCATAAGGAACCAATTCTCCATAATCCACCAGGCAAGTGTATCTTCCGGGTAACCAAGATGGAATATATTATATCAAAACATGAAAAATACATACCTATCTACCATAATAGCTACTAGACCAGAATCTTGGCCTTGTTCCCGCCATTGGTGTTGACATTTTAAACTTTCGTTCCCTATTTCTTCAAATTTTTTTAAAATGCATTTTTTTGCTCATCTGCATTTTTTGGTTGGTTATTCCTTGTTTGTGTGTGTTTTAATGCGCTCGCCAAGTATTTTACAAGTTTTTTTTTTTTTTTTTTTTTTTTTTTTTTTTTTTTTTCAAGGGCGTAGGAGGAGGACGACTCCAAGTGGTCCCTGTGATACTTCTAGGGCAATGGCCCACCCGGGACTGTTTAACACATTACTTCGGGTGGGCCATTCTCCCTCTTCGGCAATTTGCCTCTTCTCTCTTGACTTTTCATCCTCAAGTCTCGTTCTTTATTTATTTCGAGCATCCTGGTCATCATGTCCTCGGGGGTGGGAGGGCTGGTCATTTCTAGCTCCCTTGCAATTTGCCATCGCTCTCTCTCCCACCTCTCGCATTCGAAGAATGTGTGTTGAGCGCTGTCCTCTTCATTGGTGCAATACTGATAGAACATCCCGTGACCCGAGAGGAACTGCGTTATATGATAGTTAACTTCACCGTGTTTCCTCTCTAGCCAGGGACGTATATTGGGCACCAGTCGAGCCGTCCATCTTCCTCTTGTTTCTGTCTCCCAGATTTCCTGCCAGGAGTCGAGTGTGTGTTCCCGCTCTTGTTTGGCTAATTGAGGCCGTGGCTCCTCTTCCCTTCGCTCGTACACAGTGTTGCCAAGGTGCGATCACAAAAATCCCCTGAGTTGACACCCAAAATCCCCCAAATTCCCCCAAAATGAAATGAAAATCCCCCAGAAAAACCCCTGACAGCTGAGGATGAGATCAAACGAAAAGTGAAGTAATGATAAATATAGAATATAATAAATATATAATTATAAAGTAATTTCTCATGCTAGCCTACATATCGACACAGTCAATTTCCATCTCCAAAATATCCTCGATTTCTTTTGAGAATCGGCACTCAGGTGGTCGTACATGTGGGAGTTGAACAGGCTTATCATTTTTTCGGTGGGACGAAATTCAACACAGGAACTACGTTCATTTTTTAGGTAGGACCTAATCATGAGGATGCTTTGGATTACCTCAGTTGAAAGACGGTTCCTCAGTTTATTTTTCACAGCATTATAGATAGAAAAAGTTCTCTCCACAGCGGCATTAGAAATGGGGAGCGACAGTGCGAAGTTAGAAATATGCTTAAACCTAGGGTTATTTCCGCTATCCACGGAAATGAAATAATCTCACTTTCAGCCACCTTTCCTATTTGAGCCGGAACAACAATTTTGGTTAAAAATGATTTGTACAGTATGAAAAGATCTTGGAACAGTAAAAAAACGTCAACGTTCTCTCCCTGGAAGAGTGCATTTGTTTTGCAAATGGGACCTAAAGAACTTTTCAAAAAAACGAGCAGTGATTTATACGCTGGTGCGCTCATAATATTAATCAGCTGCGTAGCATTTATCCTGTTCAACAGCTCTTTTAAAGAAACTCAGCAGCTCGTCCCATTGGTCGAGTACGACACTAACAGCCGCTTCTCTTGCTAACCATCTCGTGCCAGCTAGCTTAGGTATTCGACGCACTGGCTGTGAACGGATTGCCTCACAGATATGATGTGTAACTGATATGATATGATAAGGTTGGACGCGGGGTCGCCCGGCGCCCTCCCATCTTGTTTGGTTCTGTGAACAGCCTGGCTGACATCAATGAGCGTAATTCCATCCATCACACGACACGAGTATTTTTTTACCGTTTGAACAATTCCACCAAATTCCCCTAGCTCATCTGTAAAATCCCCCAAAAAAACCCCCAAACAAATTTGCCCCCCAAAATTCCCCTGCCGCGAAAAAAACCCCCAAATTTGGGGGGGAAAACCCCCAACTTGGCAACACTGCTCGTACATCCTTTTCCTCTCCCTTGCAAGCAGATGTATTGGTATCACTCCCGCTAGGAGGAGCACGGCTGGTTCCGACACTGTCTTATAGGCGCTCACTATGCGAAGCGCCCCTCTTCTTTGCACCGTGAGCATCCGTTTTTGGTGGCATTTGACATTCAGAGCGTCCGCCCACACTTCTGCCCCATATAGCAGGACGGAGTGTACAACTGACATTAATAGTTGTCTCTTACACGGTCTAGGTCCTTGAATGTTTGACATTAGTCGACTCAGGGCTGCTGTTGTCTTTGCTGCCTTGGCTGCTGCCATCCTTATGTGCTCCCCAAAAGTTATCTTGGTATCCAGCATTATTCCCAAGTACCTGACTACTGGTTTTGTTTCCACCTCAACTTCCCCCGCTCTGATTTGCATGATATTTGGGATGCGTTTTCGTGTGAATAGTACCACCTCTGTCTTGGCAGTGGCTAGTGAGAGACTGTGTCCATCCATCCATGCTCCCACTCTGGACATGGTCTCATTCAACTTCTCTTTCGCTTGCTCCATTGTATTGGCCAAGATTACAGCTGCCACATCATCAGCATATCCAACCAGGAAAGTTTCCTCTGGGAGGGCCACTTGGAATATGCTGTCGTAGGATATGTTCCAGAGGGTAGGTCCAAGTATTGACCCCTGGGCTGCCCCTGATGTAATTGGTACTTCCCGGCGTCCAAGTGTTGTGGTGTATATCAGTGTTCTGTCTCTGAGGTAGTTGTCTAAGACCCTCAGGAGATACCCCGGGAGATGAAAAGTGGTCTCCAGAGGCTCCAGCATATTTTCCCATCTTGCTGAGTTGAAGGCGTTTTTGACATCCAATGTCACTAGGAGACCTATCTTTCGACTGTGCCGAGTACCTTCTTGTGTTTTCCTCAGTGCTGTGAGCACCTCAGATACTGCTCTGATGGTTGAGTGCCCTTTCCTGAAACCATGTTGCATAGGGGAGAGGTCCCCGGCCTCCTCCAATGCTGGCTGCAGTCGCTGTTGGAGTAGTTTCTCGTATACCTTCCCTGCTGTGTCTAGCATGCACAGTGGCCTCCATGAGGATGGTGTAAGCCTCTCTCGAATTAAAATGTGTTTGAATTATTATGATTTAATTCGGGTTTCTTCGGAGAATTTGGAAAGGACCTAGCGAGAGGATACGGGATGTAAGTCCAAGACTTACGACTGAGCAACTAGGGATACCAAGGATGAACATAAAATACATTAATACAAACCAAATTATAATTGAAAACAAGGACTCGTTGCCAAGGAAAATATGCCTCAACCTGGGCTAGAATTGGTACAAGACAAAGTAATTTGACAAAGTAAATTAGACAACATGTGGAGCATAAAATGTACAATTAATACATGATACATGAAATACAATTTAATGAACAAGTGCAACGATACCGGCTGACGAAAACGGCGTCGACGTCGAAGGAAAAACAGGAGGGGGCTCGCTGTCCCGCAGGTACACAGCGAGGCTTATTAACTTGAGTCCTTTATCTCATGGGGAAACACAATATTACACCTTCGGTCGACTTCAGCACGGTCGCAGAGTTCACTTCAGAGCGAGCACAGGACGAAGCCAGGATGGACTGAGTGAGAAATCTCTTGCACGACAGGGTTACAAAAATATATGCTCCAACATTTTGGGCCCCCCAGTCGGAGGGGCACAACCGCCCGGTTGGGCAACATAGCGACGAGTGAGTGCGGGGCCTCTCTCGATGCGATGTCCAGACAGGAGCTGCGCGCGCATTTGGCGCATGCTCTCTCCCTTCTGGCCTTCTGGAGGCAGCAAGCCTGGGGGCTTACAATGGGCTTTGAGGGTCGCCTTTACCTTTGTCCAGGAGGGCAAGTCGGGCTCGCTTCCAACGCTTGCTAAAAATTCCTGCTGTGAGGCAGGTGTTATACATTCCTAGCAAAAGATCTGGACAGGTCTCAGCAACAACTTTGAGAACTTCCGCTGGCACGCCGTCTGGTCCTGGGGCCTTTTTATTTTTCAATTCTCTGACCGCCTTTCTGAGTTCTTCTTCTGAGAATAAGGGGAAGTCAGCAATCTGGCCGAATATCCTTTCGGCACGTACAGGATACTGCGGGAACAGACCATTGACTATGCCTTCCATTGCTCCTGGATCTAGTGGGCCTGGGCCGCTACTGTTCTTTAATTTGTTGCACACTATTTTATAGCCCCGCCCCCAAGGATCATTGTCAACTTCTTTGATGATTTCCTTCCAGCATTTGGCCTTGCTGGCATTTATTGCATGTCTTAAATTTCGTCTTGCTTCTCTGTGATTGTCATTAAGCTCTCTTGCTGCCTCTGTGGCTTGCGCTCGCTGAGCCTGTCTTCTCAGTTGGAAGCATACTTTTCTGAGTGCGGCTATTTCTTCATTCCACCAGTGCACAGGAGTTTTACTAGGTCCCTGTCCCCTCCTTGGCATTGCTGCATCACATGCCCTGGTAATGGTATTCATGACCTGCTCAGTCAGTTCTTCAGCGGTTTTGGGGTCAACTCGCGTCCTTCCGTGTCCAGGTGATGGCTGATCTCCACTCTGCAGGATCTCCACCATTTTCGCCTTATCGAGCTTGGCTAGGTTCCATGACTTTAGCCTTTGTGTGTCATTCATTCTGTTAGTCCTTTGCCTCCCTTCTTCATGGATCACAAATGTTATGTATTGGTGGTCGCTAGCTGTGTAGTCTTCTATAACTGCCCAGTTATTGGCTCTAGGCATGAGTCTCTCAGATACTAGAGTGATGTCTGGAATTGTTCCCTGCTGGCCAATCCTCTGGAAAGTTGGGGTGCTTCCTTCATTTAGGACTTCTAGACCTGCTCCTGAGGCCATCTCCATAATTAGCCGTTCAACATGGGGGAAATGGGGAAACAGTGGGTGCGGCGGGTCCCAGACCTATTCCAATCGATTCAGGATCCAGAATTCAGTTGAAAATGATACCCCACACGCCCAGGTACCGGAAATCTCGAAAACGCATTTTCAAAATGGGTAATATATACCCAATTTGACCCATAACTTCTTCCAGAGGGTGCCGATCGTTTTGGGACCCATTTCATTGGATTCAGCGTCCAAAATTTAGCGGAAAATGATACCCCACTCACCTAAATCGCCCAAAATCTTGAAAATCCATTTTTCAAAAAACACATTTTGACCCCTACCCCGCCCAAATTTGGTCCGATCGGGCTGAAAAGCTTGGAGGACCGTCCTAGGCCGGGAACAGACCCCTGACCCAAATTTCAGATTTTTAGAAAATTTTCTACTACCAAAAACGGCGTGGACGGCGGACGGCGTACGGCGGACGGACATTGACCTTTTTTGATCAGGACATCATGAAACGTCCAGAAAAAAATTTTGAGCCGAATCGGAGAGGTTGACCATTTGCATGAAAACATAGGTTGATTATTCAAGGAATAACCAACCAAAACGTAGCTAATTCTTACACACGGGTTGGTTATTCCTCGGACCAGGCGCATGGAAACTGGGTGTGGTGAGTCCCGGATCCATTCCAATCGATTGAAGATCCACAATTTAGTGAGAAATGATACCCCACACTCCTAGGTTACAAAAATCTCGAAAACACACATTCGAAATGGGTAGATAGGCACCCATTTTGACCCATAGCCTCACCCAGAGGGCACAAATCGTTCCGGGACCCGTCTCATTGGATTCACCGTTATACAATTAGTAGAAAATCATACCCTATACGCCTAGGTAGCAGAAATCTCGATAATAAATATTCAAACATAGGGAAAATAGTGAGTGTCACGGGTCCCGGACCCATTTCAATCGATTCAACGTCCAAAATTTAGTATAAAATGGTACCCCACACGCCTAGAATGCAAAAAATCTCAAAAATCCATTTTTGTAAATTCACATTTTGACCCCTACCCCACCCAAATTTGGTCCGATCGGGTTGAAAAGTTTCGAGGATCAACTAGAGCCATGAACGGACCCCTCACCCAAAGTTCAGATTTTTTAAATAATTTCTACTACCAAAGTCGGCGTGGACGGCAGACGGCGGACGGACATTTTGCTAATTTTGATCTTGACACCTTGAAACATCCAGAACAATTTTTCGACCCGTATCGGAGAGATTGACTTTTTGCATGAAAACATAGGGACCTTTTCCGTTATCGTTCCGCCAGGCCCACCCGGTTTCATCCGGCGGCCTAGGTTGATTATTCGAGGAATAACCAACCAAAACAGCGAACCCGTTCAGAGGCCACTTTTCGGTATACATGTAGAAAAAAATGTATTGAAGAAAAATAAATCCAGCATATTATGAGGATGGTGTTGTATCAGTACTTGAAATAGGTCAAAGGCACCTGAGGATCCCCCATTGCTCAGACATAATTTCCACGGTTGTCTCGAAGATGACCTCGACTTGTTTACACAAAATCGGATCAGGAACTTAACTCTACCATCTTGATTAATCTACCGATAGGAAGTAGTTAGGGGACGTCACTTTCACTCGAAATCGTGATCACGTTTTTCCGCGAATGTTCCCATATATGTTGATTCATAGGCTGATGACGTGTGTACGGCCAACACATCTTGCCATCCTCCCAATCAATCTACAATCTCCATTGAATCGGCTTTGGTGGGTGAGGGTTAACTGATTTATAAACGGTGAACGGTAGAAAAACTGGCTCAGTTTATAACGACCAGCGTTACTGAAAATGAATTCATCCTTGGTGAGTCAGTTCAAACTTCGACTTAGCCGTACGTTTGGATGCTCTAACTTCCTACCTACTTAGAGTCTTCAACACTTGCCTCTAAATTACCTATCAACTTTGATCATTACAGGGTCTAGTTCTGGTAGTTTGTATCGGATTCGTGGTACTGGGTGAGGCAAATGGAGAAGCTCCTCTACCTCAACTGGCTCCAGGGAAGAAGCCTCCCAAGCCACCTCCACCACCCCCTGAAATAATCTTTGCTCCGCAGCAGACTGCTCAAAAATCTGTGACTCCAAGGCGCAATTTGGCTCTGCAGCCAGCTCAACAACAATATCAGGTCCAGCCAGTGAGACGAGAAAGTAGTATGCAACAACCATCGACGAGGAGTTTAGGATACTCACAGATTGCTCAACATTCTCTTATCAGAACTGCACAGACGTACTCTCAACCACCAGGACCAGTCAGGACACAGGCGTACACGCAGACACAAATTGGAAGAACACAGACTTACATTCAACCATCAGCTGCCAAGGCGCAGACATACATTCAACCACCAGCTGCCAAGGCGCAGACATACATTCAACCACAGGCTGCTAGGACTCAGACGTACAGTCAACCACAAGCAGCAAGGGTAGTGTCCTACTCGCAGTCACAAATTGGAAGAACACAGACATACACTCAACCTCAAGCATCCAGGGGTTTATCTTACACGCAGTCACAACATCAAAGCCCGCAGACATACATTCAACCACAAGCTGCAAGGGCACAGCCGCACACTCAACCACAACCCCAGGTTCACTCACGGAATTGACACCCGCTCATATAGAGTCCAACCAGAGGCCACAACAATGAAAACTGCAGCAATCAGGAAGGTCAACTTAAGGTTGAACCAGGTGCTTGCTGAGTAGCTCCTCCTATAAAGGACAAAAAAAAATCAAGTTTGCAATTTTCACCGACAAAAATTAGTAACCATGAGGAACTGTCAGTAGTCAACTGATGAGCTTTGAGACCAGGAATTTCTGTTACTTGCTAAGTTAGCCAGCATAATACTCAGAACTACCCACTAATGTGGGGTTAATAGTTCAAAAATTGCCAAAAAATGATTAGCAGAATTTTATGAATGGTCATTCACAAAACGAGGTTTTGCGGATGAAAATAACGTCCATAGTCAACTGCGGTCTCGTACATACATCATAGTGACAACAGCGTATAAAACGTGTAATTTCTGTAAACTGGTGATTTGAATTACAAGGCATTAAACCCAACTTTCTTTCTTTTGTTTTAATAGTCACAATAATCCAATAAAATAATCGATTTTGTCAAAATACTGTGACATGAACGAACATTTGAGGGAACTGTGATGGTAGTATCTTAAATAAGTATGAACTAGCCGACATTAAGTACAGCTTATTTGACATGCCCGGTTCCTCTAGATTCCACATTCTGAAATATTATTTGCGTTTGTAGGACTTGAACACTCTTTGCGTTGTACAGATTTCAATATTCTGTACATTTCGTTGCAACTGCCACACCGCTGATTGTCCGAAGTCCTAGCAGATTCTAAGTGGTAAAAATATCCAGCGCAGCATCGCGCCTTACTGAAAATGAAAAACAGTTGAAATTGTTCGAGGATGTCATATTACTCGCAGGTCAACTACATGTGTTCAAAATTACTTTCTATTTCCGTCGAAACCATCACAAAGTCGGATGCAATCGACAATTTTCAACAGCCGCATCACCTCACGGAGCGATTCCACTGCCGTGATTCCTTCAATTTCCACTGAACAGTCGAGGATGAATACCTAAAAAGATCCGTCCAATAATTAACGAAAGGTAGGAGACATACTAAATTCCTCAATGAAGCTCATCCAACGAGCTTTGGCATCCTACCTGTACGAGCAGATCTGGCTGTATGACGATTTTCTTGATGAGAGAGAACGTTTCATCCCAATTCTGAAATAGAACAGTCTTTCCGACAACCGAATGAGACCAAAGTTCGCTAGGCAGTGGTATGTGCCCGAGTGAATCGACCAAGGAAACACCTTCTTCCTTCCATCCGCCCTCTAGAGCAATAAAAAAAAAAAAAAAAATCGTAAAACGTTTATCAGTCACGTCAGGTAGGATTAGCAATTTTCATACATAAGGATTGATTGAAATAGGATTCTTCCATCAACAAAGGATTCTTTGTGATTCAACGAAGAGGAAACCCAAAATGACGTGGTTTTGGGATCTTGCCTACAGTCTTGAACCCACCTGTTGGTGAATGATTGGCGGAGGAGGTGGTGTCAGCTGGTCTTTTGGACACACGACACTGCGGGCACCGAACTCGTTGCTGAAGCGGTCGTCTACCAGGCAATCTATCTTTGGCCAACACGTAACCCACACACCCCTCGGCCCGGCTGGACAAGAGGGAATAACATGTAAATGACGTTAGTGAGGACCAATTGACAACCCCCTAAATAGGAATCGCTAGAAAAATACCTGCCGCCCCCACGTCCACAGCACTGCCGCGACATACTGAGTTGCTCGATTGCATATTTTATGTCGTCTAAACTATCAAGTTCTTGTAAACCATCAATGGTAGCGAAAATGTCGCCAAATAGAATCTGCAACGAAGAAAGAGAAACAATAATAAACTTTCTTATCATACTAAACATCAGATGTATGTTCCCCCTTCAGAATTTCCGTAGATGCTTGTTGGCTCCATCATGTACCAGTCATCAATTTAATATAATTTGATCTTTTCAGAATTTGTATTTATTAATTCCATCCCTCTATATCTAGTCATTTGAGCATTTTTTTACTTTTGAGACTTTAGGCCTATAACATTCTTTTTTTTCTATACGTCACCAAAAAATGATATTTTTAACAGGCTTTATCACATTTTCAACGTATAATAGACGAATTGTATCCAGCTTCAGTTCCCTGAATAGTTCTTCCATGGAAAAACGCCCAGGCTTTCTAAATATAATTTTCAAAATCATCTCTTAAATTCTGAAAAGCTTGTCTATTAAGTATTTGTAGATTCCTCCTCATATAATAATTTAGTACTGAATTACGGATTCGAATAGCGCCCGGTTGATTTTTGACAAAAATCAAAATGGTTTACTAAGGCAATCATCACCTCTGAAGTGTTGGATACTGTCGATTCCAAAACTAAAACTAACGTCCATCATATAGGCCTGAAAAACCCTTTACAATGCTACGAGGCTGTTGAAAACAGGTATTTGGAAAAAGGGTTTTCAATATTTTTGAGGATCTATGCAAAAGGAGTGTCATTTCCTACTGGATATTGGTCGTCGAGGGCTTTAGACCGATTGCCACAAACTGATAATCAACAGATGGGAGGAGGGAAACTCACCCTAAACGATAGATCCGAATTGATAATCAACATTTTCTCAGCGTTGTACGACCGTCTCCAGCCTATGAAAATGATTGCAGACGCCAATCGAGTGTAGCTCCAGTCTGTACGACCCCTCACGAGATACTCGGCAGAATCGCAAATTGCGTCGAACGAAAATGTTGTCGTGACAACTTCAGTGGGCAAGATGGACGCGTTGCGGCAGTTAGAGCACATGTTCCCTCCCTCTGCGCCTGGTTTGGTGAAAAAATACCCTTTGCATAATCTGAAATAAATATACGTATAAATGGAGGGTGGAAACTCGAAAGAACCCAATTATGGGGCTTGTCTGATACAGCTGCTAAAAGAATGATGGCCACAAAATAGTAGTTAGTGAACAAACAGGATGTCACAAGAGTTGTTTACCCTCCCTCCTAAAATCCTCCAATTAGGAGTAACAACGGACAGTAAACAAATTTGACCCATAACTTCTTCCAGTGGATGCCAATTGTTCTGGGACCCATTTTATTGGATTCAGCGTCCAAAATTTAGTGGAAAACGACACCCTACACGCCTAGGTAGCAGAAATCCCAAAAACACATATTCAAAATGGGTAATAAATACCCAATTTGACCCATTACTTCTTCAAGTGGGTGCCAATTGTTCTGGGACCCATTTTATTGGATTCAGCGTCCAAAATTTAGTGGAAAATGACACCCCACTCGCCTAAATCACCCAAAATCTCGAAAATCCATTTTTCAAAAAACCCCTACCCCCTCCAAATTTGGTCCGATCGGGCTGAAAAGTTTCGAGGACCCATCTTGGCTGGGAACAGACCCCTGACCCAAATTTCAGATTTTTAGAAAATTTTCTACTACCAAAAACGGCGAGGACAATGGACGGCGGACGGACATTGACCTTTTTTGATCAGGACATCATGAAACGTCCAGCAAAAAATTTTGAGCCGAATCGGAGAGGTTGACCATTATCATGAAAACATAGGTTGATTATTCAAGGAATAACCAACCAATATTTTTTTTCATCTTCATATTTTTCTGCAAGGATCTCAAATATCACAATTGCACACCTCGCACAACTGCGCAGGTGTCACTAACTTCTTATTTCAATTGGAAACCCCTTTTGGTTGGTTATTCCTTGAATAATCAACCTATGTTTTCATGCAAAAGGTCAACCTCTCCGATTCGGCTCAAAATTTTTTTCTGGACGTTTCATGGTGTCCTGATCAAAAAAGGTCAATGTCGAAATTGGTACCCCACACGCATTGGTCGTTGAAAATCCCGAAAATCCATTTTTCGAAATACACATTTTGCTCCCCCCCCCACTCTCTTGATCTGGTCCGGTCAGGCTAAAAACCTTCGAGGACCAAATAGAGCTAAAAACAAGTCCCTGAAGTGAATTTTAGGTTTTTTAAAAAAAAGTTCTACTACCCAAATCGGCGATAGGTAGTTTGATCGATTACTCAAGAAATAACCAACCACAAGGCAAATGTCCGTCCTGATATACCTGCGCTAGACTGTTCCTGAGGCCATGTGGCCCATTACAGTCTATCCCAGTCGTGTTTTCCCTTTTGGTTGGTTATTCCTCGAATAATCAACCTATGTTTTCATGCAAATGGTCAACCTCTCCGATTCGGCTCAAAATTTTTTTCTGGACGTTTCATGATGTCTAGATCAAAAAAGGTCAATGTCCGTCCGCCGTCCGCCGTCCGCCGTCCACGCCGTTTTTGGTAGTAGAAAATTTTCTAAACATCTGAAATTTGGGTCAGGGGTCTGATACCGGCCTAGGACGGTCCTCCAAACTTTTCAGCCCGATCGGACCAAAAAAAAAAAAACCCTACGTCCAAAAAGGTTTGGCCAAATATAGGGAACTCAAATCACCTAGACATTCAATGTTGTGTTGCAAGAAAACCAATATAATTAATATATGAATAAATGTTCTTTTAGGATCAATTTAATTTAATTTTTTATAGGCACAAATCATAACGGGTTTCGGCATCCCACCACCAGTTTTCGACTACTATTTTCACTTTTTAATGGAAATCTTGAATACCCCTTATGTAACGCAATATTCGAGTCTCACCCGAGCTCGTTAAATTTTGGCGTGCATTTCTTCGCAGAGTCCACCACCTTCAATATACTATTGACCTCGTGTATGGAGCGTGGTTTCACTACTTCGTCCAGAACGACCTCGTCGCCTTCCAAAATTACCTGCAAGTTGGAATGGTAAAAGTAAAATTTTGTGTGCAATCAAAACACGGTGTAAATACTTTGGTGAATCTTGCAAGTAGGGCGTGTAAAGAACTCACTTTTGGTTCTAGCCTTTCATTCACAAACGCGACCTCCTTCTTGATCAAGAATTTCTCGCCCCAACAGAGGAACACAGGGATGCCATTACGCATGGAACAAAACCAATCTTCTGATGGGAAAATTACATGATCAATATTGTAAACCAGCGTCGAAATGTCCAACTTTCCAAACGGGTAGATGACTGGTTCGTCGCCTCCTTGGGAGCCACCGTGAGGTTTTTTAAGCGGTTGGAGAGGTAATCTTTCGAAGAAATTATATCGCCCTTGTTTTTTATTGGAGACTATGTAAGTTTTACAGAGACGAGCAAAGGTTTCGACATCGGTTGTCGTGGATTTGTGACTGGACGTGTCGAGAATGTCCAACAGCGTGCGTTCTTTTGATGGCTCAACATGCCGGTTTTGAACATTTTTTTCGGGATTCTCGCTCTGAGTTGGGTCAGAGAAACACACATCGTCAGCATCAGAGACATAGTCGTCCTCTTCCTTGAATATCACTTCGACGACGTCTTCATCGTTTTCAGGCTGATCGCCAATTACGACAACACTGTCGTCGTCAACGGTGCTATCCCCATCGTCCAGCATCCGTTCGGAGTTTTCTGACTCGTTTCGGTTTGATTCTTCACTCTGAACACTTTCTTCAAAATGAAATTCGTAAGCATGTCTCTGAAAGGCAATGAATACGATATTAAGCTAGAATCACAAGAATTAGGGCTGTAAGAAAAGTCGAGCCTCATCAGTAGGATTCTCGATCAACTTTGCCATGCTTTCAATCAAACGCACCTAAGGGCTCGATTGCGATATTAACTTACTTCATCACTTTTGTTACTCGGTCTTGGGCGTTTAGCTGCAGAAAATCGCAAATCCTTTCCAAAATACTTAGGAGCTGCGCCCGGACTCAGAGAAATCCTTCCTCGTGGAAATTTGTGATCTGAACCGTCTTTCAATTTTGTTGAGTAGGCTCTCCGTATGTCAGATGCGTCAAAATGAAGCTCACACACCGAACAGAATTTGTTCACAGGCGAATTTCGATGCGGTTGTAATGTTGTGACCCATTTTTTGAACGCGACAGGATCCTACGGGAGGGAACAAGATTTTATTAACGACACCTACTACAAAATTGCTATAAAATTTTGCGGCAATTTATTCTTACCTTAGGAAGAAGAAATAAACTGAGATTATGATCATGGGTCTTGCGAATTGGGCAGGCGTCGACACAGCAGTATCGTTTGCCCATGTCATTCACTCACCTTTCAACGACAGAACCTGTAAGTAACGAAAAAGTATAAATTATCTCAATCAATGATGCGAATCCCCGAGTCATTGCTACCTAGATCACAAAGGGTAACAACAAGAATTTGATCACCGCTGGCGATACGATTTCATTTCTACCCAACAAATATGGCTATGGAAAAAGGCTGCGAATAGATAACTCAAGCATGTAGAATGCGTGATCGGAAAATTGATCCATGTAGAACAGAATAATATAATCCATACGATTATAGCTGAATATTCTAAAATACCTACCAGTCAACCCCCGAGAGAAGAAGTCTGGTGGCATTTTTGTCTGCAACGGATATTTCGTTAGAAATCAACAATCTTGAGGGTCGTGAGGTTATTAAATTAAATGTAAACATTGAGGAGCTGAAGAAGCTTCATGAGGCATAAAATAAAAAAGAGATCACTGGTTGTTTGTATCATATCAGAGTCGTAGGGTTAAACAAAACTTATAAAGTTACACGGTTAAACAGCTCCACGTTTACCACTTTGGAAATTTGATCAGAACAAGCTCGGTAATAATCAGGATAAGAAAATAACGTAATTCACTTCACTGAGGTAATTAAGAAATGGCAATTTTAGATTTAAAACTGAGATTACATTGAAAGGGGTAATTTCACTAGCTAAAAACTGAACGACATAATGTAAACCTAAATTAAGTTTTACTACAACTTAAGCACAAAACTCACAACATACTTGACATCAATCAGATCACATAGACCTAAGTCATGGAAGAAGGAGGAGCTTCCTCCTTTCAACTTCAAGCCTATGAGCCTACGTAAGCTTTCTCTTGTTTGTAACCTTCGCCCTGATGTAGGTACCTACCTAATTCCAGTCTTTCTGAGAAAAATTTGGAATAGAACTCGTTCGCCTAAAGTTGCCAGGCCAAGTTGTAGAAGATTTCAACGCATAGCGTACACCCGAATTCAGAAAAAACCATAAATAATACCTACTTCGTCTTCTAGGGCGGGTGACGGTGACGGCAACAACAACAACCACAACCAACAAGACGAGTTCGTCTTGCCTGACATTACGCGACCCTAAGCTGGGCTTCTTCCTCTCTTAAAGCAGTGTTGCCCTAAAATATAGTTAGTAACCCAGCGATTGAAGACGGCCATAAATTATAATAAAATAATTATTAAATATGAATTAGTTGAAGAAAAACTCAGTTGTTGAGCATTTAAATATCCGAATACTGTATACACTACGATTACAGTGCAGAAAATCATTTACCTCAGCAACAACCAATCAGACTTCTCGTAACATCATCCTGATTCTTAAACGTGAGCCTGTATTGGACGGAACATTCGAGAACCTTCTTTGGAAGCCGCGGCCATTTTATTCCCTACGGCTCACCCAGAAATTCGGTCATTTTCGTGCAAGACTCCGTAAGAGAAGTTTCGTCGTACCTCGTAGATTAATCGCTGCTAACTTTTTTTTACCTAAAGGTATGTCTCACTATTTTCTCTCTTGGACTATTTATCGGCAATTTCTTGCTGGAGCTGATTTTGATATATAGTTCATCCCAAGAATTTGTGCTTGTTGAGTTTTTTCACTTAATTTGTTCTCGCAACGCCACGCGGTTTTGTCTAGATGTTGAATAGATAATGGATATTATCCTGTTCCTTTCAAATAATTTCAATCCTGCTACGTACTCAATTCATTGTTACCCTCTGAAATATGTCCGTTTTCACGTAGGGACGTTAATTAGTATCTCTGCGGAATTAATATCGTTTTCCGTATTCGGTGCCCCGCTTCAAGGGCAACGTGATTCATCGATCCGACTCCGGAAACAAGTTTTTCATCTTTCTCGGTATTCTCATGAATATGAAGTTTAGAATAAGAATTTCTGGTTTTATAGGAGACTGGTTACGACGATTTTTCTAGAAGGGAGTCTAGGTATCTTTCGTGTTCTACCACGTGCGTAACTTGTATACTTCCAGTTTTGTCTCTCGGGTATCTCACATCTCATCAAACAGCCCTTAGCCGCAATTTTTTATATCGTCATAACACTTAACCGGAAGACTGAAAAATTTGCCCTCCATCCCCTTTTCCGTAATCCTGTGTATTTTCCCCGCGGTAGCTGATATTCGCTTTCCTTGTGAAAACATTTTGAGCTCATGCAGCTGGGCATTTTAATCAAAATTTTGTATGTTGTGTTGTTCAAACTACCTAGTAGATGCTGATACCTAATTGTTGAACTATAGGGGGGGGGGGGGGGGTTGTGGAGAACCTTCGATGTTCGATCCGCTGCCCATGCGGACCCCACCTGCCTTGCGCGTCATGGCGGTCGTTCCTCCATCTTTGTTTTTTTCCTCTACTGCAACAGAGGGTTTCCAGGAGTCCTTGGAATTAGCGCGTGCTCTATGACGATTTGTAGTGGTTTGGCTCTGACGAAGCCAATTATGTAGTAGTTTTCAAAGATGAAAGAGATTTATCTGGCCTCAATCTCGCCGGTACATTCGGAGTCTTCCCATTCATTAAGATTTCTCCGCCCTTTTTTAACTTGACCATTTTAAGAGTTGAATTTTTGGTAAAAGTAAAGAATAGGGACCGTTGTCGCGTTATCAGCTCGTCACCTTAATACTACAAGTGGGTAACTCAAAATCCATGGTTTCGAGAAAAACGCAATCAAAGTTTTTCTCAACAATGAGACTGATGTTAATAGCAGAAATATTGAAATGATATTCGTTTTTTTCAACAATTAGTTAGTTCTGTATGTCTAGTGTTGATTAGAAGTGTGAATTGTAACAAAATATGTTTGAATATTTTCAAAATTATTGAAATATGATGAAAAGTCCGAGTTACCTAGTTACTCATTCACCTATTTACAGCTGATACGATAGTACGCTCAAAATGAATCGATATCGAGCTAACGATATACGCTCAGTCGATATGGCACTATCGATTATATTATACACGAAATATTTTATCCCTGTCCGGCCATATTTTGTTTTATAAAAAAGTAGGGAAAATACTAATTGAAATAAACTAAAATAAATAATAATTAAATAATAAATATTGAAATAAACTTACCTCGTGCTCACTAAGCTTCACTAAGCCCTCTCACTCCACAAAAACTTTCGATTATCGATTATCGACCGTATGCGCGATTATCATTGCTATCAGTTGATAACGCGACAACGGTCCCTATACTTTAGGCTTTAGCCGAATTTTTCTCTACATCAACCTAGCCAGTGAGGAGGTACGTAGTAGACTTTTAACTTGACCGAAAAGGGGTCTAGGGTGAAGTGTGTGATGCAAGAGTGTAGTTGGCCTTATTGCTCTCATATTGTTTCCCTCATCCGCGTGTGTTTAATAAAATCGAAAATCCGTCGACCTAACGTAGCTTGTTTTGTGTTTCAGACATACCTTGATAAAATGGCCAAAGCACCTGCTGTCGGAATCGATCTTGGCACCACCTACTCGTGCGTGGGAGTTTTCCAACACGGAAAAGTCGAAATTATCGCTAACGATCAGGGCAACCGAACTACGCCCAGCTATGTCGCCTTCACCGACACAGAACGTCTCATCGGGGACGCAGCTAAAAACCAGGTGGCCATGAACCCCAACAACACCATATTCGGTAAGATTTATATTGTATATTATTCCATGTAATGTTGTGTAATACTCCTAATAATTGGAGTAATCCTCAGGGACTTACATGTTGTGGCATGATCGAAATTTTCCTCAAAAAATAACTTCATCCATACCCCCTCCTGATGAATTTTGAAACATTCGTTTTACGTTTCATCATTGTCTTATTCATACCTTCAAACGATGTTTTAAGGGGGAAGGGGTGAAGTACGGGTTCAGAACGAATGATTTTTCTCTATCGCCGACTAGTTGCTAAGCATTGGAGTGGGTCGTTTACTTATCTCTGAAGCACCTTGAGAGTCGTGGGAAAATTAGTCATGGGAATTTTCCGACTGAGTAATTTTGTATATCTATTATGAATCATAATTTGTGGTTGAAGTAATGATAACTGCATGACCAATGGGAGTGGGCTCACTTTTGACGAAATGTTGAATTGATGAATCGAGAAACTACACATGGCAGTTATCACGCAAACCCTTGCATTTCATTTAACATTGATGCGAGGGATGGTTCAAGCTGCCTATAACATAGCCTGGCGTCATAGTACCAAGAGAATCCCGTATCTTCTTGGCCTCCAGTCCTTGCGACATGAGCAGTTCTGACCCGGAGGGAAGGTGCTTTTCTGAGCATCTAGAATCCGGAGATGATGTATTACATATTACCACCAACTGGGTGAGTTAGCGTAAATGCGGATCATTCTAACTATCTTTGTTTTTCAGATGCTAAACGGTTGATTGGGAGGCGATTCGAGGATGCCACCGTTCAAGCGGACATGAAACACTGGCCTTTTGAAGTCGTCAGCGACGACGGCAAGCCCAAGATCCAAGTCCAATACAAAGGAGAAGCTAAGACATTCTTTCCCGAAGAGGTGAGTCTTCCAAATTCAGAAAACAAAACCAAACTTCCATACTCAAATGTTGACCGGAGTCACTGGTACTATTCTGATCATTTATCCTTTCTGAGAGACCTCCTGTTAGGTGTTCTTATCCACTAGGCTTTGATGACCGGGAGGCGGAATCGCGGGTAAAACCGCGAACAGTAGTATGTACAATTTCTAGAATACATGAATCAGCAGGGTGGTTTTTTTCCCCTGCCTCAAAATATGTTTGAATTATATTTTTCCAGCTATTTATGACGAAAACGAAGAGCAGTTGGCCCAAATTTTGATATGTGAAAAATGCTCATTCTTCATCTCCTCGTATAGGAGCTTTGTTTTTATCGCTGTTCAAATTGATACTTCGTTGATATTTGAAGCAAAATTCCTTACATCCCTTAAATTTGGCTTAGCGAAAGCCACTGAGTGGAGGTGTGGTAGTTTCTGTTACCTCAAAAATCAAAAGACATCTGGGCATGCATTCATTCTTGGTCCTGATGAGATATAGCGGATATCCTCTGTACACGTGAAATTCCCTATTTATTTCTTCATTTATTTTTCCATCCACGGAATAATAGCGACTAACGAGGTAACCAATCAGACAATAAGCTGTTGGGATCTTAAACTTTGGCACATTCTCTAGTTGCTACAGTCTTATTTAGATAGATGTTTTAAATTCATTCAATTCCTTCTATCGAATTCATCAAATTTAAGTTGTAATTTATCATCTGTTTTTTCTCGGTATTTTCACATTTTTCTCAACGTGATATATTAGAAATCCATATGAATGAAGGTGAAAGTGATTTAAGTTCATATTTATTATGTAGTTCGGCGATGAGTCATTTAGGAAACTGGTGTATTTATTTATTGTCTTCGGACTAAGAAATAATTTTCCTGGAAACCGACGTTCTAATTCTCAAACTACGTACCACAACAAAAAACGTATAAAATTCTTACACACGGGCCAGGCGCATGGAAACAGTGGGTGTGGCGAGTCCCGTACCCATTCCAATCGATGGAGGGTCCACAATTTAGTGGAAAATTATACCCCACACGCCTAGGTACTAGTAATCTCAAAAACACACATTCGAAATGGTTAGATAGGCACCCATTTTGATTCATAACCTCATCCAGAGGGCACCAATCGTGCACTTCCCGGGACCCACCCGACTCATAGGAATCAGCATCCAAAATTTAGTGGAAAATGATACCCCACACGCCTAGGTACCAGAAATCTCGAAAACACATATTCATAATGGGTAATAGATACCCATTTTGACCCATAACCTCTTCCGATTGGTGCCAATCGTTCTGGGACCCATTACATTGGATTCAGCGTACAAAATTTAGTGGAAAATACTACCCCACACACCTAGATTACAAAAAATCTCGGGAATCCATTTTTCGAAATTCACATGTTGACCCCTACCTCACCCAAATTTGATCCGATCTGGTTGAAAAGTTTCGAGGACCAACTAGAGCCATGAACGGACCCCTGACCAACATTCCACATTTTAAAAATAATTTCTACTACCAAAGACAGCGGATGGACATTTGCTAATTTTGATCTAGACACCTTGAAACGTCCAGAAAAAAATTTTGGGTCGAATCGGAGAGATTGACATGAAAACATATGTTGATTATTCAAGGAATATTCAACCAAAATTAGCGAACACGGAGCGGAGCATACGAGTTGGGAAATTTTCAATTGGATTTGGCCGAAGATTTGGAAGTCGTGACCGAGTCTAGCACTGCGAAAACGCTTTTTAGATGATCTTTCTCCCTTATCCCCCGTTCATGCTGGAGCTTCCTGTTGGAATTGTGTTTTTCTTAATGTTGATGTTGTGTACACAAACACCCTTAATTTTCGTATTTACAAAATGTTGCATCCTCGGCAATCGTAATTATTTATGCGTATGGGGCGATGAAGAAATGCTACAAGACCTTAGGACACCTCTGAAGGTTTCTGTTGATATTCAGCTTTTACTGAGCCCCTGCCAATCTACTAGCCTAGAGTTGTGATCCACGCTGAAGACATTTTACAATTGCGGAGCTGTAGCCTGTTTGTTATTATATTTTCAGATCAGTTCAATGGTCCTCACCAAAATGAAGGAGACCGCTGAAGCCTACCTCGGCAAAACTGTTTCCAATGCCGTCGTTACTGTCCCAGCCTACTTCAACGACTCACAGCGTCAGGCGACTAAAGATGCCGGTACCATTTCCGGCCTCAACGTCCTCCGTATCATCAACGAACCAACCGCTGCCGCCATCGCCTATGGGCTCGACAAGAAGGTAACGGTATGAGAAGTATACAATTTTTTTACATCCTGGTGGAGGCGGGATGCATGCGGGTCTTGCGATGTATTGTGCAGTGGTGAGAGGTCACTCGAGCTGAATGCGAATGATGCAATATTTTCCTCGTTCTTAGTACGAAGACATAGACCGGGGACGTTATTATGCCCCTGGTGTGTAGTTTTAATATCAAATCAAATATTCATTATTGGCAACAGCATAAATTTTACTACAAACCAAAAGGGAACAAAGATACAATTCTATAAATTTGAAAATTTAACATAATTCAAATGAATACCGTTGCCCACCGAAGAATAAGTTTAAAAAAAATGTGCTTTTCAGCGGATATGAGAATGAGCGAATTTGAGGCGACGGTTTAATCGTACATTGTTATAAAACGTTCAACCTGCATGTGATAAGAGAAAAAGATTGATGAAGATTGGAGGAACGAAGCACCTCACGCGAGATAAGCTTTGTCATGGACTTACTACTAGTATTTGCCGTCCGTGCAAACTTTCGCCATACGCTTCATTGTATGAATGAGCTACACACGTGTTTGACTGTTGAATCTGCTTTCTAACAACTTGACATTCACTAGCATGGCGGATTAATATGATAACCCTGGCCCTTCGAAATAGTGACTTTGTTAATGTCTTTGTTCCAGGGCGCTGGTGAGAGGAACGTCCTCATCTTCGATCTGGGTGGTGGCACCTTCGATGTGTCAATTCTGACGATTGAAGACGGCATCTTCGAAGTCAAATCAACCGCTGGAGATACTCACTTGGGTGGTGAGGACTTCGACAACAGAATGGTCAACCACTTTGTGCAGGAGTTCAAGAGGAAATATAAGAAAGATCTTACGCAGAACAAGAGAGCGCTCAGGCGGTTGAGGACCTCGTGCGAGCGTGCGAAGAGAACCCTATCCTCGTCCACTCAGGCCAGTATCGAAATCGACTCCCTCTACGAAGGAATCGACTTCTACACATCCATCACCAGGGCCAGGTTCGAGGAGCTCAACGCTGATCTCTTCAGAAACACCATGGAGCCTGTGGAGAAATCACTCCGAGACGCAAAGATGGACAAGGCTCAAATTCATGACATCGTTTTGGTCGGAGGTTCCACCCGTATTCCCAAGGTACAGAAACTCCTTCAAGACTTCTTTAACGGCAAAGAACTCAATAAGTCTATCAATCCTGACGAAGCCGTTGCATACGGCGCAGCAGTCCAGGCCGCAATTTTGCATGGTGACAAGTCGGAAGAGGTCCAAGACTTGCTCCTCCTCGACGTCACCCCACTCTCCCTTGGTATCGAGACTGCTGGTGGTGTGATGACTGCCCTTATCAAGAGGAATACCACCATCCCAACAAAACAGACTCAGACTTTCACCACCTATTCTGACAACCAACCGGGCGTGTTGATCCAAGTCTATGAAGGTGAGCGAGCGATGACTAAAGATAACAACCTCCTTGGAAAATTCGAGCTGACTGGTATCCCTCCTGCACCCCGTGGCGTCCCTCAAATTGAGGTAACCTTCGATATTGATGCCAACGGTATCTTGAATGTCACTGCCATCGAGAAGTCGACCGGCAAGGAGAACAAGATAACAATTACCAACGACAAAGGCCGTCTGAGTAAGGAAGAAATCGAACGTATGGTCAACGACGCCGAGAAGTACAAGGCAGAAGACGACAAGCAGAAGGCTGTGATCTCAGCTAAGAACTCCCTCGAGTCCTACTGCTTCAACATGAAGAGCACCGTCGAGGACGAGAAATTAAAGGACAAGCTTTCTGAGGCTGACAAGAATACTATCCTCGAGAAAGTTAACGACGTCATCCGCTGGCTGGACAGCAACCAACTCGCCGAGAAAGAAGAATTTGAGCACAAGCAGAAGGAATTGGAAGCTCTCTGCAACCCCATTATCACCAAGCTTTACCAGGGTGGTGCTGGTGGCCCCGGAGGTATGCCTGGTGGATTTCCCGGAGCTGGTGGTGCTGCCCCCGGAGCTGGAGGCGCTGCCGGTGCTGGACCCACTATCGAAGAAGTCGATTAAACACATTCCTCAATTGTCTGGTACACACGGCTAAAAGCTAACTATGAAGAACGTTCCGAGCTTTTTTCAACATCACAGGCCGTTTACCCGATCAAAGGCAGTATTGTTCTCAACTTCGGTTTTTTTTGTTTTGTCGACCCTTTTTTAAGCAAGTAAAAGTACGTCATACACTATTTTTCTTCAATCTTGCAACTTGGTTCTAGTTGTTATATGAGTTCTTATTTCCACGTTCGCACGCATTCGCGTGGTTACATTCCAAAGAGTCACTGAGAGCTTTAATTCTGTGGAACATTAAAACTGGAGGTCTTACTGCTTATTAGTGATTTTTTTCTTCATCCTTTAACATCCATGAAAGTCCAAATGACTTCTGTCTTTTGACAAAAATGACCTTTGGTGTTTGAGCCTTATTTTTAGGTGAAGACTCTTAGTTCACTGCGAACTATTAAAACCTGAATTGTCGCTGATTGGCCCGTTTGTCGACAACCGCTATGAACGTGTCCTGAAGTTATACACGTTATTTATGTTGTGATAGTCAACACTGGGAGATGGGATGAACAGTCATGGGTATCATTCGGGAAAATTGAGAAAATCTAGTTGAAGGGTTCACGGACAAAAAATAATGTCCCTCCCCGCCGCTGTCTGATCGGCTTCACCACCCGAAGAAGTCTCCAACAGATATCAAAAATTCGACAGTACGCGTTTATGGTATAGATTGAAGTACCTAACCGTAATTTCCGTGCTACGTTTTGGATGGTTATTTTTGTCTTGGGATCAAATCATAGTCAGGGTCCTCCTCACGGCACAAGTTTACCCTCAAAACTTTTCAGCCCGATCGGCTCAATAATGCTGGAGAAGGTATGAGTAGAATTATTATTGTTATTCATTGAATAATCAACCTATCTTTTCATGTAAAAGTTCAACCTCTCCGATTCGGCTCAAAAAATTTTTTTCTGCACGTTTCATGGTGTCAAGATCAAAAACTTCAAATTCTATACAGACGGGTTGGTTATTCCTCGAACCAGACGAATGGAGATTCATTGCTTCAACATGGGTGGACCAGTGGGTGTGGCACGTCTCGAACCCATTCCAATCGATTCAGGGTCCAAAATTTAGCGGGAAATGATACCCCACACGCCTAGGTACTAGAAATCACAAAACCCCATATTCAAAATGAGTAGATAGATATTCATTTTGAGTCAGGGGTCTGTTCTCGGCCTTCGACGGTCCTCAAAACTTATCAGCCCTATCGGACCAAATTTGGGCGAAATAGGGGTCAAAATGTGAATTTCGAAAAATGGATTTTTGAGATTTTGGGCAATCTAGGCGAGTGGGGTATTATTTTCCACTAAATTTTGGACGCTGAATCCAATGAAGTGGGTCCCAGAACGATTGGCACCCACCGGAAGAAGTTATGGGTCACCCATTTTGTATATGATGTTTTCATGATTTCTGGTACCTAGGCGTGTGGGGTATCATTTTCCGCTAAATTTTAACCCTGAATCGGTTGGAATGGGTCCGGGACCCTCCACATTTTCCCCCAGTTGAAGAAATGAATCTCCCTGCGCCTGGTTCGAGGAATAACCAACCCGTGTGTAAGAATTTGCTGATTTTTTTTTTTTTTGAAACTTGATTTTTGGGAATTGAGCATGTTCTTGAGGTATAATTTTCCTCTAATTGTGGGGCGCTGAATCAATCCAGAGTTCCATGAGTCCAGGACACTCCCACACTCGCTGTTCTCCCCAAACTCTTCCTCCATGTAATAATTATTTATTGTGGAATAATTTGCAGCGTTTCTATATACATTTTTTATATAATTTAAAAGCTGCAAAATCAGGTGGCTTTAGTCGATCAAAATTGGATCTAGCCCCGCACTGAGTGTTGAAATAAATTCGGTCTTATCTGTCCTGGCCACTTCCAATTCAAATTTAATGGTGAAAAATGGATGTAATTATAGGCTAAATAACATATTCTGAAAAAGGATTTATTTATCCTTAAGCTGAATACGAAACCTCCAAGAATAACTAAAATTTAGAAGTAATGTTTACTCTTCAGAAAATCCACGTTTAAAAAAAAGTGTATTTTAAAAACACAATTACAAACGTGAGATAGAACACAAGCGAATGATCAGAAGGAACTGAGGGTCCCGGGGCTCGCAGGCTCCTCATATAATGTCTGAGCAGCGGTCTTCGTACATCGGGTCATCACATTATTAATAAGTAACTAGTATTTAGTCTAAATCACAAGTTCCCCCCTCCCCCTGTAAAATCGCAGTCGATCACTTGCCTCATTTTGTATTTATAAGGTATAAGGTGGATTTAACTCAAGTCTCACGGATAGATGGAAGAAAACGCTGCAAATTCTTACACAGGGGTTGGTTATTCCTCGGACCAGGCCCATGGAAACTGTTTTAAAAACTTTGGGGAAATGGGGAAAACGGTGGGTGCGGCGGGTCCCAGACTCATTCCAATCGATTCAGGATCCAAAATTTAGTGGAAAATGATACCCCACACGCCCAGGTACCGGAAATCTCGAAAACACATATTCAAGATGGGCAATTGATACCCATTTTCATCCATAACCTCTTCTAGTGGGTGCCAATCGTTCTGGGACCCACTTCATTGGATTCAGCGTCCATGATTTAGCGGAAAATGATACCCCATACGCCTAGGTTCCAGAAATCTCAAAAAAACATATTCAAAATGGGTAATATATACCCAATTTGACCCATAACTTCTTCCAGTGGGTGCCGATCGTTCTGGGACCTATTTCATTGGATTCAGCGTCCAAAATTTAGTGGAAAATGATACCCCACTCGCCTAGATCGCCCAAAATCTCGAAAATCCATTTAACAAAAAACACATTTTGACCCCTACCCCGCCCAAATTTGGTCCGATTGGGCTGAAAAGCTTGGAGGACCGTCCTAGGCCGGGAACAGACCCCTGACCCAAATTTCAGATTTTTAGAAAATTTTCTACTACCAAAAACGGCGTGGACGGCGGACGGACATTGACCTTTTTTGATCTAGACATCATGAAACGTCCAGAAAAAAAATTTGAGCCGAATCGGAGAGGTTGACCATTTGCATGAAAACATAGGTTGATTATTCAAGGAATAACCAACCAAAAATGTGCATTTAATGACATCGAAAAAAAAACCAGAATCAGGTGGTTTCATTTCTCTAGCAACTCATCAAAAATAACTTTTTAGAATAATAATTTAATTCTCTATCAAAAGTGTAACCCGCCGTTTTCACCTAACGGGCTAGGGATCCAGAAATAGACCTAGGCGAATAAATTAGTGGGAGACTAAAGACTTTCACTTACCGTCCGGAATGTCGGAGATGGTCGGTCATAGACGCCAAGTACACCTGAATTTACCAAGCTCTGAGGAATGGGGTTTCGTGATTGAAAGACAAGAGTTCAATATTGGCTTATAATAACGCAATTGTTCGAAATATGAAATATGGAATGTCTCGGCCGAGAAGGATACTGACTATGACTTAATCTAATTAGTGAGTAGGTAGAAGTGAAGGGCTGAAGGCCAATGAATTTACGAGGTAGCTGAAGGCTCAGGAGTGTTTGATTTGGAATAACGGAAAAATACAAGTGATTCACTAATGTCCTCCCCTAATTCCCTTTGCTTTTCCTACGACAGACAAAATACTAAATACTACGGTTACAAGTTACAATTCTCTGATCAGCTTTCTGGTGACTACACGTCAGGGCTTGGGCCAGATTTAAAGAGTCGACTTTCGCGTTGCTAGGGTACGAGACAGAGTTATTTCGCCACTTACGTGCACCAACTCCTTCGGATGGAGACAACAGGGTGATGTGCTCTTCGCTGCTCGGCTTCGGTCAGGGGAACGCCGTCCAGGTCGGAGGAGGCGAGGCTCTTTCCGACGGAGGTCCGACGACTGGCGGTGCGTGGAAAACCTGGACTATTGGCCGTCGGATCGGGCGCGAACGGATCAACACTCGGGTCCGACGGGGGATTTTCAGTTCGTATAAGGGTCCACTGTTACGGGATAGGAATTGGCTGATCTCCCAATTCCCGAGTTCTCACCCTGAAGGAACCACGATACACTCGTTCCTTCAGGTCACTTTCACAACACCGGGTCACAAGGGGTTGACTTGCTACGCGTCGGGTGTTCCGCTTCGATGTTCCGGTTCACTTCGCTTCGATGTCCCGGTTCACTTCGCTTCGATGTCCCGGTTCACTTCACTTCGATGTCCCGGTTCACTTCACTCCGTTCCGCGAACGGGGATTCCAACTTTCCTTCTCTTGAGTTCGGATACGACTGCCTGATGTTTCTTCTCCCAGTCCGCTCGTCAAGTCGCCTTCCCCTACTACTCCTCCCTGGGTGTCTTGCGCCGCCCATCGCCTAACCAATCCAATGAGGACACGCCTTCCGCCCAGCTGGGGTTAGGCGCTTGGAGGGGAGATGGGCCGTTCCGTCCCCCCGCCGCCGAAGTTTCTTGACGGGGCGCTTGGAATCTGCCGCCCCGTTACACCCCTCCGATCTTCGGAGGCCGAGGTCTACCTCGGCAATTTTCCTTCCGGTGGGGGTGACTGGTGCGATGGGCATTGCGTCAGGTCGTTTGGCTGCTATCCATGCTTGCTCGTACCGCCAGCGTCTACAAGCGGCACAGGTTGGTGGGCGGTCCTTCTCGTGTTCGGCGATGGAGCAGGGCTTCGGGTAGGCGGGATCCGTGGGTCGTAGGTTTCGGCACTTTCTCACCAGCCGATTCCACATCACTTTACAGCCATCGCAGCGGTAGGTTGTCGGCGGGTGTTGTCGTTTTGTGCAGATGCAGCACAGGACGCTCCCATTCGTCGAAGGTACGCTGGCGCGGATGTTCCAAGGTGGTGCGATGGGCGAGATGTGTCTTCCGCTGGTCTTATCTTCTACTTCCCTACTATGCTGTGAAACATCCAAACCGGCCCTTTCTTTAGTCTACTCTCACACTCCAACTCACACATTTCACACCCTCGATTTTGCTGCCATTACGAAGGAAAAGGAAAACAAAAAGGGGGGGGGGCAAGGGAGTCCTGTCCCGACTCATGAGGTACGGTCATTAGTAAAACAAGGTAAGTACTTATGTTGTGCATTTTATTTCCAGATCGGGGTTGTTCTACAGGTAAGACATTCCATATTCTATTTCCCAAAATACGAGTATACAACAAAACTTGACAACTTTTATCCATAACTAGTTCCTCCCGTTCTAGGTGTTGACATCTTCCCCGCGTGGAGCTGCGCGTAGTCGATCGTCCGGCGCCTTGGTCTTAATCCGTATGGACTGGACGCCGTCCTAGTCGGAATCGGGATTCGACTGGAAGATCTTCCAGGGCCCTGGGCCCCAGGTTCAGGATTTTCTTCGGTCCGTACTGGTTCCGGCCATTCAAGGGGGTCCAACAACCACGTTCCTCCGCTATCTTCGCTAAGTGGAGGGGCAGGGCTCTCGGGTGGGCGCCATTCTTCCGCTACGTCGGGGGTGACGGCGTCGTCTGGCACGCTGTTGGTAAACGCTGGCTTGAGCATGCTGAGGTGGTAACGTGTGGTCTTCCCCAGGACATCCTGGACCTCGTAATCGACATCGGTCAGTTTGTCGGGTTTTTGGATTGGTGGTGTCAAATTCGGGGAAGTGTTCCTCTCCTGGCACTCCTGGCATTTCTGGACGAACTCTCGGACGTCACGTACCATCTTCTTCCAGTACCCGTACCGTCTTGCGACTCGGGTGGTTGTTTCTATGCCAGGGTGCCCGGCCCACTGATGTTGATGACAATTGGTCAGGAACCAGCGCCGCATGGTGGATGGAATCAGTGGCACCGTGATCCGCTGGCCATCCACATCGACCTCCTTCCTCCAGACTTCTTCCTCCTTCTTTAGTCGATGCTTCTCTGGGTCAGCAGTCAGGGTGGAGATCCAGGGGTCCAAGGATTGGGCTGCTATCAGAAGTTCCTTTGGCATACTTAATATGATGGCGCCAACAGGAACACGGCTCAGGCCGTCTTTGACCAATTGGTAGTCGGGTCCTGCCAGATGAGTCAGATGCTGATGCACCTGGTGCTTCAATTCAGAGGTTGAAGGGGGATTGTCCCGGATCTCAATTGGGAACTCTGCTACATCGGACATCGGAGGGTGTACCACCGGCTGCTTTCTGGGTGGTGTTGGTTCGGTGGTCAGTTGGCCTTGGTGGTTGTTGTCGACGCTAGGTTCAGAGGCTTTGGCAGATGTTGAAGCGACTGTTGGCCCGCCCTGGTAGTTGTTGTCGGTGTCGGGTTTCGTGGCTTGAGCGGTTTTCTGGGCTTTTCGCGCCATCCCGTCGCCCTTCAGTTGACGGATGTGCCTGAGGAGGTCCGGGTCAGTGGCGACCACGCCGATGGAGATCATCTTCCCAGTGGTGGGTTCCTTCATCTCCACTACGCCGATATCCGGGCGTATGCCAAGGGGTAATTTCCTCAGGAGGTCCAGTCCGATCAGATCCAAGCCGGAGTCAGGTCGTCGGAAGACATAGAATGCGTGCGTAATCGTAACCAGACCGATGGTGGTACGTACCTCCTGGATCCCCAGCACGGGCAGTGGTTGTCCGTCGGCACCCCATAGCTTCAACGTTGTTGGGCGGATGTCAATGCCAGGCACAGGTCTTGATAGGACAGACACTGCAGCACCAGTATCCACGACCATTCGCCGGGATTCCTTCCCCAAGCCGGCGGTGATCAGTATCATGGGCCTCATGACACAATTCACAGCGGTCTGGTAGGCCACCAGCTCGTCTCCGCAGACTTCAATGGTTGGCTCGTCCTCATTATTTGTCGTGAGATTGGCTTGGGTTTCCTGGGTCGTGCTGATGTTTCTGACCTGGTGCATTCGCGGATTTGAGATGGGCAGGGTCTTCTTCTTCTTAAGGCAATCAGCCTCCAGATGGTCACGGGATCCACAGAAATTGCAGAACAAGGCCGCGTAGAGTCCGTGGGGGCAACTCACTGGAAAGTGGGAAAGATCACCACAGTACATACAGGGCAGCACTGGGACGGTCGGTGGTAACTTCGTCGGCACCGGTATCAACTGGTGATCGCCGAACGTGGCCGGTTTGTTTGGGTAACGAAGCGGGCTTCTGGGTTTTTGCAGGCAGTTTGCTGCAAAATGCCCTGGTTCTCCGCAAGAGTAGCATTTCTTGGGCTCCGAAGGTCTTGATCCGCTGACAGCGGTTATGTCCCATCGAGCATCGTAGTCCTGCTTCGCTCTCATTACGTCCTCCCATCCCTCAGCCCGCTCCACTGCATCCTCCAAGGTGTCCGGAGGGTTACCCTGCAAGTAGAGATGGAGTTCTTTCGGTTGCCCGCGGACAAAAGCGCTGAGTGCCTTTCGTCTTGTCCATTCCCGACGTTGAGCATCGTTCAGGTTGGGTTCAGTTCGGACAGCCGATCGTGCCGTGGCCAGAAGTCGTTCTGCGAACCGTCGGATGGACTCGTCGGGGTCTCTCTGGGCTGTCCAGAGTCGTATGGTTGCCTTCTCGGGACTTTCCTCGCCATACCATGCCAGTATGGCCTTCTTCACTGTCGTGTATGGGGTTTCGCCAAGACCATCCTGGAGGAATCGCTTGGCTCCACCTTTTAGGCGGGTACGAAGGAATCGCAGTCTCTTGTGTTCGTCAAGCTCTTGGGTTGCTTGCTCCACTTCCTGGAAGAACACGGATGCCGTGATAGCATCCGGCTCATCAGGGTTCCATGTGTCGACTTCCATGAACAACGACCGCGGAATGCCGGAGGCCGCAGGCTCACGGAAGAAGGCGCCCAGTTTGTTCATTGCTTCCGTCACGGCGTTCATCATGGCTTCGCCCTCGACTGATGGGCTGCTGTTTCGTTGCATGGTCGCGAACTCACTTGTTGAACAAAAGAACTAAATAAAAAGAATTACAGAACCGATAGATCACTTTCTTGCGCACCAAGGACCGATAATTTCCCCACGAATCGAGAAAGGACTTCCCAGTTGGTAAGAGCTATGACGGGTCTGGAATCGGGATGTCAATTGGAGCTGAAGGCTCGTCGGAACAGTCCCGGAACAGAGGGCCTCGGGACAAGTGTCGGAACAGTCCCGGAACAGAGGGCCTCGGGACAAGTCTCGGAACAGTCCCGGAACAGACCCGGAACAGACCCGGAACAGGGGGCCTCGGGACAAGTGTCGGAACAGTCCCGGAACAGAGGGCCCCGGGACAAGTCTCGGAACAGTCCCGGAACAGACCCGGAACAGTCTCGGAACAGAGGCCTCGGAACAAGCCTCGGAACAGTCCCGGAACAGACCCGGGACAGTCTCGGAACAGAGGCCTCGGAACAAGCCTCGGAACAGTCCCGGAACAGAGGCCTCGGAACAAGCCTCGGAACAGTCCCGGAACAGACCCGGGACAGTCTCGGAACAGAGGGCCCCGGAACAGACCCGGGACAGTCCCGGAACAGAGGCCCCGGAACAAGCCTCGGGACAGTCTCGGAACAGGGGGCTACAGCGAGAGTGATGCTACTAGATAAATGAGCCAGTATTTAAATTTCGATTTGTGGAAAGAAAGAAAAATCCTAGACACGGATTTGAAGTTAATTGACTCCTCACTCGCTTCCTCACACTCGGGCCGATTTGTTTGTTTCTTACAATTTTAAATTTCGGAATCTACAACTAGCACAATTTAAATTTCAAGATTATAAAACGCGACCCAATTCCTTCAGAGCTTTTTCTCACCAATATTCGCCTGGTCAAGATCACTTGTTGTGGATACGACAGAAATCGAGATTTCTGAAATATCCCACCGCTTGCCACCAAAAGATGTAACCCGCCGTTTTCACCTAACGGGCTAGGGATCCAGAAATAGACCTAGGCGAATAAATTAGTGGGAGACTAAAGACTTTCACTTACCGTCCGGAATGTCGGAGATGGTCGGTCATAGACGCCAAGTACACCTGAATTTACCAAGCTCTGAGGAATGGGGTTTCGTGATTGAAAGACAAGAGTTCAATATTGGCTTATAATAACGCAATTGTTCAGAAATATGAAATATGGAATGTCTCGGCCGAGAAGGATACTGACTATGACTTAATCTAATTAGTGAGTAGGTAGAAGTGAAGGGCTGAAGGCCAATGAATTTACGAGGTAGCTGAAGGCTCAGGAGTGTTTGATTTGGAATAACGGAAAAATACAAGTGATTCACTAATGTCCTCCCCTAATTCCCTTTGCTTTTCCTACGACAGACAAAATACTAAATACTACGGTTACAAGTTACAATTCTCTGATCAGCTTTCTGGTGACTACACGTCAGGGCTTGGGCCAGATTTAAAGAGTCGACTTTCGCGTTGCTAGGGTACGAGACAGAGTTATTTCGCCACTTACGTGCACCAACTCCTTCGGATGGAGACAACAGGGTGATGTGCTCTTCGCTGCTCGGCTTCGGTCAGGGGAACGCCGTCCAGGTCGGAGGAGGCGAGGCTCTTTCCGACGGAGGTCCGACGACTGGCAGGTGCGTGGAAAACCTGGACTATTGGCCGTCGGATCGGGCGCGAACGGATCAACACTCGGGTCCGACGGGGGATTTTCAGTTCGTATAAGGGTCCACTGTTACGGGATAGGAATTGGCTGATCTCCCAATTCCCGAGTTCTCACCCTGAAGGAACCACGATACACTCGTTCCTTCAGGTCACTTTCACAACACCGGGTCACAAGGGGTTGACTTGCTACGCGTCGGGTGTTCCGCTTCGATGTTCCGGTTCACTTCGCTTCGATGTCCCGGTTCACTTCGCTTCGATGTCCCGGTTCACTTCACTTCGATGTCCCGGTTCACTTCACTCCGTTCCGCGAACGGGGATTCCAACTTTCCTTCTCTTGAGTTCGGATACGACTGCCTGATGTTTCTTCTCCCAGTCCGCTCGTCAAGTCGCCTTCCCCTACTACTCCTCCCTGGGTGTCTTGCGCCGCCCATCGCCTAACCAATCCAATGAGGACACGCCTTCCGCCCAGCTGGGGTTAGGCGCTTGGAGGGGAGATGGGCCGTTCCGTCCCCCCGCCGCCGAAGTTTCTTGACGGGGCGCTTGGAATCTGCCGCCCCGTTACAAAAGTAACTATTTTATAACCCTAAAAATCACAATCGATCATTTTTTGTGTGGTTGTCACATGATTAAGTGAGTAAATTCACACTTCCAATCGTCATATTATTATCAACATGGTATAAGTACGGTAACGTAACTGTAAAATAAAAATGTAGGGCCATTCTTCTAGGAAACAGTAATATATACTGTAAAAAATCTGCAAATTCTTACACACGGGTTGGTTATTCCTCGAATGGGAGAAACAGTGGGTGAGGCGGGTCCCAGACCCATTCCAATCGATTCAGGGTCCAAACTTGAGTGGAATATGATACCCCACACGCCTAGGCACCAGAAATCCTGACACACACAAAATTGGTGGATACATACCCATTTTGACCCATAACTTCTTCCAGTGGGTGCCAATCGTACATAGAATATTATTTTTATTATTCTTCACATTTTGCATTCAAGTATTCACACATTTTTCGGTTTTCATCAGCTGCCGGTTTCCCCATAACATATTTGTAGGAAGCACTAAACGATGGCTTTCGGCTGTTTTGACGTGACGGTGAGTGCATTCCTTAGTCCACTGCGTAACCACTTTGGAAAGAATCTGCAAATTCTTACACACGGGTTGGTTATTCCTCGAATGGGGGAAACAGTGGGTGAGGCGGGTCCCAGGCCCATTCCAATCGATTCAGGGTCCAAAATTTAGTGGAAAATTATACCCCACACACCTAGGTACCAGAAATCCCGAAAACATATATTTAAAATGGGTAATATATACCCAATTTGGCCCATGACTTCTTCCAGTGGGTGCCAATCGTTCTGAGACCCGTTTCATTGGATTCAGCGTCCAAAATTTAGTGGAAAATGACACCCTACTCGCCTAGATCGCCCAAAATCTCGAAAATCCATTTTTGAAAAAACACATTTTGACCTCTAACCCCCCCCCCCCCCCCCCCGCCCAAATTTGGTCCGATCGGGCTGAAAAGTTTCGAGGACCCGTCTGAGCCGGGAACAGACCCCTGACCCTAATTTCAGATGTTTAGAAAATTTTCTACTACCAAAAACGGCGCGGACAATGGACGGCGGACGGACATTGACCTTTTTTGATCAGGACACCATGAAACGTCCAGAAAAAAATTTTGAGCCGAATCGGAGAGGTTGACCATTATCATGAAAACATAGGTTGATTATTCAAGGAATAACCAACCAAAATTTATAAAAATAATGAAAACGTAAAAGTAGGTAGGTATCGTCGTTACTTAAAAATTGTATCCTCTTCTAGGATCGGAAACACCACATTCTGTCGCTCTAGTTCGGCTAGAATATCTTTGTCCTGGAGAATATCGCCATCATCATGAGGTGTATTTATCCTTATTCAACAGATTATCGGCCTAGTTGCGTTCTGTGATGGGACAAGTGTAATCACGAGTTATAGGGAGTTATTATGTGTGCTGAATTCGTCGACAGTTCGGGTTCATTTTGGTTGACAATGGCGCCTTCTCAAACGCTGATTCCGCTGCTAACCGGCTCCAATTTCTACGATTGGAAATTACCAATATCGGCCATCCCAAAAAGGGATCAGTGTTTGGATGTGATAAATAATGTCGATAAACCGACTGATGTCAATGAGTGGGAAAAGGCAAAGACAATAATAATTCATTTATGGGGGAAATTGGTGAGTCTAAAATGTGTTTTGGTTGGTTATTCCTTGAATAATCAACCTATGTTTTCATGATAATGGTCAACCTCTCCGATTCGGCTCAAAATTTTTTTCTGGACGTTTCATGATGTCCTGATCAAAAAAGGTCAATGTCCGTCCGCCGTCCGCCGTCCGCCGTACGCCGTACGCCGTACGCCGTCCGCCGTCCATTGTCCACGCCGTTTTTGGTAGTAGAAAATGTTCTAAAAATCTGAAATTTGGGTCAGGGGTCTGTTCCCAGCCGAGATGGGTCCTCGAAACTTTTCAGCCCGATCAGACCAAATTTGGAGGGGGTAGGGGTCAAAATGTGTTTTTTGAAAAATGGATTTTCGAGATTTTGGGTGATTTAGGCGAGTGGGGTGTCATTTTCCACTAAATTTTGGACGCTGAATCCAATAAAATGGGTCCCAGAACAATTGGCACGCACTGGAAGAAGTAATGGGTCAAATTGGGTATTTATTACCCATGTGGGTGACTTCAGCCGAATAGACAAACAAAACACATCGTCATATCCTGTTGTTTATAACCAGCTGTTAAACTTAGCAACCAATTTTGAGCAGTTGCCTACAATTCTTTTTACTGTCCGAGCTTTTTATTCGTACCATTCAATTCAATTTAATACAATTATTATAGCTTTCTAAATTACCTACGTTTTCTCAATATTATATTAGTAAATTAGTGTCGTAGTGCCCCATAGATACACCCATCTTGAATATGTGTTTTCGGGATTTCTGCTACCTAGGCGAGTAGGGTGTCATTTTCCACTAAATTTTGAACGCTGAATCCAATAAAATGGGTCCCAGAACAATTGGCACCCACTGGAAGAAGTAATGGGTCAAATTGGGTATTTATTACCCAATTTGATTATGTGTTTTCGGGATTTCTGCTACCTAGGCGTGTGGGGTATCATTTTCCACTAAATTTTAGACGCTGAGTTCAATGATGTGTGTCCCAGAACGATTGGCACCCACCGGAAGAAGTTATGGGTCAAAATGGGTATGTATCCACCCATTTGGTATGTGTCAGGATTTCTGGTACCTGGGCGTGTGGGGTATCATATTCCACTAAATTTTGGACCCTGAATCGATTGGAATGGGTCTGAGACCCGCCACACCCACTGTTTCCCTTATTCGAGGAATAACCAACCCGTGTGTAAGAATTTGCAGATTTTTTCAACACAACTCGAGGACCACCAATTTGACTCGATCATTCAAGAACTATCCGATCTGGGGTCAAAGATTGAAGAAGCTGATAGGATTTGCATCCTGTTGTTGACTTTGCCGGACGAATACAAGCTGATAGTGACCGCTGATGAAACTGTGCAAGATGCCAAGCTTGAGTTCTTTTGGATGAGGAGCCCAAACTGATAAGGGTAGATCGAGTGAGTTAGATAAACGAGCCTTTTGGTTGGTTATTCCTCGAATAATCAACCTATGTTTTCATGATAATGGTCAACCTCTCCGATTTGGCTCAAAATTTTTTTCTGGACGTTTCATGATGTCCTGATCAAAAAAGGTCGATGTCCGTCCGCCGTACGTTGTACGCCGTCCATGTTCCGCGCCGTTTTTGGTAGTAGAAAATTTTCTAAAAATCTGAAATTTGGGTCAGGGGTCTGTTCCCAGCCGAGATGGGTCCTCGAAACTTTTCAGCCCGATCGGACCAAATTTGGAGGGGGTAGGGGTCAAAATGTGTTTTTTGAAAAATGGATTTTCGAGATTTTGGGTGATTTAGGCGAGTGGGATGTCATTTTCCACTAAATTTTTGACGCTGAATCCAATAAAATGGGTCCCAGAACAATTGGCACCCACTGGAAGAAGTAATGGGTCAAATTGGGTATTTATTACCCATTTTGAATATGTGTTTTCTGGATTTCCGCTACCTAGGCGAGTAGGGTGTCATTTTCCACTAAATTTTGGACGCTGAATCCAATTAAATGGGTCCCAGAACAATTGGCACCCACTGGAAGAAGTTATGGGTCAAATTGGGTATTTATTACCCAATTTGATTACGTGTTTTGGGGATTTCTGCTACCTAGGCGTGTGGGGTATCATTTTCCACTAAATTTTGGACGCTGAATTCAATGATGTGTGTCCCAGAACGTTTGGCACCCACCGGAAGAAGTTATGGGTCAAAATGGGTATGTATCCACCCATTTTGTATGTGTCAGGATTTCTGGTGCCTAGGCGTGTGGGGTATCATATTCCACTAAACTTTGGACCCTGAATCGATTGGAATGGGTCTGAGACCCGCCACACCCACTGTTTCCCCCATTCGAGGAATAACCAACCCGTGTGTAAGAATTTGCAGATTTTTTTCTCCTTCGAACTACTTTGGAAAGAAGTTTAAACAGTTATAACGATATTTAATTATAATTTTCTGATCGTATGATAAAGAAGAAATGTAAGCCAATAACCAAATATTTTTATGGGCCACGGCCTGCTGCTCTCCACAGCTCAGCTCAGTTTTTAGGTTGGCGCAGTCATCTCTACTATGTAATAAAGACTGATTATCTTGTAAAACGAGATGGGACTGAGAAAGAAGAAGCTGTGTCATGCGGTGAAAGACCTGTGGATGAGCTTCATTGAAAAGCAAGGGTAAGACATGCGTGTAAACCTGTGATGCCTCGACGACTATGGACCCACCACTCTTGCTCTCAATGTCTCAATATTGGTTGGTCAGGAAAGGGCAGATTCTCCTCATTGTTTATTTGAATGTTTCGAGCGCCGACATTAGGAAGAACAAGTTAGAAATCGACGACGGCTTTTTAGTCAATTTCTGGGCTTCCCTCGAACTGATGGCTCAAGTAAGAAAAGAAACGTGACGAACTATAACGTGCGGGATCCAGAGACGAAATGAAGTCACCTGTTTGTTCTAAAGTATATTTCTTCTACAAAAATACATATTACTCAACCAATGTTGAACGGCACGGAACCATGCTAATAAAATACGTTGGTTGTTCGCTGACAACTACCACTGCAAACGATTTTGGACGTTTCTATCCCACCCTCGGAAATAAGAAAGAATAGAAAACACATTAGTTCAAATTTTAAAATTCATCAAAAAAATTTTGCTAACGTGCACTTACCAACTACCTAATGGTGGATATCATAGATTCGGATTGATATTACCGAAACCATGCAGGTTCGCTAAAACCCACACAGAAAAATACTCCCCGCTACGTCCGTGATTGGGTACATGAAAGCACGGAGGACGGAATTGACCCTTAAATCGAGGGAATGACGAGAAAAATCACACTTCACAAGCACTTTGCAAAATTTAAGTTTCTGTTGCATACATGATAAACTGAGGATAGGTCGAATTTCTAAAATATATTATATTGTATCCTCTCGAATACCATAAATCTACGATAAAATGGAATACGTAATACGCTTTGATCCCACGGTTGTACCTACCCCTCCAGATCGCGGTGGAGGATGTCTTGAGATACACAGACAACCTACGAATAAAACTAAGCGACCAAGCTTCCTCCTGCTCTTTTGCGCACATGTGTTCCAAGAAAATTACCCCCTGAAATACACGAGCACTTATTCAGCTCTCACGTTCCTTTTTCTTGGTTCAACTATTATCATTCTTTCTGCCTAATACCTTAAACACGCTGCCCTAGGGAGATTTTTCCAACATCATTGGAAGAAAATCTTGGGCCGCTTGCGTAAGGTTGAGCCTGAATTCAAACCTCTTTTCCATAACCATGTCAATTTTTTTCATGTATTTGATGAAAAACCCCTTGGCGCAGTTTTGAGGAACATTCAGCTTAACAATATTTTTATAAAGAAGAAAAATGAAGGTAATACGTTAAGTGGTGCCCGAGGAAGTGAAACATGAAGACGACCTGCTAATTAAGGAAATATACCTACCCTACCCTTATATTTGGAATTGCATCCTATCCTAGCAACATTAACATAATGAAGTAAATCATACTGAAAGCCTTGAATAAATGAAAAAAGAAATCCTAAATTCAAAGACGTACATTACATTGTTAACTGATTGTTCATAGACCTAAATAACCAGTCTGTAATTTCACACTGGTACTCAATTATTTAATTGACAATGGTTATTGGTACGAAGATCTGCGATAAAGTGGTTGAATACAAGTACCTCAATCGCCTAATTTGGGAAGTTTAGTGAGAATCTGTGCAAAGCAGACAAGGCATTACAAGCCAGGGAACACTGTGTTTGCGTAATACTGGAACAATGAAATGAAAGGCGAGTGACACATGTACAAGGCATATTTCCAACCAACAGCAGTTAAACTATAGTTTGTCCTTTAGAATATTGCCTTCCTTGACTGCACACTTCTGGGGGATGAGGAAAATAAGGAGTCGGCAGCCTGCTCTGGAAGGTGATGGAGGTAATTTAACTCTGTTTAATTTGTCAAGAGGTGAACGCAAAAAAAAAGAAAGAAAAAAAAAGTTATCCTACAGTACGTGTACTCATAATTTAGGATGTGGCGGGTTCCGGACCCATTCCAATCGATTCAACGTCCAAAATTTAGCGGGAAATGATACCCCACACGCCTAGGTACTAGAAATCTCAAAAACCCATAACTTCTTCTGGTGGGTGCCAATCGTTCTGGGACCCATTTCATTGGATTCAGCGTCCAAAATTTAATGGAAAATGATACCCACACGCCTAGATTGCCCAAAATCTTGAAAACACGTATACAAAATGGATAGATTAATACCCATTTTGACCCATACGTTCTTCCTGTGGGTTCCAATCGTTCTGGGACCCTCTTCATTGGATTCAGCGTCCAAAATTTAGTGAAAAATAATACCCCACACGCCTAGAACGCCAAAAAATCTGGAAAATCCATTTTTCGAAATGCACATTTTGACCCCTACCCCACCCAAATTAGTCCGATCAGGCTGAAAAGTTTCAAGGACCAACAAGGGCCGGGAACAGACCCCTGACCCAAATTTCAGATATTTGTCTACCACCGAGAACGGCGTACAATGATCTAGACACCTTGAAACGTCCAGAAAAATTTTTTGGGCCGAATCGGAGAGGTTGACCTTTTACATGAAAACAGGTTGATTATTCAAGGAATAACCAATCAAAAGAGAAATTTTGTGTTACAGTTAATTCTCTTCTCTCCCAGAAGAGTGCAGTCAAGGAAGTCAATATTCTAAAGGACAAACTATAGCATTTTTTCCATTGACAAAGTTCATCATAAGAAGGTTTAAATACGATTTTCACGAACTACTGACAATACTCTGACTTACGTTTTGCTGGGACATTGAACGTTGGATCCTAGAGGATCCTCATCACTATCAACAACATGAGCCCTGACGTGTCTAAGGTAAGTTGTTAAAAAAATGTCAACACGAACGCCCGATCAAGAAAACGATTACTTCATGCCTACCAGTAATACATCTCATGGAAAATCTCCTGTCAAAGCCAGCAGAAGAATGACGATAAGTGGTTTTTACTCGATAGTACAGCATAGTGAGGAAAAACTATGAGTCTACCTAAGTGGAATTTACTGCTTATTTTTACGGAAAATATCGCCAAGAGCCGACAAAGCCACGGGTTTTGGAGTAGCATTGAAAATTTTGTTCATTTTAGCTCGCATCTCCTCAACGCCTGCAGCTCCCAAACCTGTAGGCGACGTCGGGGAGCGAAGAGGTGGTTCGTTGAGACCCGCCCTTGCCTCAACTTCGCGGAGCATCCCAGTCGCGGCTTCGGACAACGTCGGCACAGCTTCTTTGCAAAGAGTTTCCAGGACCCTGTGTGAACATTTTTAGTCAGTACTACTCGGTTGACTATAAGAGTTGAATCAAGATGAAATGAATAGTGAAACACGAGAGACGTTGTTTACCTGAGTGTTGGCAGTAACGTGCTCACAATGCTAGTCTTCGATAATTGGAGGAAGATGATGTTGGAGAGACAATCAACGAGAGCTGACGTCACTTTGGTCTTCAGTGGGGAGCCCGCCTCCAGGTCGAAAGCTGCGTTGACTAGTCGATCAAGTTCGATCAGGATCACTTGCTCTCTCAAGTACGAGTCCGCGTGAGCGTTCATGTCTGACAGCGCGGTCACAATAGGAACCATGGTTGTTGCGTCCGCAACCACAGTCGCATCTGTCAGGATGCTTTGTATTTGTAAGCAGGATTTGTCGAGGAACTCCTTGTTTTTTGAATTTTGTTGCAGGGCCAAGGCGTAAACAGGCAGAGTGGCCACCTTGACGGCCACTTCTGAATCAGATCCTAAAGTGATTAGAGCCGGTATGACGCGAGACGACACGACATGTTCCGGCACGTGCGGAACTATTCTGGTGAACAGACTACACGTCGCCAATCGGACAGAGGGCCTTTGATGAACGACACCTTGCCACAAGGCGGAGAGTAAAGTGTTGGTCAACCTCTGACATGGGGCTAATTGTGTCATCACCAGTTGTAAACAATCAAGAGGCGCCGAACATACACCTAACATTATTAATATTCGGCCGATCGTAGCGCCTAACTCTTCTTCGCAGCTGTGCAAAGGCGCCAAGACACCGATCAAATAAACCGAAATGACCCAAAACGAAGGTAACTCTTTCCCACGAAGAAGCTCTTTTTCGATAACTCCCAATCTATCGAGGAATATCGCTTTTACGTACTGAGTAGTGAATATCGTGCCAAAACCGGCAGTGAGGCTTCCAAAAAGCTTAGCGAAACACAATACTCCTTGGTCGCACGACGGTTCTACTTTGTCCAAACAATCCAGAAGGGTAGGCAATACGTCATTGACGATCCAGTTGAGCTCCAGCCAGTCCATGGACTGGCTGAGGCAATAATCGAAGGCACCGATGACGCAACCAATGGGATGTTGATCGTAGAACACAGGAGGACTGCTAAGACCTTTGCATACTTCGGCGAAACCTGTGCGTTGTTGCGGGGGAGGAAGGGAAGTGCTGATGTGTTGTAAAACAAGATTAGACGCAGCTGTGTACATCACCAAGTGAGGCAAAATATGGACGAATCCAGAGAGGACGTTGCAAAATTTGTTTTCTTTGTCTTTGGTATTGACGGAATTTAATGCGAATAGTAGGTTAGGCACGAGACTATTGTGGAAGCATCGCCGGTCGAGAGAAATTTTCGCAGCAATGGGTAAAAGAATGCGTGACACTACATTGACAACATTATCACTTCGGTCCAGTAGCCCCCGCAGGACCAAACTTTCAAATTCTGCGTATTTGTCGTCCACCATCGAACACCCTAAAGCGGCTAAGCTCATCAAGGATTGCGTACGTACAGTTTCATCCCTGTCCTCCATCAGCTGTTTCAGCATGGAAAGCAGCAAAGAGTCCCTCAGGTCGGGGGAAATAAGTCGCGACAGATGCGCGACTATTTGGGCTACAAGGACCCGCCTCTCGGGATATTTGTCGGCCATCAGTTCCCAACATTGCGACAGAAGTTGACTGGTCAGCGAATCGTCGGATTTTCGTCGTCGACAGAGCCCGACCACTCCAGCTATGATCACATTTCTGTCTTCTTGGCTAGGGCGTTTCTTCAAGTTGAGAAGGCAATGAATGAAGTCTTCTTTGGTTTTTTCATTCGGATGAAGTGCTATCATGCATACCAGAAGAGGCACCACCTGGAAAAAACGGGAATGGCATATTCAAGACACAACTGGGGTTTTGACTTCACAAAAAAAAAAAAAATAAATAAATAAATAAAATAAAATAAAAGATTAGGTTATAATATGTACCTTAGCCAGCCATTCCTTGTTGTTGACTGGCAACTGGGAGAGGATCGCTTGCAAGGAACGGCCCAAGTACCTCACCAAAACTTCGTGATCGACCTTATCAATACACTGCAGCAGCTTTGGAGTGGACAACAAGGACCAAACCTGTAAGGCAAACGACATGAATGTACGACAGCCGCAATTGGTTCTGAGTCGCATTCAGTATTTTAATACTCGAAAGCATCAAATTTCGTGCTCAGCTACAATAATATTACTTCATTTTCGAAATTCGATGATGTTGGGTCAATAAGGGCAGTCTCTTCAACACTTTCTTCTTGAGCAGAATCCGATATATTTTCCAAGTGTTGACGGGATGAGCCCAGATCCTGAGTAGACTCACCATCCTGATACAGGAAATATATATATAAATTTACCAAATTTTTCGTGAATTTAAAATGTTTTTTTCACTTGTGGATGGTGTTGCTTTGACATGATTTTTTTCATGGTATCGACCGAGGTTGTATTAAAAGCAAATTTCACTTATATTCGAACTATGCCCTCACATTTGGGCTAGCATTAATTTATCAGGGATTGACGAAATTTGGTAAATTTACCAACTTAGAGGCACAAAATAAAATAATGGTACCGTTTTAAAGCTTATTTAAAGAGGCACTTTTCAGAAAATTTGCCGGTGTCTACATGAATAATGGTGTTAAAGATAGAACATAGTAAATTTACCACCTAGATTCAAATGGTGCCCACACATTTGGGGCAGAATTAATCTATCAGGAACGTATGTGGTTTTTTCGTCAGTAAGCACTGAATCTCTTGATAAATCGAGAAAATCGAAAATATCTGGGAAACGGTTAGGAATAGGACCGTGTTGGAGAGGAACTTTTTTGTTCAGCATCAAATCTCCTTCAAGATCTCCCAGTTCGTAACGCGAAAAGCCAGTCGCCCTGAATACTCGTACTTTATGTGCTTTGTTTTCATTCAACCAGATAAAATAAAGATTACGCTAAGCATAAAAATATCAAGCGATATTAAGCTGAGGATCACGTGCCTGCTCCTGCAGTTCATCTGCTCCTTCGTTTGGATCAAAGGTAGTGCCACTTTCAGACACACTCTTCGCTCTTTCCGACAATACGTCGTCCTCTTCATCTCCAGCAGCTCCATCGTCCCTGGAACTTCCAAATCACGGTGGGTTGAATCAAGTTTGCTACGTTCAACGTAGTGAATTAGATTAGAGACGCCAAAATTTCTTGAAGTGAAGCATGCATAATTTACCTCGTGTCGTGATCAATTGTCTCTTGGAGCAGGCTGAGCTTGGAGTTCTCCAATTCAATTCTCGTTATGTCCGGGGGTTTGGAACCTTCTATTTCGGACTGATTGAGCTCTTCAAAGCTACCGGAAATGTCGCTTCTAGTTCCTTCAATTTTTTCACATTGCGTACTTTGTTCCTGAAAAATCGCCCAAATGCCACCTTGAGATTTCAAAATATTCAGCAAAATTCACTCTGGACGAGTGAAAGACGGTCTGTGTAAAGGCGAACAGTAGAAGTTGGTCAGTTTCGGGTTTAGGTTCACTTTAGCGACATCCACAGCAGTAATCATTCTTTGTCGATTCTGCCTGAGTTTTGCAGGATAATAAAATTGAATTGTGAGACAAACTCCAACCCATTCCAAGTATAGGAAAAAGCTGCGAAACGATTCCTGGTTAGAATTTTGGCAGAGAAACTTACTAAATAATAAGCAGTTTGGTTTAGGAGCAGGATTAGCACCCAAGATGTTACCTCTTCATCAGAAAAAAGTTATATCTGAACTCCATAGGGGACATAAACCTTTTGCTTTATTTTTGGATTTGAGAAGAGCTTTTGACTGTTTTCACTCAAGAAATTGGTCAGTATTGTACGATCTATGATGGGGAATACTTTTGCTAACTGAGCAAAAGCTACATGAAATATCAGTGTCAAAAAGTGGGGGAAAAAATAGTTTCCAAGTGACTAAGCCACCGTCACTATTGGATTTCCACGAGGCACAGTCCTTGGACCAGTTTTATTCATTTGTTTTAATGAACAGTTAGTTCACCCTGCAATTGGAACCTATGGAACTATGCTGATGATACAGCGATCATCGTTTCGAAAATTACATGGAATGAATCGCAACAAGCTGCATCCAATAGTCTAATTTTAGTAAACCGATGGCTTGGAAATGCTGATCTAAAGTTAAACTTAAGTAAATCAGATTTTATTACCTTCTCGATACGAAATTTCTCTGTCCCCCACTGGCCCGGAAAATAATGCGCTTCCCCACCGCACATGTTTTTGAATTATTTAATGTACTAGATGTTCTGCTGCTATACAAGAACACAGTCCTCATACATATTTATAAAAACTTGAATAAATTATGAACGAATTGCTGGCCACACAAGATCAGCAAACATATTAATCTAAAACACCCCTTCCCTGTGGGACATCTTAAGGGCAAAATATTTTTTCTTATAATGGACTCAAAATATTTAATGCTCTTCCAAGCAAAATTACATCGGTTCTTAGCAACAAAAACTTTGAACGGATTATTTAAAAGTGTATTGATAAGGCATTTTTAGGCAGTTTGGATAGTCAGTAAGCATGACTGCTTAATGCTGCTTCAAATTCTCGAGTTTGATTTGATACGAGTAAGTACGTATTGTAATAGGTAAAACCGACTCCACCGCTCAGCACAAGTTTCTAACACTAAAAGAGAAGCGGACGTATTTTGTCATAAATTTTACATTTCTTGTAAACTTGTTGGTGGATAATTTTCTTTTAGAAGAATATTTGTAAATTTGTCTATACCAAATAAATGCTGTTAAAAAAATACCTATAATTATTTTTTAAAAAAGTTCTGTTATTGATTCGCCGAATTTGTTTTACGTATTCAGTCGTTGTGTTCCCGATTTGGCTACATGCTCACAGAAGTTAAAGAGAGATGCTCTACCATAAATGACTTCATTACAGGTGCGTGTTCTTCTGTCGGAGCGACGATGGAACATATTTCAGTTTGCACTCCTTGATGTTCAGAAGACAATCGGGTTTCTCTGAGCCCAACACGATACAGGTGAAGTAGCTCTGGAGGTTTAGGCATGTTCAGGCCCACATCGTCCCAATTTTCGAAATCTTGCTCTTCGTTCTCTTCGGCGAACGTGATTGAAGTTAACTTGTAGCTCCTTTGCTCAGAAAAAAAAATCATAAGCACATTTTTGTGGCAGCTGTTGTAAAAGCCTGAGACGTGAGAAGTCTACTTGAACGATACCAACCTGGACAAAAGGTATTCGTTGATTAGGAAGTTGAGAGCTCTTAGTTCGTGTGGTTTGATCGGCGCGGTTTGGGTTGAAGATGTTGAAGAAGGTGCCCCTTCTGAAGTAGCGACGGTCAAATCGGATCTCAAAGCACTGATGGTCTCACGGGCTTTGCGCAGTTCGAATTCTAAAACGGCGACACGTTCATCGTTCATACGCTCTCCATCCTCAGAGAACCTAGCACAGAACGACACACCAAAGAAGAAGTTTTTAAATATGTTTAGGTGAGTGACACTACGTGGGCGTTTCTGCGGTAGTAAACTTATACATCGTTGAGACTTGGAAGACGTGTATTAATGGAAATCAGGCTTTTACATAAAGCCTAAACTAAAATTACTTCACCTGGTCATATCCAGACTATCCAACGTCGCTTGGCTGGAGGATCGAGGCATCCCAGGTAATAATTCCATCCTTGACTGGCTTTCAAAGTTGACGGGATTTGAGAAAAATTCTTTCAGCTGATTCACCTCTCGACCACTTTCGACCAGCTCCGCGTGAAGCTCGAGAGCCGTCAACCAGAGTCTATCTCGGATCAGCTTTGAAGCGATTTCGCTGTAGCCGATTTCCCGTCGCCCAGTATCAGACTTTTCGTCAGAATCTTGGCCGAAAGGATTATCCATTATTGCCGTTTTAGATTTACTTAGAAGAACAATCACCTTATTCGCTATCACTTCAGTATTGAAGTGGATGATAAATGAAATAATTGTCCCAATTCCCAAAGAGTTTCTGGGCACGACACATTATCACATAATCTTGGCACAAGACTACTGGCACGACGAGTGATGAAATGCAATTCAAATTCTGCGACGTATCAGTCGGAAGACGGAAGATGAAGATGAAGCTTGCAGGTGGAAGGCATGAGGTGTGGTTATCGCTAGTGACATTGCAATACATTCGATATTTATTAATATCGATATTTTTGACCGATATTTCCGATTTCCGATATTAGTATCGATACCAGCCGTACGATATTATTGAGTATTAACTAAGATTAACTTAGGTTACTAAAATTGTGATATCGGTACTTTAAAATCCAAAATGTTAGACTTTTTTTTTATTAATTCAAATAAGCAATAAAAATAAAATTTATTTCTCCAAAATTTTTACGAGCTAAGATCCGAGTTTTTCCAAAAAAGAATGGGAGGTATACAATTAAATGAATTAAGTAATAATCATTGGAAATAATAAACATCAATGGTTTCATGTGTTATAAAAAAGTGTTTATTTGTACCTACGTCCCTATCCTTTGCAGATGAAAATGTTTGAAATATAACATTAAAATATTTAACATAACATTAAAGAATTATCCTTTTTTGGTTGGTTATGAATGATCCTTAAATAATCAATCTATATTTTTTTGCAGATAGCTCCCCAATTTGGCCAAAAAAACCTTTTTTTTTGGTCAAAAATCCGTTACCGGTTTTACCTAGTTGGTTCGTAACTTTCTAGCCAAATAGAACCAAAAGAGGGAGGGAGGGGTTTAGGAGCCATGATGTTTATTTCAGTAAATTTTTGGCGATTTAGGCGTGTGGGTTGCTGAATCCAATGAGGCGGGCCCCGGAACGATAATATCGTAACGATAATAGCTCGGCCGAATAGGGGTCTCATAGGGTCTCATAGGGTCACACGAATAGGGTCACATTTGCAAACTTTCCAGGAGAGCGGAATTAAAATCGGATGCCTCGGCGAAACCATCTGATCGGCAAACTTCCATTAGTTTTTAATATTAATTTTTTTTTTCAATGAAAGAAAGTTTGCAGAACGATTTGTTCACAGAAACACGTTTTAATTCAAAGAATAAAGAAAAAACCACAACAGTAATTTACTTTTCTGGTTATAAATCCTTTTGGATGATTCTGTTATTGAAAAATGAATGGTTTAAAAAAGTCTTTTAAAAAGTCAAGCTTCTGGTAGAGTCCTATAAAATTCTCTGTATTGATAATGACAACAAAAAAGAAAAACGAACAAACCCTGAAGATCGAAAGGGAGAAAATTAATAATAGGTATCTTTGCCGAGCGATAAAACGAAAACGCTGCAAATTCTTACACAGGGGTTGGTCATTCCTTGAACCAGGCGCATGGAGACTCATTTCTTCAACATGGGGGAAATGGGGAAAAAAGTGGGTGCGGCGGGTCCCAGACCCATTCCAATCGATTCAGGATCCAAAATTTAGTGGAAAATGATACCCCGTACGCCCAGGTACCGGAAATCTCGAAAACGCATATTCAAAATGGGTAATATATACCCAATTTGACCCATAACTTCTTCCAGTGGGTGCCAGTCGTCCTGGGACCCACTTCATTGGATTCAGCTTCCAAGATTTAGCGGAAAATGATACCCCACACGCCTAGGTTCCAGAAATCTCAAAAACACATATTCAAAATGGGTAATATATACCCTATTTGACCCATAACTTCTTCCAGTGGGTGCCGATCGTTCTGGGACCCATTTCATTGGATTCAGCGTCCAAAATTTAGTGGAAAATGATACCCCACTCGCCTAGATCGCCCAAAATCTCGAAAATCCATTTTTCAAAAAACACATTTTGACCCCTACCCCGCCCAAATTTGGTCCGATTGGGCTGAAAAGCTTGGAGGACCGTCCTAGGCCGGGAACAGACCCCTGACCCAAATTTCAGATTTTTAGAAAATTTTCTACTACCAAAAACGGCGTGGACGGCGGACGGCGTACGGCGGACGGACAATGACCTTTTTTGATCTAGACACCATGAAACGTCCAGAAAAAAAATTTGAGCCGAATCGGAGAGGTTGACCATTTGCATGAAAACATAGGTTGATTATTCAAGGAATAACCAACCAAAACGAATGGTCGCGGCGGTGGGGACGGGTGGGACGATAAAAAGATTGACGCGTAGTCAAGATTGTGCATAGCTACGGAACATAGACCCCTTTACTTGAATGCAACATTTGGTGTTTCTTTCATTTTGGCGCCCGATAGCATGGGAACATATGCTGTGGGGTTACAGTCGTCACTGGAGATGGATAGATGAGGTTTCCATGATTTGTTTGATACCAAAAACGAGAAATTCAAAAAAGTGACATAGACCCCTATTCGGCCGAGCTATTCGATTGACGCCCACCGGAAACGGTTATTGGTTGAAATGGACATCTATCTACCCATTTCGAACGTGTGTTTTCGTGATTTCTGGTACCTAGGCGTGTGGGGTACTATTTTTTCACTAAACTTTGGACGCTGAGTCGATTGGAATGAGTCTCCATGCTCCTGGTTCAAGAAATAACCAACCCCTGGGAATGAATTTGCAGCGTTTTGGTTGGTTATTCCTTGAATAATCAACCTATGTTTTCATGCAAATGGTCAACCTCTCCGATTCGGCTCAAAATTTTTTTCTGGACGTTTCATGGTGTCTACATCAAAAAATGTCAATGTCCGTCCGCCGTCCACGCCGTTTTTGGTAGTAGAAAAATTTTCTAAAAATCTGAAATTTGGGTCAGGGGTCTGTTCCCGGCCTAGAACGATCCTCCAAGCTTTTCAGCCCGATCGGACCAAATTTGGGCGGGGTAGGGGTCAAAATGTGTTTTTTGAAAAATGAAATTTTGAGATTTTGGGCGATCTAGGTGAGTGGGGTATTATTTTCCACTAAATTTTGGACGCTGAATCCAATGAAATGGGTCCCAGAACGATCGGCACCCACTGGAAGAAGTTATGGGTCAAATAGGGTATATATTACCCATTTTGAATATGTGTTTTTGAGATTTCTGGAACCTAGGCGTGTGGGGTATCATTTTCCGCTAAATCTTGGAAGCTGAATCCAATGGAGTGGGTCTCAGGACGATTGGCACCCACTGGAAGAAGTAATGGGTCAAATTGTGTATATATTACTCATTTTAAATATGTGTTTTCGAGATTTCTAGAATCTGGGCGTATGGGGTATCATTTTCCACTAAATTTTGGATCCTGAATCGATTGGAATGGGTCTGGGACCCGCCGCACCCCCCGTTTTCCCCATGTTTTGAATATGTTTCCATGCGCCTGGTCCAAGGAATAACCAACCCCTGTGTAAGAATTTGCAGCGTTTTTACTTTCATAAAATGGTACCAAATATAGCATTAAATCGGGTATCTCAACGTCACTTTTTATGGCCCACAAGTTACATGATAATCGAATCTGCATAAGCTATCGATTAAAGATCGTTTATAGCAGTTCTCTGCAACGTGCAACTGCCACTACGTTTCATCCTAAATATCGATTCAAGAACATCGATAGTTGAACCGAAATAGTGCGCAGTCGTTCTTGTGTCCAAGGTCGGGGGTCATAACAGCTGATGTTTTGCCATCGCGAATCTCCATTGGACGAAAAGTCTGGATTCTGTCGTGGAAGTGGCTGGTGTGGGGGACGTACGTCAAGTTGGAAAGAAAACGCCGCTGAGTTGTCAGTTGATGATGAATGACGAAGTAAAGAGCGTGGTTCGGTTCTCTTCATAAGTCGGCTACTTTTGTTTTACTCTTTCTATTTCTCGTGTCGCAAAAAACTCGGTCCGAAACGGCTGAACAATGAGGCTGACCACTTGGATGTTGAGCCTGAGGCCCAACAACCTCAACAAAATGATAGATTTCTACTCCCAGTTCAACCCTTCGCCCCTCTCCATCAAACACTTCGTAGATTTCGGTGAGTTTCACTATATTTGTTTTCCATGAACTGGCCGAGAGCTTTCCCAGATGGAAAACTGATCCTTTCCTACTTGATTGGCAGTTCTGAGTGAAGGAGTTTTTTTACTGTAGGAAAAGAGGAGAAATGACTTATTGTCGTTATTGGCAGGGCAGCCCCTCACGTACCCTCACGCAACGAGCTGGTCATAGGGCCCCTCTACCTACCTAGTTATCTACCTAATCTATTGAGGTTTTTGGTTCACTATTTTCACATGATAGCTTGTACTATCTTATCCCACTTCAGAGGCCACACCACAAGATGGGCAAGCTCCCAGCTCTAACAAGAGTACAAGGTAGATCGGTACCTATTCAGATTCCTGTAGTCTAGCCCAGTCTGTTGGAAGAAATCGGAGGATTAGTAGGCGTATTGGCATCATGCGAGGGTTATGGTCTCGTTCTCTAGCCGGCCAACAATAAATTTTTCACTAAATAACTAATGATCAGGATAAGAGAAAATAGATCATATTAAGCTATAAACAAACTATTACTATAAATCCAAAGCAATTGTCTTGACGCAAATTAAAAAAAAAAAAATGTTTCTGTCTGTATCTACCTGCCATGCGAATTCATTCCACATTTTGGACCCAAGTAATAATACAGAAATCAGCTCTTTGCAGCTAAAAGGAAAGCTCGAGCCTCTTTACATTTCAATTAAAATTTGTTGTTCATGGACTGGAAGTGTATTCATAGTTCTGGACTCGTATTATCATGATGGTCAATTAATGAACTTGCTACTATCCCCATTGAATGCCTATGCATGTGCTGGGGTAATGAGGTTTTATACCTAAGCTGAAGAAACGGACATTGGCAATTTTCGAGCTCACTTGTCTATCATCGATCTATTTTAATTTCGGTGTCACATTTGCCTGTACCTAGAATTGATCAGGGCAACATGTGATTAATTAAAAAAGTGTAACCTCCTACGTTCCTAATATCCATGCAATCTCCCTTTAGCGCGATTTGGTTTCATTGTTTTGTTGACTATGCTCATGGGGAGCGGACGTACCCTTCTCAAAAATCGCTTCGCTCTCTCCCCAAGGTCGGACGACAGATCGCTCGCTTGTGTGCACATGTTGATCCGATTTTGGTTGGTTATTCCTTGAATAATCAACCTGTTTTCATGCAAAACGTCAATCTCTCCGATTCGCCCCAAAAAAAATTTTCTGGACGTTTCAAAGTAGACACCTTGATCAAAATCCGCCATACGCCTTCCGCCGTCCACGCCAACTTTGGTCAAAGGAATGTATCAAAAAATCTGAAATTTTGGTCCGTTCATGGCTCTAGTTGGTCCTCGAAACTTTTCAACCCGATCGGACCAAATTTGGGTGGGGTAGGGGTCAAAATGTGTATTTCGAAAACTGAATTATTAAAGATTTTTTTGCAATATAGGTGTGTGGGGTATCATTTTCCACTAAATTTTGGACGCTAAATCCAATGAAATGGGTCCCGAAACGATTGGTGCCCTCTGGATGAGGCTAAGAGTCGAAATGGGTATTTATCTACCCATTTTAAAATATGTACTTTCGAGATTTCTGGTACCTAGCCGTGTGGGGTATCATTTTCCACTAAATTTTGGACGCTGAATCCAATTAAATGAATCCCGAAATGATTGGCGCTCTCTGGAGGAGGTTATGAGTCAAAATGGGTACCTATCTACCCATTTCGAATGTTGGTTTTCGAGATCTCTGGTACCTAGGCGTGTGGAGTATCATTTTCAACTAAATTTTGGATCCTGAATCGATTGGAACGGGTCCGGACCCGCCACACCCACTTTTTCCCTAATTTTCCCCATGTTAAAGAAATAAATCTGGTTTAAATTAGTCTCCATGCGCCTGGTTCGAGGAATGACCAACCCGTGTGTAAGGATTTGCAGCGTTTTTTACCCTTAGATACCCACTCGAAAGGTGTATAGTAAATTAAAATAGACGGAATAAATCCAAATTTCCGAAGTACGATTTCTTGAACCAACAGTTTTCTCTGAAGTTCACAGGTTCTTGACTGAGTTGTGAGTCCACATGACGATATCGAATGTTCGGCGAAGTGAATTAAGTTTTAACGCGCCTCATCACTAGTAATTTCTACCTTCTTTCCTAAACTGATCGACTTTTAATATTGCATTAGAAAACATGGGATGGCAATATTCGCTTGGTTCATACTCGTGTCTTCTCAAGTACACATGTACTTTTATCAGAGCTCAAATACGGGTATTGCGCAAATTGAGCGACAAGGGGGTCAACCTTCTACAACAATCAACCACTTGCGGTAGTTGACGTCATGAGTTCAACGAAGACGTTGCCTGGTTTTCGACTGCCTGGCAGAAATGAGGAGAGATCAAAAAAGCTGCAAATTATTTTAAAAGTGTTCTGTATTTCAGGTGAACAGGTTTTCCATTCGCAATAATCGGTCTCGAATTAATTTCAGACAATTATTGGAAAACTGAAATATCCTTTTCCACTTAATGTTGGGCGCTAAATCGATTGGAATAAGTTATGGACATTCCACTTTCACCTTTTCCCCCCACTTCCTCCATAATCTTCATCGAGGAATAACCAACCCCTGAGAAAGAATTCGCAGCGTTTTGTATCTTGACATCACGATGTAAAAAGTGTTGAAGTTTTCAAATGCTACTCAACTTTAAAAGGGCATAATGGAGAGATTAACCTCAGGCATGAGGGCATGAGACATAAGCTAATTATTCAGAGAATTATAAACCAAAAAAAAAAATAAATAAATAAAAGCTTTTAAGCGTTCGTAAGAAGCGAAACGAACCCTACGATTGCCATTTTTTCTTTATTGTTCTAATATTTAAAATAATCCTCACTAACCCTTTACTTTTGATGTTTCAGTGTTTACATTCAAATCCAGAAGTCCGTCTTTTTTTTTCATTACATTTGAGGGCAGCCCTTCACCAAAGATCCACATGGTTCCCAAGAGAAGCAAGCGTATTATAAAGAGTCTAACTACATACTGTCTACATGTCTACTATATGTAGTCTAACTACAAAAGGGGGGTCAACTGGTGCCCTGAGTGTTTCGCTCGCTTAGAGTGCACTTTGCCCTCTGCGCCATGTAGCAGGCCCCTGAGCATGCCTCAGACTCAGGGGCCTGCCGCAAGACCAGTGGCACGAGCCCGCCGAGTCTTGAGGGCTTACATTGTTTTCGCGACATGTGCTATGGTAACCACCTGTTAAGGTAAATGTGCATTCTCCTGTGCAATGAGTGGTGGAGAACCCCCCCCCCCCCCCCCTAACACGACAAGGAAACAACTTATGGCTGAAGGGAGAAGGGGGGGGGGGGGGGTCAAAACTACCTTTAAAATGCTGTGTGAAATCTGAAACCTCGCGCGTAGACACCGTCTGTGTTGCTCTTGTCCTCATATTCAGCTTGAGGGAAGATGCGTCTCAAAAAAGAAAAATTAATGTTAGGCCACAAGTTTTTTTTTTTTCCTGATTGCCTATTTATGAGGTTTTGATGAAACGCTATCCCACATAGCGGGCAAGATCTACCTGAAATTGAATCATTCTTTTCAATTGAATCTGAGGAACGACGCGGACATTTGGCTTTTTTCACATCAATATCCCGACTATAATTTGTATCTCATCGTGTCTGCCATTATTTTTTTTTCTTCTTAAAACAGTTTGAAGAGGTTTTAAAAATTGAGAAAAGCACAGAAAAGGTTGATTGTTGAGGTGGCTGATCAAATCGCAACAAGTCTTGGAAATTTGGGGTTTTAACCATGTTGATTTTCATGGCATGCGTACGCCCAATGATCAATCATAAATAAAAACGCTGCAAATTCATTCACACGGGTTGGTTATTCCTCGGACCAAGCGCATGGAGGCTCATTTCATCAACATGGGGGAAATGGGGGAAACAGTTGGTGTGTTGGGTCCTGGACCCATTCCAATCGATTCAGGGTCCAAACTTGAGTGGAAAATGATACCCCACACGCCTAGGTACCAAAAATCTTGAATACACATTCGAAATGGGTAGATAGGTACCAATTTTGACCCATAACCTCATCCAGAGGACGCCAATCGTTCCTAGACCCATTTTATTGTATTTGGCGTCAAAAATTTAGTGGAAAATGGTACCCCACACGCCTAAATCGCCAGATATCTTGAAAATCCATTTTTCAAAATAGCACACATTTTGACCCCTGACCCAAATTTCAGATTTTTGGAAAATTGTCTACTACTTTAATCGGCTTAATGATTTTATTTGTAATCAACCTTCGCTAAAATAACTATGTGGCCCTGTATGTATTTATTCTCCATATCAATATATGGGTACGTTATTTAACTTGAAACGTTACTTACAACGTAAGACTGTGGAATAAATTCATTCATTTTTGAAATGGAGGCTCGCCTGGTGCGTAGGCCAACTCAAGGCTGATTGATAGTGAGCCTCAACTAGCTGTGCAGGTCGTCAACCCTGTGAGCTGCTCTGGCACCGGATCAGACCAAATCTTGACTTCTTTCCCGGGGCAAACTTACGTCTTACAGATGGTATTTTGAGCTTATTAATCACCTCGAATTATGTGAGAAGTCACCGCTTCTTGCTGAAGAACTAAAAATATTCAAATTTGTCCATAAACAGTTTCATTCAGAAAAAAATATTATTTTGATGTAACCTGTAGTGAGCGCACGCAAACCCTTCAATTGATGTGGCTTAGATCATGATTTATGTCATTATAGTTTTGCAAAGCATGAAACAAGAGAGAGATAGTTCTTTGAATTCTCATAAATTTATTAGTTAAAGTAGTTAGCAGGAGGAAGAACAAACAGCAACGACCTTTCCAACGCCCCTTTCTCCAACCTCGTCCTGGTCATCGATCTATTTTCCGAAAATCGATTGACCAGCTGTCAGCGTTTGCCTCTGTATAACTCATGAGCTCAAGCTCATCCATGTGAGAAGGGGAATCCTCCGCTGGGACATGAGCCGAGAGACGGATAAGCCTTTCAAGCTAAAACAATCAAGCATTGAATGTGCCTGCTGTGTGGCTCCGTTGCTTTAAAAAAAAACGCTGCAAATTCTTACACACGGATAGGTTATTCCTCGGACCAGGCGCATGGATTCATTTCTTCAAAATGGGGAAAATGGGGGATACAGTGGGTGTGGCGGGTCCCGGACCCATTCCAACCGATGTAGGGTCCAAAATTTAGTGGAAAATATTACCCCACACGCCTAGGTGCCAAAAATCTCGAAAACACATATTCCAAATGGGTAATAGATACCCATTTTGATCCATAACTTCTTCCGGTGGGTGCCAATCGTTCTGGGACCCATTTCATTGGATTCAGCGTCCAAAATTTAGTGGGAAATAATACCCCACTTGCCTAGATCGGCCAAAATCTCTCTTTTTTTTTATTTTTTGTTTCTCTTTTCTTTCTTCTCCCTTTTATTTGGTTTAAGCCCATTACAATAGTAATATACCTAAATGATAAGTGCCTGCACTGGGTGGATACGGTACTGGTATTAACTTGGCACGGTCCGGGACCCGCCACACCCACTGTTTCCCCAATTTTCCCCATGTTGAAGAAATGAATCTCTATGCGCCTGGTCCAAAATTCAAATTAGTCTCCATGCGCCTGGTTTGAGGAATAACCGTGTGTAAAATTTTCAGATTTTTTTTATCTAGACACCATGAAACGTCCAGAAAAAAAAACACCGTGAAAATTTTGAGCCGAATCGGAAAGATTGACTTTTTGCATGAAAACAGGTTGATTATTAAGGAATAACCAACCAAAAGGTGTTGGGGTAAGGAGGGGTTAGCATCTCTGACATCTCCAGTGATATACTATTCTCCAACCTAATTTTCCTGATGAGTTCTTCTAGTCTGACCAAGACAATCATAAATTTCTCATTTTTACTCATGAAGCCGCCTTGTGCCTTATGAACTCAACCAAGATTTTTCATTCTGATAGGCTCTCGATTTATGCAGACACGTCTGCTTCCTGTGTCTAGCCTTGGTTGATTTACGTTTGAAACCGCCTGTCTAGGACTTAGTACTATGGTTGATTATCACATCTGAAATGCATTTGACTGTATGCTCTAATTGAAACCTGTTACTAACCTGATAACTCGCACAATGTCTGACGTGTTCGTGTTAATTGTCTGTTGGTTGTCATATCCTAGTCTCTCATGACCAGAATGAAGTCGAGTTAATCCTCATCAGGAAAAAAGAATATTATTTCAGAATCGATGTTATTCCCATATTCAGGGTGTCCCACGATTTGTTCCCCTCCTAAAATCGTCAAAAAGGAGTAACAAAAAAAATTGTTTTTGAATCTTACTCATTTCAAGGATCTCATATTATATCATATTATTGCAACTGCTCATGTGACAATACTTTTATTATTCTGAATAGGAACCCCAATTTTTTTTTATCGCAAATTCGGAATCTACCCAATATTTCATAAAAAAATTTATCCCTCAACCAATTATTTTTTATTGCGCGCAACCGGTTCAGCGAGCTCGCTAAGTTGAGCAATCACAAAATTTTTAAAAACCGTATTAGTTCTCCATTTCCTTTCATTCCTCCTTTCTCAACTGGTGTAGGAACCGGCCAGGGTGGAGTTGCAAAGAAATAAAACAGAAGGAACAGAATACATACCTGACTAAGCTCATTTATGCCGACTTTCATCTCACAGATTAAGATGATTTTTTTCGCCATTACTTAGTTGCTCAGATCGAGTTTCAGGTCTCTTTGTAATGTTTGCACGTATTGCTTCTCGTTCCATTCCTTTCATTCTTGAATATTCGAGAACACCGAAAAACACAGTTCAGGCTCAATCGTATCTCTGAATAACTTCCTAAATTGAGTGAAGAAAAAATTTTAATACATTTTCCGTTATTTTATATTTTCAGGTGGGTCGCAGAACTTTTATTCTTCATAGGAGCTATCGTAATCGAACAGTTGGCCTCTGTCTTTTCCAACTTCACCAGTCTAAAAATGTAGCATTATATAAAGCAGAAACAGCTACAGTATGACATAAGATTCGAGTCTTTCTTCCTCTTAAACATATTCATGGAAATGTAATCGACCAAGCAAGTATGCTAGTCAGTTTTTCGAACGACAGATTCGATTGAGATAAACCGCAATAACATGCAAAATACGTAATTCACAGCCTAAGCAAAAGTATGCACTCTGTTCAATTCTGTGCGTTAATTTTTTTAGAATAGAAACGCTGCGATTTTGAGAGCAAAAATTTACCACGATAAAACATTAACTTCCACTTACTAGATTTTTTTCTAACATCTTGTATTCTTGACAGGTTGATAGATGAGTACTTCCGCAGTCTAGTGATTCATTTATTTATAGTATGGGGGGCAAGCCCAATAAACAAAAACGCTGCAAATTTTTTCGAAGGGGTTGGCTGTTCCTGGGACCGGGAGCATGTAGACTCAAAATTTAGTGGAAAATGATACCCCACACGCCTAGGTACCAGAAATCTCGAAAACCCACTTTTGAAATGGGTAGGTAGATACCCAATTTTACTCATAACCTCTTCCGGTGGACGCCAATGGTTCTACTACTATTCTACTACGACTATTCTTTTGGAGGAAATGGATTTCCGAGATTGCTGGCGATTTAGGCGAGTAGGGTATTTTTTTCCACTTTGTTTTGGACCCTGAATCGATTGGAATGGGTCTGGGACACGCACACCCGCTGTCATCCTCATTTTTCCCATGTTCGATATTTTCGGCGATTTAGGCGTGTGGAGTATCGTTTTCTACTAAATTTTGGACGCTGAATCGATTGAAATGAGTCTTCATGTTTCTGGAATAAACAACCCCTGTGATACAAATTGCAACGTTTCGATCTAGACACCTAGAAATGCCCAGATCCTATTTTATTATTTATAATTATTTTATGCATATTAAATATCCCATATTACAAGTATTATGAAGAACGGCGTACAGGAGGACGGAAGACGTTGAAGATTTTCTAGATCTAGCGACTGTTATTTTTCAAAGTCACCTACAACCCGATAGCACGTCTACATTGACCTTGCCCAATAGAAACCTCCCACTGCGGGAAAACAACCTTGAGTCCACATGGACATCAGTCAAATGTTAGATAACCTAGCCAGAGGGGTTTTACACTCATTGGATAACCTGAGTGTTTTTGTTTGATTTATTCCTTGAATAGAGTTCAATCATGCAAAAGGTCAATCTCTCCGATTTGGCCCAAAAAAATTTCCTGGGCGTTTCAAGTTGTCTAGATCAATATAAGCAAATATCCGTCCGCCGTCCGATTTTGGTATTAGAAGATATTTAAAATATGGAAAACTTACATTCGAAATGGGTAGATAACCAACCATTTTGACCCATAACCTCATCCAGAGGGCACCAATCGTTCCGAGACCCGTCTCATTGGATTCAGCGTCCAAAAGAAAATCATAACCCATAGGCATAGGTACCAGAAATCTCGAAAACACATATACAAAATCTGCAAATTCTTACACACGGGTTGGTTATTCCTCGAACCAGGCGCATGGAGACTAACTTGAACATCGGACCAGGCGCATGGAGATAAATTTCTTCAACATGGGGAAAATCGTTCTGGGACACTTTTCATTGGATTCAGCTTGCAGAATATAGTCGAAAATGATACCCCACACACCTAGATTGCATAAAATCTCAAGAATCCATTTTTCGAAATTCACATTTTGGCCCACCAGAAGAAGTTATCGGTCAAAATGGGGATTTTTCTACCCATTTCGAATGTGTGTTTTTTTTAGATTTCTGGTACCTTGGTGGGTAGGGTATCATTTTCCACTGAATTTCGAGCGCTGAATCGATTGATGTGAGTCCTTATGCTCCGTCCGAGGAATAACCAACTCCTGTGAAAGAATTTGTAACGTTTTATACTCACTTTCGCATGCTCCCATACCAACTAAAATCTCTCATACCTTTCCTAGGCGGTGTTACCTTGCTGGTAATAGCCCCCCTTCCTTTTTTTTCTATTAATTGTACCAAAAATCTTCCTGTAAATTGACGTGAAAAGCCCTCTACTGTACCTATTACTGGAATACTGCGGTCGGCCCCGATAGGTCCTGGACGATCGCCCGATCGAGCCTGACATCGGCAGCAGTGATCGGATAGTATCCTCAGTAAGTACATACTGGTGGTTTGACCTCGGCCAAATCTGAGCCCACCTTTCAGGAAGGATCAATCTTTAGGAGATCGTTGCCTCATCCTTCTTATATATGCAGTATAGGGCCACGCATCCAGTACATATAGGCATTCTGGATGGCCGTTGGCCTTTTCTTTCCCCGTCATATCAGTACAACATGCAGTCCAAAGTTCGGTCCGTCCAGTTATGGTACCGTTAGTTAGTTTTTTTTTTTTTTTTCATTACACGTCTTGTAGCAGTTCAACCTCCGTCAAGGAAGGCGGAAGCAACTCACTGAATCCCCACCTCTGTATCAGTCCGGTCTGTTCAAGGCAAACAATGTAAACCCCTTTACCGTTTCCCTGTCCGAAGGATCCGTGTCTCATCCATCGCCTTGGAAGTTTCCTGTTATCATGAGTATTTGGGAACGAATCTTAGAAAACCCGTCTAATATATGTATTGGATATCCCACAGCTTCCATTTTTCAAGAACTCGAAGTGCCAACCGTTCTCAAGCTTGTGGAGAGGGCCGCTATCTTCAAAATTTCAGAGACTTGAAATCGGGCAAAGTGGAAATTATTAGGCGTGTTCATTCAACGACAATGTTCAGTGCCCAGAATCTCACCTTTTAAGTACTTAAATGATGGCTTGTCCATTTTTTCAAAATCGTATCTTGCAGCTGAGTCATTTTTGGTTGGTTATTCTTTGAATAATCAACCTGTTTTCATGATAATGGTCAACCTCTCCGATTCGGCTCAAAAATTTTTTCTGAACGTTTCATGGAGTCTGGATCAAAAAAGGTCAATGTCCGTCCGCCATACGACGTACGCCGTCCATTGTCTGCGCCGTTTTTGGTAGTAGAAAATTTTCTAAAAAACTGAAATTTGGGTCAGGGGTCTGTTCCCGGCCAAGACGGGTCCTCGAAACTTTTCAGCCCGATCGGACCGAATTCGGGCGGGGTAGGGGTCAAAATGTGTTTTTTGAAAAATGGATTTTCGAGATTATGGGCAATCTAGGCGAGTAGGGTATCATTTTCCACTAAATTTTGGACGCTGAATCCAATAAAACGAGTCCCAAAACGATTGGCACCCACTGGAAGAAGTAATGGGTCAAATTGGGTATTTATTACCCATTTTGAATATGTGTTTTCGGGATTTCTGGTACCTAGGCGTGTGGGGTATAGTTTTCCACTAAATTTTGGACGCTGAATCCAATAAAATGGGTCCTAAAATGTGTCTGGGACCCGCCACACCCACTGTTTCCCCCATTCGAGGAATAACCAACCCGTGGTAATAATTTGCAGGGTTTTTTATTTCTATTCCCTCTTGCAACTCTTCTGGCAGCAACTCATCTGACAAGTTACGAAAGTACCTGCTGAACTCCTCCTTGAGGTTCTTCAAATGGTCAATTATCAAGTTTGTCAAAAGCGGTCCTTCAAAAACGTCCTCTAAACATGCTTCTTCTGAGACTGACACTACTTTGCTGAATGTTGAATAGTTCTGGGGTTCATTGACACTCAACGTATCCAAATTTGTAGTTTCTCAACGTACATCTTGATTGCATCCCGATATGTTACTATATTCTCAACAGTTCTGGGACCCGTGACCATTATTTTTGAAAAATGGATTTTCGAGATTTTTGGCGATTTAGGCGTGTGGGGTATCATTTCCCACTAAATGTTGGACGATGACCCGATCGGAATGAGTTCGGGACACTCCAAACACACCTGTGGCCGAGGAATAAACAACCCCTGTAATTTTTTTGTTGCAGGAATGCACGCTTGCGAAAAGAAAAGCTACCTATTCCTTCGACAAGAGCTCCCCGTCCGGTTGGCCAATATAATGAAAGAAATCCATCTCCTGCCCGTCAACCTGTTGTCCATGCCATCCGTTGTGCTCCTGGACAACATGTATTCCATGTCGTTTGATGAAATACTTCAGTTTGAAAAACTGGACGCTCGGCCGCAAACACTGGACAAGTTAGTTTGAAACCGACTATGGATAATTACGATGTTGGTGCTGTGAGTTTCATAATTATTGTTGATCTGACGTAACCTGACTTCACAAGTTGTCTGATTGATATCTATTTTTCTGAGGAGTGTACCTCGAGCCAAATATGTTTGCTTCTACTTATTTTCTTCGGTATGTCACGTCGGTACGTCCAGAAGTGAACTTGGTCCTAACGGAGTAAGAACACATGGTCGAAGTTCTGACGCTGAATTTCAAATTGGCTCTTTGAATTCGCTTGCCAACAGGGGAAATGAAGTCGTTGTGAGCGTTTATTTTCGTTTATGAATTTCCTGAGTACGAGCTCTCACTGGCGGCGGTTATCTGTGAGTATTTGGCTCAAGGTCGATCCCTCGCTCACGAAACGAGTTTTATATCATTTCAAGCGAGATTGCAAATCGAGGCAAAGTTCGTCCTCAAAGATTGCGAGTATCGTGCCTGATTTGGGATAATTTTTCAGTCAAATCAGTCAGTAAAAACCCCAAGGTACCATTTTTACTCAGTAGATTTACCCACATTCAACTCGCGATCACTGGAAAATTGTGTTTAGCTTTGTTTTTACTGCATTCGTCTGTTAAAACTACATTGGAAATCTAATTATTTGAAAAGTTTCCAACCAGAACCAACTAAATTTCTGAATCAAGACATTAGCCACCATTTTTTCTGATGGACGCTAGTTTCCCTTTTGTAGAATTGAGTTTGTCTGACTGTTAGTTGTCAAATTCTTTTCCCATCGTACTAGGGGTTATCTATATTAATTATTTTCTTTCTTGAAGTTAATATAATAATCACTTATCATCATGTAAGTATGAATTTAATTTTTTTTAAATATTTTGTTGTAGATACGGTTTATTAATTTCACTAAATTCATTGAATGGAGTGAACTTTATCACCCAAGCCAATTATTTTTGGTAAAAATTACTGCTCTTTCTCTAAAATTGATATTTGATTTGATTTTTTTTCTTAGTCGAAATTGTTGTTTAATTTCATAACCAACTTGAAAATAATATTTTGTGAGCTCATTGTCATCTTTGAAATATTATGTTCCCCGCAGGTTTTGCGACGCTCTTATTAAAATCAGGAACCGACACACGAATGTCGTTCAAACTATGGCTCAAGGTGTCATGGAGCTGAAAGATTCCTACAACATCGACGGGCAGACCGAACACAGCATACAGTATTTCCTCGACAGGTTCTACATGTCTCGGATCTCTATACGAATGCTCATCAACCAACATAGTTAGTAAATTGATCTATCTAATTGATCTTGTTCGAATGCCAGCTTTCGTCAACTCGGACATTAACAAAGCTCTCCCCTTCCCGATGGGTGATTGATTACTAACGGTTGGTTTTAGTAGGTGATAATGTCGTTTACTTTGCTATCCTTTGCTCCAAAAAGTAGAAAAAACCAACTCTGACCAACTGATTCTATAAGTAAATCATCCCCTGAAGTTTGGTGGTATTTACCTTTGGGCACGTTGTATGTCAAAACTAAGTCCTACGCTACTTGAGTCTAAAAACAAAATACCAAAATAACAATGCCTGCTTTCAACGCTGTCTCTAATTGCAGCGCTTCTGTTTGGAAATGAACTGGATGCTGGACGGTCAGACCGGATGAGCCACATCGGCTGCATAGACCCCAACTGCCTGCTGGTGGGGGTGGTGCACGACGCCTACGAGAACGCATCCTTCCTCTGTGATCGCTACTACTTGGCTTCACCTGCTCTCGAGGTCACCGAATACAACAGTTAGTTTAGTACTCAAATCGAATCTTTGTTAATTTGTCCGACTCATTCAGGTTGAACTGTAACCCGTCGTTTTCACCTAACGGGCTAGGGATCCTAAAATTGACCTAGGCGAATAATTAGTGGGAAATTAAAGGCTTTTACTTACCGTCAGGAATGTCTGCAAACGGTAGGTCAAGGACGTCAAGTACACCTGAAGAGTATTCTAGGTTGTCCAAATATGTACACCAGAATTTACCAAGCTCTGAGGAATGGGGTTTCGTGATCGAAAGGACAAGGATTCAATAATGACTTATAATAAACGCAAATTGACAGAAATACAAAATACGGAATGTCTCGGCCGAGAAGGATATTGATTTAGACGTAACTTAATTATTGGTTAGGCAAAGGTGAAGGGCTGAAGGCCAAATGAATTTACGGGGTAGCTGAAGGCTCAAGAATGTTGAATTGAACAGAACGGTAAAATGAAAGTGATTTGTTAGTGTCCTCCCCTAATCCCTTTCTCTTTTCTCTAACGTACGACAGACAAAATGCAAAATAATACGGTTACAATATACAACTCTACGATCAGCTTTCTGGTGACTAAATGTCAGGGCTTGGGCCAGATTTAGAAGATTAGACTTTCGCGTTGCGAGGCAGAGGTATTTCACCACTTACGTGTACCAACTTCTTGGGATGGAGACCACAGGGTGATGTTCTCTTCACGAGATAGAGGTATTTTGCCACTTACGTGTACCAACTCCTTAGGATGGAGACAACAGGGTGATGTTCTCTTCACGAGATAGAGGTATTTCGCCACTTACGTGTACCAACTCCTTGGTATGGAGACAACAGGGTGATATTCTCTTCGCTGCTCGGCTTCGGTCAGGGGAACGCCGTCCAGGCCAGAGGAGGCGAGGCTCTTTCCGACGGAGGTCCGACGACTGGTGGTGCATGGGGAACCTGGTCTATTTGCTGTCGATTGGGCGCGAACGAATCAACACTCGGGTCCAACGGGGGATTTTCAGTTCGTATAAGGGCCCACTGTTACGGGAGAGGAATTGGCTGATCTCCCAATTCCCGAGTTCTCACCCTGAAGGAACGACGATACACTGTTCCCTTCAGGTCACGTCCACAACACTGGCTTCACAAGGGGGTTGATTTGCTTCGCTCCGGTTGCTTCGCTTCGGTTGCTTCGCTTCGGTTGTTTCGCTTCGGTTGTTTCGCTTCGGTTGTTCCGCTTCGGTTGTTTCGCTTCGGTTGTTTCGCTTTGGTTGTTTCGCTTTGGTTGTTTCGCTTTGGTTGTTTCGCTTCGGTTGTTTCGCTTCGGTTGTTTCGCTTCGGTTGTTCCGCTTCGGTTGTTTCGCTTCGGTTGTTTCGCTTTGGTTGTTTCGCTTCGGTTGTTCCGCTTCGGTTGTTCCGCTTCGGTTGTTTTGCTTTGGTTGTTTTGCTTTGGTTGTTTCGCTTCGGTTGTTCCGCTTCGGTTGTTCCGCCCCGCCCCTGCCCCAATAACGAGGGCCCCCCACAAATGTGGAATGGGAAGGTTTGATTGAACAAAAGGCAAACCAGTTCAAACATGTCAACGCTCTGTTTGCTGTCTTACCGATCTACAATGTTTATCAATTAATTAGTTAACTCAGCACATTGACCTTTTCATTTCACTTTCAGTAATGAATGAGGATACAATCAACATTTGATTTTGATGGGTTACAAAAACTATTTTTACAAAAATGTTGGGTGGACCCTAGATCGAACCTAGATAAGAATGTCCCGCGGTACCGTCAATGTGACCACTAAAAGTTGTAGGGTCCATAATTATATGTTCTTAAGTGTCCGTTGATTGAGTTGGACCAACCTCCACAGTCCACTAGTGTTGCTACTGTTGAGTTCAAATTCTAATTTTGGAGATTCGTCAAACTTGGGGCATACCTACCAAACTCTGTGACATGTGAGCGCCTTTTTTCCGAGGCAGGAGCGGTGGGGACTCCTCTCAGGAACGTTGTTGTTGTTTCAAGTTTAGAAAATCTATCTTGATTACCTTCATTATTATACCTAGGCACAATCTAATTCATACAAAAACACACACAAGAAGCACTCATTGAAATATTCCTTTAATATCAGCAAACCTGAATTTTTAATCCATCACATGTTAACTGTTAATTTGTAATATCGATATTTAGCTATATTGCAACGTCATTGGCCGTTCAATCAAACTAACTGGATTAGTGTGGATGTTAGAGGTCAGGGTAGTCAACGTTCAAAGGCTGAAATCCGTAGCCTCTACTGTTGGGATCATTTAGAAGATCATTGCCTGCCTTGTGTTCAAACGCCAATTTCTCTAATACTCACATAGTTTATGTACAAGATAAAATTAGTTCTGACCGCGACTGGTTATTACTTTTGCTGATACCAAGTAGGTCATGCTAGCCTAGTCGACCCGCAATGACCTTGACCTGTGGTATCAGCAAATTTGAATATTCATTCGGAGAACGAGCCCCCAAACAATATAAAGGGGTTGGAAAGCGGTGCCATTCAACCAACGATGAAAGGGAAAACCGCTTCGAGAACTATTTGTGTTATGACATCATCTTTATTTTACAACTTCCCACGTAAAATGAGTGTATAAAATGGTCACATACTTTTCTCAGAAATGAACAAAACGTTTGTTCTCGCGCTGAGATCACTTCGAGACCCAATATGGTTCCCACATAGTCACACCGAGTTCCCCTGAACAACGGGTTTTCTTTAGTTGAAGGAGGAATTGTCCTTGGTCCACCACCCTTAAGTTAATGCTCGTGTCCCTCATTAGTTGCTCGTAACAACGAATTTTACTAAAGTGCTGCATTTGAAAATACGACGTTAACTCTCAAATCGCATCACACATCTGCAGAAAGAAATCACGTTAATACCTCTTTAGCCGCTTCATTCATATAATTCTGCAAATATTTATTCTTTCAACCACTGGGCATATCGAGTGTTTATATTTTCTCAACAACATTCTTGAAGGGTTATCGCGTGGCCCCGTTGAAGTCAGATAATAGGTAGCGTTATGTCAGCGTAAAATCGCCACTTCCGACCTCTGATGTTTTTCTCTCAACTACCTCCAATCAAAGGTGTTATTCATCAAATTCTCATTCAATTGGTTGAACCGCTCCTTAAAGACTTTGTCTAGTGTGTAATCAGACAGGACCTTTTTGAAAGATGTCTACTGTGAGAGATGGATGTCCTGTGAGGTTATTGGTTGAACGATATCCTAGCGTGTATCTGGTGGTTGCGCCCTCTCTCCAGCTAATTCGCTGCCTGGTTGGCCCCAGGAGGGATAACGAATGAATGAATGAAAACATGCTTCATCTGAACTCATGGCGGTAGTTACCTTACATGAATAATACATTTAATTATCATGGTCGCAAAGGCCGTCTGAAAAAAAAAAAACAGAACATGATGTAAAATATAATAATCGCAAACAAGAGAAGAAACTATCAAAAACCTAGATGAAATATATATTATGTATCGATAACAGTGATTAATTAATCATTATAAATAGGTATACCAAAATAATCTAATTATTGAAACTGAAATCAATCGAGGTTTTACTTCTCAAATCCATTGCATCTGTACAATAGGTACTTTACCAGACCAATACTTACACACTTAATGAACCTGAGATAATCCTCCCAACCAAAATAGGACCCAAATACTGCATCAAACCATATTGGGGGGAAGGAGGGGGGAGTCAAAATGTATTTTTCGAAAAATGGATTTTAAGATTATTGGCGATCCAAGCGTGTGGAGAATCTGACCCAGGACCTCGAATTTTAGAAGGTGCCGAGAGTTCTAAAAGTGGCTGAAACCCTAACGACGAATGATTTTACATTTCTCTGTTCCAGAGCTGGCGGAAGGAACGGCAATAAGAATCAACTACGTGCCATCTCATCTGTATCACATGCTTTTTGAATTATTCAAGAATTCCATGCGAGCCGTTATGGAGCACCACCAGGACGCTTTCCCCCCAATCCAAGTGTATGTCGTCAAGGGCCAAGAGGATATTTGCATCAAGGTTGGTCATTTTGGAAATGTTTGGTCTCCTTCAAGAATATAAAGATTGAAGAGAGGCGTAATGTCCAGACTTGGAGCGTCCAAAGACTTTTTTTTGTTAGGTAAATTTTGTGTTAAAGGTGACAAGAACATGTTACATGTTTGTTTTAGTTGGAAAACATTGGTAAATTATCCGGCATTCCAAATTTAAATGGTTTTTTAATTCAAAATAGGTTTCGGACAAAGGAGGCGGAATTCCCAGAAGTCAGACGGATCTCCTCTTCCAGTATATGTACTCGACTGCACCTCAGCCTCCACATTCACCAGACCCTCACACAGTACCTCTCGCAGGTAACTAGGTTTTGTTTGGCATAAAATGTGAATTAATGAATAACAAATAACTATTTACTGTTAAACACATTATAGGTATAAGATGGAAAGAAGAAAAATCAAATCATTAAAATTTTACAGGAAAAGAAAGAAAGATTAATTCCTTCCAGAAAAATATATTTAAGGAAATTGAGGAACTAGGAATAGGTATATCTTCTGCTCATAATAAAATTACGTACTAGGTACAGGTACTTTTTAGAGAAATGAATAATATACTTTCTGATGCAAATAAGATGGTAATTGGCAAAATAGGTAGGTCATAAGGTTGGAAAAATTAATCAAAATTTGAATAAATCGTCCGTAGAAGTAAACAAGACTTTTTTTTACAAGGATGGCGCAACCATGCGCATTGTTAAGTTGCAATAACCTAATTATTTTAAATGGAAACCCCCATTTTTTATTACTGATTCGGATTCTACCCAAAATGTTATGAAAATGTGATCCCACAATCAGTTTTTAATATTGCGCGCAACCTGTTCAGCGAGCACGCAAAGTTACGCAACCCCAAAATTGTCAAATAGTGGAACGTGAAAATAGGAGATTGAAAGATAAACTTCAAGAAGAAGATCACTTCTTCAGTTATGAACTAAAAAATCATCTTAATCTGAGAGATAAAAGTCGGCATAAATGAGCTGCCGATATTCCAAAAAAATTTGAGTCCAATGAAGAAACAAAAATAGCATCACGTGGATCAGCGATAAAAAAAAGAAGAAAATTCATGTGCCACACTGGAATTCACCATCATCCACTATTTGACAATAAAAGGGGTTGGGCAACTTTGCGTGCTTGCTGAACCGGTCGCGCACAATAATAATTTAAAGAAAAATCTTTTTCGAATAAGATGTTCATGAAATTTTGGGTAGTATCCGAATCTGATATAAAATATGTAGTTTCCCTCATTGGACCACTCAAATTGTTTTTATGTTTTACGAGTTTTTCGGTACACGAGAGTATTTAGCTGAAGTCACGTCATTTTTCCAGGCTATGGTTATGGGCTTCCCATCTCACGGCTATACGCGAGGTACTTTCATGGAGAACTAAGCCTCCAAAGCTGCGACGGTCTTGGGACGGACGCTATCATCTATATGAAGGTAAATAAGTGATCAGCCAAGTACCTAGGACGTGTTGATTGAAGGGACCCGCCTGTTTATTGCCATTCTGGCTGATTAGCCGACCATATACGTTCTTTCATCTCCAAAATCGCTGCGTCTCGAGAATCGTTCCGAAAAGCGCGTCAGTGAACATCTGGACGTGCCATGATAATTCGGGGAGGTATTCAGGTAGGGTTGCCATACGTCGTTGGTCCGGTTTACCCATCAATCGTACGAGTAGGAAGTAATGAGCTGGAGTATTTTTTTAAAATCACGGGTGAGTAGCAGTCTATGTCCTATGGCCGTTGACTATGCGAGCTTTCATTAGCCAATACATACCAATCTACGAACGCGTATTACTTATACGTCATCCCTGGCCATAATGCGAACGTTGACAGAATTTTTTCCCAAGTGGTTACGCAGTGGACTAAGGAATGCAATCACCGTCACGTCAAAACAGTCGAAAGCCATCGTTTAGTGCTTCCTACAAATATGTTATGGGGAAACCGGCAGCTGAAGCAGCTGATGAAAACCGAAAAATGTATGAATACTTGAATGCAAAATGTGAAGAATAATAAAAATAATATTCTATGTACCTGTCAAATTTAAATAAGATATGCATTTTATTACTTAATGATGATACAATTATTATTACTTTTGTTATTTCATTTTTTACTTCGTGAGAAATAAAAATAGTGCATTATGACATTTATTATTATTTTTAATTAGTAAGGTAGGTGCTCTTAGGTTCCAAGGGCAACATTCTTGCACTCAGCGTGGAACACTGAATATTTCAATATTCTTGAGGTTTGATTTATGTCCCGGTCAGCACCTGGACTTATGGCAACCCTACACAAAAGGGACGATGTTAACATCCCTCGTGGTTCGCCCCACTGTCACCCCCTGGGTTATCGGGCTGCGTTTCGCTTTTCGATTTTGCATTGTTTTTGTAAATCATGATAAATATTTGATCAACGACGGAGTTTATATTGACTTACCGCGATCATCATGGAAGGCTAAGTTGTGCCTTTCTTCTTCAAGCGAGGACGAAGAAAACTTAACAGTTCTTCGAAAGACGACAAATCCAATCTCAAATAATTTTTTTAAATCGTCGGGATTATTATACCAGTTTTTCCGCAATAATTGCATAATATGTTCATATTTGGCTCGGCAAGCCAGCACTTTTTCTGTCACACTTTTTTTTTTTTTAATCCGATTTACTCTGCAGGCTGTAGGCACAGTCAAAAGAACTGACGTCAGTATCACTCAGGCCTATCAGCCAACATAAAACCTTCAGATACTGCATAGAAACTTGCTCGCTGACTACACTGAATCATCTGGACATTTCCTTGCCAATTTCCAAAGTGATGGCGCGCAATCCCACATGGCACGATTTCCGGAGGTTTCAACCCACGCACGAACGTTTATCCCTTAAGCCCCTTTTACACTGCCCGAACGTCCTCGAGCACCGAGCATCCAGCATTCGTGATCGTTGCTCGCCGGTTTTCAACGAGCACGAACGCAAAAGGACCCACCGTTTACACTGCCCGAGCTTTCCTGACGATCAGTTGCTCGTGAGCATTCACTGTGAATGTGGAGAGATGTCACCCGCGTTGTCGAGAGTTGCGGTAACCGCTGCATCAATTGTTAATCTAGATTGCCTAGAAAAGGAAAATCGCAAAAGAAAAAGACGCCGCATGTGGGAGTCTTCGTTTTTGCGAGAAAAAAAAAAATTATTCCTCATTGCTGAAGGACTTGAAGGAGGATGACAGTGGGCTCTTCAACAATTTCAGTCGCATGTCACATGAAGACTTCACCTTCATACTACCTAGTACAATATATGACGGAAAGGAAATTTATTCACCCAAGCCAATACGGTTTCCAGTCGGGGAAAAGTACGCAAGACGCAATCCTTCATTTGCATGAGACGATCCTTTCAAATCTCGATAAAGGCAAAAAGGTGTTAACCGTATTTAAAGATTTTTCAAAAGCATTTGACACTGTGTCGCATGGGACTCTTGTCGAAACCCTCATTAAACATGGATTTCATGGGACCTTTGTACTATGGATAAGGAGCTACCTTGACAACAGGGAGCAACAGGTGAAAGTGGATAATGAAATTAGTGATGTTTGTAAAATCTCCTGTGGAATCCCGCAGGGAACCGTGCTAAGTGCAATTTTGTACCTAATATATGTAAATGATATATTCAAGATTGATATTGACGGTGACTTGGTCTCATTTGCTGATGACACGGCGCTAATAATTACAGGAGAGACATGGCAAGAAATTGTTTATAAAGCAGCACAAAGTATGAAAAAGCTAACGCATTGGTATAACTTACAAAATCTTAATCTCAATTACAGGAAAACGAACTTTGTTACCTTCGCTTTAAAGACTAACAACATCCCCGAACTTGACAAAATTGTATGTCATAAAGGGGATTGTTGTGAATTAGGGTGTGATTGCCCCAATATTGAGAGGGTTGAATATACGAAATATCTAGGTGTCATTATTGACCAAACTCTGTCGTGGGAGCATCATACCAATTCAATCAATTCTAAGCTTAGGAAAATAATACCTACCTGTTCTGCTGGAAATACGTAACTTCATGTCAGACAAAAAAAAAACAAACATTGGTTTATAACGCACTAATTCAATCTCAACTGCTATATGGTGTAATAATATGGGGGTTTGCACATGATAATAAATTAAACAAAATTTTAATTACGCAAAAACTTCTAATCAAAATACTCTTCAAAAAGCCCCTCAGGTTTTCCTCGGATTTGCTATTTAAAGTCACACAAATTCTTAAATTCAAGAGTCTGTTTGAGAAAACCACTCTGATTGTAATGTACAAAAATTACCTAACGAACAGTATTAATATTGTGAAAAGTACGAATAGAGTCGCAAGCAAATTGGCTTTAGAAATACCCAGGCGATTCACGTCGGCGGGTCAGAGATCCTTCTTTTACCTAGGTGTTCAGATGTTTAATAAATATAAATTCGAAAATAAAACGCAGCCTGTCTCTTTAAAAAAATTCAAATTAGAAATCAAAAACAAATTTAGGTTCTTACAATCTCGGACAATTTGTTTACAGTATGTTCCAGGTTAGAAAGTATTGAAAATCCTAACATATGTAAACTCTGAGGAATGTCTCGGAGAAGGGCCGTGTCTTGTGATAGAGTACATCTCTGTCATTATCTTTACTTCAACTGCTCGTATAGGTGGATCTTTAATTAATTATTTTTCTGGCCCTTGAGGTGCAGATTTCATTTATTTCTCAAGTAACATTAATTTGACATGTAAAATATATATTAATTAGGGACAATTTTAGGAGCGGAAGTATAATGCGGTTTTGTCTTACTAATAAAATGTAACACTGCAACTCCAACCCCAGCACAAGTTTTCTTACAGGGGTTGTAGCATTTGATAATTGTAATGTGATTGTGTTCTGTATATAGTTATGAATAAATGCATTATTTGAAAAAAAAAAAAAAATACTGCACAAAATAGAAGGCAACATCTCCAAAACCGACACGAACTTCCGCGAGAGCGTTCCTTCAGCAGTTCGGTTGGCAATAACACTTCGATTTTTACTTCAACGTCTGGGCGAGAACTAGATTCGGCGAACCGAAGGTCCGGTGTGTTTACACTGAGGGAGCGTCGAACGAGCATCCCTTTGATGATTCGCCGGAATACCGACATCGGGTGGATCAGCCTCGAGCACGAACTAGCCTTTGGCACGAACCTTGCTCGGCTCGAAGCGACTGTTTACACTGCGCGAGCCTCGAACGAATGCTCCCTCGTGACCCTTGCTCGCGGCAAATGCTCGGGCAGTGTAAATGGGGCTTTACAAGATAACGCGCCGCACAAAATCACTTATAAAATAAAAGTGTGTGTATGACCTCACGGGGCATTCGCTTCCCATTCTTGCCCCTCACGATTCCCTCTACGAATCCTCCCCCGTTTCCGTGTGACACGATTTTTGGGAAGGTTATTTTTATTATTATTATTATTATTTTTTTTTTTTTTCACCGCGCTTTCCTTTCCCGTTTTGGTTGGTTATTCCTTGAATAATCAACCTATGTTTTCATGCAAATGGTCAACCTCTCCGATTCGGCTCAAAATTTTTTTCTGGACGTTTCATGGTGTCTAGATCAAAAAAGGTCAATGTCCGTCCGCCGTCCACGCCGTTTTTGGTAGTAGACAATTTTCTAAATATCTGAAATTTGGGTCAGGGGTCTGTAACCGGCCTGGGACGGTCCTCCAAGCTTTTCAGCCCGATCGGACCAAATTTGGGTGGGGTAGGGGTCAAAATGTGTTTTTTGAAAAATGGATTTTCGAGATTTTGGGCGATCTAGGCGAGTGGGGTATCATTTTCCACTAAAAACCGGACGCTGAATCAAATGAAATGGGTCTCAGGACGATTGGCACCCACTGGAAGAAGTTATGGGTCAAATTGGGTATATATTACCCATTTTGAATATGTGTTTTTGAGATTTCTGGAACCTAGGCGTGTGGGGTATCATTTTCCGCTAAATCTTGGAAGCTGAATCCAATGAAGTGGGTCTCAGGGCGATTGGCACCCACTGGAAGAAGTTATGGGTCAAATTGGGTATACATCACCCATTTTAAATATGTGTTTATGAGATTTCTGGTACCTGGGCGTGTGGGGTATCATTTTCCACTAAATCGATTGGAATGGGTCTGGGACCCGCCGCACCCACCATTTTCCCCATTTCCCCCATGTTAAATATGTGTTTATGCGATTTCTGGTACCTGGGCGTGTAGGGTATCATTTTCCACTAAATCATGGACACTGAATCGATTGGAATGGGTCTGGGACCCGCCGCACCCACTGTTTCCCCAATTTCCCCCATGTTGAAGAAATGAGTCTCCATGCGTCTGGTCCGAGGAATAACCAACCCGTGTGTAAGAATTTGCAGCGTTTTTTTCTTCCACGTGCCAAAATTATTGAGGTGAAAAAACGTGTGTGTATGGGCAGCTATTGAGCAATTCTCCTCTGATTCAGTGTCCGACCTTGCGTTATCTCCTCCACCTGGTTTTCCCCTCTCCTTATACATGTTGATAAATGGTTATCCTTGCCCGAGTTCCTTTAATGGGAGAATCGTAGCGAGCGGTACGTAAGCGATAAGACCCCTCTATCCTGTAACATGTTATTTACCTTTTTCTCTCCCGTTTTGATCCTTTGCTTCAGGCACTCAGCGCGGAGGCCAACGAGATGCTGCCCATTTTCAACAAAACCTCATCCAAAGCCTACAAAACCTCAGTCCCAATGGGCGACTGGAGCTCGCAAGGGGCGCCACTTCGTCATATGTCCACCCGCTGACATTTGGCCTCTGACGACGACGGCATCGTCATCTGATAAACGAACCAATTCGCACCCCCTCCGCCTCCGGACTACAGAATTTTAACACAAGTGTTGATATCTGTTTCAGAGTAGGCGTAACGACCTAGTTTTGTGGCAATATTTAGTTATTATCGTATCTGTGGTTGTTGTAAATAATTGACTCTATTTTTAAGACAGTTCGGCGTAAGAAAAAGTAGGGGGAAAATGACCTTGTCTCATTTTTTTCTTATAGTTATTGACCAGTGTTATGTTTTTATAAGCGAGAGTACCAACCTACCCATATCTTCATATATCATGTTATCAAACGATGTTGTACATATTTGTCACTAGGCATGTTGGTACATAATATAAACGGTAGACTGAAAATTTGTGCGGCGTTGCTATAAAATCCATCACCGAGACACTTTGCTCGTTTCATCAATCTTTCCTAGGACCTCCTGACGGACCTCCATCTCATCACCAACGACCTGGTGAAAATGTGAATCTTAATTTACTCGGAAGATGAGAATGATTTATTCTACTCCTCTTTATAATCCAGCTTACTGGGTTAATAGCGGTCAAGATTGGTTGGCTCTTTTGTATCCTTCCTTCGTTCATCGTAGGACCCATGTGGCTGGACGGCGCCTACAGCCTTTTAATATGGGCACAACCAGCTCCATTATTAAATAATCCTAATTGAATCTGCTCATTTCGTGATGCTTGTAGCTCCTGATGGTCTTACTAACAGTCCTACCGTACGAATAGGTTTACAGTGAAATATATACATGGCGTTAACCACGCCCACGCCCGCGCCATGGTTAGTAGCCATCAACGGGTTGATTCTACAAGTCATTTGCAACAAAAAGAGTCTTGAAGACTTCTTTTTAGAGGCATCGATTCAGAGTCATTCACGATTTTTTTCGTGTTTTCGACCTGACGTTAATGAAGTGGCCATAACTCCCTAAATTCAGAGGATGATCTCAAATCTCAGTACACCGTTGGAAAGAGCGTCAAATTTACTTTCTGACGTGTCCCTCAACGTTTCGAATGAATGTGACCTGGTATTCACTATGTCAGCCTAAATTAGGAAATTAATGAAAACGCGAAGCCTTGCCGACATTCAGCTGGGTAAAGAAAACCATTTCTTCAGAAAAATTTTATGAAATAGTTTCTTTGTCGGCACTTACCTTTCAAGTTCGTGGAACTCTATACATTCATGAGAATATTACGATTTTGGTAAAAATTTTCTCGTTTTTTTCCTCGTCATTTTCACCCTTAAATTATGTCACAAAAATAAAATTGTATATACCGTTGGAAAGATGGCATTCTAGGGAAATATTTCCACAAATGAAGGCTGGAATTTTCCTGGGAAAAGGTTTCCTTTACCCGGCTGAAAGTCAATACGAGGCCTTGATAGTTGTCCAGATGTGTACTCAGATTTGAGATTATCTTGTGGACTAAGGAAGTTAAGACAGTTTTAGTGACGTTAGGTCAAACACAAAAGAAAAAAATCTTAAATCGTGAATAACTCGGAAACTATGCTCTAAAGAGAAATGTCCTCAAGACACTTTTTGTTGAAATGAGTTGTAGAATCGACCTACTTAAAGCTGCTAACCTTATAGGTTAACACCCTGTATATACCTAATAGGATTAGGTGGCTCACTATTCTGTTAATACGAGTAGAAGGGCAGATTGCTATTCTGCAGACAGTTTGGATTATGTATAAGGGTTTTTAGAAAGCAGGAATGAGGGGAGTATTCAAAATTGTATTTCCGTCAATCAAGGTTGGTGACGGGTAGAACTGCTACTGGTTTCTTCCCCAGATGCCAATGCACGAAGGCTGACAGAAGAAAATGCCGGACATACAATAAAAGAAATATTTATTTACATAGGACAAATAGGTACTATACTGTTACAACTATTTTGAAAAGTACATTTTTAACGACAAATAAAACTTCTCAACGATTCTTGACCCAAATGCGAACGATAAAAATTGGTTTCGTTTCTCTCACGTATAAAAAATTCTTTACAATCAACGAGTAAACCTACGACCAAGTCTCTCCAGAGACGATTAATGCACAAGATAATACAAGCTGAAAGACAGTCTATTACCTATAAAGTTGATCACAAAATAACGTTAATTCCTGATGACGCGATGCAGTAGACGTGAAAGAATAGGTTTGTTGAGTTTTGCGGGAAGAAATTAAAATGTCATGGAAATACAATGAAAATAAATCTCTAGAAGGTGAGTAGTGTTATTAACATTCCATTCTAATTTCAATGAAAGACCTCACCACCGGTGCCTTAATTTGTATTCTCTTTCGAAAAACGTGAACCCCTTCATCTTGTTCAATCTGCTGACTAATCATTCAACAATCGAGTGGCTATTATTTTCTCGCAATCGAGGTTAGTTAGGATTTAAATATCCAGAACGCTCTTCCTCATACAGGGTGTCGCATAAGTAGTCTCCCCTATCTAAAATCGTCCATGTGGGAGTGAAAAAAAAAAAAAAATATTTTTTTGCAAGAATCTCAAATATCATATTAGCGCACCCCACGCAAGTGACACTAACTTTCTTATTTTAAATGGGAACCCAAATTTAGGATGGTTATTCATGCAAAAAGTCAATCTTACCGATTCGGCCGAAAAGCAAATGCCCGTCTGCTGTAATTTGTAGTAGACAATTTTTTTTTTAAATCTGAAATTTGGGTCAGGGACCCGTTTCTAGCTTTAGTTGGTCCTCAAAACATTTTAGCCCAATCGGACCTAATTGGGGGAGAGGGGGGGGGGGGGTCAAAATGTGTACTTTGGCGAGCTAGGCATGGGGTATTATTTTCGACTACATTTGGATGTTGAATGAATGAGACGGGTCCCGGAACAATTGACGCCCACTGGAAGAGGGTATGGGTCAAAATGAGTTGGGCTTCTCAACGACAGCCAACAATATTTTGTTAAGAAGTTCTTCAAATAGCTTAGACATCACAGGCAGCAATGAAATCAACCGGTAAGACGCCAGCTGCTCTGATAGCTTTCCAGGTTTTGAATCATTATTACCTCAGCAATCTTCCAGAGCTGGGGTACGTAGTACTGGACTTTCGGCGATCTAGGCGTGTGGGGTATCATTTTCCACTAAATTTGGATCCTGAATCGATTGGAATGAGTCCCCATGCTCCTGGTCCGAGGAATGACCCCTGCGAAAGCATTTGCAACGTTTTTATCGCAGATTTGGATTCTACCCAAAATGTAATGTATGGGTATAGAACTTTTTGGAATTAAACTCCTCAAATAATAATAATTGAAAAAAAAAAAAAAAGACACCCTAACAATCACTTCAGCGTTTTTACGAAATGCAGATTTGAACAAACTTGATCAAATGGCAGGAAACAACTGGGTTTTGTCGCTGAGTCGATGAAGGAGAGAACGAGGTCGATTCTGTAAATCGCTGATGTACTTCCGGATATCCAACATTGTGGCGTCCTTTAAAATACTATATATTCCAGATGAGGTTTAACTCTTAGTCCTTTGCACAACTCATTCCTCAGGAGTTCTGGAGGACTTGATGTGTGTTCGGACGGGTGGCGTGACCACTGATCATCGATGAAGGATAATGGGGGGAAATTTAATGGTATCGCGAAAGTAACGGCACGGATAGGGATAAGGCTGATGATGGTCTTACGGAAAGGACATCTGTGGCCCTTATTTAATTTGAGAAGTGAACACTTGTCACGGTTGTACGATTAGGACCGACGCTGGAGGAATCATGGTTTTCGCAAAGGTTACAAGGTTTCTCTCTGGCTTCTCAAAACAAGGACGAACTCAGCAGACTCGCGTACTCCGCTGCACCTTCCGAACCGGAAATTTGCCGTACATAGATATGTCAAATTCCTAAACAAGACCATGAGGTAGATGACAGCAATGCACTTTTCATCGCTCATGTCCTTCATAGAAAGTAAGACGACTCATTTTCAAAATGACTGTCACTGGCTGGTAGTCAGCTGAATTCTTCCTGCTCAACGCATGACGTGCTCTCGAGCCCGAAACAATGCGATCCCGTCGAAACCGTAGACGACTCCCAATAACTGCCAGACGAGTATGGAGCGACCTAATCGGATGGTGCGGTCACGTAACATTACAGGATGGCACAACAGCGGCAATATCTTTGTCGGGCACCTCCACTCGACGGAGGCGGTGTTACGGGAGCGAAGTACGCGTGCACTTTTATGTTCGGCAAGTGATTCTGAAAAAGAAGAAGGCTTGAAGGTTTGTAATCGAATACACAATATGATAAAACAACGTATTATCATCACTGATAAGAGTATTAATGGGGGAAAAAGATCAGAACCCCAATAAAAGAAATATTTTGGGAATTTAGGGTCTTAATAATCAGAGAGCTCAATGATAGAATGCAAATTATAAAAACAAAGAGAAAATGAAGGGCAGGTTGCAGATTAATGAAGGTGGTTCAAAGTGGGTGTATGGAGATTATTGAAAATCTCTCTCAATTGAACATCAAGTGGTAAGCGAGGTCTGTTTTATTGAGGTAGCTAACTCTTCAATGGCATACGTAAGGTAAATTGGAGATAGTGAGAAGTTTAAGAGCAAATTAAAAATGTACGCATATGCAAACATAGGTGGAAGGTAGGTTATAGGCAATAACATAGAGGGTTCAAGCAATGTTAATAAATGGAAAAGTCGGCTATACAACGGTGTGGAATGTTGAATACGTGACAGGTAATTGTAAGCACGCTATAAGCATCCATTAGATGAAACGATGTAAGACTCCTCCCCTCAGCACGAGGGTTTCTTACATTACAAAATAATAAATTAATGTATTAAAAAATATTACAATAATAATTCTGATTGGGACTGAATCATATCGTTGGCTTTTTAATTGAGCACGCCAACGGCTCATCTTGCTTTACAGAGGAGCATCAATAGTAGCATCTAAATCTAATACGTCAAGAATAAAGTAAATAAAAGTTTAAGACCGCTTGGAGCTGGATGACGAACAACAAACACACGTCTAGGATAATGCATCCGCACACTTAAAAACGTGAATGGTGGAAGTTGTGGAATAAAAGTTCCGCATAATATCGTTGATATTCGTACTTTTGGCTGGTTATTCCTTGAATGATCAACCTATGTTTTCATGCAAAAGTTTAAACTCCGATTTTGCTCCAATTTTTTTCTGGACTATATCAAAAACGCTGCAAATTCTTTCACACGGATTGGTTATTTTTTGGACCAGGCGTACGGAGACTCATTTCTTCAACATGGGAGAAACAGTGTGTGTGGCGGGTCCCGGACCCATTCCAATCGATTCAGGGTCCAAAATTTAATGGGAAATGATACCCCACACGCCTAGGTACCAGTAATCCCGAAAACACATATTCAAAATGGGTAATAAATACCCTTGACCCATAACTTCTTCCAGTGGGTGCCAATCGTTCTGGGGCCCATTTCATTGGATTCAGCGTCCAAAACCTAGTGGAAAATGATACCCCACTCGCCAAGATCGCCCAAAATCTCGGAAATCCATTTTTCAAAAAACACATTTTGACCCCTACCCCGCCCAAATTTCGTACGATCGGGCTGGAAAATTTCGAGGACCGTCCTAAGCCGGGAACCCTGAACCAAATTTCAGATTTTCAGAAAATTTTCTACTACCAAAAACGGCGCGGACGGCGTACGACGGACGGACATTTTGGTCTTTTGATCTAGACACCTTGAAACGTCCCGAAAAAAATTTGGGCCAATGAGAGACTGACTTTTTGCATGAAAACATAGGTTGAAAAGGAATAACCAACCATAAGTCCAATGTCCGTCCGCCGTTGTTTTCGGTAGTAGACAATTTTCTAAAAATCTGAAATTAGGTCAGGGGTCTGTTTCTGGCCTAGGTCGGTCCTCGAAACTTCTCAGCCCGATCGGACCAACTTCGAGCGGGGTAGGGGTCAAAATTTTTTTTTCGAAAAATGGATTTTCGAGATTTTGGGCGATCTAAAAGAGTGGGGTATTATTTTCCACTAAATTTTGGACGCTGAATCCAATGAAATGGGTCCCAGAACGATTGACACCCACTGGAATAAGTTATGGGTCAAATTGGGTATATATTACCCATTTTGAATATGTGTTTTCGAGATTTCTGGTACCTGGGCGTGTGGGGTATCATTTCCCACTAAATTTTGGACATAAAATCGATTGGAATTGGTCTGGGACCCACCACACCCACTGTTTCCCCCATTTTCCCATGTCGAAGAAATGAGGCTCCATGCGCCTGGTCCGAGGAATAACCAACCCGTTTTTTTTTTTTCAGGCCAAATCTACATAAGTTGTGAAGCTACAACAGTTCGGTGTGTTGCTATAGTTCGCCCTTTAGAATATGGCTTTCCTTGACTGCACTCTTCTAAAGAAGTAGAGAACTAATTGTAACACAAAATTCCCATTTTTTTCTTCTTTTTTTGTTTTTTTTTCCTGTTCATGCTCAGCTCTCCCTAACAATTGTAATTTCAAGCCGGGGATTTCACCTCTATGTTTTTAAAGAATGTCGTAGGTATATTGCAGGTGGGTGTAGATACATTGAACATTTCAAAGGAAAAGCCAACGGTAAGAAAATGGTGGGATTGTGATGAGGAAACTTGTAGGACAAAACAAAACTTGGCTATGGACAAGGGAGGCAATATTCCAAAGGAAAACTTATATTTAACTTGTACAGCTTTATCTAACAAGTGCTACTAAAAAACGAGACGGTGCACCAACGCATTTATTTTATACGGAAATACGTTTTAATGACGTCTAGTTTATGTAACTCACCCTAAGACGACGAATCCCTGCCCTAGTGATGAGTTGGCAATCATAGAGTTCCACCTGAAACATTATTTTAGAAAGACGATCACAGTGAATGAAATTTTTCAAATCACAACTAAAAACTAAAACTTGAATGGAAGTCACATTTGTACAGTTCCATAGTCAAACACTCTGAGAAAACCGCATTCCAAGAGTTAAAGTAAATTATGACCAAATTCAAGGGAGGAGCGATGGGCAGTATGGTGAAAAATAGGGGTGCATACACGCTGTAACAAGAGAGATGGATGTAATTACAGCTCTCCTAGCGGAACAGTGACAAAAATATCACCGTCAGCCTGCGGATGGCGCCAAGGAACCATAGAAGCCTCTAACACTGGTGAACATCATTCCCACCCACCCCCTCCCTACTACAGGTAAGCTGATTTTTGACGGGGCTGCCGAGAGGTGCCGCTCAGTACTAATCGTCGGCAATAATGTTAATTTTTCAGTCATGCGTGAGTTTATTTCCAGGGATCTCACAACTATACTGGTGGAGGGACACCATCTTTGTAAGAAGCTGGTTGTAGCCTCCGCCTACTTTCCAGGGGATGAAGACGCCCCACCTGTAGGAGTGAGAAACCTCATCAACTATTGCAAAGGTAAGAACCTACAATTAATTATATCATGCGACGCCAATGCCCATCATGTGGTGTGGGGAAGCACAGATATCAATAGTAGAGGGGAGGCCCTTCTTGAGTGCCTCCAGGAGCATGATTTGGAGGTGCTCAACCAGGGTTGTGTCCCAACATTTGTGAATAGGTCTCCGATGCAATGCCAGAGGAGACCAACTTCCACATACCCTTTAAAGTGGTCATCCATGACTGCCAGCACTGGGAGGGTGCTACACGCTTACTTCCCCAGGGCTCACAGAAGTGGTACACTGATGGATCGCTGGAGGATGGTCGGGCTGGCCTAGGGGTGATGGAGCCGGGATACTCACTGGCTGCCCCTTTGGGCCGGTTTGTTACTGTCTACCAGGCAGAGGTCCTTGCCATTGCTGACTCTGCGCTGGAGATCCTTCGACGGGGGCTCACCTGCGCCAGGATCACCATACTCTCAGACAGCCAGGCAGCACTGTAGGCTATTGCAGCCTTCATGTTCACCTCAAAGCTGGCGTGGGAGTGCCTCCAGTCCCTGAAGAGGCTCGCGAGGAGGAATGCGGTGACGCACCTCTGGGTGCCGGGTCATCGGGGTATTCAAGGAAACGAGGAAGCCAACCTCCTTGCCAAGCAGGGGTCGGCGTCCTCTCCTATTGGTCCTGAACCTTGGGTCGGGACCTCCAATTGCTACCTGAACCAGCAGGTCAGATTGTGGGTGCGCTCACAAGTGGCTGCCTACTGGCAGAAGCAACCTGGCCTCAGGCATTTCAAGCTCCTTATCTCACCAAACTCAAAGAGGGCAAAGATCCTCCTCACATTGAGTAGGAGGGAGTTCAAAATCCTCACCTCTATGTACACTGGTCACTGCCCTCTCAGGTACCACCTGGGCAAATCAGAGACAGTAGACTGCCGCTGGTGTGCCGAGGAGGCGGAGACAGCTGTGCACGCGCTAAGCGAGTGTCCGGCTTTTGCCGCCACTCGGCAGCGGATCTTTGGTAAAGGGTTTTTCAGCCCGGCTGACATCGCAAAGATGGCCCCTGACGGGATCCTCCACCACCTCAGGGAGGCGGGGATCTCGCGGGTGTTTTATTACTAAAGGCGGACGGGCACAATAGACCCATGGAGGTCGCAGCGTCCAGGGGCAGTATGTACTACCCCCTGCCCTCATTACAAAGGAAAAAAAAAAAAACACTGGTGAACGCGAAAGGTGAATATTATTTATTCATCATGTATTAGCGTTAGCGGTCATTGGATATCACGACTTCGACACATCATCCTAGAAGTTGTTTTCCTAAAGTTTCTTCCAATTACCCAAGTTCGACGCAATCAGGTGAGTGACACCATTAAGGATTAAGACTATCCAAATTCATGTTGTTTTGGAATTTCCACAAGCGATTCTTACCCTTTGGAGATTGTGACAAGTGATCAGGTGCTCGAGTGATGTGTCTGTAATGAGTGGGCAGTTGTCTAATTCCAAAACCGTTAAATGTTCCGCGGCGCAAGGTGACGTGCCAATATGTCGAATACCGTCATCTGTTACCAGTTCGCAATGGCTAAGACTCTAAGGGAGAGAAAAATACATTAAAAGACTTAAGGAATCATAATTGAAAAGTCTCCAAGTATGGGAAAATCAAACTGCTGACCAACCAGGTTTTCAAGGCGAGGACATCCCATGGCTAGGTTGATGAGCGTTTGGTCGGTTATCAGGCTACACTCCTCTAAATCCATCTTCTCGAGGAGGCGACAACACTGCGGAAAGAAGACAATTAATAAGAAAAGTGTGCTCTGCCAGGTGCGCGTCGTGAGGCACCCACATAAACAGGGAGTCTACACAAATTATGGAACAAACTCATCGGGTCGATTCAACAACTCATTTACAACCATAAGTGCCCCTTAGACCGTTAAATTTCCTACCTCTCTAATATCAAAACCCGACTTTGGTTGGTTATTTCTTGAATAATCAACCTATGTTTTCATGCAAAGTCAATCTCTCCAATTTGGTTTTTTTTTGACGTTTCAAGGTGTCTGGTCAAAATTAGCAATTGTTCGACCACCTTACGCCGCCCAAGCCGATTTTGGTAGTAAAAAATTCTCTACAAGTCTCAAATTTGGGCCTAGTTAGTCCTCGAAACCTTTCAGCCCGATCGGACGTAATTTAGGGGGAGTAGGAGTCAAAATGTGTACTTCGAAACATGGATTTTCGGCGAATTAGTTGTGTGGGTATCATTTTCGACTAAATTTCGGACGATGAATCCAATGAACTGAATCCCGAAACGATTGGCGCCCACCAGAAGAGGTTACGGGTCTAATTGGGCATCTATCTACCCATTCCAAGAGTGGGTTTTCGATATTTCTGGTACCTAGGCGTGTGGGGTATCATTTTCCACAAAATTGTGTACGCTGATGAAACAGATTGAAATGAGCCTCCATGCTCCTAGTTCGAGGATTTCAATTCTCCCCCGGTTGGCAAAGTTCGAAATTTGAAGATTTCTTGAAGGTCAACGATTTTTTGCGCTATTAGAACAGAGCTTTTTCTGCGGGGACTCCTCGGGAATGACGTGCCCAGAATCTTAGCTTTCCAATGGTACAAGAAAGACAATTTGTTTAAAAGAAAGTTTCTGGAGAAAATGGTGTTTAAATGCGAAAAAACTTGGGTTTCTGAGTGAAAATCATCGTTTTTCAATAAAATCTTATTGGGAGGTATGTTGATTCCAAACAATACAAACAATTCTGAAAAAAAAAATAAGTTACCTAAAATATTGTGGGTACAATTAACTCATTCCACTACTATCGAAACAATTACATAGAGTAATCCATTTAATTCAGTATCCTGGAAATTATTTCACAGGGGTGGATTATTCTTCGGACCATGGGGGCTCACACCAATTGATTCAGCGTCCAACATTTTGTGGAAAATGATACCCCACACGCCTAGGTAACAGAAATCTCTAAAACCCTTTTCAAATCCACTATAAAAACCATTTTGACCCATAAACTCTTCTAGTGGGCACCACTTGTTCTAGGACCCGTCTCATTGGATTCAGCACCCAAAATTTAGATTAAAAAACAATTATTTCCACTTGATTTTTTTTTTTTTTTTTTTTTTTGCAATTGAGCTGTTGAGTTGACCTTTTGAGTTTGTTCCATACTTTGAGTAGACACCCTGAATTATCAAGAACAAGGGAGATATTACCCTAGAGAGAGCTTGGAAGCCCGTGTCGGTGAAGAGGTTACACCCAGCGACTTCCAGAGTGGACAGGTTGTGGCAGTGTTGAGCGAGGGCGATAAGCGAGGCGTCTGTCAGGTTTTTACACCCGGAGAGGCAGAGGTTCCTGAGGTGTGGACATTCTTCCGCGAGACGAGCCACTCCGGTGTCCTCAACGTACTGCGCCAAAAGCAAATTAAGACATTGAGTACAGCAGAAGCACCGAAACATTACAACAAGATTTGAATTCATTTCTCACGTAAAATTTTGTTTTTATTTCAACTTGGTTCAATTGTATTCCTTGAATGAATTCCCTTCAACTACTCGCAACAAAACCAATCTCAATTCCGCCCAGAGAACGTAATCAGGATGGTTCTGTCCATTACGCAATGGGGATTTTCTCTGTCGTATTATCAGTCTCATACTTGGTTACTCACAGCGCATCCATGAAGATTAACAACTTCCAAGTTCGGGCAAAACTGAGCAAGACACACCACTGCTGAGTCCGTGATCTGACTGCAGCCTTTTGAGATGAATGATTTCAGTTTTGGACAGCCTCTTGCCAGCGCTTCTACCCCTGAATATTCAATTGTACTCAAATATAATCAACTTTTCGGGCTTAGAGACCAATTAAAACGCGTAGTAATCTCAATCCTTACCGATTTCGGTGATGTGTTCGCACCACGAGATGTTGATGTGTGTGAGATTATGGGGTCCATCGGCTAGCGCCTTGAGTGATAGATCGGTAATGGCACTACACGATGCAAGGTTGAGCCTATTTAATTTCCTGCAGTGGATACTTAGCGCTTGGGACGTTCTGTGAACATGAGTTGAGCAAAAAAGGGAGGGAGAATAAGTATGGTAAGTACTCAGGAGGGAAAAATGAACTAGAAATGGAATGAAAACTTACGCATCCGTTATTTTTTTACAACCATTCAAATTAAGATCCTCGATGTTGGAGCAGGAACGAGCCAAAGTTTTCATAGACCCATCTAAAATTGACTGGCAACCTCGAAGGCTGAGAGTTCTTAAAAATCCACCGCATCTCCTTGATATGTTCTCTATGACGGGGCCCTGAAACCAAAGCAGATCAGCTCAAAGCACGTGGACTCAGGCTGTGCCTGTATCGGCAATTACTGCCTGCTTACTCAAGCTCGTATGTGGTTAGAACACTCACCTCGACATCAGCTTGAAAGTCAAACAGATCAATGCGTTGCCAATTGCTGCCATCGAGGGCGAGCTCGTTCCAAGCTTTTGAGACTTGAGCGCATCGACAGAGTGATACCACGTCCAGGTAGGAGAATATCCTGAGAAGAAAGGGTTACACCATATGGCAGGAACAGAAGGTGTCAAGAGTGTTAAAAATTCTTTAATAACACCGATTTTGGTAGGTTATTCCTTGAATAAGCAACCTACGTTTTCATCCTCAGGTCATGCATAGGAGGTCAACCTTCTCCGATTGGTCCCAACAATTTTTTATGGACTTTCATGATGTCTAGAACAGAAATGCTGCAAATTCTTTCACAGGGATTGCTTATTCCCCGGACCAGGAGCATGGAGACTCATTACAATCGATTCAGCGTCCAAAATTTAGTCGAAAATAATACTCCACATCTAAATTGTCGAGAATCTCGGAAATTCATTTTTCGAAATACACATCTAGGCGTGTTTGACGGGCTTCTAGGTGCTTCAATTACTACTGTTTTGGCAAACAGCGTTCATAAACGCATATTTTCTCACATCTTCGATTGTTCGCACAGATATTTTTTCTAAATTATTATCAGTCCGTGGCTGTGGCTGCCTGGCTTTATACTACCTAGCAGTATGACCCTCCATCCACAGGTATAGCAATTACTTATTAACTGAGGGGTTCCATAGGTGTTCCTTACCCATAATGTATACCTCGTGACGAGGACTGTACCATCAGATGCATTCTGTCTCTTCATTAGCTGTTATATTCCACACATAAGACGCTTTTAATTTTGTCTATTACATAATCGTTGTCATCAAATGTACAAACCTTACTCACTGTAGTTTCATATTCATCTGGTAGTCCATTTATCAAGACGTTACATCTTCATTTTCTGTAATTTTTGCTGAGTAAAGTGACTTCGACACTTCAACCTTGCCTTTGGCTGGAACTTACTGGATCATTTTTTCCTATCTCAAGCATGTCTCCTTGAATTTCCTCAGGTATTGTTCTCGCTATTGCTCTGAAAGCCATTCTTTTCTTTCTTACTGGTGCCGGTGCTGTTCCCTCCTTGTCTTCTGCTGACGCAAATTCCCGATTCCCGCAATTCCCCTCCCCTAACTCTATTTCTTACACTGAAGGCCCAAGATATGAAATTTTTCCGATTCAATGATGTCATTCACCATGTCATGAATCTTGATTTTTACTCCTCCTTTTTCCGTTCTTATTTCTTCGTCTTCCCTCCTGCTCATTGGAAGCGTTCTCTGGGCGAATAACACTTGTTACTGTTAATTAGCTTTACCGGAAACCGGAGGGCTATTAAAGAATTTTCAACAAAGAGTTCAATTTCAGAGAATTGCGAGCAAGCCATCGGAAGGTAGCTGCCGAGCAGAAGAATACGAACGACTCAACGTGAATTCTCTCACCTGAGGAGAAGCTCTTTCGGAAGCTTCTTGTTGAGTTGAGCATCTTCTTCGTTGAATACTCGGGTCAACTGTGGGCAAGAACAACAAATTAGGGCGTTTTCATATTTAGGTATTTGGTCGAGTGAACGTAAATAAGAGCAAGCCAATCTCAGGGATGATGAACAGGACGGCATCAAGTGGGCAGGTTCAAAGCCACAACACCAAGGGGGTCATACCAGGTTCATCAAATAATCTCGATCAAAGCACAGTGGATGAGGAGGTTAGTAAAAAGCAAAGAAATTGACTTCTTGAAAGGATGCATACTTGACAAAATATGAGCACAAAAAGTTTTTATTTAAATTGATTTCTAACTTTTGAAGGGAGCATTGGGTAGGGACCTGATTGCTCAACCATTTTCCGATTTTCTAATGGACGCCTACTTCCTATTGGAGGAAATTTCACCTCCAAGACAAAGCTGTTACTTTGTGGCCTGCCTTCGAAACTCGCTAGGGTTCCTCGGGTGCCATACGTCATGATGGAACGAGTACGGTAGGAAAGGTGGCTAGAAGATGTCTACACCACATCTTCGCAGGATCTGATAGGCAATTAACCAATTCCCACAGAAACTACATCGTCACTTGAAACTTTCATTCCTCATTTTAGGCGCATTAACGAGACCACTACCGACATCTGCGCCACACCAGAGCCGCTAACACCTTTGGAGGCAAAGGAAAAAGGAGGCGAGGAGTCAGGAAAGCTCACAACAGGAAAGTTCACAACACAACAACGAGAAAAGCGACGACGGCCTGTTGAATATTAGGGCAATAATGGCAGAAAGCGTGAGAAACACGAAAAAAGAAAAACTGAAATGAGAACCCACGTTCAGATTACGGTTTTTGTCCTTCTTCTTCGCCTGCGAAAATATAGAAATAGAAAATTACAAAAAACCTACAATAGAACGTAGATTGAGAGTGCAGAACAGGCAGGACGAAAAAACAAAATTCCGGGGTGAACAGAATGTACACAGAAAACTGTCGTAAATGTAGTTCCCAACCTTTAGTGATATGTGAAATTGTTTATTTTACAATATCTCGGATATGTCTCGAGAAGCTAAGTAAAAACTACTATCCACTAAATTGTCGACGCTGAATAATTTCAAATGAGGACCTGATCGATTGCCGCACTCCGTAGGAGTCTTTCGGGTCAGGGAGGGAATTTAGAAAATTGGATATTTTATTGTCACAAAATTGAGAATTGATATCTTCTCTTCAGATAGAATAATAAAGCATCGAGGAATAATTTGCAGCGCTTTCTATTTTAGTATAGCTTTTCCAAGTCGATTGAGAATTTTGAAAACCATTTTGAGATTTCTCCTATCGAAATTACTCTCAATAAAACCACCAAAAAGTAAGAGGGAGTTTTCCAGACCGAATCAACTAAATATTTTTTTAGACAGGAACCTAATTTTTTATGACATATTTATGAAGTAACCTTCTTTCATTTTGTCTTTTTGATTTTGATATTAATTTGTTAAAAAACTGGATTATTTTATTTTGTTTTTGGTAATTCTATTCCCAATAAGTCTTAAAAACTTGTCAACTTGGTTTGAAAATTCCCTCATCATTTTTAGTTGTGAAAGTTTGTGAAAGAACGGAAAATTCTCAATTCGACTTGGAAAAGCTATAGAGGCGGTTGTATCGCCTTTGCAAACCAGGTATTGCCATAGCACAGATGCCTAGCGTATTCTAGCCTTGTCAAGGGATATTAATCCTAGCTTGAACCAATACCACAAAAAGCGGAATTTAGGCAGTAAAATTGGTTTGAGAAACGCTTCGTTGTGCCAAGTTATCTAATTTGGGCTATGAGGGGTAATTGGAGGGTTTCACTGGGGGAGTTTGCCAACAGTTTCATAAGTTTGACGGATGTAGACGCTATTATACGAAATGAACAGTCTAGGAAGAACATATTATTCAACAGTGGGCCTAGAGAATACGGCCGAAGATACGATAATAGTAAATATTCATCATAATCATATTTGCAGGGGCCTTCGGAGTCCATTTCTGCGCAACCAGTAGGAAAATACACTGACACCAACCAACAAATCCTCGATTTTGTACTTGTCATCCTCTACTTTGGATCAACCTGATATAGTATTGACACAGTTGATCTTTTGACTAATAGTTTTCAACTATTGACAGTTGATAGACAACAATGATTCCAGCAATGATTGGAGATTAAGCCACCCATGCAGAAGAGATGGCCACAGGCACAGCAAAGGTTTACCTGTGCGACGAACCTAGGTGCCTTGAATAGCTGAAATGCAGCCCTGATATCGCTAACAAGTATAGGTAAATGATTGAAATCTATTTGTTCATAGTTGCCCATTCGTCGAAAGATTAAATTTATCTGTCAATAATTGAAATTTCAACAAAAGTCGAAGGTTTAAAATTATGAGTAAAAAGTTTAAATATATTTGCCTTGTCTATTGTAAATGTTTTTCTGTTGAATATATAAGTTCGCCTTTCGTGTCGATACTAATCCTATTACATTGATTGAGCAGCGCTTCAAGAGAGGCTATACTATCAGGGGCCTTAATTTAGCCTTGGACTACGTACCAGCCCTTCAGTACCAGACGATTTTCCTAGTGGTGGTAAGTATTAAAAGGAAGGTGTTGACGCACCAAATCGACCTGCATAAATTATGGGAAGACCAAGTCAATTTACGTTTCAAAGGGCCTAGATAACTCACAGACCATATAATATCATTAAAAATTCCAAGCTGGTTGAGCTCAAGCGTCGTTTTCCGTGGGATATTGGGCGCTCAATCGTCTGACAGCGGATTATCGTTTAGAAACCGAGTTGCAGAGGCATGAACAACCATCACAACACTTGCCATCCAAGGCCTTCAGCATCTATTTTCAAGAGAATGCTACGTCTCATTCTAAAAATAAGTAATGCATGACTGGATTCAATAGTATAGAAAAAAAGATTTGATTTTGTCGCTGACGAGTGGGGATTGCTAGAGAGTCAATGACCTGGCAAGTTCAAGAACAAAAAAGATGGCTCAGTACGCCGTTGTTGCGAACTTGAGCACCCCAGTAGGCATGATTCAAATGGATTCGAAGGTATGACGTATTGGGGACCATACTTACTCCAAGATCCTAAATTGTCGAAAAGGCCTCCACACTAGTTATTGTGGACCAACCAACGAGAAATCGTGGATAGTGAATGCTAATGCTAGTAAATGGTTGATTTCTGATGAGCCATAAAATCCTGCTTACGTAAATTGTAATGGCAGTAATCAAGATTATTGAAGATTGAAATAGGGGATTGATTAATTTAAAAAAAGAATTATTCGCCAGGGTGTGCATAATTAAGTTTTAGAAGAAACTGCGTATTTTCTGTTGTTGCTAGGGGAGACCTGACATTTTGTTTTGAAGTGAGGTGAAATGGATCGAACTGTCAAAATGACGTAAAATATAACTGGATGCGCACCAACAGAATCACAATTGGGTGTAGCGAGAAATGAACTGCGACTTACCATTCCTTTCCATGCCCTGAACTTCAGAGTGGCTTTTAGCGAGAGTCAGGCAGAATGGTTGGGGATTGGCTGGTCGGATTGGACTAGAGTTTGGTACTTACAATTCATCTTTGGGATTTGTTTAGGGTGGGTTGTTTCGGGGTGAAGCTCTAGACAAAAACAAAACTGCAGCTTCTAAGAAAGAGCGAAATACGAAATGGCGCACCGAACCTTACAAGACCTACAAAAACAATAATTTCTTCAGTAGAAAGGTGTTTGGTAGGCAACGAACAAAGGAAACTGATTATAAACTGAAGACCTTGAAAAACAGCTGGCGTCTGCGGGTAGGCTTAGGGCTTACCTCGAGTTTCTGTTTGGTGTTATGGATCATCATCAAGTCCCTACAACTCTCCTGGAAGCAGAATTTTCTCAACGTTTATCACGAAACCGCCGCGGATCGACACAGATGCGCTTTCGACGGAGCTCCATTTCGGATGAGAATGCGATAATACAAGCGACAGAAGAATCGGAAAATGACAATCACAATTGGAGGAAAGAAAGAAAGAATAACAAACAACCCGATGGGGTGTAAATACGGAACATATGATCGAGACAGGCTGGCCATTTCCGGGTCAGTGTTGGCTTCCCTCTGATTATTATGATGGAGAAAGAAATGTTATACCCTGAGCAACAAATAGGTTACTATTTTACTTACAGTTATATATTTACACCTCTTCTAGAGTACCGGTTTGTTCAACTTTGTTATAATGTCGTGAAATAAGTACCACCAACCAACTCAGGGAACCTCCAAGGTAGAATGTGTCCTCCCTTCAGTCACCCTTGCACATGGCTGAGTTGCTGTTGCTTAGTTCAACCGCCTGTAGTCATGGAAGAATTCCATGGCCTGAGGTGTGTTGTGTACAGTGAAGAAACAACCTTCTGCATTCCGATATTTATCCACCCCTCGTCCCCTCCCCGCTTCGAGCTTATCGGTTACTTTGAAGGAACCAGACACCAATTGAATTTCTTGAGACAGAAACCAAGAAGGTGTTCCTCCAGTTCAATCATGTACCATGGAAGAAAGGGCCTTTCAATCGGGTCTTGGTCTGCTCATCTCCATTTGAATGCTTTTAGCTACATCTCTTCCCCGCTTCATACTCCTTTTTGAGAAACCATTCAGTAAAGGCTCGATTACACTGGGCGAGTTTACAAGCTAGAAGCCGGCGAGTGAGCTTGTTGTCAATTACACACGAAACTGTTCAATAAGCTCAGAAGCCAAGAAGCTGGTGAGTAGTAAACACGTGTTTGCATCTTGAAAGCCAGTCAGTTGCTTGTGCACAAGCTACTGTGAGTACACTTGGCTACTTTACAATCTAGCTCGCGCAAAAGCCAGCTAGTGGCGTGTGATGTCGCCAGCGGAGTCAGCTTTCTCCACAGCTTTTTTAAAAGCAGCTTTAGAGCGAGTGCGTCGATGACATTAAGCTAGTTTACGAGCTGCGTGTAAAAAAACCGGCTTCTAGCTTGTAAACTCGCCCAGTGTAATCGAGCCTTAACCATAACCAGTAGAAAAGATACAAAACAGCCAAAGCCCCTTTATTTGGTAGCCACTAAGTAATTACACAATCTACCACCCCACTCAATGACAATGCAAGGGACAAGACTACTCGTGATCCGTCACTTGTGAGATCAAAGGAAAGAAGTTAGTAAATATGCACTGTGGGGGCCCCTGTCATGGCGCCCTAATATACCGATATGTCCTGTCAAGCGAGATAATCGATATTGTATAACCTCCAACAGTCTCAACTCAATAGATGGTGGTCCCAAGCAGTATGCAGGTCTTCCTAAGGCCTTTGTTTAACAGAGTCTCCTTATCCCTTATTTCAACAGCCCTGAAAAAACACTTACCTACCCATGCCCCTTTCCAACCCACCAAACACCCATTCTCAGTCACACTCTTCCCACGGTTAAATTTACGCTTCCCTAACTTGCTCTCATCTATCTCAACAATCACGCCAGGTCCACATGTACGCTCATTCATTCCCAAACATACTTCTCTGCCAATCACACACTGTATGGGAAGACACACTCATATCACGCATAATGAAAGTGTTCGACTCGGTTTATCAACAAATGAGTCAGTAGCAGGATGTCAGGAATTGGCATCCTGCTACACTCGAAGTAAGATCCCGAACGAACACTCCTTTTCACTCAATGGGAAGGAGCAGCTCTCGTCCTGCAGACCCACTCAAACCTATCTTGCTTTGAAGGACATGATCTGAGAGACATTATTCTTCCCACATTCAGAACACATACACTCTTGCAATCAATCCCAGATCCATACAAATCTCAATCACTCTTTCCGGTCGCTCATGCCTCAAACACCCCAAAGAAGACAAATTAAACACTTCCATTCCAACAAAAAGGGAAACCCGTTTAATTTGGAAGCAACGACACAAAGAATTATACAGAACATTGACATGCGCAAATATGTCATCGCCAAATAAATGTAACGGACGTCTATACTGTGATCTTGAAGTCAGAATCGATATTTAGACGCTCTATCAAGCGTGTTATCAAGGGGCCCCCGACAGTGCATTTCAACCAAGAAGTTAATTAGTTTACCGTACCACAACTTACCTAATTACATATATGGGGGCATAGTCTACTTTATTGGTCTGAATCTCGATATAAGAAGAAAGCTGCTATAAAAACTTAGGGGCCGCACACACGCCGAACTCTGTCACATTATTTTTATGGTATCAAGTACGGGATGAGGGTCAATTCGGGAATAAAGGAAACGTCATAGTGTGACCAAGTGACAAAGCATCATGTGCCGATGTGCCTCAGGCTCTCTCGTTAGAACGATTGACACACATAATTCGTTACCTTTGGGTATAGTACGTGAAGGACATCGATGACCATTACTTCAACGTTTGCGCAGTAGTCTTGAACTCCTGTCCCGTAGAAACGAAACAACTTTTCTCATGCCTGTCAAAACTCACTTCATTCTGCGATGCAACAGAGCAATCTCTCACGTATTTCTCTTTGTCAGCTCATGGATTATCTCTATGATAAGATTTACGACCACTTGAGAGATATCAGGTATTGGCGTACCGATGACGTGTATAATAGTCAAAACAAATAAAAATTAGCACCCAAATGTTGAGTATGACTCAGAGAGTTGTTTGTCCTTAGTTCATAGAACTGAAGTAGAAAGGAAAAGAGATAGCAATGAAATGTACGCAGGAAGAAGAAAGAACAGTATTGCAATAATATAAAAACGTATATTCCAATTTTTCGTACAAATATAATTTTGATGAGATTACACGTTGATGCATACACTGAAACATCGCTAAGGATTCATAAGAAGGAGCTGAAGGTGCTCGAAGCATGATCAAATATTGGAAAACAAACTTTCTAGCGTATCCTAGGCTTTTACTCAATAAATCAATCGTCTTTATAGTACGTACGATCTTTTATTTACAGCATTTACATGGTGGATCGGAACTCGTTCTGACCAATTCGCCGATTCCTCCACTCGTCTCATCGCCTTGAGGAGACACGGGCTCAGCCTACATCTAGCGTAAAAATCTTCTCTGATAGCTGGCCAACATCTTAGCAGTCACCCATTCAGGTACTAACCACGCCAACTTCAGGGTTCCGGTTCATTTCACATTTCTGTCCGACTTTCCTGTGATTTGTAATCCTAGATGTAGATGTACTTACAGGCCATTAAGAGGTTAGGACTTACGCTACAACACGTAGGCGGAATAAAATAAGTAGAAATTTACGAACCAAAGATTCGAAATAAGAGATAAAATAAAGACTGGACATTTTAAAAAATTTAAAATATTTTGGCACATTAGTCCTAATCTAGTTTTGCATTCCTTGAATGGAATTATTAGCACAAACCTGATTGTCAGAGCCTACAACTATCACCGGAGATCCGACATATTATGCAGGTATTGGGACGCTCAAACTGGACGGCATTCAATTAGGTATATGAATAAAAATAAAATTCAGAATTTGAAAATGAATACGAATAAAGCAACTTTCACATCTACATAAATGGTATAGAATTTGAAGCTGCTGGCCAACCGGCTGAACGCATTTGATACCGCTTTTTTTACTACATGATCAGCAGGTTACAGAGTAGATTCAGGAAGCCTATTCTTGATCGGGGCTTTTCAGCGCCAGGTATTAGGATGCTGAGAATATAATTTTTGTTGGGCCATTCGTGCTAGAAGCCTTTCAATGTGAGGCACATTTAGAAGCAATCGTTGGACCGAGCTTCCGTTACTTCTAACCCGGCAATATCCAGGTAACTAGCGAGTGTTCTATATAATCATATTATATATTATTATATATATTAATTAAAATTCACATTTATTTGGGATTTCGTTTTAAACTTCCAAAGTCATTTTTATAGGAAAACAAATTATAAAAGAATGAATTTTACTCACATTACTCCTTTTACGGATAAAACTAACAAAAATGCAAATTTTGGTTAAAAAACAAGTAGTTTGTGCAGGATTTACGTTGAACTGACTCGAATGAGTCAAGCTTATAGCGAAACAGAAAACACTCACATAGAAGGCACTCAAGTAGAAATTACTATATTAAGAAATCCCTGATAAATGTGCACTTTAGTGAAACTCGCGTAGAAATGTGATTCATGCTCTATTAGTTTTGAATAGTATTCATATTCACTCAAATATCAATACATTTTATTTGTATTCACATCAATGAAATAGAATAAGCCCAAATTCTGAAGAGAACTTCTCATGTTAAGACTGTCATCCCCAGGCGGAAATAGCCCAAAACTGAATATTCAGAGGACTATACTGTTGGACAATTTTGGTTGGTTATTACTTGAATAATCAATCTGTGCCGGAGTCAGTGAGTCAATCATTCCGATTTGCGCCGAAAAATTTTTCTGCGCGTTTCAAGGGCAAGATGCGTTGTTAGTGCTTGTCCGCACAGATTAAATTATTTAACTTTGTAACAGTCAAATATTCTTCAATTCTTCATTTTACATTTTCCATGGTCAGCCACACGAGGAAGAGTGGAAGACCATGGAGGAGGCTGTGGATATGTATGGATAAAAAGAGGCGGACTCACGTTTGTCAGCTGTTTCTCCACCCCTAATGAGCCCTTTAAAAACATTGAGGAGAAGCTGGGACACCTGGAAGACTTCATCCGAGGGACAAGCGGGGAGCTGATGGTAGCTGGAGATTTCAATGGGAAAGCTGTTGAGCGGGGGATGGATCACTCAGAACGGCGAGGCCGGCTAATTATGGAGATGGCCTTAGGAGCGGGTCTAGTCCTAAATGAAGGAAGCACTCCAACTTTCCAGAGGATCGGCCAGCAGGGAACAATTCCTGACATCACTCTAGTATCTGAGAGACTCATGCCTAGAGCCAAAACTGGGCAGTTATAGAAGACTACACAGCTAGCGACCACCAATACTCATAACATTTGTGATCCATGAAGAAGGGAGGCAAAGGACTAACAGAAAGGATGACACACAAAGACCAAAGTCATGGAACCTAGCCAAGCTCGATGAGGCGAAAATGGTGGAGATCCTGCACAGTGGAGCTCAGCCATCACCTGGACACGGCAGGATGCGAGTAGACCCCAAAACCGCTGAAGAACTGACTGAGCAGGTCATGAATACCATTACCAGGGCATGTGATGCAGCAATGCCAAGGAGGGGACAGGGACCTAATACAACTCCTGTGCACTGGTGGAATGAAGAAATAGCCGCACTCAGAAGAGTATGCTTCCAACAGAGAAGACAGGCTCAGCGAGCGCAAGCCACAGAGGCAGCAAGAGAGATTCATGACAATCACAGAGAAGCAAGAAGAAATTTAAGACATGCAATAAATGCCAGCAAGGCCAAATGCTGGAAGGAAATCATCAAAGAAGTTGACAATGATCCTTGGAGGCGGGGCTATAAAATAGTGTGCAACAAATTAAAGAACAGTAGCGGCCCAGGCCCACTAGATCCAGGAGCAATGGAAGGCATAGTCCATGGTCTATTCCCGCAGTATCCTGAAAGGATATTCAGCCAGATTGCTGACTTCCCCTTAGAAGAACTCCCCAGAAGAAGAACTCAGAAAGGCGGTCAGAGAATTGAAAAATAAAGAGGCCCCAGTTTCCCAAAGTTGTTGATCTTTTGCTAGGAATGTATAACACCTGCCTCACAGCAGGAGTTTTTAGCAAGCATTAGAAGCGAGCCCGACTTGCCCTCCTGGACAATGGTAAGGCGACCCCCAAAGCCCATCCTCATGGAGGCCACTGTGCATGCTAGACCCAGCAGGGAAGGTATACGAGAAGTTACCCAGACTGAATAATCTTTAGAGTGGGAGGTTGTTGGTACAACATAGAGCACCTATGACGAAATAGTCCCCAAGCTTCATTAAGTTAGAACAATGGTCATTTAACACCTGTCGCAGTCAAGGAAATTATAGTCCAACATTACCTGAGTGAAGTGAGCAGCTCAGCCTGCTCCAGTTCAGATCACAATGTTACCACTCAACCCTTGCATGCATGCAATACCTGCATGTCTCAGGAAACGACGTCGATACGGTTCATGAACAGTCATGATGAGTCTCACGGTGGCCGGAAATCGAATCAAGCGTGGAAATTCAACGCGTTGCTCGCCTCTTTCAACGAGATGGTTTGCCGTGGCATGATCTCGATCGTGGTGCCGTCAAGTGTGGTCACGTTTGACAGACTGTATACGTTGTACGCCATGTAAGTCGGAAGCGCGTTCATAGCTGGATTTTGAATATTGGTGGAGTACAAGTCGGTGGATTGGATCTCCTGGTAGATCGGAGCTGGCGCGGGGGCACTTGGAGGTTGGGGAGGAGGCACATCAGGCGATTGATCAATCTGGAACACGACATTCAGATGAAGACCCAGGAACATGATGGACAAGATCTTGTTGACGTTCATAATGTTTCATTAACCTCTATCCGCGCGTCATGCTTGTCTGCTCGGGTTGAACGACTTGTGTTGATTCCGTGACGCCGCTTCATGTGTTTGTTATAGTTAGGCCAATTCGTGAAATGGTGTTGACATTCCAAACACGAATACGGCCTCTCGCCCGTGTGCTGCCTCCTGTGAGTCTGTCAAACCAAAATCGAATCAGGAAGAAAGGTTTAATAATAATAATATAGTGGTTTAGATCAAAATTAGCAAATGTCCGTCCACTCCGGTTTTGATAGCAGAAAATTTTCAAAAATTCGGAAATTATGGTCAGGGACCCGCTTCCGGCTCTAGTTTGTCCTCAAAACCTTTCAGCTCGATCAGACCAAATTTAGAGGAGGGGGAGAGTAGGGGTCAAAATGTGTTTTTCGGAAAAAAATGGATTCTTGAGATTTTTGGCAATCAAGGCATGTGGGGTATCATTTTTGACTAAATTTTGGACGCTAAATTCAATGAGACGGGTCCCGGAACGATTGGGACCCACTGGGAGAGGTTATGGGTCAAAACGAGTATCTATTTACCTATTTCAAATCTGCTTTACCAAGATTTCTGGTACCTAGGCGTGTGGGCTGTCATTTTCCACTAAATTTCGAACGCTGAATCGATTGGAACGGGTCTGGGACAAGCTTCACCAACTGTTTTCCCCATTATTAATATTTTTGATGATAAAGGCGTGTGGGGCGTTTTCCACTGAATTTTGCACGCTGGATCGGTTGGAATGAGACTCTATGCGTCAGGTCCGAGGAATAACATACCCTCATGAAAGAATTTGCAGCGTTTTTAATTATATTCCATAACCATGTAAATTGGGTTCACCCGTAACTGTACAAATAAATAAATTCTTTTAATATAAAAAAAGTAAAGTAAATTGATAATTATTGTTAAACAACATTTTTCACCTACAAACGTATGACGTTTTGTGTGAAAACACACGCACCGAAAAGGTTCGGTCCAAAATTTAGTGGAAATGATACCCCACACGCCTAGGTACCAGAAATCTTGGAAACACATTCGGAATGGCTGGATAGGCACCCATTTGACCCATAACCTTATTCAGAGGGCGTCAATCGTTATGGGGCCAATTTCCTTGGATTCAGCGTCCAAAATTTAGTGAAAAATGATACCCTACACGCCTAGATACCAGAAATCTCGAAAATCCATTTTGACCTAGACACCTTGAAACGTCCAGAACAAAATTTTGGGCCGAGTCGGAGAAATTGATTTTTTGCATGAAAACATAGGTTGATCATTTTCATATAATTTTGGGTAGAACCCCTTAGAAGGGCGCGCAAATATGAATTTTAGATTCTTAGAAAAAAATATAAAGATCAAAACAACTTTTTCTTATTTACTCCCATTTGGACGATTATGGTGAGGGGGGGGGGGGTTACTTGCTGGACACTCCCTATATCATGAAGAGCCGTAGTGAAGAGTGATAGTGAATTATTCTCCTTGGGTAACTTACAGTGAGTATGCCCTTGAATCGGAACGCTTTTCCGCAATATTCGCACGTAAAAGGCATGGCTCCAGTGTGGATCCGATGGTGTTCTCGCAATGTGCCCTTTTCCCGAAATGTCCTTCCACAGACATCACACTGATGGGGTTTGGCACCAGTATGGATTGAATGGTGCTTTCTCAATTGCATGCTTGTCTTGAATCTACAAAAGAAAAACAAGTGAGACGATGAGGAAGTAACTGGTCATTAATACTCACACGTAATACTCACCGCTTTTTACAAACTTCACATTCGTAAGGTTTGTCATGGGAATGTGTCAAAAGATGAGCGTCGAGATTTCCTTTTTGAATGAAGCTTTTCCCGCATTGGTCACAAGTGTAGTTTCGAACACCCGAATGGATTCTCATGTGTGTGACCAAGTTGGGTTTCGTCGAAAACCTGAAGGAACATGAGATTTATGAGCGAGAATCAACAGAAATAATTACTCGGGCTCTTGGATTAAATTTAGATAGGTTCTTGTCCAGTCTTACGAAAAACCACCATCACGTAAGGAGAGCTAGAAAACATACATGAAAGGCAAATAAAAAAAAAAAAAAAAAAAAACATTGCGGTTACCGTTGAATTTTTATCAACATCGAACATGCTTTCAGTCGGGCTTTATAAGCGATTCGAGAGTGCAAGTGTAATAGACCAAGATTCTTCACACAAAACCCCAGCCCCAGCACTCAAATTGAGTAGGAAAATGTCCTCTAATAAACAGCTTCAATATAATGTAAAGTCAATAAGTTCAATATCAAAATAAGGCAATGTCCGCCGATTTTGGTAGTAGACAATTTTCTAAAAATCTGAGCTGAAGTGAGCTCTAGTTGGTCTTCGAAACTTTTCAGCCCAATCGGACCAAATTTGGGCTGGGTAGGGGTCAAAATGTATTTTTCAAAAATGGAATTTCGAGATTTCTGGAACCTATGCGTGTCGAATATAATTTTCCACTAAATTGTGGATGCTAAATCCAATGGAGAGGGTCCCAGTACGATTGGCGCCCACCGGAAGACATTATGGGTCATAACGTGTATTTATCTACCCAATTCAAAAGTGGGTTTTCGAGATTCCTGATACCTAAGCATGTAGGGTCTCATTTTCTACTAAATGTTAGACGCTGAATCGATTGGAATGAGTACGGGACACTCGACGCTCACTGTTTTTCCATGGCGGTCCGAGGAATAACTAACCCCTGTAAAAGAATTTGCAGCGTTTCTTTTTACTATTATTCTTATTATTATTTGATAATAATAATAACAGAGCAGATGCATTTTAAAGACATCTGTTCTTAGATGCTTACAGAGATTAATTTTCGAAATCTGTTGAAAAATTCTAATTTGATTTCCTATTTTTTACATCAGGAGTAGCGTGCAGGAATTTCAGTAAACTTAGCGAACCTATTCAGCCATACCAAAAAGGGGGGGTTCAGAATAAAGAGGTTCCCAGTGGAACTCACTGCAAGTATAATAATTTTCTTATTCACGCAGCCATAAATGCGATGATGAGTTACATTGCTCAAATGGCAACTCAAGTCACTGGGCGGTCCTCAACCAGTGTTTCAAAAGCATTTAAGCATGCATTGGAACCTCGGGAATTTGTTCAAATGAGTAAGTGTTCGAGATTTAACGGTTAAAGAGATCACTAGCCGAAAAAGTCAGGACCGTCTGTTTATGCCGGAATGGTTAATATGGCAAATACACTTTTGTAGCTGCATATTTTTGGGGCAACATACAAACCGAATAGGGGCAAAACGACCGATCTACTAAATAATTACACTCACCTTTTCTCGCAGAGATCGCAAGGATATTTGCTCTTCACAGAATCGGGCAAATGACATTTGGAATGAATAAAAAGTGCACTCTGTTGTTTGAAAGTCTTCCCGCATTCTGGGCATCCATATGGCCGAGTGTTAGAATGACCGAGCATATGAGCTTCGACGACTTTTCTATTAGAGAACGCTTTTCCGCATATTTCACACCTAAAACGAACAAAACCACAAGACAAAACTTAAACGCTGGCGAGAACCGTCTGAGCAAAGAAGGAGGTTATTGAAGAACAAACATAGAAGAGAAAGAAACATAGTAAACTGTCTACCTGGTGAGGATATACAACAGGAGGTGTATTAGACCTTACTTGTATTTTAGGCTGTTCTTGTGTCGCTTTACGTGGTTGAGGAACGTTTGACATTCTATAAACACTTTGGCGCAAAAGCTGCACATGTATCGGGCATCCTGGTTATGCTCCGCCCGATGGTGTACACGAAGGTCATCAATTTCGTTGAATTGCTGAAAGTGTAGTGAAATTTTCTTAAATGTCATTTTTGAACAGAAAATAAAAAATCTGCAAATTCTTACACACGGGTTGGTTATTTGTCAGACCAGGCGCATGGAAACTTATTTAAAAACATGGGGGAAATGGGGAAAATGGTGGGTGCGGCGGGTCCCAGACCCATTCCAATCGATTCAGTGTCCATGATTTAGTGGAAAATGATACCCCACACGCCTAGGTTCCAGAAATCTCAAAAACACATATTCAAAATGGGTAATATATACCCAATTTGACCCATTACTTCTTCCAGTGGGTGCCAATCGTCCTGAGACCCATTTCATTTGATTCAGCGTCCAAAATTTAGTGATACCCCACTCGCCTAGATCGCCCAAAATCTCGAAAATCCATTTTTCAAAAAACACATTTTGACCCCTACCCCACCCAAATTTGGTCCGATCGGGCTGAAAAGCTTGGAGGACCGTCCCAGGCCGGTTACAGACCCCTGACCCAAATTTCAGATTTTTAGAAAATTTTCTACTACCAAAAACGGCGTGGACGGCGGACGGACATTGACCTTTTTTGATCTAGACACCATGAAACGTCCAGAAAAAATTTTTGAGCCGAATCGGAGAGGTTGACCATTTGCATGAAAACATAGGTTGATTATTCAAGGAATAACCAACCAAAATGTGACCTTAAGTAATGGAAATCATTATCAGGACTCAGATTTCCGGTCAGCAGAACACATCGTTAATGATTTGATAATTAGGTCCGATGGATTGTTTTAATTGAAGTGAACTCACCTCGGAGCAATCTGAGCACAGCCACGTAGAGTACTCGAATCCTTTCATTAGACATTTTGATTTCCCCTCCACCTCAGAATCGTGGTCTCTCTTTATACAGGTTTCATGAAGCTCTTCGTGGGTTTTCTGGGACTGGATGAAGCTCAAAGGGTCGGACGATTCATTGTCCATCGCGGGGAGTAAGTTAGAAGGGACGGACGTTTCGCCACAGCTGTCCACGTCCAGCCCCCCTAGGATTACATTTTTCATTATAATATTTTTAAAAGAGCAATTCGTACGGTAAAAAACGAAGATAGGAGGCAGACACTAACCACTACAGTCCTCCGTGTTAGGGATTGACTCGGTGTACGGTTTATCAGGAGATAAAAATTCAGTTTTGGTTATTTGCATTTCTTCATTTTGCACGGCGCTCAGAATGAAAGATTCGCTCTCACCGTATTCGTCTTCTGAATGTTCCCCCTCATCCTTACACGAACAAAAGCACAATAATATAATTTAAAATCAATAATGTTCGCAGTTCTTTTTGGCTAGTCAGCTTCATAGGACAATTTCCAACGACAAAGTTGCTCACCCCCTCCAAAGTTAGACCCTTGATGTCTTCAGGTTTCTCCGCGTAGAGGATACCTAACGTTGCCTGTGCGTTCAGCGAGCTCTCCATGAACTCTTCGAAGGCGTCTAGCTTTGAGTAGCAGTCCAGACAAATTGTTTTCGGGAAGTGTTCTTTTTCCGAAACCTGCACATTTCGGAGTCAAATACGCAGGTTTTAGAATCGGTAACATAAATTGTAGGTACACGTAAAAAACACTTACAGGTAACAGAAAAAACTGCATCACCAACAAATAAAGCTCAACCACCTTATGAGCTCCTCTTGTACTCAGGCCGGCTGCAAAGTGGGTACTTAGAAAACTTCACTTCAATAATTTGATCATACAAGCAAACACGATCACCAAGTCTGAGGTGCGACGATGCAAAGTAATGCACCCAATTAAACGTCTTTGCGGGGGCTGATCCTGCATGTGAAGAACGTAACGTACCTACCACTCCCCAAATGAAATTCGAAACAGAAGTAACCATAGGCTCAGTAGCCTCATGACATAAAGCTTTGAATTGACAAGCAATTTATGTACCTCGATGTTCAAACATTTTTTGATTCTGACGTCCAAAGTGAGTCGCAATCCTTGTGTGTCGTAGATGCCCAAGAGGTTATCCTTTTCCAGCGCGCACAGTCGGCACAGCTCCAGCGCGTTCATTTTGCTTTTTGTCTCCTTATCCCACTTGATCTCGCACACCGATTATCAGTTCTCAAAACACGCCTACTGCTCCAGCAGCGAGAAAATACAAAAGCTAATCAGATTAGTTAAAACAGAAAATCCGGTCATGGCGGCCGAATACTGAGTTTGGAAGGATGTTTTGTTTTTATTTACCCAACGTAGGCGTGGCAACTTTACTCCGGCTTTACGAAGAGAATGAAACGTCTTCGTTCGCGTATGTGAATACACATCACTCATAACTCAACATTTTATAACGGTGACTGGAGTAAAACACACAATCATGAAGGATGGCGTAAAATAACATTAATTCGTTCACAATCATTCCGCACTTTGTCATTGATTGCTCAGTTTTCGTAGTTTCATCACTAGAAGGTTGGCTGCAACTGCAAGTAAGATGGTTGGTTGCTGTACACATTTCTTGCCTAAACCTCTTACGCTGGCTAACGTCAGAGGATCAAACCGTTGAGGGATGAACTACACTACTTCTTTGATGACGCATCGAACACACTCATGCCTACTATTTTACTACTGGACTAGCACGAGTAGTCCTACTACCAACAGATTTCCCTTTTCGTCATGAATAATGTCGCCGTAAAGCGGTATAGAATCATATTTTACTCGCGAGTATTTCTTGATAAATCTGATTCCTATCACCTAGTGCCCCTAGGTAACCTGGGTATGAACGAAATCAAGAATATTGAAGTACTCAAGTACTGAAGAACTCACTGAATAATCTGGTGTCTACGTTACTTGAAACAGAAGTAAACTACTTTGTTCTCAACATGGGATGTATTTCTTCAGTAGAGTCCAGGAAACCAAGTATTCGAAACAGGGTGAATTCAGAAGATGAGATTTTAGTGAAGTGTAGCATTTCAGAGAACAGCTGAGAAGACATGATGTGAAGAGACTGACTAGCAAGCAACTGATGTGGGTCCAAGATGGCATGTGTTCAGGTTGAGGTTTTTATCAGCTGACAACCACTGCCTTCCTGATGGGTAGTGAGGGCTAGTAATAAACTCCGAGTGTCAACTCAATATTCACGATATACTGGGTAGTATAATTATCGACACGAGATCGGCTATTCACGCCATTCCCAATGGTGAGAAATCAACTGGGAAAATGGGAGGACATCTACCACTTTCATTTGGCAAATAGATTGATGATACAAACCTATGAAGTTTTGCGTGAAAGTACACGCACTGGAGAGGATCAATTCAGGGTCCAAAATTTAGTGGAAAATGATACCCCACACGCCTAGGTCCCAAAAATCTCGAAAACACATTCGAAATGGTAAATAGGTACCCATTTTGACCCATAGCCTCATCCAGAGGGCACCAATCGTTCCGGGACCCGTCTCATTTGATTCAGCGTCCAAAAGTTAGTGGAAAATGATACCCCACACACCTAGGTACCGGAAATCTCGAAAACACACATTCAAACAGGGTTAATAGGTACCCATTATGACCCATAACCTCGTCCAGTGGGTGCCAATCGTTCTGGGACCCTTTTCATTGCATTCGGCGTCCAAAATTTAGTGAAAACTGATACCCCTCACACCTAGATTGCAAAAAATCTCAAACATTCAAGGAATAACCAACCAAAACATAGAGGAAGGCTGATATATTGAATTTTGAATAAGAGAGAGAATGTAGGCTTAGGCATGGTGCCAACGAGCGAATTCGAGTCTTTCACAATTGTCGAATTGAGAACCGGTATAGTAGCAATATTATTACATTACGAGAAGAATTACGGGCGGAAAATCATGATTCGGTTTGGTTGATTATTCAAGGAACAACCAACTTATGTTTGCATGCAAAACGTCAATCTCCCCGATTCGGTCTAATTTTTTTTCTGGGCGTTTCAAGGTGTCTAGATCAAAATTAGCAAATGTCCGTCCGCCGTCCACGCTGACTTTGGTAGTAGCAAATTTTCTAAAAATATTTTGGTCAGGGACCCGTTTATGGCTCCAGCTGGTCCTCGAAACTTTTCAACCCGATCAGACCAAATTTGAGTGGATTAGGGTGCGTTTAAAGCTTACACTGGACCCGATTTTTTACTCGGCCGAACTCCAGCTCTGCCGATTCTACCGATTCCCCGACTGAGGTGTTTAGACTAGACCCCATTTTTCAAACGGTTCTACCAATTTTCGTCAGTTGCCCCGGGCCCTTCGTATAATATGGAAGATCTAGCAGCGATAGAATTTCTAACTGAAAACTCACTGTTGAGATATATGTTGTTGGTTGAGCGTCGGGAATGGGCGAATGACATTTTTATGGAAAGAGAATCATCCGGAGAGTTCCATACCTTGTTCCCCCCATTGCTAGAACAACCAATAAAGTTTCGCGAGTATTTCCGGATGACTCCAAAGACGTTTTTTACATTCTGAGTGCTATCAGACGGCGAGTGAAGAAATTTTCCAATTTCCGGATTCGTATTTCTCCAGAAGAGAGGCTGTGACGCTGAGCTAAGTCTTTATGATGTCGTTGTAACCCGTCGTTTTCACTCAACGGGCTAGGGATCCTAAAATTGACCTAGGCGAATAATTAGTGGGAAATTAAAGGCTTTTACTTACCGTCAGAAATGCCTGCAAACGGTAGGTCAAGGACGTCAAGTGCACCTGAAGAGTATTCTAGGTTGTCCAAATATGTATACCAGTGTAACGGGGCGGCAGATTCCAAGCGCCCCGTCAAGAAACTTCGGCGGCGGGGTACGGATCGACCCCTCTCCTCTCCAAGCGCCTGACCCAGCTGGGCGAAAGGCGTGTCCTCATTGGATTGGTTGGGCGATGGGCGGCGCGAGACACCCAGGGAGGAGTAGGAGGGGAAGGCGACTTGACGAGCGGACTGGGGAAAGGCTCGGAAGTCAGTCGTGTACGAACTCAAGTGAAACGAGGTTGGCCTGAAACGAGGTTGGCCCCCCCTGCTTGCCATAATCTCGAGAGGACGAGGCGAGGCAGGGGCGGGGCGGAACAACCTGTTTCGGGGCGGAACAACCGGAGCGGAACAACCCCAGCGAAACAACCTGTTTCGGGGCGGAACAACTGAAGCGGAACATCGAAGCGAAACAACCGACGCGAAGCAAATCAACCCCTTGTGAAGCTGGTGTTGTGAACGTGACCTGAGGGAACAAGTGTATCGTGGTTCCTTCAGGGTGAGAACTCGGGAATTGGGAGATCAGCCAATTCCTCTCCCGAAACAGTGGGCCCTTATACGAACTGAAAATCCCCCGTCGGACCCGAGTGTTGATCCGTTCGCGCCCGATTCGACGGCCAATAGTCCAGGTTCCCACGCACCGCCAGTCGTCGGACCTCCGTCGGAAAGAGCCTCGCCTCCTCCGGCCTGGACGGCGTTCCCCTGACCGAAGCCGAGCAGCGAAGAGAACATCACCCTGTTGTCTCCATCCGAAGGAGTTGGTACACGTAAGTGGCGAAATACCTCTATCTCGTGAAGAGAACATCACCCTGTGGTCTCCATCCCAAGAAGTTGGTGCACGTAAGTGGCGAAATAACTCTGTCTCGTACCCTCGCAACGCGAAAGTCGAACTATCTAAATCTGGCCCAAGCCCTGACGTTTAGTCACCAGAAAGCTGATCATAGAGTTGTGGATTGTGACCGTATTATTTAGCATTTCGTCTGTCGTGCGTTAGGAAAAGAGAAAGGAATTAGGGGAGGACGCTAACAAATCACTTTCATTTTACCGTTATTCAAATCAAACATTCCTGAGCCTTCAGCTATCCCGTAAATTCATTGGCCCTCAGCCCTTCACTTTTGCCTACTCAATAATTAGATTACGTAATAGTCAATATCCTTCTCGGCCGAGACATTCCCTATTTTATAGTTCTGTCAATTTGCGTTCATTATAAGTCAATATTGAATCCTTGTCTTTTCAATCACGAAACCCCATTCCTCAGAGCTTGGTAAATTCAGGTGTACTTGGCGTCCATGACCGACCATTGCAGACATTCCGGACGGTAAGTGAAAGTCTTTAATCTCCCACTAATTATTCGCCTAGGTCTATTTTTGGATCCCTAGCCCGTTACGTGAAAACGACGGGTTACATCTTTTGGTGGCAAGCGGTGGGATTTTTCAGAAATCTCGATTTCTGTCGTATCCACAACAAGTGATCTTGACCAGGTGAATATTGGTGAGAAAAAGCTCTGAAGGAATTGGGTCGCGTTCCATAATCTTGAAATTCAAACTGTGCTAGTTGTAGATTCCGAAATTTAAAATTGTAAGAAACAAACAAATCAGGCCCGAGTGTGAGGAAGCGAGTGAGGAGCCAATTGACTTCAAATCCGTGTCTAGGATTTTTTCTTTTCCAAAAATCGAAATTTAGATACTGGCTCATTTGTTTAGTAGCATCACTCTCACTGTAGCCTTCTGTTCCGAAACTTGTCCCGGGGCTCTCTGTTCCGAGACTGTTCCGGGGCCCTCTGTTCCGGGACTGTTCCGGAACTTGTCCCGGGGCTCTCTGTTCCGAGACTGTTCCGGGGCCCTCTGTTCCGGGACTGTTCCGAGACTCGTCCCGGGGCTCTCTGTTCCGAGACTGTTCCGGGGCCCTCTGTTCCGGGACTGTTCCGGGACTTGTCCTGGGGCTTTCTGTTCCGAGACTGTTCCGGGGCCTTCTGTTCCGAGACTGTTCCGGGGCCCTCTGTTCCGGGACTGTTCCGAGACTTGTCCCGGGGCTTTCTGTTCCGAGACTGTTCCGGGGCCCTCTGTTCCGGGACTGTTCCGGGACTTGTCCTGGGGCCTTCTGTTCCGAGACTGTTCCGGGGCCTTCTGTTCCGAAACTGTTCCGGGGCCCTCTGTTCCGGGACTGTTCCGGGACTTGTCCCGAGGCCTTCTGTTCCGGGACTGTTCCGAGACTTGTCCCGAGGCCTACTGTTCCGGGACTGTTCCGGAACTGTTCCGGGGCCCTCTGTTCCGAAACTGTTCCGGAGCCTTCAGCTCCAATTGACATCCCGATTCCAGACCCGTCATAGCTCTTACCAACTGGGAAGTCCTTTCTCGATTCGTGGGGAAATTATCGGTCCTTGGTGCGCAAGAAAGTGATCTATCGGTTCTATAATTTTTTCTTTATTTATTTTTTTTTTATTTAACAAGTGAATTCGCGACCATGCACCAAAACAGCAGCCCATCAGACGAGGGCGAAGCCATGATGAACCCCAATCTGGAAATAAAATGCACAACACAAGTACTTACCTTGTTTTACTAATGACCGTACCTCATGAGTCGTGACAGGACTCCCTGGGTCCCCCCCCCCCCCCTTTTTTTTTTCTTTTTCCCTTTGTAATGGCAGCAAAATCTAGGGTTCGTTGTTCAGTTTCTGGCTTTGTGAAAGAGGTTGTCTGCATGACGAATGAGCCGTCGATTGATGGAAAATGTGAGAGTTTGAGTGTGAGAGGAGACTAAAGAAAGGGCCGGTTTGTATGTTTCACATCATAGTAGGGAAGTAGAAGATAAGACCAGCGGAAGACACATCTCGCCCATCGCACCACCTGGGAACACCAGCGCCATCATGCTCTCGACGGGTGGGGACGTCCTGTGCCCGTCTGCACCAAGCAACGACACCCGCCGACAACGTACCGCTGCGAGAGAAAATGCCGGAACCTGCGGCCCACGGACCCTGCCTACCCGAAGCCCTGCTCCCTCGCCGAACACGAGAAGGACCGCCCACCAACCTGTGCCGCTTGTAGACGATGGCAGTACGAACAAGCATGGATAGCGGCCAAACGACCTGACGCAATGCCCATCGCACCAGTCACCCCCACCGGAAGGAAAATTGCCGAGGTAGACCTCGGCCTCCAAAGATCGGAGGAGTGTAACGGGGCGGCAGATTCCAAGCGCCCCGTCAAGAAACTTCGGCGGCGGGGTACGGATCGACCCCTCTCCTCTCCAAGCGCCTGACCCAGCTGGGCGAAAGGCGTGTCCTCATTGGATTGGTTGGGCGATGGGCGGCGCGAGACACCCAGGGAGGAGTAGGAGGGGAAGGCGACTTGACGAGCGGACTGGGGAAAGGACTCGGAAGTCAGTCGTGTACGAACTCAAGTGAAACGAGGTTGGCCTGAAACGAGGTTGGCCCCCCCTGCTCGCCATAATCTCGAGAGGACGAGGCGAGGCAGGGGCGGGGCGGAACAACCTGTTTCGGGGCGGAACAACCGGAGCGGAACAACCCCAGCGAAACAACCTGTTTCGGGGCGGAACAACTGAAGCGGAACATCGAAGCGAAACAACCGACGCGAAGCAAATCAACCCCTTGTGAAGCTGGTGTTGTGAAGGTGACCTGAGGGAACAAGTGTATCGTGGTTCCTTCAGGGTGAGAACTCGGGAATTGGGAGATCAGCCAATTCCTCTCCCGAAACAGTGGGCCCTTATACAAACTGAAAATCCCCCGTCGGACCCGAGTGTTGATCCGTTCGCGCCCGATTCGACGGCCAATAGTCCAGGTTTCCCACGCACCGCCAGTCGTCGGACCTCCGTCGGAAAGAGCCTCGCCTCCTCCGGCCTGGACGGCGTTCCCCTGACCGAAGCCGAGCAGCGAAGAGAACATCACCCTGTTGTCTCCATCCGAAGGAGTTGGTACACGTAAGTGGCGAAATACCTCTATCTCGTGAAGAGAACATCACCCTGTGGTCTCCATCCCAAGAAGTTGGTGCACGTAAGTGGCGAAATAACTCTGTCTCGTACCCTCGCAACGCGAAAGTCGAACTATCTAAATCTGGCCCAAGCCCTGACGTTTAGTCACCAGAAAGCTGATCATAGAGTTGTGGATTGTGACCGTATTATTTAGCATTTCGTCTGTCGTGCGTTAGGAAAAGAGAAAGGAATTAGGGGAGGACGCTAACAAATCACTTTCATTTTACCGTTATTCAAATCAAACATTCCTGAGCCTTCAGCTATCCCGTAAATTCATTGGCCCTCAGCCCTTCACTTTTGCCTACTCAATAATTAGATTACGTAATAGTCAATATCCTTCTCGGCCGAGACATTCCCTATTTTATAGTTCTGTCAATTTGCGTTCATTATAAGTCAATATTGAATCCTTGTCTTTTCAATCACGAAACCCCATTCCTCAGAGCTTGGTAAATTCAGGTGTACTTGGCGTCCATGACCGACCATTGCAGACATTCCGGACGGTAAGTGAAAGTCTTTAATCTCCCACTAATTATTCGCCTAGGTCTATTTTTGGATCCCTAGCCCGTTACGTGAAAACGACGGGTTACACCAGAATTTACCAAGCTCTGAGGAATGGGGTTTTGTGATTGAAAAGACAAGGATTCAATATTGACTTATAATAAACGCAATTGACAGAAATATAAACTACGGAATGTCTCGGCCGAGAAGGATATTGACTATTACGTAACCTAATTATTGAGTAGGCAAAAGTGAAGGGCTGAGGGCCAAATGAATTTACGGGGTAGCTGAAGGCTCAAGAATGTTGATTTAACAGAACGGTAAAAATGAAAGTGATGTGTTAGTGTCCTCCCCTAATCCCTTTCTCTTTTCCTAATGTACGACAGACAAAAATGCAAAATAATACGGGTACAATCTACAACTATATGATCAGCTTTCTGGTGACTAAATGTCAGGGCTTGGGCCAGATTTAGAGAGTTCGACTTTCGCGTTGCGAGGGTACGAGACAGAGATGTTTCACCACTTACGTGTACCAACTTCTTAGGGTGGAGACAACAGGGTGACGTTCTCTTCGCTGCTCGGCTTCGGTCAGGGGAACGCCGTCCAGGCCGGAGGAGGCGAGGCTCTTTCCGACGGAGGTCCGACGACTGGCGGTGCGTGGGGAACCCGGACTCGAATCAACACTCGGGTCCGACGGGGGATTTTCAGTTCATATAAGGGCCCACTGTTACGGGAGAGGAATTGGCTGATCTCCCAATTCCCGAGTTCTCACCCTGAAGGAAAGACGAGACACTTGTTCCCTCAAGTCACGTTCACAACACTGGCTTCACAAGGGGTTGATTTGCTTCGCATTGGTTGTTTCGCTTCGGTTGTTTCGCTTCGAAACAGGTTGTTTCGCTTTGCTTCGCTTCGTTTTGCCTCGTCCTCACGAGATTATGGCGAACGGAGAGCACAACTTTCTTCCACTTGAGTTCGTACACGACTGACTCCCGCAGCCTTTCACCAGTCTCCTCGTCCAGTCGCCTTCCCCTCCTCCTACTCCCCGGGTGCCTCTCGCCACCCGTCGTCCGACCAATCCGATGAGGTCACGCCTTTCGCCCAGCTGGGTCAGGCGCTTGGAGGGGAGAGGGCCCGACCCGTACCCCGCCGCCGAAGTTTCTTGATGGGGCGCTTGGACTCTGCCGCCCCGTTACATCGTTACACTTGACTTTCATTGTTTTCACTTCAAAGTTATTGTTTTAAAATGAATTTGATTTTCTCAAAATAGAACGATATCCGTAAAAATGCTGCGTTGGCTGTACTTACATTAACTGTACAAGATGGATGTAGTTACCCTATGATGACTCCTAATAATCAAAAACGCTGCAAATTCTTACACAGGGGTTGGTTATTCCTCGGACCAGGTGTATGGAGACTCATTTCATAAACATGGGGGAAATGGGGGAAAACAGTGGGTGCGGCGGGTCCCAGACCCATTCCAATCGATTCAGGATCCAAAATTTAGTGGAAAATGATACCCCACACGCCCAGATACCGGAAATCTCGAAAACGCATATTCAAAATGGGTAATATATACCCAATTTGACCCATAACTTCTTCCAGTGGCTGCCGATCGTTCTGGGACCCATTTCATTGGATTCAGCGTCCAAAATTTAGTGGAAAATGATACCCCACTCGCCTAGATCGCCCAAAATCTCGAAAATTCATTTTTCAAAAAACACATTTTGACCCCTACCCCGCCCAAATTTGGTCCGATCGGGCTGAAAAGCTTGGAGAACCGTCCTAGGCCGGGAACAGACCCGACCCAAATCTCAGATTTTTAGAAAATTTTCTACTACCAAAAACAGCGTGGACGGCGGACGGCGTTCGGCGTACCTACGGCGTACGGCGGACGGACATCGATCTTTTGGTTGGTTATTCCTTGAATAATCAACCTATGTTTTCATGCAAATGGTCAACCTCTCCGATTCGGCTCAAAATTTTTTTCTGGACGTTTCATGGTGTCTAGATCAAAAAGGGTCAACGCCCGTCCGCCGTCCGCCGTCCACGCCATTTTTGGTAGTAGAAAATTTTCTAAAAATCTGAAATTTGGGTCAGGGGTCTGTTCCCGGCCTAGGACGGTCCTCCAAACTTTTCAGCCAGAACGATTGGAATCCACTGGAGGAGCTCATGGCTCAAAATGGGTATCTATTACCCATTTTGAATATTGTTTTCTAGATTTCTGGTACCTAGGCATGTGGGGTATCATTTTCCACTAAATTTTGGACGCTGAATCCAATTAAATGAATCCCGGAACGATCGGCACCCTCTGGATGAGGTCACGATTCAAAATGGGTACCTATCTACCCATTTTGAATGTCTGTTATCGAGATCTCTGGTACCTGGGCGTGTGGGGTGTCATTTTCCACTAAATTTTGGACCCTGAATCGATTGGAATGGGTTAGGGACCCGCCACATCCACTGTTTCCCCTATTTTCCCTATGTTGAAGAAATGAATCTCCATGCACCTGGTCCGAGGTTTAAATAAACCTCCATGCGCCTGGTTGGTCATTACCCGTGTGTAAGAATTTTTTTTAGTCAATCGAACGCTGTAATGGTAGTAGTGATATCTAACAACAGTAACAATACACAATATATTTTTCATAATAGTGAATATAATTCACTACTTCTTTTTGGAAGTAGGTACCAATGATCGAGCTTTCTATGTTGCATGTTCATTTGAGAATAACAAGAGGTGATACGAGGCCGGCTAATGTCCGAGGCTAATAATAGTGTAAATCCAGGAAAACTCTCTGTTGAAAACATTATCGTCATTAACTCGATTCTCACGGATGGATTCAACGTTCGTCAAGGTATAACGCAAGATTCCCTTTTGAAAATCGAAGGGTTATGGAGCAACCTGGCGAGGACGACAGCAAAATGAAGGGCCTCCAGGCAAGTCAGAAAACGATCGGGGAAGTTCTTCCAAATATCCTTCAACAGGGTGTCTTGAAGAGCTTGAAAGAGTTGTTGACAGAAAAGGACCCGCCTGGCTTTCACCAAGGCCGTGATGAAACGTTCCACTGCGAAAATAACCTTTTTTCCGGGTACTTCTATATATACGGGTGTCATTCCGAAGGGAAGTCGTCAGTTAAGATTTTATCCACAAAGGGGAAACGTGAGTAACTTACACCTCATCATCGAAATTATAATCTCTTTTGGTTGGGTGTTTCTTGAATAATCAATATTTGTATTTTTCACTATTTGTCTGCAATTAGATAATATTATATTAGAGACACATAATTATCGATGTTCAACAGGAAATTAGACTCACTAGGCCGTTCAGTTTTACCACTAACAAAATTGGTAGAATTTGTGAACGAAGCTAATCTGTGACGAATGTAACTTTTTTTTTTTTTTTTCAACAGAGGAGGAAAATATGTTGACGGTGTGGGGGCTTACGGTTATGATGGCCGCCTTTGCGGCGGGTCAATTTAAAAATGGAAGACGACTAGAGACACCAGTACCATCTCTCTGCGCCCAAAGTAAGTTATTTTCACGAAGCAATGCTGTTTTTCTATGAAAAATATTTTCTTTAGTACTTACTTTTGGTTGGTTATTCCTTGAATAATCAACCTATGTTTTCATGATAATGGTCAACCTCTCCGATTCGGCTCAAAATTTTTTTCTGGACGTTTCATGATGTCCTGATCAAAAAAGGTCAATGTCCGTCCGCCGTACGCCGTCCGCCGTCCGCCATCCACGCCGTTTTTGGTAGTAGAAAATGTTCTAAAAATCTGAAATTTTGGTCAGGGGTCTGTTCCCAGCCGAGATGGGTCCTCGAAACTTTTCAGCCCGATCGGACCAAATTTGGAGGGGGTAGGGGTCAAAATGTGTTTTTTGAAAAATGGATTTTCGGGATTTTGGGTGATTTAGGCGAGTGGGGTGTCATTTTCCACTAAATTTTGGACGCTGAACCCAATAAAATGGGTCCCAGAACAATTGGCACCCACTGGAAGAAGTTATGGGTCAAATTGGGTATTTATTACCCATTTTGAATATGTGTTTTCGGGATTTCTGCTACCTAGGCGTGTGGGGTATCATATTTCACTAAATTTTGTACCCTGAATCGATTGGAATGGGTCTGAGACCCGCCACACCCACTGTTTCCCCCATTCGAGGAATAACCAACCCGTGTGTAAGAATTTGCAGATTTTTTTTTCTTGTTTTGTCAAAATAAAATGTTTAATTTCTCAAAAATTAGCGCAGAAAAAAAGTGCTGACTATAGTGGATGTTAATTTTAAAAAGCGTGCACACCTACGTGTCCGCAACACAGACATTTCAATGTATTTTTCGAATCCATTGTGCTACCTGATGCTCAAGCCGACCGCCAAGTCCACAAACGCTATTTTGAAAATCTGCTCCGTAAATTCTTTCAAAATGCGCCACCATTGAATTGCAACTCAATATACAGATTTGCCCACCAGATGGGCACGCTGATCACAAAATTATATGAGGTATGAGAGGAAAGTGGTCACTACTGGCTCTCAATTTAGCAAATAAATCTGCCGAGCGCTGAGCCACCGCTTGACCAAATCCATTCTTCCTTTCTGCGCGTTGTCTATTTAGACCGGTGAATGGTAGCCAATCTCTTATCTCTACATTTACCACAATTAGCTCGTCAGAAACGAAATTAACTATTTACGGAAGCAACTTCCGGAGCCATTCAGCTCAGTCCTCACCTACATTGCGTCTAGTGACTAGACTCTAGTCCAGCAGACTAGACAAAATTTAATTTCCGTCGTATGCCAAAGTTCGTTTGGAAATGGTTATTAACATTAATTATGTCGAAGTGCAATTAGTCCGACTTTTTCCACAAAAGCATAAAGAAACTTAGGGATAGCGGATGCTAACGCTTTCAGCTGTTGTGGCCTAACTGGCTCAGTCAGTCTGTGATTGAGGGCTACTAACTACGGTCCCGCACTGGTAGTCGCAAGCAAGGTTGCGATTAGAAGCGAACTCCCATAGAAGTCCCTCGCGCTGTTCATCGTTCCCTCATTGTTGTTGGTTTTTCCAAGTCCATAAGTTTCAACCGTAATCTCGAGCAGTATAAACACCTTATCACTTCGCTTCGCTCCCAACCCTCTCCGCTTCGTTTCCAGTATAAAGCAAATGTTGACGTGTCCTCATCCTCATTCATTTGGGCATTAAACTGACCCATGGCAGAAAAAGTTGTTCTCCCATGAAACTGACCAACTGCTCCTTTCAGGGGTGATACATGAGCAGTTCAACGGAAAAGGTTACTTCTTCTCCTGGAAAGATCCTTCCACCAAAGGCATCGAAGAGGATTGGCTAGGCGTGAGGAACTGGTGCCGCCAGAGGTGTATGGATTCCCCTTCCCTCAACACTAACGCTAAGAACGAGTACATCAAAAGCAAACTGATCCAAGGTAAACCGAGAGTTGCCAGAAAGCACAAGCATAATTTATTGATCGCGTCTCATGCGACTTAAATTTGCGATTACTTCTGATTGCTTGCCTCCGTGAAACTGCAGATAAAATCAAGTACATTTGGACTTCGGGACGAGTCTGCGACTTCAAAGACTGTGACTCCCGCTCTGATCTTCAGCCTAAGAGGATCAATGGATGGTTCTGGACTTCCGACCTCCAAAAGCTGCCCTCAGTGACTGATAGGATCCACAATGACTGGAGTGAATCTGGCGGGTAAGTCGACTCGACAGTCTGATGTTAAACAATGATAACCATTTCAAATCAGTGCATATTGTGTTTATTTACTCTCACAAAAAATTATTTTGTTAGGATGCAAAAGTGAAAATTACGATCTACAGAGAAATGTATGCTACCCTTTGAGCCTATAGCTGGCTGACAAACATTACATTCTATGGGCGGCTAAGGCATCAAAATAAAGAAATTTACATCAATAATTAGCCACGCGGGGTGTATTTAACATTTTTTGAGGATGAGATAAGAGAGTAATATTAGTAGATTAAAATACAAAAAGATCCTAGTACCGGCTTAATGTAAACCTAAATGTTTGATTTTTTGTTCTTAAAACACTTCCATATTATGTTATTCTCTCTGATGAGCCTTAAGGCGCCAAAAATCATGGAGAGTAATCAGTCGAATCTGAAATTTCGCATACATGGCACCATCCGCTGAAGGTACCCGGGTAATTTGGTCAGAGCAATTTTGAAGAAATGTGTCTAATTTTGTAATTTTGACCCGAAAATGCTGTTGGTGTCCTCTTGAACGTGCTGCGGTCTTTGAAAGTTAGCCATGGTATGTGCAGCTTGCTGGATTATTTTCAATGCTTTTTTTTTTAATCCGGAAAAACCTGGGAGAAAACTTGAAAATAATCGGCAGGGTTAACATCGCTCAGAACAGACAGACGATTCTATTAGAGAAGACAGAAGTTCTCTTCCTTTCAACTGTTCTATCGTCGTTATCATTCCTTCCCAGAAATTATCGTCTTGAGAGAATAGTGCAATGCATTTTTTTTATTAGAAGGAAACATTGATACAATTTATTTGATTTGTGAGGTTAAGGGACAAAATCTCAAAAAATCGTCGTGGAGGACCATAAAACGATTGTGACTCTCTTTCCACAGCATCAAGAGACCACAACCTGACAATAGGGAAGAGCTTCAAAACGGAGCACCAGAAAATTGTTTGGCTCTGCTGAACAACTTCTACGGAGACGGCATCCACTGGCACGACGTCGCCTGCCACCACCGCAAGCCATTCGTATGCGAAGAAAGCGAATCACTCCTCAAATACGTTGAATACAACAACCCCCACCTTAGGATAACGTAATCAGGTTGTTTCACCATCGTGTGAGAGCTGTAAATAAGTCAGAATATTCTTACGTGTACTTTATTTAATATTTTCCGGCGTCACGCCACTCGATTGGGCATAATTTGCTCACTGATCAGAATACGTGAATATCTCAATTCCCTGTTTAAACACAGAGTACCCAGTGATCCATGTTGCCTTGTACCAACGAAGAAGACATAATAATTATAGTAAAACACATCTTGTTACCACCATTTTTGTGTACACCATGTAGAAAACTATCAACGAATTTCGTACAGTCCCTCGCTATTTCGTGTAGTTACTGTACGTAAAGTTTGTTTCTCATTTTTATTTACGAATTCTCGGAAAAATTTTATGGTCATCGTACAGAGATTATGAGAAACGGAACACCGATCTGATGGTTGCAAAGACCAAGACGCCTTTTCGAATAATTTTATTAGAAAAACCACACATAAACACGCTCACACGTCCCAGTACGAGGTGAAAATTTGAAAAAATGGACAACTGAATTAAAAATATTTACATCACAATGCCTTAAATTTCTAATGACTCATTTATTTGTACCACAAAAGAACCTTTCCACTCATTGGCTTCAAAATTTCGAGGGTTGAACTCGCATTTTTCTCGCTTGGAGGAGATTATATGACCCCCAGAAGACGTTTTTCTCCCATATGTACGGTATGTAGAAGGCTCGAACCCATTTACTCGTCCTAAAAGGAAGAGAACAAGTTTGCAGAAACAGAACGTACCAAACTAAATATTGCGAGTATTTAGTCAGCTCCATATATCTCACCTGTAGTTATCGAGAAAAGGTATTGATTTGACTAGAACCCATTTTTCAATTTGTTGGGAATAATTTGGCTCGAATTCAGTTGAAGTTGAAATGTCTAAATCGACCAAAAAATGGCACGAGCTCACGTTTCCCTGGAAAACAAGACCATGTTAAAAGCAGAATCAGAAACCACACTGCAAATTCATACACAGGAGTTGGTTATTCCTCCGATCAGGCGCATGGAGATTCATTTCTTCAACACGGAGGAAATGGGGGAAACATAGTGTGGCGGGTCCCGGACCTATTCCAATCGATTCAGGGTCCAAAATTTAGTGGAAAATGATACCCCACGCGCCTAGGTACCAGATATCTTGAAAAAACACATTCGAAATAGGTAATAGATACCCATTTTGACCTATAACCTCTTCCAGTGGGAGCCAATCGTTTTTACTACCAAAGTCGGCGTCGACGGCGGACGGACATTTGCTAATTTTGATCTAGACACCTTGAAACGTCCAGAAAATTTTTTTCCAGAAAACACAAATTGATTATTCAAGGAATAACCAACAACAAAAATAATTAAAAAATGTGTGAGTGTATGATGCAACATACGTATCGAGTCGGTTCTTCTTTGTTCACATCATTCATGTAGTCAGGCATAATCGAAGTACCATCCTCTGGAGCGTAATATTTTGGTAACTGTCCACGGAATTCAGACTTTAAAAACACCAAGTTCCACCTGTGGAAAGTGAAAATAACGAGACATTAGTGAGACTTCCATGAAAGCGTCTGCTGATGCTAACAAAAACTGAGGTAATGTGATTGACCTATTATCAGGAAGGAAGAACGAAGATGGGAAACGATGCCATTCTTTACCAACACAGATATTGAAGTAATTCAAGGTAGGCAAGTTGCCTTCAGCAGTCATTTTACTAAGTTCCATGTAAGTGTCCATCGGTGCATGATAACCTGAAGGAGAAACAAGGATTTGCAAGGGGCACTTCAACGGCTAAGAGGTTGGCGGTATATTCAGCAATTCAAGAAGAAAAAAAATACACAGGGGTTGGTTATTCGTCAGACCAGGCTCATGGAAACTTATTTAAAAACATGGGGGAAATGGGGAAAACGGTGGGTGCGGCGGGTCCCAGACCCATTCCAATCGATTCAGTGTCCATGATTTGGTGGAAAATGATACCCCACACGGCCAAGTACCAGAAATCTCATAAACACATATTTAAAATGGGTAATATATACCCAATTTGACCCATAACTTCTTCCAGTGGGTGCCGATCGTTCTGGGACCCATTTCATTGGATTCAGCGTCCAAAATTTAGTGGAAAATGATACCCCACTCGCCTAGATTGCCCAAAATCTCGAAAATCCATTTTTCAAAAAACACATTTTGACCCCTACCTCACCCAAATTTGGTCCAATCGGGCTGAAAAGCTTGGAGGACCGTCCTAAGCCGGGAACAGACCCCTGACCCAAATTTCAGATTTTTAGAAAATTGTCTACTACCAAAAACGGCGTGGACGGCGGACGGACATTGACCTTTTTTTGATCTAGACACCATAAAACGTCCAGAAAAAAATTTTGAGCCGAATCGGAGAGGTTGACCATTTGCATGAAAACATAGGTTGATTATTCAAGGAATAACCAACCAAAATGAACGGGGGATCAACTTTTTAGTAAGTCGACTTGGGTGAAGCGATACCTTTATACAAAGCCAAAATCCGGGTAACGCCGAGCAGTGACGAAATGAATACAGTAGGAAACACAAGATGCGACGTATGGTGAAGGTAATGTTGTCCCGTCCTTACGAATATTCTGAAATACAATTTCTGCACGGCGTCCACAGTTAGAGCACCACACAGGCAAACTAGTGGGTAAATCGGAAACAGAAATCTCTCTTCCTGCAACAAAATAGACAACCTACGTTAGAACTATGGTCGAATACAAATGACGTTTGAATAAGCACAAAAGTGAAATGTGTGCACAGACCTTGTGCGGCTGAAAGACGAAAACGATGAGCCACAGATACAGAGGTAGAATAGAGAGTGAATAGGGTAAACACGCAGGGTTTCTCGCATTGACTGAAACTAATTTACTCACAGCCCACTGAAACAAGCCAGACGAAGGGAATATGCTGGAAAACACTGACTTGAATGCAGGACATATAAATAGCGAGACAAATTGGTACTCGAGAGACGATGAGTGCACGTCTTATGTGTTACCTACGCGAAGATTGGAAGTGGCGTGTGTTACCTGCGGCCTCCGATTCTACAATTTTTCATCGTAGAAAAAAAGGGACCGTGTCACTGTGCTCCCAATTATTCAAAATGAAATTGCACCGGGTACGACAATCGTTTCAGACATGTGGAGGGCATACTGCACTTTAGGAGACCACGACTACGAGCACAAAAGGGTTAACCATTCCGAACATTTCGTCGATCCCACCTCTGGTGGGAATTGAATGTCTGTGGAGCAGCAAAAATATATAATTAAACGCACAGGAGCACGTCAACTTCTTGAACGACAACTTTAGAAGAATGGTGGAGATCACTCCTGTCGGATGTCTTTGAAGCTTTTTTCAACGACATGAAATCAACGTTTCTTTGATCCACCAATCCCTACAATGACGAACTTCACATCAGAAGAGAAAAATATGCATAAGAACGACTGTCTCCAGTTCAGAAGACATAAAAAGGTGAGCCGTACATTTTGAGTAAGTAGGTAACACATGATACCACCAATTGCCAGTGGTAGGGCAACTCGATGCCGTAGGTAACACGTAAGACATGTACCAGACAATGAGCCAAGAGTGTTACCAGAGCAGCGGGTGTCACAATCGCCGATATGAAGATGAAATTGAAGTTAAGGAACCCATTCAATACGTAAAAGTACCAAGGTTCAACTCCGTAGAGATCAGGACCATGCGACGTCAGAACGTTGTAACTTATGATGTTCCAGGGGGCGACCACGAGTCGACCGAAATAGAGCGAGTCAATTCGAACCATAGGAAGCTGCAATGAGAGTCGGTACATTGGAAAGGCACGAAGAATAGAAAACAACGGAAGTTTATACCCAGGAAGGCAAGCAATACAAACTCACCAGTATGATGCACAAGGAAATCAAACACCACTTCGTGAATTTCATCAAGTCCTTTCGCATGAAGAGCATATCAAACGCAATGGGCACCCTACGATAAGAGTACGGTTAAATTTGAGTAAAGTGAAGTTTTCCTAACAGAATGATGCACCACAAAAAATGTTTGAACTTTTACCCAATAAGCGCAGCGAACGGCCAGCTCAAGAACGAAGACAAGGCCGTCAAGAAAACTGCTAGTTCGTACTTCCTGTGATACCACGCGCCGATTGACAGCATCGTCATGTACCTGAACAGGCAAGGAGCATGACAAAGTATTCGTATACATGCAGTTATGTAAAGAAATAAATGTGTTTGGACAAAGAAACTCGACATTGAAAGCCAATAGAACTAAATCGCTTCAGTCTACTACGAATTCTGTAATATTCACGAAAACTCAGCTAATGACGAGAAAATCGGACGGCTGGATGTGAAATGAGGTAGTAGGCCATACAGCTAATAGGTCAGTTATGTAGTACCTTAAAGTAAGCTAAAAGTCGCTAAAATCATGTTCGTCTAGTTCTAATTTTTCAATATGTTGTTAGGACCAACACAAGTAGTAGGTATCCTAGATTGCAGCTGCGAAAGACCTGTGGTAACTTTGTGGCACTCCAAAACCGCGAAATTTTGGCACTGTTTTTGGTATTTTTACTATACCTCCTACAATATGCATTTTTCATGAAACATGATGAATTTCTTTTCAAAGTAGACACAACTTTGTACAATTTGAGACCACAACGAGCTCTGTACGTGTAGTAGTTACCAAGCTTCAATCTTACAAAATTGGTATTTTTTCCAAAAAAGTGAAATTATATGATGTGATCAACTGTCGACATCGAAATCGGGGAAAATACTCATTATACGCGTAAAGACGTACGGGAAAATATTGGAACAAATGTAATTAGCTTCAATTCAAACACAGAACGACGTCTGTAAGTGATAGTTTCCTCACAATGCATACAAATTCTAAAAATGAAAAAACTGTAAGTTTCACACATTGTGTCTATTTACTTTTCACGGTGGTTTGCTGGTCATTTTATCAAAGTATACGTACTCAAAAACTATATTTTTAAAACTTGCCTTCCAAACAATAATGAATTTAATTATTTTCTTGTATGTATATTGATAATAGACTAAAATAGTGTAAGACTGATATTCCTCCTTTTCAAACTACCTTCAAACAGTGCAGTTTTCCTATTTTTGGGATATTCAAGCATTGTGAGGATACTGTCAGACTTACAGACGTCGTTCCGTGCATAAATTATTGAAGCTAAAAAAAGTATTTTCCCCGATTTCGTGGTCAAAATTTGACTAAATCTTCAAATTTCGCTTTTCTGAGAAAATGCCAATTTTGGAAGACTGTACCTTGGTAACTACTGCACCTACAGAGCCCGTCGTGGTTCATTATAGAAAATTTAGTCCACATCGAAAAAGTATACAACATGTTTTATGAAAAAAGGAATAGTTTAGGAGGTATAGTGAAAATAACAAAAACGGTATTTCGAGTGCTACGAAGTTGGCACGGGTCTTTCGAAGCTGCAAACTTGAATACACACTACTTGTAATGGTCCTAACAGCATATTAAAAAAACAAATTAGAACTAGATGTTCATTTGCGACTATTTGACTGGCCTATAAGGCCGAAAAAACGTACATTCTGAAGCCTATTCTAGTCGTAAGTTCTGCCACATAATTTTCAAATTGTGGCAATTCATTGCAGTTCGTTTTTTTCCAATTTAGGCGCAAATTTTGTTTTAGTGATAAATAGGATAATCGTTATATACAGGCTGCACACAGGTTAATATTTTGCTAGTCCTTATTGACCCAGCGTTAATAAGTTTTAAAGGGGGTCTAAAAATAATTTTTGATGGTATGCCACGCACACTTACATGGAAAATGTAGACGGCAGAAAGGCTGAAGATGCGACGTACATGCCAGCACTGAACAGCTGAAAAATCAATGTCAGTCGACCCACGTGGATACCAAACTCTCGGCAGACGCTCCTGGGAAAAGAAGGGCAATTCAATTTTGCTAATGTTCACTGTTAACTTGGAAATCATGTAACGCCAAACTTCACCTATGTTCTTCTCTTAATAACTTACTTATAGAAATAAACTTCACACGCGGAACAAACCACAGCCATGAGACATCTTTGAAAGTAGAATATGAAAAGTTTGTCGGGTCTCAAGAGAGCGTTGTACAGAAAAGCGGGTACCAGTTGAAACAGAAGGTACGTGTAAGACCGCAGGGCGTATTTGGGACTGTATTCCCATGTTTGGAGGCCTTTTCCGTAAAGCATGTAGTGGCCCTGGTGGGAAACAATAATTTCATCTGAGAAGAAGTCAAACGTGGGTAGGGACGTTCGAAAGGAGGCTTCGAGCCACGGATAGGGACATACAATATTGACCGATATGAGTAAAGTGTCGAATATTTCTTTCGATACCAAGTACTTTTGGTATCGATACCACAAATTTGAGTATAAGTACTAATATCGATACTTTGGCCAATGTAAAAAAAAAAAATTACAAATATGGAGCCAAATTACAAATGTATTGTTCTTTTGTTTTTTCAAGAGAAAAAATATTTCAGCAACTGCTTCAATTTCGCTACTACCAACAAAACCTGATTCATATTTTCTAAATTAAAATCCATGTCGTCCATCATAGCCCGTCCAGGCCTCTATAAAACTGGGAATATTCTGATCAAAACAAGGAATATCTACCCCCAACAGGTTGTTCCTCATAACCTCTTGGTGTTTCTGGTTTAGGGATGGAAGAATGGGACTGTTGTGTTTTTGCCATTTTGAAGTACTTTCTTGAATTAACAGCCTTTTCGAAGTGAAGCAAAGTTTGCCATTTTTAATACCTCTTTATTATACTTCCAGTCTACCTTAACCTGATTTTCTCGATTTTTAATTTTTTTATTTTAGTTGGTAATTCCTTGAATAATTAACCTGTTTTAGGTAATGCAAAACGTCAACCTCTCCGATTCTGCTCAAAATTTTTTTCTGGGCATTCCGTCTACCGCCCGCTCCATTTTTGGTAGTAGAAAATTTTCTAAAAATCAGAATTTTGGGTCAGGGGTCTGTTCCTGGCCTAGGATAGTCCTCAAAACTTGTCAGCCCGATCGGACCAAATTAGGGCGGAATAGGGGTCAAAATGTGTATTTCGAAAAATGGATTTTTGGCGATCTAGGCTTGTGGGGTATTATTTTCCACTAAATTTTGGACCCTGAATCGATAGGAATGGGTCCCGGACCCGCCACACCTACTGTTTCCCCTATTTTTCCCATGTTTAAGAAATGAGTCTTCTGCTGTTCCGAGGAATAACCAACCCTAGTGAAAGAATTTGCAGCGTTTATTGTTGGAATTTCTTGTGAGTACTCTATGGTATCGATACTTGAGTTGTATCGAATATCTGAATTAAGTATGTACTCATATGAGTACTGGTATCGATACTTTGAAAGTATCGTATGTCCCTACTTACGGGTTCCCAATAGTTGAAAGTCTCATCGCAGTCGCTAATATGGCTCCAAATGGCGGAGACGATTCTAGCTGAAAGAAGAGCTTTGAACGCAGTGTATCCAGTTGGGAAGCTGAGACCGTACTCGTACGCGTTGTTGGGATTGACGGCTTCACTTCTGGAACAAAGGAATTTTTAGAAGAATTTACCAGTGGAGTGAGGAGACAGATTGAGATGAGCCTCTTAAAAGAACCGCTGGCCCAAGGATGGGCTGGAGCTGGGAAAACTAAAAACTAATCTAATTCCGTACTTGAGTATTCTATTCATCGAATATTCATGCAGTAATACAATGTGCGCATGATGTGACGTTATATCAATGGAGAGCCCTCTTTCAATAACAGTACAGGTGGAAAGGCACCGTTGTGATTATTTCGTGAGCGCAGGTATATTTTCTCTTCAGCCACAAGTCGAGAAATTCATACACTGGGATAGGGGGAAATAAGGAATAAGCTTGATGAAAACGGAATAAAATCCAACTGATTATGAAAAATTATTGAATGTGAATAAAATGGCTGTTGAGCTTGAAAACTACAAAAATATTAAATTAGGGCGTAAGTGCTAAGAGCTACGGAGGCCACCCGCTCTCAACGTTCGGATATTGATCGATTCGAATCACCTTCGGAATAGAAGAAGGTGGTTGTTATATTCACACGAAAACCGTATCTAGTGGATTTGCCCCTTGAAATGAACAGGAAATGTCTCAATGAGAAGAAAAATTTACACTAGCCCGGCTAAGTGTGATTTTACCCCTAGGATTATTTCAAACCCGTCCAACGGATGGGAGGCCACGCCTTTTTACATACTCCAGTCACTAATATAATTTCCTTTTATCAAAAAGTAGAACCTTCAGGAAGCTACCAAATGTTAGCTGCTCGGGCCGATTATAAAAGTATGATTTGAAATTTGCAAGGAAAATTCGGGAACAAAAATTAAATAAAGGGAGAAAATAATGAGAAACTACCGTAGGCATACATACCTGTTAGTTTGATTTCTCCACTTAGATCCATTTTTTCGGATGTAGGGAGAATTAGGGTTTGTACGCTGTCGAATAGAGTGTGGCATCATGTGAATTGTCGACGTGTCCTCGGCCAGCAAATTTAAGCAGAAGATCGAAATCAATCAGGGAGAGTTGGCAAATCCGTTGCGCGCACTCCCATCATTTTGGGGCGGATTTAACTGGAAAATAATTACTGTAGTTACGAGAATATCTGGGCCTCTATCTATTCCACAGGGGTAAAGAATGCTTGTAAAAGATTCGCATAACTACTAGTCAAGAGAGGAAGTTATTCAAATGTTCAAAACAATAGTGACGGAATAACTCAGCTGCCGGCCATTGCGAAGGACGAACTATGATAAGGGAGAAATCGAATGATTAGATAAGAGTCCGACGTACGATCGATTCTTATAATCGATCCTCAAGGATTTTCCCGCTTAATGAATGATTTTCTCATTTTGAAGTATTATAGCCAGGTGTCGTAATTCGTAATTCCATTTGGAAGAGCAACAAAGGCTGTGTGTTCGTTTATTTTAGATAACTCCAGTTTCTTCGGTGTACAATTTTCTTTTATTCACAGTTCAAGGAACAAAAACGTGCCCACACAAGGGGAGCGAAACTGCCCTAAATTTAGGGCAGCTTAGCGATTCAAAGAGGAATGAAAAATGCAATTAGCTCCTCCTCTTGTGTGCCTAGGATGCGTTGACTTTGATTTCGCCTTGGGAGGGACCACAATAACCTAAAGAACTGCCACCTATCGATAAAATATAATCGATTTTTACCCATGGTTGGTTACAAAAAATATTGTGACCTGTCGATAAATTTCGTACGTTACATGGCAACCTTTTTCTTCCACTTTTACTGTAAGCTGGTCACTTGTTGCAATTTCTTTTGAATGACAGTTGCGTTTAGATGGATCGCCTGTTCCGTGGAATCATGCGCTATCGTAATACCGAGAGGCGGGGGATGGTCAACCAATTCGAACAAGTTAAAAACAACCCTGTTGTGAGTAAATTTTCAGTATGATAGGTTCCGTTGTCAGTTCTCGTGTTTCTCTTTGCGTAACCTTAATGTGTCAACAGATTTGCTTGGTACAAACCTTCCTTGATATTAGGTACCTAGATAGACACTAGTAGCGGTGTAGTAGATCAACCTACCTACTTCATGTAGTTGCTTGTTGAAGAAACGATGTTATGTACCTAAGTAATAATTATTTGTATGACGCCTTGGACCTTGAAATTATTTTTACTTACTCTTCGGATTTATTAGGTCATTGAGAGAAGCTGCATGGTATGAATAGCGTCGTCTAGGTCAAGGGTGAATTATCTGCGTCACTCTGACTGCCATTGGGCAACCTTTATCATTTTTCTCAATAAAGGACATGAAATATATTATCTTTGCTTTCTTCAAGTACACTAAAAATTTGTTAGCATTAATTTAAAAAAATGTTTCTATGTAGATTGGTACCTAGGTCTTCTTTTTGGTTGTTTATTCCTTGAATAATCAACCTATGTTTTCATGCAAATGGTCAACCTCTCCGATTCGGCTCAAAATTTTTTTTCTGGACGTTTCATGGTGTCTAGATCAAAAAAATCTGCAAATTCTTACACACGGGTTGGTTATTCCTCGAATGGGGGAAACAGTGGGTGTGGCGGGTCTCAGACCCATTCCAATCGATTCAGGGTCCAAAATTTAGTGGAATATGATACCCCACACGCCTAGGCACCAGAAATCCTGACACATACAAAATGGGTGGATACATACCCATTTTGACCCATAACTTCTTCCGGTGGGTGCCAATCGTTCTGGGACACACATCATTGAATTCAGCGTCCAAAATTTAGTGGAAAATGATACCTCACACGCCTAGGTAGCAGAAAACCCGAAAACACATAATCAAATTGGGTAATAAATACCCAATTTGACCCATAACTTCTTCCAGTGGGTGCCAATTGTTCTGGGACCCATTTCATTTGATTCAGCGTCCAAAATTTAGTGGAAAATGACACCCCACACGCCTAAATCACCCAAAATCTCGAAAATCCATTTTTCAAAAAACCCCTACCCCCTCCAAATTTGGTCCGATCGGGCTGAAAAGTTTCGAGGACCCATCTCGGCTGGGAACAGACCCCTGACCCAAATTTCAGATTTTTAGAAAATTTTCTACTACCAAAAACGGCGTGGACAATGGACGGCGGACGGCGGACGGACATTGATCTTTTTTGATCAGGACATCATGAAACGTCCAGAAAAAAATTTTGAGCCGAATCGGAGAGGTTGACCAATATCATGAAAACATAGGTTGATTATTCAAGGAATAACCAACCAAAAGGTCAATGTCCGTCCGCCGTCCACGCCGTTTTTGTTAAAAAAAAACTTTTCTAAAAATCTGAAATTTGGGTCAGGGGTCTGTTCCCGGCCTTGAACGATCCTCCAAACTTTTCAGCCCGATCGGACCAAATTTGGGTGGGGTAGGGGTCAACATGTGTTTTTTGAAAAATGAATTTTCGAGATTTTGGGCGATCTAGGCGAGTGGGGTATCATTTTCCACTAAATTTTGGACGCTGAATCCAATGAAATGGGTCCCAGAACGATCGGCACCCACTGGAAGAAGTTATGGGTCAAATTGGGTATATATTACCCATTTTGAATATGTGTTTATGACTAAAATAATGACACTACACTAAATAGTAATACGCAATTTATTATTTTAATTATTCCATATTTTTTTTCACCATATCCGTCTTCAACGTTATGGTGAAATTATAACCACCATTAAAAAAATAAATACATGAACAATTGGATACCTAATTGAATAAGTGGAAATTTGTTATGTATACTTTCCGTTTCCTTCCCCCTTCGTGTACCGATGCTTCTTTTGCTAATTCTAAGAATGTCCTGCTTGATATTCGAGGTTTCCAAGTGTAGAAAATATTCTGAAACTCTCCAGATAAAATGTTGAACAAAGCTCGACATACCTACTTGTAGGTATTGATAGGACATAGGTCCGTTGTCAAATTGAAATATCTGTGACGGAAATAAGTTGCTTGTACAAGTCCAACTCACTTTGTATCAGAAGTTAAGAAAATAAGAATTTAGAGAATACAAATATATTTGCGGAGGCATTCCGTGTAGACGGATGCTTGTTAAGAAATTTTAGTGGCGGCATGACTCGCATGAGTAATGGATGAATGAAACTCGCACTCAGACGCTTCATGTTATGTTCCCACACATTGCTCTATTTGTTCATATTGTTTGCAGCCGAAAGCGGTGTTTTTTACCTGCATGGACAGTAGAATGATACCAAGTAGATTCACCCAAACAAATGTCGGAGATATGTTCATCGGTAAAGTAGAGGACTTGAGTTCCGTCACTTCTCTAGTATTCTCGTAAAAACGTCATGCCAGTTAACTATAAAGGATATTTTTTTGTTTCATTTCAGTTCGCAATGCAGGAAACATCATTCCACATTCGCACCATTTCCTTGGTGAAGTTACTATGAACGAGCCCGCTGCTCTGGAGCTGGGTTGCGTTGTCAATGATATCCGGCACATCATTATTTGCGGACATTCTGACTGTAAGGTAGAACTAAACCAGCTAACATTCCATGATGAACTGCGCACGTGACTTACAGAAGTACCTCACCTAGAATGGTTGACCTTGGGGATGGTATAATGTTCCATATTGGCTCTTCTAATTTGTTGTCATTGCAGGCTATGAACCTTTTGTATAAATTGAGGGACCAAAAGTATTCCAGCAAAACGAGCAGGCAGCTTTCCCCATTGAGGGCCTGGCTGTGTAATCATGCACACACGTCACTTGAAAGATTCAACGAATTAGAGGTAAAACGAGAGTATGAATCTACGAGGGCCTTGGCAAAAGTAAGGCGCGTTGGGATGTACAAAATAATATACACTTTTCAAACAATTAATTTTTTTTCTGATTCTACAACTTCCAAAAATTTGTTTTTCTATACAGTTTTGGTAGCGCGGTTCAAGTTTTCAGATCCCCTTTTCGTAGTCCAGCGTGCCCAGCTCCCTGAGGTACCTATCTACTTGCTGACAGTCGTCCATGGAATAAAAAAGCCTTTTTAGCAGTCGTCTTGAGCTGCTTGTCGCTCCTGAAGCGCATTCCCCCGAAGTTGTCCCTTCAACTGCGGTCCATACACAGAACCAAAAAAAGCGAGAGCAAAATCTGAAAAAATGACGATCCAGTCCATGAAAAAGCGAAAGTTACGTTCCCAGCTGGGAAAACCATGGGTACCGTTTTTTGAGACGCGAAAGGAGTTTTACTGGTTGATTACCTTGATCGTGGTTCCACTATAATTAATGCCTTCAGGCAATGCAAAGCCCTCCAACCTTTGAGGCAGGCCATAAAACGGAAGAGACCCAATTTGCTTTTCGAATTGCGTTGCAGATGCGCAATAATGGTCGCCCTCACAATGCTCGACAAACCCAAGAGCTTATCGAAAAATTCCACTAGGACATTTTTTTCCTCGCCCCCTTACTCACCAGATCTCGCACTCTCCGATTAATACCTTTCTCCTAAGTTACTGGGATATCAGGGGGGAATGCACTTCAGGAGCGACGAGCAGCTCAAGACGACTGTCAGCAAGTAGGTACCTCAGGGAGCTGGGCACGCCGGACTACGAAGAGAGGATCCGAAAACCTGTATGTACCGCGCTACCAAAAATGTACACGAAGGGAGGGGACTACGTAGATAAAATGTTTAGAAGCTGTAAAATCTGTAAAAAACTATTGAAATATTTTTCCTCTTTTTTTTTATAACCCAACGCGCCTTAGTTTTGGCACTATCTTCGTATTTAAAACGGATGATATAAACTACGCATAGAAGGCAGAACAACTGCAGGAAGAAATACTTATCATTGAGTAGCTACCTATCTATTGGGAAGGATCTAGAAGGGAACAGTGCCTGAAAAAAATTACTATAGTTTAGTTACTTCAAACTAACTTGTTTACAACGCATAAAGCTTTTTTACACACACATATATTGTACTTCTTAAGAGGCTTTCTCATCTATTAACGTTTTGCCAAAATTAGCTCCTATGCCGGCAAAACATGAACCATCAAAAAAATCACAGGGGTTGGTTATTTCTCGGTCGAGGCGCAAGGGGACTCATTTCAATCGATTCAGCATCCAAAGTTTAGTGGAAAATTCCCACACGCCTAGGTACCAGAAATCTCAAAAATTCACTTTTGAAAGAGGTAAATAGATACTTATTTTGACCAATAACCTCTTCCGGTGGGCACCAATCGTCCCGGGACCCGTCTCATTGGATTCAGCGTTAAAATTTAGTGGTAAATGATACCCCATACGCCGAGGTACTAGAAATCTTGAAAACCCACTTTCGAAATAGGTTAATAGATACCCATTTTGACTCATAACGTCTTCCGGTGGGTGCTAATAGTCGCGGGTCCCGTCTCATTGGGTTATGCGTCAAAAATGGTACCCCACAGGCCTTGATCGCCGAAAATCATTTTTCGAAAATCACATTTTGACACAATTTGGTTCGACCGAGCTGAAAAGTTTCGAGAACCAACTAAAGCCGGAAGCGGGGTCTTTGATCAAAATGTCAGATTTTTAGAAAATTTTTTACTACCATAATCGGCGTGTACGGCATACGGACATTTGCTAATTTTGACCTAGACACTTTGAAACGTCCAGAAAAGATTTTGGGCCGAATCGGAGAGATTGACTTTTTGCATGAAAACATTGGTTGATTATTCAAGGAATACCTAACCAACGAAAAACATGCATTATTGTTTTATTTATTTTATTTTTTTTTTTATTGAAAAAGTATTCCTGTCAAAGGTATGTACACTATGTTTTGGGGTTAGGTAAATTAAAAAAAAAGTAAATAAATAAATAAAAAACTGTGTCAACTCTTAAAATTTGGAAGTTTTCATGATAAATGTTCCGGGCAAATTTATTTTAGTGCTCAACTGTACAAAGGAATAGCAAGACCAATTTTTATAAATTCAACCAAACTTGTTTTCTGTTTTTCCCAAAAATTGAGGTAATGGTCTCATGAGTGCGAAACGCGAACACTCAATTGTCGGTTCTTTCCAGCTTTGCGGAACTAGTCGTCCGTTGATGTTCCAATCTGAAACTCCTTTGAAGAAATTCATCGCGTACATAGACCCAGAAAAGAGGTGGTCCGTCGAAGACAGATTATCTCAGGTGAGTAAACAGTCCTTGAACTTCATGAATCGATAATGAATGTTTAAGTGAAAATATTTTCTCGTACGTCCTATTTTTTTTTTCTTGTAGGTAAACACGCTAGAACAACTTGCAAACGTGGCTAGTTACAATTTTCTGCGAAAGCGCTTGGAAAGACATGAACTACACGTGCACGCTCTATGGTTCGATATCTACACCGGTGACATTTATTATTTCAGTCGCCAAAATAAAAGGTTTGTCGAAATTAACGAATCTACCGTAGATATGTTGATTGACGAAGTGAAGCGATATTATTCCTAAGGCTAGCTTTACTGAGTTTTTTCAATCTTGGGAGATTATTTAGGAGTGGTAATCCTCCTGCAAAGAAAATAATGGTATCGTTTCTTCACTGTTTGACTGTGATTCAAATGTCAAATTTCAAGTTTTTATAGGTACATGGAATACTAATGTGATAGTTTGGAGGATGCCCTTACGAAGAAGAATTCGATTCTGTTGGCTGACATTTCTTCAATTTGTTCTTAATGTTGGCCTGACGAGTATATCAGGCGGGAACTGGTTCCTAGTCCAGAAACATGTTTCCCGCCTGAAGAGATAAATTCACATCATTCCAATTCCAAAGACGCATTTTTGTAGTATTTATCAAGAGTTAATATAGGCAAAACAGGTGGATACTTGATTATTTAACTGAAATGTTTTCTGAAAATGTACTTCTTCTTCATACATACTTCTCGAATGTGTCTCCTTCCTCGCCTCGGGGTAGCTATGTAGAGAGATCATCGACTTTAAAACGGAAGTGATAAAATTACAGCTAATTCAAGGTACCTGATTTAATCATGAATTCCTAACGAACCCATGGTGAACGCCACTGGCCATTGGATGGTTTGCTAGACAATTTACAATCTCTTAATTAGCCTTTAGCAAGGCGTCTCTTGATATATTTAGTTGTACGCTTTGAACGGTTGCTCGGTTGCTGGTATACCATAGCTTCCAACTACTGTCATAGTCATCACTTTGCCCTCTCTATCAACACCTTCTTCATACGACTTTCTCATATTATTTTTATACGAGAATCATTTTAAGCTATATATATATTATGTTCATAAAGAACCAAGAAAAAGTCATAGGATTCAATAAAACAAACAATATTTTCATGATTATTCCTTTCTTTGCCATCCTTACATTACTTCCTTACTCCTGTACCTTCTGAAATGAATTTGTAGTGAACATGTTATGATAAATTGGACCTACTTGAAAGTTGATGCTTTTGCTAAACCTTCTTCTTTAGAGCGTCCGATACGAGTTGTGAACTTGGAATCAGGAAAAAATTTTGGGGGACTTTGATATTGAACTCGGGCTCCTCAGATTTCAATGTAACGTGGAGGGAAGCCGTAGTGCTCCCCTTCATCGTTACTCTGCCTGACAGCGAAGTGGAAGACCTTCCACCAGTATTCCCCTCACACCCCTTCAAGTTATATTCATCAAGCCCATGGGTTGTATTTCTAAGAATACATTTCGTTAGAAATTATCTTCTTTAATTTCTTTAGAACTTATCACCCACATTACAGTACGCAAACGTTGGCTAACCTGACCTCTGCCGCCATCATACCACACGAAACCTAAAGAATCCTTTATTTACTTCCTGTATCTACGAACTTATTACGTGCTTCCATCATAGTTGAGGTAAAGAAACGCTGTTATTGTTCGATAGAGTCTTCAGATCCAAAGGTATTGATGATAAGAACGTTTCAGTCTTCTCATAACGCCATGTATACCACCTGCACGACAAGTATGCCCTTTCTCACTCGGAGGGAATGCTGTCAGTTTGAGGGAAATTGGTCACCATAGGGGGAAAAAATGGAAAAACGAGGGAAAATACACATTCATCTTACCTGGGCATTTCACATTATTGACTGTTGTCAAAGGTTGCGGTAATCTGCCTTTGGGCCTCAGAGAGACGTTATTTGCTTTCATGTTTTTCAGAAAAATATTATTTCGGAACTTTTGGGTCCTTCTGTGCTGGTGGGGGTGGGGATAAAATGACTTTTTGTAGCGTGAGGAATTGTTGGTTCTAGTTAAGGGGGAAATTACGATTCTATGTGGGGAATTCGAATTGGAAGCACTGCTCAGGGGTCATAGTTGGCTTCATCAATGTTGATCATCGTACGAAAAGGCCAAGGGTTTGCCTCAGCCCCAGCTATCGAAGGAAATTAACCTACACAGTTCAGGGCGGAAGCCCAAAGTGACTTCTACGGACAACAGGAGGATAATCAAAATCGAAATGAATGATGATTATGTTATATTATAAAAAATAGGTTCGGGCAATTGGTAATCGATCTGTTGATGACTTGCAAGTTATACGGTAACAAAGTAATAGAGTTATTAGCGAATGGAAAAGTGCATGTCATGATTAAATAGTAATTCTAAAATACAAGGAAACTAAAGCGAAATAGCAATATATTATATAAAGCGATACAATTAGAGGCAGCGATTGACCATTTTACAATGATGGAGTGAGATGAACTGGCGTAAGGCAGTCCTCGATTTGTCTACAATAATAGTAACATTATTGTCTTTCGTTAGCCCTGTTTCAAACCATACATTACAGATATACGTAGTTGAGCAGGAAATAAGACCAAATTACCCTTCATTTTGTTGATCAGCCAACGTACGTATCACGCCCCAAAGAATATTATGTTGTGGCCGTATAATAATACGGCCACAACTAATAAGTTGTATGAAATTTAGATAATTATATCGTTTTTCGTGTTATCCTTCAGAGACCCACGTGGCCCTAAAATGTCCTTCGAAAGAAGCTCGGCTGAGGATACCTTTGTACCTCCGTCTATGAAGGGAAAGCAAGTTTACAGCTTTGTAACGGAGAGAAGGTTCGTAATTTTCAAGACGACGAACCAATGGGTTCAAGAGCTCTGGTGCAAGTGTGTCACTTGAGTTCAGTATCCGTTCGATATCATCTGCGCATGCACCATTTAAGATATCAACAAACACTTTATCAGCAGGGAATCTCTCTCCTTCTCTCAATCTTAGGCAATTCTTTTTCAACGAGGCTAACCTTGCGAGAAAACCCTGGTAGGTAATAAAATCACACCTGTAGTCGTAGAAAACGTTAAGAAGTTCGCCAAGATCAATAAAACGACACTGCAGAACCGCTTGCTTATTTGGCATTTCGTATCGCCCACGTTCAACGATTAAATTCTCCATTTCTGGAGATGGAAGGGTCATATCGGTCTCCGGAGTTCCGATAAGACTCAATTGAGTGAGGGCGTTCAGGACTGTGTCCAGGTGCTCTTCGACGAGGGTAACTGATCTGATAAAACTTCCCAATTCTGCAGGATACATGGGACGCTGGAGTAACAGGGTTATCTGGCTCTGGAAAAAGGGGAAAGACCGTCAAAAATGGGGTTTGATGAAATAACTATGATAAAACTGTGCGTAATCTTAATGTAGGTAGGTACAACTGTACTAGTTGAATTGTTCTGTGTCTCAGAGTGAAAGAGGACAAGAATGTAGATGTTGAGAGAGAATTCGGGTCGCACTTTTAGTCTTAAGCACTTTAGGACTACGTAGGTCAGTGTAAGTAGGTATGATTAGACAGGATAATTAACAGATGAACGGATTTGGTGTACTTTTTATTCGGACGTTTCCCCTAATGAACTTGGCTATCAATAGAAGAGAGAACTTCGATTGCCATTGATATGACAAAGACCAATTTTTCCCAAACTTTTCAGCAATGTCGTACCAAGTAATTGCACCCTCACAGGCTGTTGAAAACTATTTCACCATGGAACATTTAACACCAGGAAACACGGACCCTACGGGGGCATAAGGCCCTTTTAGTGAATTAGTAATCCTCTAAGTGTTTGTTCATTATTATTGATGAACATGATCATCTACACCTCTAGCGGTTGTCGTTGGCCTTGCTTATCACTGGGAGTAGGTACTTGGGATGCTGTTATAATCGGTTGTCATTGACGATTCGACTGTTCCCCGAAATGACAATAGTATCAATGAAGGGCCTCTAGTACCTAATGTAGGTCCACTTCATCTTCAATCCTCTCTCTCACCGTCTGTCAAAATGTTCCCAAAAATGATTTTCCCTCCGTGAAAAGAAAACCGATTGTCAATTTACTTCCGCAATCTATAGCACTGGAAACCATTGGACTTTTGGCCACCAATCGGATGTGCCTTCCTCTTTCATAGCAGTGTCAAATGGATGTAATAATAGGTTAGCGAGAGCATGATGGTAAAATGCTCTAGTGGTACATACCTGATCCTATTAACGATAGCACAAGCAAGAGCCCGGTACCGTTGATCTTTCCTGCAAATAATCACAAATCGTACGTGTAACTTTCCTAGTATGATAAGTAGTATTCGACACTTAAATTGATCATCCTTGCTTCGAAGCTATAGAACGGCAGATCATTCGATGAAAACTAAACCACGGGTAAGTCAATCATTCGATAACAGCTATGAAAATTACCTCAAGTTTTTATGAAATCCGGTGACCCGTAAATAACTTGGGTGATCGCAAGGTTAGTCGCTCGAACTAAAACAGTTCCAACGCTTCACAGGAGATAAGAGTTCCTGTGAATCACTTTAGTGATGATGAGAGATAGAGAGGTCGTCAAGGAAGTGCTGGACGCAGGACTCATGGAGATAAAGGGACTACTTATCGAGTGGGCCTCGTGTCATTCCCGCTACTTTTTCAAAATCATATTGATTCACGATTTATAACATACCCACCCATTCGATGTTCTAAAAGAGCCTGGTAACGTCAAATTTTATTCCCCACCATTTCCCGTTATTTTTTTGTTTCTCTCTTTAATCAATTTTTTGATAGAAATATATTACTAGCGAGTATAGTTATTATTCGTTGTAGTACGTCTTCCAACCAAATTATCTACATTGTTAAAAAATATATGAAATGTTGTCTTTATGCCCTTGTAGTCAGGCTTCTAGTGATTGAGCGGCTTCTTTAAAAGACAAGACACAAACAAAAGAAACATGGCAAGTTGTAGACATTAATTTCATGATATATCAACTCACAATGATACTTCCTTATCAAAATGAGAGTAATAATGACCGTGTAAGGCGGAGGAAGTTGGAATGACAGAAAGTATTGATGTGGTTCCGGACTTTCTGATCTCGTCTCCATCATTAACGAAAATGGAGGGGATACTGTCATTAGTAATGATGGTTTATGAGCGTCAAGTCAATAATTCGTCGTTACTCAGTGAGTGCAACAAATTCTGAAATTCCTTCACAGAGGTTAGTTATTTTCAGACCAGAAGAATGGAGACTCATTACAACCCATTCAGCGTCCTAAATTTAGTGGAAAACAATACCCCACATGCCCCTAGATCGCCTAAAATCTCGAAAATCCGTTTTTCGATGTACAAATTTTGACCCCTACCCAACACAAATTTGGTCCGATCAGGCTGAAAAGTTTGGAGGACTATGTAGAGCCCGAAACGGAACCCTGACCAAACTTTCGGATTCTTGGTTAATTGCCTATCACCAAAACTGGCGTAAATGGCGGACGGGCATTTTCTTAATTTGATCCAGACACCTTGAAACACCCTTTTTTTTTTTTTTTTTTTTTTTTTTTTAATATGATAACTTTATTGTAATTTTATATTACATTCCAGTTCTGCGGAGATATTATAATAGAGGGGTTACCCCCTGGTGTCACATGTTACGGGGGTACTATCCATTGATAGTCCCCGTGATTCTTACATAATGATAATTCCTTAAATAACATTGTGACTAGAAAAAGAGTCCGACAAACATTCAAAAATAACATATTGATTTGGGTTTTAATTTTAATAGGAATAATTATAGTTACTAGGAACAAAATGAGTTGACAAATACGTTGAACGAGAGTTTTATGTAAAAATAATTATTATAGTTAATAGGAACTGAAGGGATAAACAAATAGATGTGAATGAACAAATATTAATAAATAAGTATGAACGAAAAAAAAAAAAATAATAATAATAATAAGTTGAATGAGTAAATAGGAAATATGCATGCAATTTAGTTTTTTTTTGTGACTAGATTTTAAGAATTCAGAAGGTCTGGGGGTCGTTTTCGCTTCAGTCGTCTTAGATGCCTTGGTGGTGGAGGATTGCTGGATAGCTGCTGCAGGAGGACGTTGCGATGGGTTGACATAGATTCGTGTAGTTGTTGGTAGTTGGATTTCACAATGTCTTTGACTTCTGGGATGGCTAAGTCTTTATGGAGATTGCTGTTTCTCACGTACCACGGGGCCCCCCGTTATGACTCTGAGTGCTCTGTTCTGGAAAGTTTGTACCCGTTTGACCTGAGAATCAGATGCTGCTCTTGAAACACCCAGAAAACATTTTTGGGCGGAATTGGAAAGATTCTCTTCTTGCATGAAAACATAGGTTGATTATTCAAGGAATAACTAACCAGAACGCTACTTGTTACTACGATTTAATATAGTCGGGTTGTCCGTTGTTTACTTTCAAATGTTTTCTTTCGGGTTTTGATCTGGGCTTTGTCTAAATCTATTATTCAGATGAAAAAATCAGATTTTATGTTGAAAAAAAAAAAAAAAGTTGGAAATTTACCTAATGTTCCTCTCAGCGGTACCTAGCTTGAAGTGCTCCATACAAGTTTCATCAGTGATGTCCAACGGTTGTGATGGAGGTATGTTTTCATTCAGGAGAGTGATACCGGACCCATTATAGGTGTGTACTCCATTTTCCGAGCTTCTTCGTGTGTGCACGGTGTTGGAATATGCAAGAGTTACCAAGCGGGTCTAATCCATGTACCTAGGAACCAACTGTCTACTTGAGAGGCTTAGGAACCTCGATCACGATTCCACTTGTTTCTTTAATGCAACTTGCCTCACTCACCAACCCTTCTCGAACTCTTCTTCTCCTTTCCTCCTTGGAATGTAGCCTGTTTCATTATTTCCGACGAACCGTACATACATTACTTTTTATTGCACACCTCGGTGGGAGCTGCGGTTCTCTACTTCCTAAATTCCTTCTTTTCCCATCCAATCACATACCTACGTTTGGTACCAAGTGGTAATTGGCGCAACATCATGCCAATCGTCCTTTCCTGTAATTTCAAGACTGTGCTCCACAACGTTCCTTTTCTTCGGATGAATTTTTGACCAGAACGCCTTCTTGCGGCCGTTTTGATCATTCTACTAAAGCGGCAGAATGAGCACAACAAATACAAGATGGTATTAGTTATAATGAGAAAAAAATATTTTTCGTCCATATAAACGAAATCCGCCCGTCACACGGAGTTGGTTAGAAAGGTTATTAAAAAATGCGGAAATTAATGCATTATTTGTTCCTATAATAGATAGAAATTAAACTCCACACGACCTTTATTGCGATGTGTCAACCGGTTTTTCTAAAATACACCTTCATTACTGTTGATTACATCACTGTTTTATTATTTAATTTTGATCCAATATGCGTCAAAAGTTCTAATAATATTCCAGAATTCACGTGCAGGGGAAACGTTTTCGTTTTTAGCAATCAAACTACAGGTTATCAATAGACATCAAACGGTTTCTTTAAAATGGGAGAAGGAAATTTACAGCAAAAAAGTTTACACTCTTCTATGACGAAGATGTTGAATAAATCGAAAAACGTATTTTGGTAAGTGCCTATATATTTGTATTATACACATCAATCAAAGTACAAAAGCAAAACATAAAAGAAAACCTAATGAAATAAAATAACTCAACTGATGATTTTCCACAATGAGCCTCCATTTAAAAAAGTTAGTTCTCATTAACGTAATACTGGAGGTTTTTTGAAATGATAAATGGATGAATGACATTGACAACACGTTTCATCTCTAGAATTCTACGTCACATCTAAAACAGGCAATTAAGTAGATTCACGATTAAAAATAGGTTTGCCGCTAATGAGTAAAATATATCATTTTATAAATACTTTCATAACAAAAATATATAACTTTGGTAAATCGTAGTGTATTTACAAAAGAAAAAATATACAAAAACATTCAACATAATGAAAAAACATGCACAGCTACTACGTTTCGTTATTTTTACAGTTTTTATTTGATTGAACCAACTTGTATTATGTCTCTCCTAACTACACTTTCTCATTGTAACGGATATTATGATTTATTTTATTTGAATAGTTGACAGGAATCATCAGATTAGAATAATTGAAATTGTTGGGACATCAAACTGATAGGTATGTAATACAAAATAGCCGTAAAACGTTTAAATGGAGGCAAGGTTGTATCAACCCATGTAGCAAGGAGTTGGAAGCAATACGGTCAAAAATAATTGATTGAAGAAAATTATTTTTTCAATGTAGGCTATTTTTAATTGTATAGTCGTCAATCTTTTGAAATTTTCTGCTAAAGTGTTCAGAAGAATTGTATTTGTGTGTGTGGAATAGGAAGAACTCATAACCGGCCGGTGGAGGTGCCAGATGTCAAATGGCTGATTTTATGAAGCGTCCCATCCCAGGTCTTCGCTGTTAGGGTAGTCCGATGATGGCGGATTTTGATCAGTCGTCCTGCAATAGCAATGAGCATTCTTAAGAAAGAGCTAGCGCCGGTCAGAAGAAATCATAATTCAAAACAGTGAATGACTGAGTGAGTATGACTATAACCAAAGTTCCAAACCTTTCTGCCGCCTTAAAGTTAGTTCCAAAAGTTAATTGAGTCTATATTCTTTTTGGACAAATACGGTTAAAGAAAGTTACAGGTCGTCGTTCAAGTTGTTCCTATTTTCCGAAACCAGTTTTAGAACAAAACGTTTGTTTGCAAGAATTAAAAAAAAAAAAAAAAATCAACAGTGGAGCGTCATTTATAAAATACAACCCCTATTCTTCATTTTGGTTGGTCGTTCCTTGAATGATCAACCTACGTTTTTTATTCAGAGTATTGAGTGTCCACAATAATTGCCACTCTATTACCATTTCAGAGGCAATCCTGAAAGATCTTGCGTCAATATTGTTCGGGCTTGCTCCTCATTTTCCCCATTTCAGGTTGAAGTTATCTCTAATTTTTTCCAGCTACTCTGAATTGAGTTCAGTTAGTGCATGTTGACTTAGTTTTGTTATGTATTCCTCTCCTTTACTTTGGGAATGGCTCCGGACAACGTATCGGGCTCTCTTCCGCGCCCGGGCTATTTAAGTATTCAGTTGCTAATGCGCTGGGTGCCGTCACTCACCATAAAACTCCTTGAAACGTTAGTTGTAACGCTGATTTTGTCTATTCGATCATTATGTTACTCATTCAAAGTGAGTAGGTGACAAGCCAACCCCTAATGACCCCACGACCTTTTCTTCTTACGTTTTTGCCAGATCATATGGTCTGACTCTTTCTCACAAGTTGTCGCTGCTCCTCCAAAACCCTAAGCATGATTCTCGGAATCGATCCAGCGCTGATGTCAAGAATGCATAATTTGTGCTGATAAGTAGCAAAAAACTCAAATCGACAGTCCCTTCATCTCATCAAGAGCCTCATTATCTCCAATCATATTGTCGGATGACTATTTTGTATAACACGGGCTGAGCTCATCACGAGTCACCGAGGCGCTGTCTCTGATAACGCGCCACGGGAATAGAGTTGCAAATTAATAAGGGAACAGAAGTGAGACGACTCTATTTCTACTGCAACTTCACAGGGACCAACGTGGAAATTTAATTTACTTGGCCTGAGTAAACTGGAAAAATAATAGCCTGAAAGCGAGTGCTTCTGCTTCACGCCGAGCTAAAAAATTAACTTATCACCTCTGGAATAATTTTGAAAAATTGTAAAAACACTCATTCCGTCTTTCTCAATAAACTCCATCAGTACTTTCCCTTCCATTGGTAAATGTTGAATCGTCCCCGAAAGGTAGAAAGGTTTTTCCTCTTTATCCATTTCTAAAACGAAAATCACTTTTGCTGGAGATAAAAGTTCTCCCACAGTAACCGCTAACCTCTTTCAAAGAAAGGCAATAACCCTCCTCCAGCGCGAGGGTGCATCAAAAGGACCGGGGAAAAGGCAAGTTATTCTTGAAGAAATGGCGAGGAAATGGGTGCCACGTTCCCAGTGACGGGAAATCATTCAAAGTGCCTATCAAATATTGCGTAACTCAACAATAAACCTAGTATTCTTATTCAAAAGACAATCCGGGAAACATTTCTGGTCAACAGGGCTGTCAGATTTTCCTCTGAATGTTGACTTTTCCTACAGAACCTATTTTACAGAGTATGAATGGATTCGGGGAATTATTTCTTGCTAAATATTCCTGGGTAAGTATATGTACAGTGCGGAAATGTTCGGGATGTTCTGTGCTCTGTGGCGCTGTTCGCGCTTCATTCAGCACGAGGTTGCGGGCAACATACCAGACAATTAAGGAATCTTTATTAAGTGAATCGTTAGAGTATGTAAAGAATGAAAAATGAGAGTTTTCTCACGAGGACAATTGACAATCTGTGTTAATAATTTACTCCTAAATCTTAAAAATAAAAAATAAAATAAAATAAATTAATTTAAAAAAATCTAAACGTTGCTCTATCCCTACGTTTTGCGGAGAGCGGTTCAGGCGAAATTCCCTCATTTTAATAACCAGTACAAAACTGAAAAAGAGTTTATCACGACTATAATAATATATCGTATGAAAATTATTATACGGGCTTTAGATTTTTTTCACGGCCATCTGAGAAAAACAGAGAGTAGCTTCAGGATACACAATAGCGGAATTAGCATTTTCAGTACAGCCTCCCTTTAACAGGAATCGATTTAGTGAGGAGACACCGCGATTGGTAATATCCGGACTCCTGTTTCGCTTGCGATCACATCATTTAAATTAACCAGCCTTTAGGAATGAACCAACCACAACATGCGTGTTTACCCTTTTCTGAACCTATCGGGTCACGGCCGCCTGATTTATCTCTCGCAGCAGTACTATAGAGGCCTCATATCAACTCAAATCAGTGCCATCGAATTCAGAGTTGATAATACCATACATCATGTGGTTCTCAAAAACGCTGGAAATTTCTTACACACGGGTTGGTTATTCCTCGAACCAGGCGTATGGAGACTAATTTCAACCTCCGACCAGGCGCATTGAGATTCATTTCATCAACATGAGGAGAATGGAGGAAACAGTGGGTGGTGGGTCCCGGACCTATTTCAATCGATTCAGGGTCCAAAATTTAGTGGAAAGTTACACCCCACACGCCTAGGTACCAGAGATCTCGAAAACAGAGATTCGAAATGGGTAGATAGGTACCCATTTTGACTCATAACCTCATCCAGAGGGCACCAATCGTTCCGGGACCCGTCTCATTGGATTCAGAGTCCAAAAGTTAGTGTAAAATCATAACCCACACGCCTAGGTACCAGAAATCACCACTAGGTACCACATATTCAAAATGGGTATTAGATAGCCATTTTGACCTATAACCTATTCCACTGAGTGCCAATCGTTCTGGGACCCTTTTCAATTGGATTCAGCGTCCAGAATTTAGTGGGAAATGATACCCCACACACCCAGATTGCAAATAATCTCACGAATCCATTTCTCGAAATTCACATTTTGACCCCTACCCCACCCAAATTTGGTCCGATCGGGTTGAAAAGTTTTGAGGACCAACTAGAGCCATGAAATGAATAGAGCCCTGACCAATATTTCAGAATTTTAGAATAATTTCTACTACCAAGGTCGGCGTACGGCGGACGGAGATTTGCTAATTTTGATCTAGTCACCTTGAAACGTCCAGAAAAATTTTTTAGGCTGAATCAGATTTTTGCATGAAAACATAGGTTGATAACCAACCAAAAGAGGTTCTAGGTCTCGAGACAGGCTGGGGAAATCTACCGTACAACTAAGAATGTAGAAAAAACGTTTTCACCTGAAGGAGATAGCTGTACGTTTGCCGACAGACTTGAGAAGCTCCCTGTTGTTCTTCATCAGCATGTCGTCCTTTTGCATCCGCCTGCGAGCGATTTCAAGGAGAAGCCGCGATCTGAGGATCTCGATCGGATTTGAAACGGACAGTGACGGACCCGTCCGCTTCGGTCTCCAACTCTCTTCGTAATCTTCCTGCTGACAATGTATAATAGTAATCCGACGATACCAAAGAAGGCAGTGAGAAGCATGTGAAATCAGTACAATATCACGCCAACGAAGATACTTTCCCCCTCATGACTCGGATGAGCTACTGCGCTGACTCATGAAAACCGAACCGCACGAGCTGATCCAGCAATGCTTGCAAAAGACCTTTTATTGTGTAAACGATGAGAACTAAATAATCTCTGTGCCTTCATCAATTCATGTGTTAATCATCAGAATTAAATACCTATGAATGCAATGATGTATAAACCGTGTGTACACACACCTGATCAAATAAAAAGGGCTAAAGATAATAAAAATACAATGTAAGTTCATACATTACATTATTATTATTATTATTATTATTATTATTATTATTATCATCATCATCATCAGAGAAATTTGTCCTTCTTAAATTGGCTGACTGGTGCAACCTTAGGCTGGCCGTCCACTGGACGCGAATTCGCGCGAAGAGGCGAAGAGAATCAAACATGTTTGATTCCAAACGCGCGAACTGGCGAACCTGGCGATGGAAATCGATAAATCGATCATGGCGCTTGCAGTGGACGGGATCCTATATGAATAATAGTGTTTGTTAAGAGGCGAACTCTTCGTTTGAAATCGCGTACTTCGCCTCTTCGCGCGAATTCGCGTCCAGTGGACGGCCAGCCTAAGTTAACTCTTTTTAGCATTATGATCCGTATACACAAAAAGTAAAACTAGCATTACACTCATCCAGATCTAGATGTGTGATAGCTTATTCGATTAGACGAACAAACAAAGGTGTTATAATACCCTGGATTTCATTTGAATCAACAAATATTCTAAGATAAATGTTTCTCTCTCGGACCCGTTTCAGACCATTTTCAAGCCACCCCGTCGGACGTATTCCCAAATCGTTTGACACCTAGACACCCGGGTTCAATAGAGGAGGCTTAAAGACATTAACCTGGGTTATTCCTTGGGCACCTTCGGCGATAACAACTAAAATTAACTCTATCGAGGGCAAAGCAAACTTAATCAAGTTCCTTTATTTAAATAGGAGCCGAACGCCTTTAAAACCTTTCCCGACGTTCCCTTGGTCCGGATCCCAAACCGTTGTCTGTTGCTTCTAGAACTAATCACCATTAGACTGCGTCATCATTGCGCAGGAGGAGCGGTCGACCTTGATGCTGGTTAATGATTGAATAATGATTAACAATAATGCATTGAAAAATAATAGATCCTCTACCTAGTGAGGTGACATTGAGAATCGTAATAAGAGGTTGCCTGCATTTGTGAAAAGAAAAAAAAATTAAAAACTCCGCAGTTTTTTAGGAATGGGAGAATCCAAAAGTTGTATTTCCGGCGAAACCAAACTAGACAGTTTAAAAAACCTCATTTGAATCGATTCAGCGTCCAAAATTTGGTGGAAAATGCCCTACACGCCTAGGTACCAGAAATCTCGAAATGGGTAGATAGATACTCATTTGGACCCACAACTTTTCTAGTAGGCGCCATTCTTTCCGGGACCCGTCTCATTGGATTCAGTATCCAAAAGTTAGTCGGAAATAATACCCTACACGCCTAGGTTCTAGAAATCCCGAAAACACTCATTCAAAATGGGTAGATAGATACCTATTTTGACCTATAACCTCTTTCGGTATGCGCCAATCGTTCCGGGAACCCCTCTCATTGGATTCAGCATCCAAAATTTAGTGGAATATGATACCCCATTTTTTGAAAAACACATTTTGACCTCTACCCCCCCTCAAATTTGGTCCGGTCGGGCCGACAAATTTCGAGGACTAACTAACTAGAGCCAGAAATGCCTGACCAAAATGTCAGATTTCTGGAAAATAATTGTCTACAACCAAAGCCGGTGTGGACGACGGAAGGGCATACGGCGTAGGATTTGGAGGTCTCAGATAAAAGAAGATGAGTGAGGGCAGCAAGAAGAAGAAGCCAAGAAGCGGTATGTTCAACGGAAAGACGCCACCTCCACAGTACCCGATGGAAAACCGCTCACTCAAGCGAATGATCCGTTTCAAACAACGCAGTTAGTTCGAGGAAATTCATAGCCGAGGACATGTCAACAGACCCCGGGGGCATTGTTTACAAGGCTATGCAAGAGAAAGTTGGGCCAGACTACGCTCTATCAAACCTGCGAGTGCTAGGGCAAGCACCGGGCATTGACGGTATTATTATGTCACCATACTCTGTCGCTCACGGCGGGCATACAAGTAGGCACTCTTGGAGGCATACAAGTAGGCACTCTTGGAGGCATACAAGTAGGCACTCTTGGAGACACACAATCTGCCCTTGGAGGAGGGCTCCTACCCATCAGAGTGGAAGATTGCCAGCATCAAGACATTGGTCAAGCAGGGAGACCGAGATCTGGGCAAAACGAAAAGCTACCGACCAATCTGCTTGTTGCCCACCGATGAGAAACTCTAGGAGCGTCTGATGGGTCGGCTTGGAGCGGTGGTTTCAGTGGGTCGTAAACAAATGCCCAAGTTTTGTCACACGTTTCTCGGAGCAATTAACGGAGAAAACATTAGAAACATTGAAACGTTAGTAGACAATGATTCGACAATGGATCGGTATGGTACTCCAACCAAATGTTCACTCTCTCCAAAAACCACCGCAAACGATCGCGATGAAACCAGTCAACTCGTAGTTGAAGGGCAGAAAGACAATAATGAGCGCACCCACTATGACGACACGAACCGAACTCATCATCAAAATGGGTACCTACAAATGCTTTCAAATCGCAAACCAGTGTGAGCATGGAACCAACGAACAGAAATGCGGTACAAGCTGGTCAAGTATAATAAGCAGTACCTACTATGTGAGGCTAGGTTGTGTTAGCTGCTAGTTTCAAGGAGTTGGGAAGTCATTGGCTCCAATTTTGGAGACAGTGTCCGTGGTGAGAAAGCCCTGGTTGGGTAGAAACTTCCTCAATCCAAGTTTAAGTATATTTTCCACAATATAAATATTGTCCATTCATTTTCGGATCCTTAATCTCAAAGCCCGGAGTTGGTTCGATCTAGAGAGTGGAACGTTTTTCCATAATAATAATTCCACAACTCCTTCAAATTAATGTTTGTTTGAAATTAGCTCATTAAGTTTGCTCAAAGTTGGATGGGCGTCGTTGAACTTATCATAAAGCATGAATAGAATGGTCCACGAACATTGATCGACATGGTAACGGTTAGCCAATGAGGCTCTGAGGCCACCTGATTCGACAATTACAAGGACGATTAGAATAACAGTCACGATAATTACAGAACATTATCCAGTTTAGGTATTTACGTATCTGAGATCCCGTTCGATCCCGTTCACCCTGAGTGATTCCTGAGATAGGGTTAATTCAGTAGATCCAATTTTGTTCGGCAATGCCACCTTGATTCTGCTACCCACAGATTAGGTATATCAAAACGCAGCAAAGTCTTTCACAGGGAGTGGTTATTCCTTGGACTAGGAGCGTACATACTTATTCCAGTCGATTCAGGGTCCAAAATTAAGTGGAAAATGATACCCCACAAGCCTAGAGACCAGGAATCTCGAAAACACATTCGAAATAGGTAGATATATACCCATTTTGACCCGTAACCTCTTCCAGTGGTGCCAATCATTCCGAGATCCGTCTCATTCCATCCAAAATGTACTCGAAAATGATACTCTACATGCCTAGATTTAAAATAGCGGAAAGTAACGCATACCTACCCCCGGGGAGCACAGAAATGTTCACGGAATGTACCACCATCTCATTCCGTCCCCGAAACGTATTTACCAAAGTTGATAGGAGAAAGTAATTTCTCGCATTCACGGCGAGAAATCGCTGATCGTAAGATTTTTATCCTCTATTTGTAGGCTCAGCTCAGTATAGAATATACCTACGTGTCACACGTGTATGATCATTTCCTCGCCGTAGTCAGGGCTCTACAGTAATCCCTTAATTTTCAATGTAGAGTCCCTGATTTAATTAATTTCACTTGTGCTGTATGTTCGAAGCCCAGAGGGATTTGTTCCGGAAGAAAATTAGTTTTGTGATGAAATACTCGTACCTGCACTAGTGGATGCTGACTAGCGTAGTAGAACCTTTGAAGTAGCCAGTTGCTGGGTTGTCTCAGCTCTCTAGGTACGTCGTGAACTGCGGCGGCAACAACAGTACCGGCGACGAGGCATACCCAGAGATATTTCACCCACATCACCGACCTGTGGACCAGAAAACAAATTTATTGTATCAAATGGCTGAGTGTTGGCAGCAAGTCTCCTTGCATGTTTGCAGGTACAAGAAAATTACGTCTTCCTCATTAAGAGGAAGAACAATTCGATGCAAACAGAAAACGAGTAGGTATTAGGCGCACCTGTACATCAACAGAGCTGTGAGATTACGTTCTCGAAAGCTCGGTTAATGAGGGTGCCCAACGATCGGTGAGAGAAAAGCTGTAGAGACGAAACTTCAAACACTTTTAACTACAGTCGTGAACTTACAATGAGGTAAGACTGCTCTTCAGCGAGCGAAAGACCACCTGAGTCGAAATCCTATTGGTATAGAAGGCGAGCATCTGGCTGGGAATGCTTTTACGGCCGTAATAGTTACAATTTGAGTTAGCTACTTGCACCAGTCAGAGAATGTATGGAAGCTCAAGTAAGCCTTACATACAAGAAAGTGTGTTTTCAAGTTTGGCGAAAAAACACTTCAAACGACCAAGTTGAAACTGCTTGCCTTAGCTTTCAACACAACCAGTTATCAGTCTTGGAACGAAACTCTCAAACATCAAGGGCAATGTGAGACGCAGGACAAAATTAGAGTAAGAAAAAATAAATAGAAGGAAAAATAAATACTGTGGTAGCTTTTTGTACGAAGATGTTAAAATTTGGTCAACGTTTTCTTTAGTCAACTTCGCTGTCTCAAGGTGGAAACCGATTAACATTCAAAGCGATAAGACGTTTCCGAACCATGAGTCAAATACATGAGTTTTCAGGACATTCGAAATGTGAGGTAGAATGATTGTAGAGGATTGACATGACAGTAGTTAGAAGGCCTGATTAACCAATTAACTTGTGAGAGTCTAGTAGAAATCACAGGGGTTGGTTGCTCCTTGGGCCAGGAGCATGGAGAAAATGGGGGAGATAGGTGGATAAATACCCATCTTGACCCATACTCACTGCCGGTGGGTGCCATCGGTCTGGGAGCCATCACTAGATTCAGCGTCCAAAATTTATTGGAAAATTATACCGCAGCCGCCTAGGTACCAGTGATCTCGAAAACACACATTCGGCGATCTAGGCGTGTGGGGAAGGGGGGGGGGGCATTTTTCCACTGACTTCTGGACGCAAAATCCAATAAGACGGGTTCCAGCGGTGAAAAGAAGATTGAGAAAGCAACGCGATGGAGCAGGTTACTCAGTCCCCTCTCCAAATCTCAATGGTCTTAAGGGAGGTATTTTTTTACTTGTCTGACGATGTGTGTGTGTGTGGGGGGGGGGGGGGGGGCTCTTCTAATATGTATGAGGGTACGATTTGGAACTACTTGGAGGTTTCAGCACTACTTGAGTCCAGCTAATGTGTTGAAAGTTCAGTTATCGTGTGATGTGGCCTCTGCAAGAGTTCGGCGTTGGATTGCTTTATATTAGCGCGGTAGAAAACGGTATCGCGAGGTATACGGACGGCGGGACTGGTAAATTTAGATCGCGACATTCACTTTTTCATGGTCACTATGATCGTTGTTACTGTACGGGACCGTTGATTCGAGCGGGTCGACGCATGGAAATGAGATGTTCGCTATTCCTGCATTTGCTCGAGGCAGAGCGCCCTCTAAAGTTTCGTCTGACATCGGGTTACCTCCGCATTTCCTTCCGCTGCGGAGGTTTTGTCGTTCTATAAGCTTGGGAACCTCAGGACTTCCTTTGAACATGCCTCTCGTTTGTCACTGGCATGTTATTTTCTTCGAGAAAGGTCTGCACCAACCGCCCTTCCTGTTAGAAATAGCCTTAGGTGTGGACTATGAGTTATCAACCTCCTAGAGCGAAGGAAGGGAACAGTTCATTATAATAGTCTCTCGTACACAGGAAGTCCTGCCACAAGGACATCGGTATACCTCGAATCGATTTGGTTGGTTACTTCTGTAACCACCAGTAACTACACACGCAGTATGTCCTGACGTCTGCTCATACGGACTCCTACTTTGAATTCGTCAATTGTAGATACACAATGACGCTGCAGATGGCTGTACTCAAGTATAGAGAAGAGGAGACGCGTTCGCGGAAAGCAAATCCCTAATTAGCCGGCTTTCTTTTCGCAGAATTACAGTCACGAACGGTCGGCTTTGGTGCTTCCTTCGGGGTAATCTGCTGGGAGTTTTTGTTAACGATACAATAAGTGGAGCACAGCTGGACCCAACTTCGGAGGAAGAATAGAGATTCCACTGGGTCGTACAAAAGAAATTGAGTGGTTCTGTTAGAAGAGACAGAAAAAGAGCAAAGATACGTGAATGAAAGGAGAATCGAGCCAGTAGGCGTTCAGTCAGTTGAAATTGAATTCCCAAAGAGACTGAGTTTGAGAACAATTTTTAAATTAAAACCCAATTCAAAAGAAACGATAAGAACTGAGAAGACATTTTTTTAAAAGCTGGATTTAGCGAAGTAAGAACACTTTCCATTGAAGAACAAGAAATGGAAGGCCAATAAACAAGAAGCACGAGAAAATAAAAAGTCAGGGTCTGCAGCGGGTATATACCCACGTACGCTTAGGCAAAGAAAACGCTGCAAATTCTTACACAGGGGTTGGTTATTCCTCGGACCAGGCGCATGGAGACTCATTTCCTCAACATGGGGGTAATAGGGAAACGGTGGGTGCGGCGGGTCCCAGACCCATTCCAATCGATTCAGGATCCAAAATTTAGTGGAAAATGATACCCCACACGCCCAGGTACCGGAAATCTCGAAAACACACATTCAAGATAGGCAATTGATACCCATTTTCACCCATAACCTCTTCCAGTGGGTGCCAATCGTTCTGGGCCCCACTTTATTGGATTCAGCGTCCAAGATTTAGTGGAAGATGATACCCCACACGCCTAGGTACCAGAAATCTCGAAAACGCATGTTCAAAATGGGTAGTATATACCCAATTTGACCCATGACTTCTTCCAGTGGGTGCTGATCGTTCTGGGACCCATTTCATTGGATTCAGCGTCCAAAATTTAGTGGAAAATGATACCCCACTCGCCAAGATCGCCCAAAATCTCGAAAATCCATTTTTCAAAAAACACATTTTGACCCCTACCCCACCCAAATTTGGTCCGATCGGGCTGAAAAGCTTGGAGGACCGTCCTAGACCGGGAACAGACCCCTGACCCAAATTTCAGATTTTTAGAAAATTTTCTACAACCCAAAACGGCGTGGACGGCGGACGGCGTACGGCGGACGGACATTGACCTTTTGGTTGGTTATTCCTCGAATAATCAACCTATGTTTTCATGATAATGGTCAACCTCTCCGATTTGGCTCAAAATTTTTTTCTGGACGTTTCATGATGTCCTGATCAAAAAAGGTCAATGTCCGTCCGCCGTACGCCGTCCATGTTCCGCGCCGTTTTTGGTAGTAGAAAAATTTCTAAAAATCTGAAATTTGGGTCAGGGGTCTGTTCCCAGCCGAGATGGGTCCTCGAAACTTTTCAGCCCGATCGGACCAAATTTGGGGGGGGTAGGGGTCAAAATGTGTTTTTTGAAAAATGGATTTTCGAGATTTTGGGCGATCTAGGCGAGTAGGGTGTCATTTTCCACTAAATTTTGGACGCTGAATCCAATGAAACGGGTCCCAGAACGATTGGCACCCACTGGAGAAAGTTGATGGAATATCTTATACATTCCATGTAACATACGAACTACATATTGCTCTCCTTAGACTGTTAGTGGTCATGAGGGTTTGCAGCTCTGTTCATTTAAGTCTCAAGTCACTCTTTCTTCTAGAGTTGTAAGAAAGTGAGTACAAAAATATATTGTTCAAATTGTGATCCGCGAGTTATAATTCCCATTTTCTCACCAAGAAAGTTGAAGAGAAGTAATGGGTCAAATTGGGTATTTGTTACCCATTTTGAATATGTTTTTTCGGGATTTCTGCTACCTAGGCGTGTGAGGTATAGTTTTCCACTAAATTTTGGACGCTGAATTCAATGATGTGTGTCCCAGAACGATTGGCAACCACCGGAAGAAGTTATGGGTCAAAATGGGTACACGTACGCTTAGGCAAAGAAAAATATGATATCTCTTCGACAGGATTCCTCTCTAGAAGTTGAATATAATTATCAAAGGTCATAACTAATTTTCATCGTCAATAAAAACGTTCAGATGAATCTACAGTCTTTTTGGACGGTAACAATACGTGCAGTTTGTACGTACTTTTATGGTTGATAGTCAATTTGACCTGAGAATCCAGCGTCAAATTGGAAATCGAACCCGCATGTTTGTTGAGCTTGTTTACATAATTTCGAACATTTTTTTACTTTTTTTTTGTCGGTGCACTTCAACAAATAATTCAATATCTAATGTGTTGAAATATCAAGAGTACAACTTATTTGAATTTTCTTTTGTGGGATTTTACTTAAAGTGTCCAACGAGGAGGGTTGTGCCTGGTAAAGTAACAAGGTGGCTTTCCGGTGAGATGTTAGGTTATGTGTGTATATTGAGTGATTATTCTTGAAAAAACCATTGAAGCTGAAGGAGAGGACTAGTAGATGGGAATGTAGTGATGTGATTCTGGATCTCAGAATAAATCCTCTGGGCATTCAGTTTCGTTAGCATTTAGATTCATTCTGCTAAACTCAAATATCCCTCCTTATTTCAGAAGGCTTTCGTTAAGCTGGATAATAAATCCACTGCTATCCGCTCCTTGGAGGTATATCATATATCCCACTCTCTTTTCCGTGCAGGAATGAATGGAATCCTTCAATAACAGTATCTGGAAAAGATACCAAAAGCCGGTAGAGACGGAAAAGCTCGAGGAAACACCTGAGATCTGCCTGGTATGGCTTGGAATGATGTGTGAGAGCTTGGTGGTATTTTCTCGACGTATTCTCAGCCATCTATCTCGATAAGGATCCATCTCACGCCCACTAACGTCGATCTAGCCGTCACAAGGGTTCCGATACAATGATTGTCCTCACCGGGACGATCGGATTTGAGGCTGAGGGCACGACACGTCTCAATGATAAGGATACCGCATCTGTGCATCATCATTACTGTGAGGCTCTTGCTTCTCGAAATTTCCGCTGGAAGGAACTGTACGCAAGAGGATTCATGTAATACGCATTTACACAGTGTTCCACTCCTCGGTATCCCCAGGTCCAATAGTCATAATAATGACTGTTGGACCTTGGACATATTATGTTTCCTCATTCATTACCAGGAGCAGAAGCAAAGCGTTCCCCTGTATTTCAGGGTTTCCTTGCAACATTAATTGTTTGAACGTTGATTTTTTAAAAATTGTATTTTATTTTAATTTATTGATAAACATATGTGGCGGGTGAATCAGCTCAACTACACGGAAAAATATAAATAATACGTGAGCAAACAAACTTACACTGGGTTGGTGAATGGTAAAATAAATGCCATAGGGGTGGAAGAGACCTTAAATACTCGTAGATCTGACAACACAATGTGTGAGATGAGGTTCAGTTATCAGTATGCTGAGGCGATAAGACCGTTGGACTTCGATTTCTTTCGACAGTTCTGAGAGAGCTGAATAGGCGGATGGAAAGTTAATGAAAATCTAGACACCTTGAAACGCACAGACAATTTTTTTGGGCGAATGAGAGATTGAATTCTTGTTTGAAAACAGGGCAATTATTCATGGAATAGCTGGGGGAAGTTCCGTTATAGTTGCGACCCGTTTGAAAGGCGTGAACTTTTCTTTCGTGTACCCTGATGCCCGTCATGATCATCCATTATTCACAGCCTCAGTAAACTTTCACGGCCGACATCACGCGTTGTGTGGATTAGGGTGAGACATGACGCGGATTGGGGTGAGACATGATTTTTTTCCGAATCCAGTGAAGTGAAGGATGGAGAATCACGAATAAATTGATGCAAAGGATAAGTGAATTCTGCTCATAGTGGTCTTTGTAATTTGATCAAGCACCCGCGCCTTACGTTCGGATAAGAAAAGAACTCATTCTCGTGTCTGACAAATTTTCCTTGTTCGTTATGACAATTTTGAATAGAAATTGATCGATAGGAATTCTACGAAAAAATCTCTACACGGTCCCTTAAGAGCTTCATCAACATTGTGTGTGTAGTTGGACGAGTAGCTCTAACTACCCAGCTTGTATCAGTAAAAAAAGAACTGTTAAGTTAAATTCAAAAACTGATAAAGGTAAAAAGGTCCCAAGAAAGTAAAATGGTTGTAATAAGGTAACAGTAAGGTAAACTAACAAGGTACAAGTAACTCCTAAGGAAGGAAAGATCCCTCACCTTTGACAAGATAAAGCAGAGGTGTTTGCCATACAACCCCCCCCATTAAGGGTGTACATCCTATTCGGAGTCGTGGACAATGAAACATTTCAAAAAAATGTGGTCACTTGCACGATTTAATTGTGTAAAATTCAGTCATTTCTAGCTCTCGGCTAGAATACTGGATACTGTCGAATAGGCAGGGCCGGCGACAGGGAGGGGTAGGGGGGGCTACAGCCCCGGGGCCCGATCCGGGGCCCTAGGTCTGGTTTAAAATACAAATCAGTGGTCTTTTTAACCGGGCAATATTTCCTTTAACATTTACATAATATCTGTGATGCTTTAATTTAAATTTTCTATTGTATAAATTTTTTTTTAAAGGTTTCAATTAAAACCATTTTGTATTTCTTCAATGAGTGCCTAAATTTGTGGTTTACCTAAATATGAAACAGCCTGAAAAGATAATTTATGAATGAATAAGTGAAAACAGGTCTAGATTACACCAAAATGAGTTATTTTATCTGTAATTCAACATTGTTCTCAGGGACTGGGGAGTATCCCTAGACCCCCAGTACCCCACCCAAACAAAACGCCTTCATGCATACCATACCTAGGGGCCCGGATTAGGTCCAGCCCTGGGGCCCGCGATCGCTCTCGCCGGCCCTGCGAATAGGTGCTCACAAAGCTGTGCAGCACCCTTCTTCTTTGCACCGTGAGTATCCGTTGGTAATATTTGACATTCAGAGCGTCTACCCATACCTCTGCCCCATGTAGCAAGATGGAGTGTACAACCGATATTAATAGCAGTTGACTGGTTGGAAGGTCCTTGAATGTTTGACTCAGGGCTGCAGTTGTCTGTGCTGCCTTGGCTGCTTCCATCCTTATGAGTTCCCCAAAGGTTATCTTCGTGTCCAGCATTATTCCCAAGTACATGACTACTGGTTTTGTTTCCACCTCAACTTCCCCCGCGGTAATTTGTACGATATTCGGGATGTGTTTTCGTGTGACCAGTACCACCTCTGTCTTGGCAGTGGCTAGTGAAAGACTGTGTACATCCATCCATGCCCCACCACTGACATGGTCTCGTTCAGCTTCTCTTTCGCTTGCTCCATTGTATTGGCCACTCCATTGTATAATTACATCCTCCAAATCTTCAGCATATCCAACCAGGAAAGAAAGCTTCTGTCTTCACAATTAATTTTATTGATTCCTTCTAATATGCAACTGGAAAAGTCGTGATTTATCAAGAAACCATCTTCGAACAACACCTCCTCTTAAATCGATGTACGTACTTGGATTTGCCTTGCGTAAATCCAGTTAAAGCAAGAAAACGTAAAAAAAAAAAAAAAAAAAAAAAAAGATTTACAGAGGTTTGGTAAAAGAAAATTACATTTCATTGGGTTGTATACCGGAAGCTCACTGAACAGTTTTTTTCAAGACGGGGGTGGTTGTGGCGCTATAATGCAATAGAACGTGATAAGAGGAATGGAGTCATGATAAAGCTTACAGGATGAAGGCCGTTTCGTCTCATAATTGGTTATAAGCGCCCGTTTTTCTTCTGGAGAGGGTACTCCATGCTCATTCCATTAATGGCCAATCGAGTTGTAACGATATCTGCCGGCATGCACACCTCAGCAACCTCGTATAATTTCGGGAGAAAAGCCTTGAAAGATGTATCTGCTTACAGTGGAATGGAGGAGAGATAAATTTCCAAAATCCTAACAAGGTCATTAAGCAACCACTTATGGGCTGGATTTCGGAAGTGCTACTCGACCTTTGACAAGATTTTTACCAAGGTATTGTTATTGGTCTAAGGACAGAGAAAAGCAAGGGAAAATGGATGAGTGTATTGTGGCTTTCGAGGCAAGGGATTTTTGCTCGATTGTGCGAAATTGGTATAACACGAAAGTTGGTTGAAAATTTCCAGAGCCTACATGTAAATACAACTCGTAGGCGGTGGGAGAGGCTGAAGTTATGTAAGCCTCTCTCAAATTAAAATCTGTCATAATTTAATTCGGGTTTCTTCGGAGGTTTTGAACGGACCTAGCGAGAGGTTACACAATGTAAGTCCAAGACTTACGACTGAGCAACTAGGGATACCAAGGACAAGCATAAAATACATTGATACAAACTGAATTATAATTGAAAACAAGGACTCGTTGCAAAGGAGAAGATGCCTCAACCTGGGCTAGAATTGATACAAGACAAAGTAATTCGACAAAGTAAATTAGACAACATGTGGAGCAAAAAATACAATTAATACGTGATACATGAAATGGTGATATACATGAAATACAATTTAATGAGCAAGCGCAATGATACCAGCTGACAAAAACGGCGTCGACGTCGAAGGGAAAACGGGAGGGGGCACGCTCCGGAGGTACACAGCAAGGCTTACTTAACTTGAGTCCTTTATCATCTCATGGCATGGGGAACACAATATTACAGCTTCGGTCGACTTCAGCACGGTAGCAGAGTTCACTTCAGAGCGAGCACAGGACAAAGCCAGGATGGACTGAGTGAGATGCACTTGCACGACAGGGTTACAAAAATATTATATGACTCCAACATGTTGGGCGCCTCGGCCCCAAGGGGCGCCTCAACAATGACCGCCTGGTTGGACGCCTTTGCAATGAGTGAGCGCTGGGCCTCTCTCCAAAATGCGACGTCTGGGCAGGAGCTGCGCGCACATCCTGGCGCATGCTCCCTCCCTTCTGGCCTTCTGGAGGCAGCAGGCCTGGGGGCTTACAGTTATACCGATTCCTTCGACCGCAATATTGGCATAAAGCAGGAAGCTCTGTGCAGCCTGTTCCCGTTCTCGCTCTTCATTGAGGAGTTGGCTGAACAGTTGGGTGGCATCGTCTTGGTCGACCGAGTGGAAACTGTTGGAAATTCTTAAATAGCACCTATCTTTGGTGAAGCTAATCAACGAATAAATGTTTCTCCAAACCATTATTTCTCCAAAGCCATGACACATGACATGACACGTGATAAACACAGAGATGTAATCACCCTCCCTCCTAGTTTGGAGACATGGTAGGAATGAAAAGCCTGGACGGCCTGAGACAGTTAAGGCGATCATGGTACAAACCGCTTGAGAGAACATTGACTAAGGTAGGCTGGGTAAAGAGCAAAGCAGAACCGTGCCTGTATATTCGAACCATCAAAAAATGTAGAAAAAACGAAGACGACTTAATCCTGATAGTATCAGTAACAGAGGCTCTAGATGAAATATTGAAGTTGAAAGAAAATTTTTAAATAAAGGACATGGGGGAGGTCCATTATACTTTAGACATCGAGGCTAGGAAAACGAAAAATGGTTCCCTAGCACTGAAACAGACAAAATGCATAAAAATGTCACTTGATTCTGAATTCCCCAATGAAATTAAGGTATCTTATGGTTTGTTTGGATGAATGAACGGATTCTCTATCTACACATCTACCATCCGAGTTGTTACTACTTCTGCTTGGAAAGGGTTGCAGAGTTATTTTTAAGCATGTATTATTCGCGTTAATACAAACCACTTTATACAGGTTGATACTTCTTGATTCCTGATTGTATAAAGATTTCAATATTTAAAACCTTTGTTCTCAGCAGTAAATCGTTCAATCTTATTAAATAGTAAAACCTCGATTAGTAAGAATCCGCGTCAAGTGAGGATAGTTGCTTGTTCCTTTCACCTTGGGGCCGTTCAACATTGATTATGAAATCGCCAACTGAACATGGACCTTCCATGGAACCTTGATTACTGCTATGGATTTCTCGAGAGTATAACCTTGCTAAATGAGCATATTAACAATTAGACCCTCGTTAAGTGAGCGAAATCCTTGATCAGCGTCACTGGCGAAACATTTTCAACTAAACTAGGCGGTGAGAGGCTTGCAGTTTGTTAGTGGCAACTGGTTAGTTATGTTGATCTTGAAAATTTTATGTAAGAATCGCCAAATATTTTTTATCGTAGACAATTGTTCTGCTCACAAGAAGATTCCTGTCATGAGTAACGCAACGGTCAAATTTCTACCTCCTAATGGTCGCTAACACCAACCCCTTGACCTTGTAATAATCCAAAATTTAAAAAATTTACCGCATACAAGTTGTCGATTATGTGATAAAGGGCATGGAACAACAGTCTAGAGTTACGGGTATAAATGGCTAGAATGGAGCAGAGTTCAAAATTCAATAATAATGAATTGTTCTAAAAAGGAGCTTTATGACCCAAAAACATTAAGTGAAGAATCATGCAAACCTTCGGAAATTCCCCCAGGTGGATTACCGTATTGCCGAACGTTTTAACTACTTTGAAGACTTTGTCAATGTTGACAGTGACGTTGACATATGTGGATACTTGATACGTAGCGTTCATGGTGCTCAAGATGAACTGACGACGACGACGGGGAAGGAACTGATGACCTTGATTAATTTAATCCGGTTGTCCTACTTCATACATCTACTGCGATAAATTCGTGTTTTTTTTTCTGAATAAAGCACTACACAAAAACCTCTTTAACTGCACACAACCCCCTTTGAAACTTGTTAAGTCAGTAAACCTCGATAAGTGAATATAGAATTCTGTGCTGCACTTATTGAGGTTTCACCGCATGAGCAAATGTGATGAATAGTTGGGAGGATCGCATACCTTGAGAGCGACTGATAGCCATGGTCCTCAGTTAACAAACTGGAAGGGAGAATCTTTTGATTCTAATTTTAAAAAATTAAATAAATTTTAAAAGTAGTGTTTCTGAAGGTTTCTATTCAATTCAACCAAATTCATTACACGAGCGAGTACCGCAAGAAGTGGACAGATTTATAAGGTCGGTCATCAACCCGTTCTCTTTGATAAAAATTATAATCAATCAAACTCGATCCACTGAGTCTAATGAACATCAATACCCCGTATATATGCCTCATTCCCATGCTGAAAGTATTGACCTCTTGTCGCAATCCAAAAAAGGAGCTTCTCTAATAATCATACCTTTCCCTTTAATGGCCCTAAACATGCGATCCACTTCTCATTAAATTTATTAAGGGGAAATGAACTTTCCAAACTGAATTTCCAGACTGGTGCGTTTGTTGTCGTCATCCGTCCAATTGGCTTGGGAAACCACTAAGTGAGAGCACCTCATGCACTGTTAATGTGATTAAGCCGAAAATTCAATCATATATGGCAGGAAAGATAACTGACATTCAATGAGGAACAACACCAAATGAGTTTCCATTGAGGAGTACCAAACCACCTGACGTCGTAGGTTTAGTTGAGAAGGTAATTACGGGAACGGATTTGAATATACGGAGACTCGCGTGCAGCTATTACTCTGGCTTGGATTAGGACTTCCCATTAGCATGTAAATCTGACTCAAGCGGCAGGAATCAGACAATTTTAAGAGGATCATCACATTCACGCTAAAGTCCCGCCTTACACAAAGTGAAGCCCCATTGTTCTTTATTAAACGTGTAGGAGCTAAGTAGATGATACTGTCCGGGATAATAGTGTAAGAACTATAACAAGATTTCTTTTATGCAAAAGGTCAACGAGTAATTAACTTTAAGTGGGATATCAAGACTAATGAAGGAGAGTTGTTCATTTAGACTGGAAATGGTGTGCGGCTAAGTGTTGGATTGTGAGGTCGACCTCGTCCGAGTGGCTGTTTGTCCTACTCCATCGGTCCATTTGGTCGCGTATCTAAAAAGTTTCCTTGGAATTCGCCCCAGAAATAATTCAGAATTCGTTGGTAAAATAATTTGCTCCATTTGCAACACTAGTTGAGCGAACAATAAAAAGTACAAAGCAACCTGACCTCGAGTGAAGAATACCTTTCTCACAGGCGCGATGGGCTTTCCGACCAGGATCAGCTGTCGAGTTGTTGCCACACGAAAACATGAAAACTCGTATGCTAGTAGCAATCAAAGGATTTGAGAGTAGCCTAATCAAACTTCAATAAAATCAATCACAATCACATCAACAATCTACATATCAGCATATATGATTAATTACTACGTGCCACTAAGGCGAAAAAATTAATTAATTAAATAAAAGAAGGTGGAAAAGCCGATTTTCAACAATGCTCCAGACATTATTGCACGTTATTCATATAATATGGGCTGAAAAGTCGATAGAATTTTAGTTTTAAATTTCAGTAATCTATCAACATCATGCATTCCCTTCAATTAATTGAAAACTCAGAGAAATTAACTTTCTGTATGAAAACATAGGTTGATTATTTAAGGAAAACCAACCAATACTACATTTTAAAATTTTTTTTAGTGAAAAAGAAAACTCAGTTTGGCCAGCCATTTGGTACCAAACTCTTATTTTCTGAGGACTGAACCTGATACGAGTAGAAATTTTTACTTTTTTGGCCACATTAATTTCTCCTTCAAACATTTTTAACCGGGGAAAGAAAATAATAAAAATAAATAAATAAAAATCAGAAATTTCCTATTTGAGCCCTCAAAATGGCGTAAATTGATCTCGGCTAAAACTACAAATGAACAGGCGCTTCAAGGTAGTATGTCCATCTGGTAAAGTTACGTACAACACACCACTCAACCGTTCTGTTTCACAATTTACAAGATAATATATGAGGTATGTACGAGGCCGGTATTTTATATTCTTGGAGAAATCCCTCGTTTCCTCTGAAAAATGAGTTTCCCACGGATACTCTTCAGACCTAACAGCCGTAAGGGATGTATTCGACAGGGATTTGTGAAAAGGGAGATCTTTTCGAGAAATCCGAAGATATTTAAGAAAAGCATACTTTCGAAAAACCAAGTAGTAAATAAGTGCGATGAGAAAGATACTGCAGCATCACTTCAACTCTTCTGAATCGCGAGAAATATTCGAGGATCTACCTACCTTCACCAAGGCTACGAGAGATTGCTTGCGGAAGTCAAAAGGAAATTGTAGGTTGGATGGGTGGTGAGGGGGAGAAGGATGAACGAGTATCCCGCGAAGGTTTTGTTAGATTATCCCTTTATTTTGGTTTTTGCTTTTTTTTCTATCGCCTTATCGTTACCGTCTCTTTCCGGACAAGCCTTTAGGAAGAAAGGTTTCTCACATAATTTGTGTGAAGAAACGCTGCAAATTCCTTCACGGTGGTTATTGCTCGGACTAGGAGTATAGGGACTCATTTCAATTGGTTTCATTGGTTGGCCTCCAAAAAATGTATAAATGTCCAAAGTTAGTACTATTGAATGAGCTTTAGATTGAATTTTTTTAAAATATTTCTACAAATAACATTTAAGATTAAGATCACCGACCACTATTACGTAGGTGACCGTAATTAGGGCGGCCCCAGCAAACCTTAGGCTGTTTAGAAATGGGTAGAGTTCATTGTTGAATCAATATTATCCACACATTATTATCAACATTGAAATATTGAAACCGGACATTACAGACTATTTCGGATGTCAACGGGACGACCAAACAAGTGGTCTAAAACGTAACCGTAATTATACGAACTTCAGAGGTATATTGAAAACAAAGAGAATGGTTGGTTTAAGTCGGCAAAGAGAAGATAATTATGTGAAATAATGTATGAATGTTGCTGCTCGAAACAATCATTTGAAATGCGATATCTGTTATTCAAGCTTCAACAGAGCCACAAACACTGTAGTCACTGATACTTTCGCCCCAGACAATACTGCAATACAAGTTCATTTGAGGGAGGGGCCCATCTAAGTGGATCCAACCGCAGCAGACCATGGGTAGCCTATAATGTTGTTATAAATAGAAACGGGTTCACGTATTCAATAATAACATTAGGTAATTATGACTAGTTTGAATCCTAAATCGAGGAATCCAGCAGGAAACAGCTCAAGTTTACTAGGAATCTGTCGTTAATTTACCTTTTGAATGGATTGTAGTTGCAGACGGCGAACTGATTATCAAAATTGCCCGGTTGTAGGCAACACAACTGATTTCCACGATCCCCCTTTTAAAGGCCCATTACCATCTCGGGAAACTTTAAATTCACTTAAAGACTCGACAAAATACGAAGCGGAAAATTTCGGACAAATTACGGAGCAAGTTGTACGAGGCTCCTAAACAACGTTCTTTAACGCTAATGGTGGTCCAGATTTACATAATTAATTCTCTGCCTTTTTTCCTCTTTCAGCATAGCATTATCAATGTAATAACAATCATGCAATACTTGAGACAAACAAAAAATGTAAACGATAAAATTTAAGAGAAGTTGAGCAGAATCAGAAGTTGGTAGATGTGAATGGTTGGACTTATGTATAGTGAAGTATAATACCCAACCGGAGTACAGCAGACGCAGCGAGTCGGATAACAAGATAATAGCCAATAAAGGGCAGATTTGAATTCCGAGCAGCTCTGCAGATGGTGAAAAGGGCGTGCCGTGACAGGTTACAACGTGGTAACGTGGTCATCCCACGTGAAGTGTTGATCAAGCATGAGACTCAGTGTCGCTCATACTAGAGGGGGAAAGCACCTCGAACTGTCAGATTTGGAGATGAATGTTACCTGCGGTTCAACTGAGTTAATTTCAATGCCAAGACTGTTGCCAACAAGCCAATCAATGTATTCCTATATAGCATTGATAAGATTGTCGAGAATTTAGGGAAATGAACATTGGAAAATCATCTGGAAGCGAGTTGTACCCAGAATGATCCACTCAGGCACCCCAGCTCAGGCTTTCCACAGGTGCGGGCGGAGCTTTGTTCCCCTTCCCGCAGCCTTTACTGCAAACTATTACAAGCTTACTAATCCATCCCCCTCCCCCCTTAAATAATGAAACCGCTGTTGAGAGACTGCAGGGTCTAACGAATTAAAATCAGCTTCTCATAAAACTCAATATATGTTATATAATTCAATAAAATAAATCAATTAACTTCCTAACATCCCGATAAACATTATAACGGATAAATCAAATAGGAAGGTTTCATCAATTGGGTTTCAATTTGCTTGTTCCTCTGAAAACCTCAAATTCGCGTTCAATGAAACCAACTTTTTTTGTAGCCGGGTGATAGTGTTAGTTGGTGAAGTGGTTAGCCTGAACCACCAGAGGACTCATCAAAGTTTGTAATCTTTGATAGCTTCTGGTGATTTCAACTCAGACTTCCCAAGGACGAACAAGTAGTGAGCGAACCTAATAAAAAGACTGACGGTTTTCTCTCACAAAATATTATTTTTGAGCTTCATAATATTATATCACGGCTAGAAAGCCCTGTAATAATAAGCTCAAAGTAGATTAAGTCCCAGCTTTTGTTTTAAAATTTTCATAAAGTAAAATGGGGAACTATGTTTCGCATGTAACGATGCTGATGAGGGGGTTCCGACTCACGAATAGAACTATAGCCCTGCTGGCGTGTCACCCATACCCGTAACACTATCGGTATTGAGTTATAAATCTGGGCCATTGCTCTCGTACTAGGGCAGATCGAACCATTTTATTTTATATAAGTGGAAGCGTCGGTATTTATTTGAGGGAGATTTTAATACAAATTGAATCACGAAATCGACATGATCAAAGTTGTGTTGAACTGAATAGGCTGCGCGCGGAAGACGGAGAGTTAATCAAATAATAACGTAAAAAGCCCACAAGGTTGATTGAAACCTGTCTCATACGTGATATTCGTCATTTCGGGGGACCAATACCATTGGAAAGAGAGTATACGCATATAGTTTATACTCGAAATTCTGTTGAGAATGTAATTTTCATTTTGTGATTAGAAATGGTTCGCAAAAACCGGCTTTCCAACATAGAAACATCAATGTTTTGAACGATCGAAGAGTAATCTTTTTATGACACATACTGATGATACACTTTATAGAAAATGCCAGTGCACAGTGTGGACCAGCCAACCGACCAATCAGGAAGTTCAACAAGGTTAGGTGCTCAGGGGGCAGTTTTTTTCTGGGGGCTCACCGATTTATATAGAGTCCGAAACAGCCGTTTGATACTGGACACGTCATACAAATTTAATGAAACAATTTATAATGCTGAGGCAACAAAACTTCGATATCTCTGACGACACAGCCCATGGAAAAATGGATTAAATCAGGCCACGAGTGGGTGGGAGCCCATTTGGCTACAAAATATGTCCTCTACTTTCTGGAGATACAGGAATAATACACGCTGCCACCGGTAATGATTGAGAATCACCCGCTACTATGCTCGTGCAGACGATATCGATATACATAATATTAGTGGCAATTACAGAATGACGGTGCTCTTACTACTCGTATCTGCACATACCTACTTGATTATGAACTTTTTTTCCATGGCTTCATATGAACACGCAGCCTTATTGATGCAATAGAAATAAGTTAGAATAAAAAAGAAGGTACACCCCAATTTGCTGAACTGAGTTGTGTGAGATTGAACTCTGAACAACTCAGGATTTTCACGAGTCCACTGGGACCTGATGTATTTAGTTGTAATCAAATTCACCTGGGCACATCTCCCACGAAGTATTTTTCCAAGAGATTCCCAGACCTGCAATTTTCTTCTCTCTAAATCGTTGTATTTGTTGCCGTTAAGCGGACTGACTAGTTGAGGGGCGGTATGTTTGAGTCAACTCTTCCATCTGGTGTTTGTAGAAGAGGACGGGTTTCCGACAAATATTGTTGTGCCGGAACAAAGAACCTGCTCGTCCATCAAGTTCACGCTGGGCACCTTCGACAACGCTTTTAGTCGGAAGTGCTCTTTCGGAGGGAAGAAGCGAATTTTCAAACAAACCTGTCTCAAAAATTTCTCTATCCCGTATGAATTTGATCGGATGATTATCAAAGTAATTGATTATATTATTTCATTAGCCCGTTCATCCAATTTTACAGTTTTCCTAAGTAGGACATAAAACGCAACGAATTCGGTCACAGGGGTTGGTTATTCCTCGACCCTAGTGCAAGGGGAACATGATGAAGACTCGCTGAGTGAGTCGCAGATCGATTGGTGCCCACCATGGGTCAAAATGAGTATCAATCTACCCATCCCAATTTTCTCCATGGGTCAAAATGTGTGTTTCAAAAAATGGATTTTCAACATTTTTGACGATCTGGGTACTATTTTCCATTAAATTTTGGGCGCTGAATCCAATAAGACGGGTCCCGGGTCGATTGGCACCAATCGATACCACGAAAATATCAAACATGGGGAAAATGGAAAGATCAGTGGGTATGGTCTGTCCCGGGTCCATTCCAATCGATTTAGGGTCCAAGATCTAGTGGAAAATGATACCTCACATGCCTTGGTACCAGAAATCTCGAAAACACACATTCAAAATAGACTGATAGAGACCTATTTTGAACCATTACCTCTTCCAGTGGATGCCAATCGTTCCGGGACCCGTCTCATTGGATTCTCCGTCCAACATTTAGTCGAAAATGGTACCCCCAGGCCGAGATCGCCAAAAATCTCGAAAACACATTTTTCAAACTACACATTTTGACCCCTATCCCTCCTTCCTTCCTCTTACCAAATTTGGTCCGATCGGGCTGAAAAGTTTCGAGGACTAAATAGAGCCGAAAACGGATCCGTGACCCGAATTTCAGATTTTTAGAAAATTGTCTACTACATAAATTGAGAGCCACTTTAGGAAGGGTGGGCTCGGCAGGCTAGCATGGGTTTTCCCCCTCCCTAGCGGCCGGGTACTGGGTGTGATCAGGGCAAGTCTATGATTATTGTTGGGGGAAGGAGGAATAAAAAATACTCTCTTCCCATTAGGTCTGTATGTAGTGATACAGCTTCTGTGATACTTACGTTACGTGATTTTAAATGCAAGGCATTTACCTGTGATATTTCTGTTTAGGCTAGTTAAGGTTAAATTGTAGGTTTTTATCCAGGTAGGGGAGGAGTATTGAGTAGTCGTCCTACCTAAAACGTTCTAGCAAGAGACTCCCTTGCAGGACTGTGGAGACACACATGAGTGGGTGAAGAAGAATGCCAGTGCGGAGGATAGGGTCTTCCTGTATTGATACCTCTACAAAATGCCTGTAAGTTCAGTGATGCCAAGTGGCAAGGCGAGTGAGTGCCGCCACAAATGCACCAAGTCCCAAAAACTCCACAGCCCACCCCCGCCCTTCAGCTTGAGGCCGGCTAGAGATGGAAGACCGCAAACCATGAGAAGAGGCGAATCAGTACATGGGCCAAGGCAGAGCTGATGAATATCCCTTTCAAAAACCCGGCATCTCCACGAGGTCCAACGTGGGATGCGAACGCCGGAAGAGGACGGGATCCTGTTGTACGGGGAACGCCATTGAGCCATGGAGCAGGGCTTCTCAATATGATCAAACCATAATAATCAGGGAAGACTGTCATGGGCCACAAATAACGCATATAAATAAATTAATCACGAATATTCGATCTGCTCATCGGAACTTGAGTGTCATGGCCCATTATTACAAGAAATGTTGAATACCTGTCCCGCAACAGGTCAGTGTAAACAATGATCATTATTTATATAATTTTTAGGTATCTGTCAGTAACAGTAGTTCAATCTTTCGTGCTTACTACATGCACAGGGTTAGGTAAGGAAGAAAAGATCATTTCTGGGTCAGGGTAGCATCAAGATGTAAATGGTGAAATTCTCTTCCTCTGTCACGAGCGGATGCTCCAGATTACATTCGAGTGACTCGAGAGTTTGAAATTCCGTCGCTATAACCTCATCTCTGCTCCATCCAAAACCGTGGGAAAATCTCTTCATATTATTGGATGAGGAGCTTTGTACGACGGCATAAACTCTGAAGCCAAGAAAAACCACACGTTTGAAGGAAGAAGGAATTCATAACAAGGAGTAACGTTTAACCCTACACACCCTACTCTACCAAAGAGGAAGATCCGAGCCTTAGTAAAGTTCGCAATAAGTCGCATTATGAAGCCATCTGAGTTGTTCTCTTTTGAATTTTGGGCGTCGCAGAGAACTGAATCGTATAGAAAAGTTTGATTCAGACCTGCAGTTTTCTCAGATGAAGAGGTAAATTAAGATGGGATTGAGAGAAGTGAGAGTGAAGAGAATCAAAGAAGACAAGAAAACCTTACTCCGACTAAGTGCCCTAAAACATTATAGTAAGTATTTCCCAATCGATTGCCCTCGTCGAAAGGAAAATCGGTACATTCAAAATTCCTATATAAAAGTGTTCGTTAAATATGTCATTAGGCAACAACTTTTGGAAAACTAAAGACAATCTGCCACTGTATCCCATTCATCTATTGTTCCCAGAAGAGTTTACAACAACATGGAGCAGGAACGTCGATTTCTCTCGATAAATCTGATGCTCGCACTTCTAATGAGAGACTCATAGTCTGATGGAGGAAGAAAAATTCATCAGTAACCCCCTCGTCACCCCACTCATCGAAATTTCATTAGTGTCTAACGAAATTATTCGCGACATTGTCCATTAACTGAAGTGCGCAACGGTATTACAGCGGCTTTCAATATCGCTGCAATTAGCTCTAGTCGAGCATCGTGGAAGTAGTGCATTTCATCAGGAAAGGGTTTTACAATTTTTTCATGACAATTGTGACGATTCTCAAATTGTTTAATGAAGCAGCATAGCCTACAAACTCCATTAACCGTAATAACGGTAATAATGATGTAGTCTAACATTTGTCAAAAAATATCCCGTGAAGAAAAACGCTGCAAATTCTTTTGCAGGGGTTGGTTATCCCCTGGACCAAGAGCATGGTGAAAATTACCAAAACAGTGAGTGTGGAGGCCAGACTCATTTCAATCGATTTGGCGTTCAACCTTTAGTGGAAAATGATTCCCCACACGCCTAGGTATCCCATTTTTGTTATAGGAGGGCACCGACTCGAACTTTTCTCATTCATGCATGAAAATAGATGTACCATCGCGAAGCACACCTTGCTTGAGACACATATAATATAGCAACTGTGGATTCAACCTATTCTGAGGTGGCGAAGTGATGTCTGGTAAAATCGACAGCATTTATGCGCTAAATTTACCACTGTTGCGCAAACATCGGTGACCGTAGACCACTCTGGATTATGGCACCGACTGAGGGTTTTCCCACGATCTGATCACGCCCGATCTCACGAGTGTTGACCCCGGCGTTGAGCCCTCTCTACCTTATTACAAACTCTGATGATAATAGCAAGAGAAGTTACAGGTCCCGAACCAAAAAAAAAAAAAAAAAAAAAAAAAAAGACTCATAAAATTGCTAACCCATTAGGTATATCACAATGTTTCCAACATTGCTTTGGGAATAATTATAATTCAAATAATAATAATGGAATAACTTAATATTTCCACCAATCGTTTTGGGCTGGTATTTCTCTGCTCCATGAACATAACCGCACTTCATTATGAACCCGCAAATGGCGCAAAAGGGGTTAACAGTTGGCCCCATCACACTATATAGGGTGTCCCTCGAGCTGTCCGCCTCCCCTTCCAAAATCGTCCAAATGGGAGTATACAAAGTGGATGATTGTGAACTCATAAGTGTGGCACGTACAGTTTCATTGTTTTTTTAACGCTAAAATTCGCGTGGTACTATCCGTTTCAAGAAACGGAAGCACCTTCGCAGGAAACAGATAGGAACTCAATTTTTGCTAAATTATGATCGAAATTTGTTTATTTTGCATGAGGAATCACAGAACTTGGGAAGAACCGCGCCAAATTATTGCGGGTATTACTGTATATTATAGAGTGGAACAAAAATCAACGTCCTTCTAACAAATATATAAATAAATAAATAGGAACCTCCTGGACATGAGATTAGAACTTACATGTATGTGTTTGGCTTTCTAGTGCCTACCTACTCTATTCCAAACCCTTTAGTTTTTTTTTTTAAGGATTCAAGGTTTATTATCTCCCTCAATTCCTCCGGTAGCGCGTTAAATAATATGGGGCCCCTGTAGTCACAGCATCTCTGTCCCATCGCCAGTGGTTCTAAATGGTGGTATAATTATTTTCTGTGTACTAGCTCTTGTAGGAGCCCTACTAACGAATGCCAAAGCGCACGTTCATGTCCATCTGGAAATGCTGGTGAGCTGACTTTCAACGTTTGATGAGGAGATCTTGCATTATGTACGTGGGTGCGTTTAGTACATGGATTTTGTTTAAATTTCTTTTGATAGGTACGGATAAAGAGAAGAGGCGTTGATAGGGTAACAGTCTGAAGGCTGAAACAGACACCTATCACTCACAGGTTGTCCATGGAAACCCCAATTTGTTTCTGAACCGCTTGTCACCTGTCCCCTTTCTTCGATCTGTCGATATCGGAAGCTGTACTGCTCTTCAACTCCACGGAATGTCATCAGAGGTAGTAACATAGGTACCTACCTAACATTTTTTTTCAAACTTGAAATCATTAACGACTAAACAAGGAGGAAAAATAAGCGGTGGTCAAAAATGTGAAAAATCACGTAAATCATCTCGGTCCATTCAGAAAAGTATAACTGTTTTAATTTTACATTTCTTGACCAAAACACTTTAATTGATCCAATCACCCACTAAAGGGTCGAAATCAGGTTTCAAACCACTGTTTCAGTTTATTTTTCTTCTCGATTGAGAGTGGAGCCAGAACATGAAAGGGATTGCCTTGTACGTCGGTCTTCGTTAGTTTGCGGATCTTCTAAATCCTCCACCTGTCGATATTTTGGAGAGTCCTTCCCTGTCACGGGATGCTAATAGCCTGTATTTCTCTCTCCGCCGTACACTGAAGCAGGATTCAATTATCCATTTATTCAATCGTTGGTTTGGCTTCATATCCTATTAACGTAGTAAGCACCTTGAAGTGGAGAAGTGATCAACCAAAAGATAAGTCGCCGTGGCGCATATACTTGTTATGGTAAGTGAAAAGTCTGGTTGGTTCTTCGATTCCTCAACCCGAAATCTTCATTTCTAATGCAATGAAAACGAAACTGCAAATACTCTACAAACGCTTGAATTTTGATGATTGTTCAGGTAGAATTTCAAGCATTTAGTATTGCTCAGCTCCCACGCATTCCTCCTCTTAAAGAGGTGCTGTGATATTAAAACGCAATAACCTTACGTCAGGATAGATAAGGTGGTTAAATACAGCATTTCGGGGGAAAGAGGTGGTTCCGGGTGGTGGCGTGGCAGCCCCGGTGTTGTTCCGAAGTATTTCCTGACCGCATCTTACTTTTCGTAACAGAAAATTCGTTTAACACAGCTTTGCCGTTAGGTTGCCGGTACCAGTCTCTCGCTTTAAAGGCACACTCGGAACATACACTTTCCCTCGGCATGCTGAAAGCATCAGCTCTTCACCAAACAAAACCGCGAACGATGAAACGAAAACGAAAGAAGAATGGAAGTCTTAAGTCATGTAAGAATTACTCTAACACTCGAAGGACGAAACAAATTAATCAGAACGAAACGAACGAACTTTCAAAAACGATTACAAAATGTGGGAAAGTCTTTCTATTTTGCAAGATGAACTTTCTAAATTGCGTTATCTACGTGACTTCGTCAGGTCAAGGACGAATGCAGAGGCTTACTTGAATGACCGCTTGAGCGTTACAAAGCGTACTTGAGCGAAAAATCCCCCCACTGGTTGTTCCTCGGAGGGGCAAGTGCCTAATCATTGGTACTATACGTTATATGTCATCATCGTTAAATTATGAGCTCCTCGATCCTGTTTCTTTCCGTAACGTCGTTAAGAGGATGCTTTGACCGACTATTATGAGTAGTCGTGACTCTACCATTGCTCTTTATATATGCCATGGTTTAAATGAGGCTCTCTTGACGCGTTCTTGTGCCGAATTAGGCGCTTTCCCAAGTTTAGTAAGAAGATGGTGCGTCGGAAGGAGCAAAGAATGCGGGAGCGAGGAAAGAGCAACGCTTCTCGAGCCTTCTCGCATGGCCCACCATCCGTGCTAGAAAAGTGTCGAAACGATGTAACAACAAACGGTAAGTACATACAAATATTTGATCAACGGATGTAAGCATAACGGAGTGGCAGGGTGGTTACCAAGCAAACGATTTTCTTTCAGGCCAATGGAATGAGATGTTGCACACTTTTTCAAATCATGTTAGAAAGTGGCATGCATTTTATCCAAAATTGTCACAAGTAATTACTTTTGGTTGGTTATTCCTTGAATAATCAACCTATGTTTTCACGCAAAAAGTCAATCTCTCCGATTCGGCCCAAATTTTTTTTCTGGATGTTTCAAGGTGTCTAGATCAAAATTAGCAAATGTCCGTCCGCCGTACGTCGTCCGCCGTCCACGCCGACCTATGTAGTAGAAATTATTCAAAGAATCAGAAATTTTGGTCAGGGGTCCGTTCATGGCTCTAGTTGGTCCTCGAAACTTTTCAACGCGATCGGACCGAATTCGGTTGGGGTAAGGGTCAAAATGTGGATTTCAAAAAATGGATTTGTGAGATCTGTTGCAATCTAGGTGTGTTGGGTTTCATTTGTCACTGAATTGTAAACCCTCAATCGATTGGAATGGGTCCGGGACCCGCCACACCCTCTGTTTCCATTTCCCCCCATGTTGAAGAAATGAGTCTCCATGCGTCTGGTCCGAGGAATAACCAATCCGTGTGTAAGAATTCGCAGCAGCGTTTTGGTTGGTTATTCCTTGAATAATCAACCTATGTTTTCATGATAATGGTCAACCTCTCCGATTCGGCTCAAAATTTTTTTCTAGGACGTTTCATGATGTCCTGATCAAAAAAGGTCAATGTCCGTCCGCCGTACGCCGTCCAAGGATTCTCTTTCTGTTTCTGTTTGGTCTGCATCTGAGGCCCTTCTGGCCCTTTGCATCCATTCACTTGCATGTGTTGTGTCGCCGTCCGGTCTGTTAACTGATGTGCTGGATTTTGAATATGTGTTTTTGGGATTCCTGCTACCTAGGCGTGTGGGGTATAGTTTTCAAATTTCGGTTTCAAATTTGGGCGGGGTAGGGGTCAAAATGTGTTTTTTGAAAAATAGATTTTCGAGATTTTGGGCGATCTAGGCAAGTGGGGTATCAATTTCCACTTAATCATTGATGCTGAATTCAATGAAGTGGGTCCCAGAACGAGTTATGGGTCAAAATGGGTATGTATCCACCCATTTTGTATGTGTCAGGATTTCTGGTGCCTAGGCGTGTGGGGTATCATATTCCACTAAATTTTGGGACCCTGAATCGATTGGAATGGGTCTGGGACCCGCCACACCCACTGTTTCCCCCATGCGAGGAATAACCAACCCGTGTGTAAGAATTTGCAGATTTTTTATATATTTTTTACAGATGAATGTTTTTTTTTTTTTTTTTTCAAATGAAGTTGATTTGCAAAGAAACTGAATTATCGTATTTGATTATCCAGACACAATGAGAAGTGACCGAGTGATATTTTATTCATTGGGATTGGTGATGAGATGAAAAAGTGAGCACAACATCACCGGGAAATCGAAATATTCAAAGATCCTATCAGGTTCTCTGGAGGAAAAACATGATGTCAATGTGCAGCAGTATGTTTCGTAGGTTAGATCCCAATGTATTCGAGCGCCTTTGCGTTTTGTATCACCATGAAGCAGTTCTCGAAGCCATACTTCGTACGAATATTTCATCTTAGAGCAATATTTTATTTCCACGACCCTCATATGAGCTTTTCTCACTACAGTTGGAAATATCGTAGACGGGAAATGTAGGTTAGACTGATAGTCCCAATATGAGAACAAGCTAGTTTTTGGGAGGCAAGCATGAACCTTGAATGCCAAATGACTTGAATACTCAAGAATAAACGCTGCAAATTCTTACACAGGGGTTGGTTATTCCTCGGACCAGGCGCATGGAAACTGATTTAAAATGGGGGAAACAGTGGGTGTGGCGGGTCTCAGACCCATTCCAATCGATTCAGGGTCCAAAATTTAGTGGAATATGATACCCCACACGCCCAGGTACCAGAAATCCTGACACATACCAAATGGGTGGATACATACCCATTTTGACCCATAACTTCTTCCGGTGGGTGCCAATCGTTCTGGGACACACATCATTGAATTCAGCGTCCACAATTTAGTGGAAAATGATACCCCACACGCCTAGGTAGCAGAAATCCCGAAAACACATATTCAAGATGGGTGTATCTATGGGGCACTACGACACTAATTTACTAATATAATATTGAGAAAACGTAGGTAATTTAGAAGGCTATAATAATTGTATTAAATTGAATTGAATGGTACGGATAAAAAAGCTCGGACAGTAAAAAGAATTGTAGGCAACTGCTCAAAATTGGTTGCTAAGTTTAACAGCTGGTTATAAACAACAGGATATGACGATGTGTTTTGTTTGTCTATTCGGCTGAAGTCACCCACATGGGTAATAAATACCCAATTTGACCCATTACTTCTTCCAGTGGGGGCCAATTGTTCTGGGACCCGTTTTATTGGATTCAGCGTCCAAAATTTAGTGGAAAATGACACCCCACTCGCCTAAATCACCCAAAATCTCGAAAATCCATTTTTCAAAAAACACATATTGACCCCTACCCCCTCCAAATTTGGTCCGATCGGGCTGAAAAGTTTCGAGGACTCATCTCGGCTGGGAACAGACCCCTGACCCAAATTTCAGATTTTTAGAACATTTTCTACTACCAAAAACGGCGTGGACAATGGACGGCGGACGGCGTACGGCGTACGGCGTACGGCGTACGGCGTACGGCGGACGGCGGACGGACATTGACCTTTTTTGATCAGGACATCATGAAACGTCCAGAAAAAAATTTTGAGCCGAATCGGAGAGGTTGACCATTATCATGAAAACATAGGTTGATTATTCAAGGAATAACCAACCAAAAAAACGCTGCAAATTCTTTCACAGGGGTTAAAACTCCTTGAACAAGGGGCATGGAGAAAATGGGAAGAGTAGTGAGCGTGGAACGGCCCGGACTCATTGCAATCAAGACAGCGTCCAACATTTACTAGAACATGATTCCCCATTCCCCCCTCTCCGACTCTAGTAGGTCCTTGAAAATTTCAACCTGATCGGACAAAATTTTGGTGGAGAGTAGGTGCACAAAAATGTGGTTTTCAAATAATACATTTTTTTAGATCTTTGGCGATCTAGGCCTGTGGGGTATCATTTTCCATCAAGTTTTGGACGTAGAATCAATTGAGATGGGTCCCAGATCGATTGGCGCGCACCGGAAGACTAAATGGGTCCAAATGGGCAATTAACTGCTGTTTCGTAAATGGGTTTTGAGATTTGCGGCGATGTAGGCTTGTGGGGTATCATTCTCGACTAAATTATGGACGCTGAATCCAATGAGACGAGTCCTGGGACGATTAGTGCCAACCGGAAGTATGGGTATCTACCCATTTCAGATGTTTTTTTGAGATTTTTGGCCATCTAAGCGTCCGGGGTATCACATTTCACTAAATTTTGGACGCTGAATCGATTCGAATGAGTCTCGATGCTGCTGGTTTGAGGAATAACCAATCCCTGTGAAAGAATTGGCAGCGTTTTTGTTCCAGACATCCTGAAACGTCCAGAAAAAAAATGTATGGTCGATCGGAGATGGTCGACCCTTTATGACCTTGAGCATGAAAACATTCAATGATATTATTCAAGGAATAACAAACCAAAAAGTCATGGGAGATACAGAGAGAAAAAATGATTTTTGTACTTATGCAGCATTTAGTCGGTATATATGTGTACCAGCTAGTTTTCCGCCTAATCAAACGTCACGGTCACGGCTTTGCCAAAATGAGAAGAAAGTTCGTAGTACATTAAATAAAAGATCGATGGGTACAGCAGGAATTAAATTGATTAACCTTAAATACATTAAAGTAGTATGTAAGTAAATTTCGACGAGGTTCGTTTGACAAACCTGTTTATGGTGTTTTGAAGTGAGTTGGAAGCGCGAGCACCAGCTGGGCCCCAGCAAAATTGTTCGGATGATTGGGCCGTGGAAACGTGTTGTGCTAAGTTAGACGGATGATTATATCGGTACTAGCTCGACATGCTGATAACGTCACAAGGCTCACATCGCTCAACTCTTCCATGGTATGTATTAGACTCCACAAGCTTGTTTCTGCGATATTTTTTATCCGTAATCTCTTCACGTAAATAACGAGGTTTAATGTTAGGTCTAATCTGACTTGTCAATAAATTGGAATCACTTGCCGATAATGAGAAGACGAAACTTATAGACGAGTTACAACAACTGGCGAATACATTTGGTCAAATGACGAAACTCTCGAATATTGTTGGCATCGCAAATTATCCAGAGAGCGGTGACAGGTGACTCACGGCGATCAACGATTGGAGTGCCGATTGGAACCAAGAAAAACAGAAATGGCCCGTCACTATTCTCAGGGTGGTGGACCCGTCCAATCCCAACCCGTACCTTGTATCTATCCATTTGGGTCCGTAAAACTGGTCCGACAATGCTAATACAACTGAGGCAGTTCAAGCTTTCTGGCCTGTTTTCCTTTACTTTCCTTCATATCATCTACGCAGTTTCCTCCTGATATATAAGGGACGATCTCAACAACTCCGCCAAACTCGGGAAAGGTCTAATTTAAACGAAGGAGATTGGATCTTGGCACCTGTTAGTATTGCGTGTACCTTCACAATCGGTAAAAAGATTTTGATTTTGGTTATAATAACCTACGTTTCCCTACTAAAAGTTTCCTGCACATCTAGATTTGAAAAATAAATAAGTACAGGTTTACATATATTTATATAAAACATTGGTTTATGATTAAATTAAAATGCGCAGTAAGTAGCATTCACCAAAAAGTAAGGTTAGTCGGTACATTGTTAGGTTAGGGAAGTTGCCAAGCCAACTCCTAATAAAGGTAATCTAAATCAGAAACAAGATCTCGGAACAACTTTGATTATTTTTGCCGGAGGGTGATATTGAAGGTGAGTACCGAAATTCAATCAATTTTGAATGGAGAACATTCAGCTCACTGTATTGGGAAGAAGTGGATTACATCATTACAGTTACCGTCGCTTCACCGTCCTCCTACGTGTCTCCTTCTTCAATGAGAATGGTTGGAGTGTTTTCATCATTCACCGCAAAAGGATTCTCTGGAAATGAAAAGTCAAGCTTCCCTAGCAGATCTAGTGGATTAAAGCTCAGAGACGGACTACCAATCTTATATTTTACGCTCTCTCGTTAGAAATACCTGGAAAAACATTTTTATGATATTACAGATATTCGTGACGATAACAAAAAATCACGGGTGCCCCACGAGTCCCCCCCCCCCCACCATTCCAGAAATTGTCAAAATGAAAATGAACAAACAGTTTTTGAATCTTTATACTTTTTTGCAAGGATCTCAAATATCATATTTGACTGTGCAAGTGACATAAACTTTCCTATTTAGAATAGAACGACAACTTTTATTGCAGATTCCGATTTTACCCAAAATTTCATGAAAATTTGATCCGCGATTTGATGTTGCGCAACCCCAAAATTGTCAACTAGTGGATGATGGTGAACTCTGAAGAACATTTTTATAGATGTGCTCAAGTGCTCAAGTGATGCTATCCGTTTCTTGATTCGACTCAATTTTTGCGGAATAATGACAAAAAGATATTCCTTCTCATATTACTTCATTTCTCATGTTAAAACTTTTCTAGTTTTGGTTATCTTTGGCCATCTTATTTGGTATAAAGAATTAATAATAACGTTCGCGCCACACTTCAGAGTTCACCATCATCCACTAGATGACAATTTTGGGGTTGCGCAACATTGCGTGCTCGCTGAACCGGTTGCGCACATTTACATTTTTTTGTTGGATCGAATTTCAAAATTTCTGATAAAGGTCGACTCTGCAATAAAAAGTTGAGGTTTCCATTCAAAATGGTAAGTCATGGTACTTCTCCTATATTTATCGCACCACTTCATTTCCCTTCAACATTAATAGTATTTCAATTTTCGCCACGATTCCGTTCATCCTAACTCCTCATTTTTGCTCCAATTTGGGTTTCAGAGCAATTTCCCAGCCGTTGTAAGTGCACCGTGAGTCCTTTTAGCCTTTTGAGGTATTTGTCAGAGGACTATGGAACGCTCCACCATAAAAAAAATAATAAAAAATGATATCTAATATATCTGAATTTAATTTCAGAAAAAACCGCGACAAAATAAGGATAACCACGATATCAACAAACATTTCAATGTTCTTGTCTTCCATTCCAACTATCGACACATGCGATATAAGTCGTGAGCAACTTGTCTTCAATGGATGAAGGCCGAATTGTCACTTGTTGAATGATTTTAGTTCCAATTCACGATCATCAGTAAATAGTGAGAACAAATAAACAAATGAATTGAAAATTAGACTGTATTTGTCGGAGGTGAAAAAGTACATTAGAAGGTCGAAGAATTATTATTGATTATCCGAAATTATGGGCGTAATATTGCTAAATGATCAACCATCAGAAGGGGCACATTGATATTTCGACATTATCAATAGGTAATTTGTATTCACGTTTTTCTCCGACTAATACGGACGAAAGGGCTGGCGGTTGATGCCCAGATAATCAATACTGTTCTGATATATAAAAACGCAGCGAATTCGTTCAAAGGGATTGGTTATTCCTCGGACCAGAGGCATAGGAACTCACTCCAATCGATTCAGCGTCCAAAATTTGATGAAAATGATACCACACACGCCTAGGTACCAGAAATCTCGAGAACACACATTCGAAATGGGCAGATAGATACGCATTTTGACCCTCAACCTCTTCCAATCGTGCTGAAAAGTTTCGAGGACCGACTAGAGCCGGAAACGAGTAAACCAATATTTAAGATTTTTAGAGAATTGTCTACTACAAAACCATCAACATTAACTTATTGGTTGGTTATTCCTTGAATAATCAACCTAACGTTTTTATGAAAAAAGTCAATCCCTCCGATTCGGCCCAAAAAATATTTTCCTGGGCGTTTCAAGGTGTCTAGATCAAAATAAGCAAATGTACTACTACACTACCAAATTTGGTATGGGCGGCGGACGGACATTTGCAAATTCTGCGTGAAAACAGGTTGATTATTCAAGGAATAACCAACATAAACCCGTTCCAGAAAACGAATTACTTTGGGCAATCCCAGGCCTGAGTACAGCTTCTTTACTTGGGTGGAGAACATTCTAGAATATTTTCGTATCTCAGAAAAGTGTAATCCCCTGTTGATTCCAACGCCTTAGCGGACGAGAATTTCCCCAAAATGCTCTGAACAAACACGGTTCTAAGCGACCGATAGTAGCGACTTCCTTCCGAAAGTCGACCTATCGGTGGGAGCACCTTCCCAACGAAAACCTTTTACGTCCGGAAGCCTCATAGTCGTCGCCCACTTGGCAAATTGATTCACGTTTTCTCAACTTCGATATAAAGCTTATCATCCGACACCCACCGCTTCCTTTCTGGGGTTCATTCGCGCCTTTGAAAACGAGTAAAACGGTGTTTTCCAACCCGCTCACGTCCCTGTTCCTTCTCGGTCCCATCGGCCGTGAGTTAACGGAGTAAAGAGGCCGAAATACATCACGAAGACGAACACAATTTACTCTAAACCAAATAATCCACGAATTCGAGGAGTCAAAGATGTACCTTGAAATGTCCAGAAACAGTTTTTGGGTTAAATCGGAGAGGTTGACTTTCTGCATGAAAACATTGGCTGATCAATCAAGGAATAACCAACCATAACAGAAGTAATAAACAAATAATTATATAATCTTATCATCGTGAGGAGTGTATTGGTTGGTTATTCCTTGAATAATCAACCTATGTTTTCATGATAATGGTCAACCTCTCCGATTCGGCTCAAATTTTTTTTCTGGACGTTTCATGATGTCCTGATCAAAAAAGGTCAATGTCCGTCCGCCGTACGCCGTCCGCCGTACGCCGTCCGCCGTCCGCCGTCCGCCGTCCATTGTCCACGCCGTTTTTGGTAGTAGAAAATATTCTAAAAATCTGAAATTCGGGTCAGGGGTCTGTTCCCAGCCGAGATGGGTCCTCGAAACTTTTCAGCCCGATCGGACCAAATTTGGAGGGGGTAGGGGTTTTTTGAAAAATGGATTTTCGAGATTTTGGGTGATTTAGGCGAGTGGGGTGTCATTTTCCACTAAATTTTGGACGCTGAATCCAATAAAATGGGTCCCAGAACAATTGGCACCCACTTGAAGAAGTAATGGGTCAAATTGGGTATTTATTACCCCTTTTGAATATGTGTTTTCGGGATTTCTGCTACCTAGGCGAGTAGGGTGTCATTTTCCACTAAATTTTGGACGCTGAATCCAATAAAATGGGTCCCAGAACAATTGGCACCTACTGGAAGAATTTATGGGTCAAATTGGTTAATTATTACCCTATTTGATTATGTGTTTTCGGGATTTCTGCTACCTAGGCGTGTGGGGTATCATTTTCCACTAAATTTTGGACGCTGAATTCAATGATGTGTGTCCCAGAACGATTGGCACCCACCGGAAGAAGTTATGGGTCAAAATGGGTATGTATCCACCCATTTTGTATGTGTCAGGATTTCTGGTGCCTAGGCGTGTGGGGTATCATTTTCCACTAAATTTTGGACCCTGAATCGATTGGAATGGGTCTGGGACCCGCCACACCCACTGTTTCCCCCATTCGAGGAATAACCAACCCGTGCGTAAGAATTTGCAGATTTTTTACATTGAACAAACATGCTTTTTCAGGGACCAACCTCGTGAAGAACAGCAGCGGGAAATCAACGGAAATGGAACGATTCATAATTCTTGAATTTTTCCGAAGTCTTTTGAGAACCTACACCTACGTGCTACGATTTATATTTTACATTCAATTGTTGATGGTATCGGTGCCATGATTTCAACACGCTGCGAGTTAGTTGAAACCTGAAGGACTAGTATAAATGGACTGAAAAAGCCTCTTAGAATACGAGCCCAAAAGAAGTTCACTATGGGACGGATCAGGTGCGGACTCTTCTAGCAAGATACAATGAGAAGTTTTTCCGAGGAGCCTGTCGAATTTTCAGCCGCTTCCCAAATTGATTCACGTCCTCGCCGTACGTCCAGTCAACAAGGTTCTTATCCCGTTGGGAGAAACCCGTTCTTCGTTGATAAAATGTGTCCTGCTTGGAAGCCGATCACGTTTCTTGCTCACCGCAAGGATTTCCGTGATATTGCAGTATGTTTCATTTAAATACCTATTACCTGTTGAAGAAAAGGTTGTTACACCAAGGGCCCGTGGTTTAGTGGGAGGGGTGTGGCGGTGAATGGTGTCCAATGGCTCTTCACGAAGAACTGTGCGTTTTCAGCAAACAATGCAGACATACTCGCACCTATATGAAGGTTGGGTAAAAGTCAATCAGATTCAATATGACATTCTTCTTACCACCCATACCTCGCAGACAATTGCAATTCCCACGCTCTTCTAATTGATTAACCTTTTCTCTATCTCCCGTGATGAGAGGAGTCTCTCACAAAGGATCCTCTCTTATTCCCTTCACTGTTGGTTGCGGGCAAAAGCCTGCTAATTCCTTTCTTGCACCTTCATGGTTAAACTCTTTTTATAAAGAACATCCAATTTCACGGTGGTTCCCGCATGATTTCCCATCGACTCCAGTCTAGCAAGCAGGGTGGCGATAAGTAAAATAGGTAGCTTCTAACCTTTCGTTTCCAACAAAAAAGGCTCTTCCGCGATAAAGTGAAACAAGTTAGGGTCAATATTCGTTTGCTCGACTACGGTCCAAAGACTTGCCTTTCTCATACACTGAAAAAAGGCATAAACTGAAATTCATACTTGTGGAGAATATTTATTTTTTTAAATTCCAGTTTAAACTCTGAAGATCAGTTTACAATGGTTCATAATTCCTAGTAGATGTAGCTCGAGTGGGGAGGGGCGATACAAATATCGGTTTGATCAGTAAATAAAATGATACCCCACGCGCCTTAGTCTGTGAAACTCGAAAACTAACTTTCAAAATATATATTTTCACTCATACTCGGCCTTTGTATTTGGCGATCAGACTGGAAATAAATTAGGTCGTCGGTAGTTAAAGAGCGAGATAGCGGATTTGTAGAAGGAACTTGAAGTCCTCTTTAGGCATGGACGGCGAAGGGACATTCAGATTTAGAATCCAAACGCATTATAACGAAAAATGTGGAAGTTTGGAATAGAAAGGGGATGAATTTTGTCGATACGAATGCAAGGGTGCTCCATTTAAATGAAAATAATAAATCAAAAGCGCTTCAAATCCTTCGACAATGTTTGGTTAATCTTTGGAGCAGTAGTGTAGAATGATCTAATCGATAAAGATATCGATGATAATCAGTGTATAAATGAATAAAAAAGTAAATCCGTCAATCGGAGCGGATGACCCCCCTCCAGAATGTCTCAATTCTTCCACTGGACCTTCCACGTGAGTAAGTGAAACTATTTTGTACAAACTTCGTGTATATATCCACTAAATATACTCCTTTCCCCTTCCAACCCGTGTTCTAAATCCATCGCAAATGACACCCCACACGCCTAGGTACCCAAACACAGCTAAACAGGTACCCATATTGACCCATACCCTCTCAATGGCAATCTAGAATTACTTCCGAACTACAGGCCTATTTCGCTTCTATCAAATATTGGCAAAGTAATAATTGAATAATCATTAATGCAGTTAGTATAGCTAACTAGCGTTTAGTATCCTAACCAGCTCGATTTCCACATTGCCAAAAATGTTACAGGAGAGACATAAACTTCTCACAACCAGTGCATTTGAAATTAGGTAAAGTATTTTGGCATTTATTGACACTTCAGCGGTCTGAGATTGTTTTATCATAGTTTTTAAGAACATTTTCATCTTTGATCTATGTTCAAACCCAAAAAGAATTTCGGATCGAGCTGGATTAGATGCGTATCGAGTGGTTTTCACAATAAATTTTGTGAAAAATCGATATAACCTGCTCTAATTTTCTTTTTTCCGTGTTGTATTTCTTCGAGAAAGTATTAAATTGAACATTAACAAACTGTTATATAATAAAAACGAAAATTTTCAGAAATAGACATAAAATTTACACACTTTTTTACGAAATAAAACGAGTATAATTTATTTGGCAATATAACGAGTGCATTTTTCCGTTTAAATAAGGAAAAACTTCAGAAGATAGCCTAAATTGCATTTAAGAATTTGAGCGAATGAAATGAAATTATGATGAATCATATGAGATTATTCTCATTTGAACCGGCAATTTCGCATAGGGATATTACTGGTACTTCAGCCAGCTCTTTGTCTTGGTCGTTGTCTCGCGGAATGTTGATTTGGAACTGGCAAAATCTTCTCGGGCTTGCCCAGGAATTCGATCAGCTGCACTTCGGTAAGTTTCTCTTCAGCCGCAGGGTTATCTGCTCCAGGACTGGCCAATATCCATCACACGTCCCTTCGGGTGCGTTGTCGAGGACGTCTTTGTAATAACTAAGTATCTCCAGCTTTCTCCATTTGGATCCATAGTGTTTCACTAACAGGTTTTCAACGTCTGTGAGTTTTGTAGATACCGCTGGGACTCCTAGAGAGACAAGGTTCGCTGCAGCAATATCCGAAAATGTTTTCTTCTTTTTGCAGATCCTCATATAGGTGCTTGTGAAAGCGGTTTACAGCTGCTCACCTCTTACTTCCACATCTCTTCCTTGAAACTTGAATAAAAAACAGTTTGGCTGCCGAAGGTAGCATAGGCCGTACTAGGTAACATATAGAAGAAGTTTAGAAACCATAGAAGTTTCTCTCTCTCACTTTTCCAGTTTTGTCAATTCACAGGCTTCTTCCCTGCCCTCTCCAGGTTTTCCTCAAGATACTTTTCCATAATAAACACACGAAAGAACAAACGGCAATGCAAAACGCCACATAAACAGTACAAAGTGACACAATGTAACAACAAAGGATCGCGACGCGGAGGTCGAGAGGGAAGGGAAAACCTTCCGCCACGCGAGTTTGTTGCAAGCTCGGTTTTCTAGGTCGTTTTCCATTAGAACGAACTGGATTTGGAGAGATTCGCTCGCGGAGGTTGTACATTGGACATGACTTGACAAAGAAGTAAAAAGCATTTTGAAGAAATAGTGGATTGAGCTGGTTATGATAGGTACTAAACGCCTCCGAGAATCAACTTGGAATTCAAGTAGGACAAAATACACTGGTGGAATGGGTCACTCTCGCGTTGGACCAGGAAGATAAGTAATAGTTGTCTACAAGAACATAACTAATGCCTTCTATACTGTGCCGCACACGAACCTAATTCAAACCCTAACATCGTTAAATTTCCATCCTAATTTGGTGAAATGGATCAAGAGCTATCTGGCAAAACCGAGAACAAAAAGTAAAAATAGGGAAAAACATAGGTGATTCTCGCTTCTTTCGTTTCTCTGCCCCGCAAGGCTCGGTGTATTACATTATTTACTGTAATGCTCTTTTCAATTAGGGGATTGATGGCGAAATAATTTTGTTGCTTTGCAGACGGCTTTGCCATGATTGTCAGAGGAAATTTTTGAGATGAGACACAGGAGAAAACATTTTAAAAACAACCCAGCAGCATGGAGACTTATTCGAATCGATTCAGTGCCCAAAATTGAGTGGAAAATGATACCTCACTCGCTTATGTACCAGAAATCATGAAAACACACATTCGAAATGGGTAGATAGATACCCATTTTGACCCATAACCTCTTCCGGTGGGTACCAATCGTTCCGGGAGCCATCTCATTGGATTCAGCATCCCATAATTTAGTGTAAAACAATACCCAACACGCCTAGATCACCGAAAATTTCGAAACCTTACTATATTAAATTAGTGGCAAAAAGCAAATAAACAAAGTTGAATTTTAGCAAAACTACTTGTATGACTTCTTCTAGGAATAGTAATATATAAGTCATTGTCACATCCAAGGAAATCGAAAATTTATTGTCTGCCGTCAATCGTGCATACAGACCTACTATGATGCTCCGGTTCCCTGCACAAGGATCTCCTCATAGGGAACTGTAGCATTTTTGTACGTTGTTCAGGTGTAATATGTATTTAAAAAAAAAACTTATCAAATAGAAAATGTATTTAAAAAAAGGGTCCGGTTGATTTCCTGTTGGTTTTGAGGTTCCTAATTTTAGTGAGTATTTTGTCCTGAGGACGAACCTAATAATTTTTCTAGTTTCTAACCATTCTTTATTAGCCTACAATCTTGATTTTGTGTTTTTGTCGTAAATGCAAGCGGCAAAGGTACTTAATGGGCGTAATATAAACATTTACATTACTGGCCGGGGAAACCATTCACAGGTAATATAAGGAACGAGTAGGATCATTCATCTCAGATTATTTGAATAATATTTTTACTGCAGGTACCTGAAATAGGCACGCCTTGTGATAGAGAAGCCCAGTTTTGCTGACTCACCAATCAAATTTCTGAAACAAATTTTAAAAGTTTGAGATTTGGCAAATTGGAGATTTGAATTTGTATAACGGGCTATAACGCCCAATAACAACATTTCATTAAAACACGGAGGTATCAAACAATAGTCTATTTCCACCAAAGATAATTAGTACACTCTTAAAATCAATTTTGATGGAAATTTAACCAACCAGAAAGAATAAGTGTATTTACTATTTATTTTTTATTTCAGAAATATTATTTGGGTTGGTTATTCATAGAATGATCAACTCATGTTTTAAAGCAAAAAGTCAATTCAACAAATAAAACAAATCTCCTATTCGGCCCAAAAAATTTTCTGGACGTTTCAAGGTGCATAGATCAGTCATCATCTAGTTATCGATATTTTTTATACCTAGGCGTGTGGGGTATCGTTGTCCTCTAAATTTTGGACGCTGAAACGATTGGAATGAGTCTCCATGCTGCTGGTCCGAGGAATAAACAACCCGTGTGTAAGAATTTGTAGCGTTTTTATTTAATTCTTCTGTGCATTTTTCCATAAAAGATTATCCCCCACCTTTGCCATTAAAGAAACTTAAATCTGAACTCGTGATGAAAAATTTTCTTGGTACATATGAATGCCTCAAACGAATGTCAAGTATTCTTTATATAAAATTATGTGCTGTAATGTGAGTCTTTACCCACTTCACTCCTAAACTCAGATTCATGTGAACCATCAGTCGCCTGTGTCAGCTTTTGATTAAAGTAGCACTTCGAGGCCATTAACCCTGAATGGTAGATGCGTTGCCCTGTCAAATTTGGCGAGAATAAGAGAAGTGTGCTGTACGGTCACAATCACCGGGTATGATCATCATTCACACAAAGAGTATAGTTTTACATTTTAACTACGACTTAGAAGAGAGTGGAAAAACTTGACTTTTACAAATGTCGCGAACAGATCTTTTCAAATCGACAAAGAAGAGGATGTAAACGCCATTCAGGTGACACCCCCCCCCCCCCCCCCCACCTTATCAGGATACGCAGGAATAAGGCGATGCACTTGACCTAAAACTTCTCCCTACTTCAACGACAAGATGGATTTCTTATCTCTTCCCCGAGGCTGAGAAATTTACCTAGTGATTAACATACTTTGCCAAACTGAACTGCAACCACGTGATGAGATATGAGGTAGCAGTTCAAGTTTTTCATGTAAGTAGGTTATGGCAAGTTATATGAATATTTTGGGAATGTCATAAGATCATGATCAATTTGTCTTCCCTCATTAATATGAATTCAAATAAAAACGCTTCAAATAATTCTATCAAGAGCTTATTAGATATCATTTATTATTGTTTTGATTTCATGATTGTGTATGATAGCGTAATAAAAATTTAAATTAAATTTTAATGTTCTTTCAAGACCCTACTTTGACCTTACGTTCAATAAAACTTTTTTTAGCCTGTCATTACGTACCTTTAGCACGAGTAATGATGAATGTTGAACGAATGAATGAAGGCAGAAGCCGATAGTTGTTAAGGGATACATGCGATTTGTTTGCTTAATGGGAATGCGACAGTTTAAGATTGAAGCAAATTTGTTTTGTTTTGTTTATAAATATACCTAGTTGCTGTGTTATTTAAAACATTCTTTAAATGTTTCTGATGAAGTCTTGTTTTGCACCTCGAATCCCGATTTTGGTGTATTCATGCAAAAAGTCAATCTCTCCGTTTCGGCTCAAAATTTTTTTCTGGACGTTTCAAGGTGTCATTATCAAAAATAGCAAATGTCCGTCCACCGTCCACGCCGACTTTGGTAGTAGCTAATTTTCTAAAAATATGAAATTTTGGTCAGGGACCCGTTTCTGGCTTTTGTTGGTCCTCGAAACTTTTCAACCCGATCGGACCAAATTGGGGTCAAAATGTGAATTTCGAAAAATGGATTTTTGAGATTTTTTGCAATCTAGGTATCATTTTCCACTAAATTCTGGACACTGAATCCAATGAATTGGGTCCCAGAACAATTGGCACCCACTGGAAGAAGTTATGGGTCAAATTGGGTATATATTATCCATTTTGTATATGTGTTTTTGGGATTTCTGGTACCTAGGCGTGTGGGGTATCATTTTCCACTAAATTTTGAACTCTGAATCGTTTGGAATGGCCCGTGACCCGCCACACCCACTTTTCCCCCCATTTTCCTCATGTTGAAGAAATGAATCTCCATGCGCCTGGTCCGAGGTTTAAATTAGTCTCCATGCGCCTGGTTCGAAGAATAACCAACCCGTGTGTAAAAATTTGCAGCGTTTTAATTTAATAATTGAAAAATAATTATTCGTTAAATAGTTTGATTCAATGATATCCAGGTTGTTTACATTTTTTGTGATAAGGAATATGACACTTTCATCTCTTCAACAATTTTTATTTGGAAGTTTTTTTTATTCTAATAAATTAAAAAATTAATCCCTTATTTGGTGGAAATTTGCCTAAAATTGGTTGGTCTAATATCGCAGGTAATAATTATTGACTAGAATGTCGTCCGCGACCACGGACCGCAAGCTAGTTATAATACTAATTTTGAACGTTGTCGCTCTTGTAGGAAAGCATATGTTTGAGGACTTCTCTGCAACTACCTAGGTTAGAGAGGTACAAAACTCATTTCAGTCGACATGTCCATAAAACTATAGTGGAAATCCACACGCCTAGCACTTTTTCTTTGGTCAATTTATTCCAATAATAATAATAAACCAAAGGTGGGAAAACATCTGATGAACTAGTGTGAATAAACATAAAAGTAATTTCTACAGCTGCTAGGTTAGGCAATTGCATTCAGGCTTTGGAAGACAACTCTAATAGGATTGTTTGAATGGTTTGGTGAACTCTCCCTTTGGCCTGAGGAAGTTCGATGTTGAACGTTTCCCTCTTGCCAAGGCATGGAGGCATAAAGGAAGGTCTCGAGGTGGGTGGAGTGGAACTTGACTTCCGAGGCAGTTGAGGGCAAACAATTCTATCAAAGATATTCCCTACAAACTCACAATCAGTTCTCAAGTGTACCTACCGGTACAATGGTTTTCCCTCAAAGTGTGTCATCATATTCCAAATCCTCATGTTCTCGAACGCTCTGCCCTGACCCGGGAAGCTTTGTCCAACTACCGAGGTCCCTAAACCGAGTTTGTTTCGTTCAGTCTCCTACCTCTAACATAAGGGATTCACTCCCTCACGACATCTGAAAGGCGTAAATCGTTACCTCGGGGGCTCTCCGGAGGGTACTTAAAATCAAGGACGGTTTAAAAATCGGTCTAAACTAGCTAATGCCTAGTTTCCATAAATGAATATTACGGCAATAACAAATTACAACAAGAATATTACGGCAATAACAAATTACAATAGTAAGAAAAGAACCGTCCAGCCCAGAGCCTTCTAGACAACCTAATTGGACGCACACCGGAAGTGGGTATGGGTCAAAATGGATACCTATATATCTATTTAGAAAGTGGGTTTTTGCGATTATTTTTACCTAGACGTGTAGGGTACCATTTCCACTAAAGTTTGGACGCTGGAGTTTGGATCAATTGGTATGAGTCCGGGACACTCCACACTCACTGTTTCCTCCCATTTTCTCCATGCCCCTGTGGTCCGAGGAATAACCACACTCTGTGAATTTGTTCTAGACATAATGAAACTTTCGGAATTATTTTAGGGCCGATCGCAGGTGGTCGAACCTCTACGACCTTGAGCATGAAAACATAGGTGGATTATTTAAGGAATTTTTTAATTAATTGAATTTATCAGTTCAATCAGTATGTGCAGTGCATAATACCTATGTCTTGCTGTACTATATATACCTACTATACACTATACACCAGGGATGCACAGACTTATTAAAACTAGGGGCCACTCGGGCAAATCATGAACTGATGGCGGACCGCCAGAAGTATAGGTAATTAAAGACAATAAAAAATGCATATAATGTATTAAAATTGAAAAATAATTTATTAATTTGAAGCGTGGCACTGCATAGTGCTTACAATCTTTTTTATATTTGGGTCAAATTTACTTGTAGCAACACGTAAAACTGCTTCCAAACTTTCATTTGCAAGGCGGTTTCGATTTTTTGTTTATTATTATTCAGTATTGAAAAAGTTTGTTCACATATATAGGTAGAACCAAATAAGCTGGCACATTTCAGAGCGTTCATGCGCAACTCTTTGTACATATTTTTGTCAATGCAGTGGTAAAAGTTCAACAAGTCTCCCTCGTTGAATTTGTTGCGCAAATCTAGGTCGTTTTGCAAATCGATAATTTCTAACTGCATTGACTCTGGCGCATTTTCAACTGAAATCGAGAAAGGATTGCTGAATTTGTCCAACAGAGGTTTCACTTTTTTGAAGTCCGAAAATCTGTCTTGAAAAGAGTGAATCAGAATATCCAGCTTTTCTACATAACTGAAATTAATCGCAGTTTTGTTGAATTTTTCGGCCATTTTCTTATAATTCGGAAAATGATTGTAATTTGAATTAGGTGTTATTATTAAGTGTTAAATTATTATTATATATAATTATTAAGTGTTTTGAATCAGTAAATATCTTTTACAATATAAACATTCATATTCCGTGTTTTTTCATGAAATAATGAGATGAATTGATGAAAGAAATGTGAGTACACTATGAGGAGCGCAGCGCTCCCCCGCGACCGTGGGTTGGTCAGGGGCGGGTTGATACCGAACTGTCAGTCGCTGACGGTTAGCGTGGCTTTTATACCACGCGTAGAGTCGAAAAATCTCGTAACCGACTCTGGAAGCTTCGTGTATCTTGGCGAGCAATTGAGTATTCGGGACTATTCGGACTAATTCGACGGCGTCGTTTCATTCATGAACTGGCGCGGTATTTGAATAATTTTCATAAGTTTTATGGACGTCTTTACTTTTGAACAATTTTTTTTATTCTGATACAGAATCTCTATTTTTCGAATGTACGAGAGTATTATTTTGGTGACGGCGGGCCACCAGAATTTCGGCCAGCGGTCTGTGCATCCCTACTATACACACTATAAACCACCTATTCGGAGCTACTACCTACATAAGCACTCCCCCACACCGCTCAGAGTTCGTCAGTAGGTGAATCCGGTTATATATTCCTGTTATTAATTAGTACATTACCAATCAAAAATCAATGTTCCTCACGGAATAACCAACAAAGCGGGTAAACAAGTAAGGAGTATTTTTCCAACGACGGAAGCAGTAGGACCTCACAAATCAAATCACAACGACACCTTCGCATCATTTTGAAACGATTGAAAAAGAAAAAGTCAAAACGTAACGCGACGCGTGCTTTTGGATCCGTTCGATTCACAATGAATATACTATTGGGAGGTTTCCATCCAAGAAAACGAGAAAAAGATGGAGCGCTTTATTTTTCTTGTGTGTGTGAGTGAGTGAGTGTGTTTGTGAGAGTGTGAGAGGGGTTGTAGAGATGAGCTAAAGGATTCTCACTTCACAATAGGAATACGTGAAACTGAAGGAGGAGGTTGCAGCTTGAGGTTCACGAAGGGATTCGGAAATACTTTAGCAATTGTAATATTGTAACCAACCCGTTCTCAATCTGGGCTCTGAGGAAACAGCAATGTTACAGAAAATTTTAAGTTCTGGAAAGTTATTTGCTTACAAAAAAAATTGAATTGTTGGTTTTCTTGAACAAGTATGAGGGGGGAGGGGGCAATGGCCTGATGCTTGGAAGCTGATGTGCCTGTTGATCTTAAAGTGATCTGATGACCAACTTGGTTGACACCTGAGTTTCATGTCAATGTCATTCATATCGATTAATGTCATAGTGCCCCTATTGACAGCCCAGGTTGTCAATCAAGTTGATCACCATGGGCGGCTATTAACACCTTTCCCTGGATCTTCAGTATTACCATTTGAGACAATTTTGTAAAGCTTTTATATGCTACTTGAATAATGTAATATAAGAATACAAATGTCGTCGGTTATTGAAATAATGGCATTCAATATTGTGTAACACCTCATCAATGGAGGAACAGTTGAATCGTGAATCCAGAGAGGGTTGCGGCTGCGAGATGATGAATGTGATACACGTCTCAAGGATGCCTTGGGGCTGTTGTTACTTGCGGAGGAGCTCTTGTCAGACAGTGCAGGGCAAGTTGCTTTAGCAGCAACCAGAATAGCGAGTAGACCAGAGCACAGTAGCTTGAAGATGGACCAATGATAAATGAGACTCTTCATTCTCTTGAATAGAAGTGCTTTTAGACGAAATGTTCTCGTTGGAAGAAATAACATAAGTAAAGGGCACTGGTATGGGAATGATGGTTTCAAGGTTTGTTGATCAGCCAATGGTGCCGATATTAGCACTCACTATACCCTGACAGGGATATCGCCAGGATTAGAATACTTAGAAGTTTGAAAGTACCTAAAATACAGGGTGCCTCACGAGTTGTTCCCCCTTCCCCCCTTAGAAAATCTTCATATTTGTTCAAGTATTTCAAATATCATATTTGCGCACCCCGCGCAATCATGCGAAAATCATCTTTTTTAGAGCGTGTGTTCGCACATAAAATGCCATAGATTTCTAGGGTTTAAAAAAAGACTCCATTTCTTCTTCCTTTCTATATACGAGTATATATATATATATAGTGTATATAGTACTCTTTCTAAGAGTCGGATCGAACCACATTCGTTATGAGCCTTTTGTGTATGCGGGATTCGGTGAATTGATGAATAGTAAAAGCCTTTGAAAATAACTCTTTTACTCACGAGAGAAAACGAAAAACTCACATCAGAACTTTTTAGAAGAAAAAACCAGGTGGTGCAACTCGAGTGAACGCGAACCAACCTCAACTCGTAGGTAATACATATATCAAGTCAATGTGTGCACTATCGATACATCGAAAAGTTTGCGATCGATAGATCGCATTGGTACTGAATACGAACTGCTACAAGCCAGTTGCAAAAAAAGTGAAAATTAGGAATTAAACAAGTTTGGGCCGGTTGGAGGCGGTTTACTACTCGTGACCTTGAGCATGAAAACGTAATTATGGAAGTAGGCATGAAAACGTAGGATTATTCTACCTGCATTTCCATTAAATTGGCCCCATGAATTGCGAGGGTGAGGTTGCCTGAAAGGTAGAAGCAGAGGGAGAAATCACAAGCGAGAAAATTTTCTTCACTAGAATTTCAGCTAATGATGAGGGGGGTTATTGTTGTATGGCAGAGTGCCATCGGTGTCATCCCTGTCCGTGTTGACCTTTTGTCGGCGATGTCAGCTAATCTTCCACAGCCGGGAAATCCGCTGCCCTGAATAATTAACCACTCGACCGCTCAAATTTCGCGTGGCTACCCATCGAAGGGTGGGCTAACCACGATTGTGAACCTGTTGAATGGACCACCCTCGAAAATACGGTCAAACTGTTAACACATTTCTATGAAGGTATTATATCTCATTTCTCCTCGTATTACTAGAATCGTTAGTGTTATTTCCAGGTAGGGAAATATTAATAGAAACCAAATCGAAATAGAAAGGAAAGAGTTACTTTAATCGGATATAAAGCGATGGTATAACTAAATTAAATTAAAATGTACGACCTGGCCAGGTATCAAATGTCGACTTCGGAGAAAGACGAAGGCTAAGCGGCAACAAGGAACGCCGACGAGATCCGAGTGGAGTCGCGAGGTATCGGTCTCCGCGAACTCTGTTGGGCTGAGTACGTTCCCGACTTATTTCCCTTCGTGGCGAGGGATAAATTGATAGGCGACGACGTCCCGGATTATTTCCCTTCGTGACGGGGAAGTAATATGTAGCGTTCCGATCACCTTCGGGATAGCGAGGAATGAGGGCGTCGGATGGTATGGTTTGTCGTGAGGGAGATACTGCGACTCACACTCGACGACGGCTCATAACAAAAACTTGGGCCTATAGTAGCGGTAGCAAGGACCAGTCTGTGAGCCTCGAGCTCATGGATGATACTGACGAGACAAGTGCAGTGGTCAACGGGGTGGACCGTAGAACTGATGGAATGTTTGAGCCTGCTGGTTAAATGACAATGGAGAGGCGCGGCGTGAGGGGTGTCAACAAACACGGAGCAAGACGCTGGTAGATCCCATTTTCATAGAAGGACAGGTAATAGATAATTTTTTGTTATTACTTCTTTTGGGCTTGGCCAAAACATGCCGCCCACCAAATTTGAGTCAAATTTAAGGATTGCTTGGATAGGAAGGATAGGATAGGGGGCGCAGGGGAACAAGATTACCCACAGAACGTTTGAATAGCTTGCCTGATGGAGTTTTGATGGTAACAACGCGCACAACATCATCTTTACCTGGATGAAGTTCGACTATACGGGCTAGTGGCCAATGAGTAGGAGCGGATGTATCTCTGAGGAGGACCAGGTCGCCAACGTTTAGATTAATCGAATCCTTGAACCACTTTGGCCGGCGTTGCAGAGTTGAGAGATAGTTGGACTTCCAGCTGGCCCAGAATTGTTGCGTCAATTGTCCCAGCAGTTGCCATCTTGTAAGTAGATGTTCTCTGGTGTCTAGGTATGAGGGCTCAGGACTGGCTAACAGGGATCCGCCCACCAAGAAATGGGCAGGGCTAAGGTAACTCATCTCATCTGGGCTGGTAGGAAGAGGGCATAGTGGTCTTGAGTTAAGGATTGCCTCAATTTTGGTGAAGAGAGTTGTGAGTTCTTCATAGGTTAGGGGTTGATGAGCACCAATGCGACGAAGATGACCCTTTACTGATTTGACACCTGCTTCCCATATCCCTCCCATATGAGGAGTTTGCGGTGGATTAAAATGCCAGGTGATTCTTTGTTTGAGCGCATAATGTTTGATATTGTCCTGGGTACTGCTGTTCTGAAACCAGATATAAAGTTCCCTAAGATAGTTAGAGGCACCCAAAAAGTTGGTTCCATTGTCCGAGTAGACGTCAGATGGAAGGCCACGCCTGGAGACAAAGCGGTCAAAAGAGGCCAGAAATGCTTCAGTTGTGAGGTTGGTAACAGGCTCCAGATGAAGTGCCTTGGTGGCCATGCAAACATAGAGGGCCAAATATGCTTTGCCAACTGCTGCCTTGCGACGAGAGGACTCCTTGAGTTGAAAGGGTCCAGCAAAATCGACGCCAACATGGAGGAAAGCCCTGGTGCCTTGAACACGACATGTTGGGAGATTTCCCATCACAGGGTTCAGAGGGTTGGCTCGAGACCGATAGCAGCGCATACAACGAAAGCCTCGAGATCGAATGATTCGCCGGAGGGACGGAATCCAATAACGGGTTTGGATGACGGCTTGAAGAGTGCTTGCGCTTGGATGAAGATATATTCTGTGATAATGGTCGACCAAAAGGGCTGTGAAATGAGAATCGGGAGGCAGCAATATTGGGTGTTTTTGCGTATCAGGTACGGCAGCATTCTCAAGGCGACCACCCACTCTCACAATGCCCTCCGAGTCTATAAAGGGACGCAAGTTTTCAAAACCCTTTACCAATAAGTTCTGCGTGGAGTTCTGGAACAAGTGATGGGATTGAATCGCTCGTACGCAGATTTTCAGTCCAAGTTCGAGTTCAGCCAGATTGAGAGGTCCAGTGCGTAATCTACAGCAACAGCAGCTTACATGCCTCAGATTGTGAAGCCACCGTTGAAGCCACGCAGACGATTGGATCAGCGGCCCATACATAGAGAAACGTTGTATCCAGGCACACAGAGGGTTTTGACGATGTGTGGTCATCAAGATGGGCTTATCAGGTTTTATCTCGGGTAAGGTTATGCCAGGAGCAACGACTGATGACTTGGGCCACATTAGCTCGGATGCGGAGAGCCATGATGGACCGTTCCACCACTGAGAATTGCTGATGATTTCTGTGGGAAGGAGTCCTCGTGAGCCAAAATCCGCTGGGTTGTCTTCAGAGCTTACATGGCGCCAATGTTGCGCAGGGATAATGTTGAGAATTTTCTGAATCCTGTTAGCAACAAATATATGCAGTTTATAGGGCGGGATGTGAAGCCAATTCAGCACAATTGACGAGTCTGTGAAGCACACAAGGTCCATCTGTGTACCGTGCAGTGAACAACGAAACCGCTCGATGGAAGCCAATAGTTCTGCTAGTAGAAGGGCGCCGCATAGTTCTAGGCGGGGAACTGTCATAGTTTTAAGAGGGGCAAGCCGTGACTTGGCTGTTAGTAGAAAAACTTTGGCATCATCTTTGTCGTTTCGAATTATGCGTAGATATAGAGCTGCAGCATAACCCTTCTCAGAAGCATCTGAAAACCCAATGATTTGAACAGCCGATTCATTGGAGTCATGAATGAATCGAGGAATTCGTACCTGTGCCAATTGGGGTAACTCCTTGAGGATAAGATTCCATTGTTTCTGAAGCGGTTCTGTAATCTCTTGGTCCCAGTCCAGCCCGAGTTTCCAAATTTCCTGGATGAACGTTTTCATGAGAAAAACAACAGGACTCAAGAAGCCTAAGGGGTCATAGAGGCGAGCAATGGTTGACAATATTCCGCGTTTGGTACTGGATGGTGCGATGGAGTTTATGACAAACAGAAATTCGTCAGTGTGATAGTCCCAATGAAGACCCAGGAGCTTGATCCAGCTGCTGTCATCGTCGAGAGAAATGGGTTGAGAATCCGCCTCTGAGGTAGTGCACAGCTGAGGTATGAGCTCTGGAACGTTGCTTGCCCATTTACTGAGACTAAAACCTGCTTTACTCAGCAGGGCGATAATTTGATCTCGAAGATCAATAGATCCGGCCACAGTGGCAGCTCCACTCAGGATGTCATCGATGTAAATGTCCTCAGTCAACACCTTGGCAGCAGCGGGAAACTCAGGACCATGATCGTCAACAAGTTGCTTGATGACTCGAAGAGCCAAAAATGGTGATGACGTAAGGCCGTAGGTCACTGTGGACAGTTCATAGCGAATCCAGTTGTTGGAAGTTGAATCCATCCATATGATTTGTTGGTACGGACGGTCCCTTTTATCAACGAGTATCATGCGATACATCTTAACGATGTCTGTGGTGAACGCGTATTGATGTCGTCGAAAGCAAAGAATGATGAGGCGGCTGTCATTCTGGAGCTTAGCACCAACGTGGAGGAACTGATTGAGTGAACCGTTTGTGGTATGAGCGCTCCCATCAAAGACAACGCGAATTTTCGGAGCACCTGTTGTCTGTTTTACCACACAGTGGTGGGGTACCACAAACTTAGGAGGGTCATTCGTTGGCTGCATATGTCCCAGTTGGTGGTATTCAGTCATGAAGTTGGTGTAGAGCTCATGTAACGGCGGATTGGCATCAAGCTTCCTTTTGAGGCTCCGAAGCCTTTTCAGCGAATTAGAAAGTGCGTCTGGGAACTCAGGAGGAGTCTCTTGGAATGGCAGTCGCACCACGTATTGACCAGTTGGTAGTCGATAGTGAGTCCGTTGGAAGTGCTCCTCACACTCCTGATCGCTGGGGCTCATGGAAGGGTCAACCGATTTAATTTCTTCAACCTCCCAAAATTTCTTCAGGTCAAAATTGATGCTGCTAATGGTTCTCTTCTGCTGGACAGTGAAGAGAGTGGTGACAGCTGACGAGTCTTCTTCCTGCTGCCTGATGATCTCACCCATAACAACATGGCCTAAGGTGGTTTTGTAGAGTCGAGCAAGGGAACCATTGAGAGGGATTGATTCATGTTGCCATATTTGTGGGAAAAGATCAGCTCCCAGCAGAAAATCAATCTGGCCTGGTTTCCCAAACTGTGGATCTGCCAAGTCATAGTTCAAACAGTGTTGAACGAAGGAAACAGGCACTGGAGAGGTAGGCAACTGGGAGGTGATGTTGGATACAACCATGGCTTCAACTTGATACTGGAGGTTAGTAGAATTGCATGGTCGTAGGATGCAAGAAGTGGTGCCTTTGACGCCGTCCAAAGGGGATTGACCAATACCCGCAATTTTCTTGTCTGTGCGTTGCACGTTGAGTCCAAGGCGATGGACACATTTCTTGGTAAGGCAGGAAGTCTGGCTCCCCGAATCAATAACTAGTCGGACTGGTTGATAATGCCCACGAGCGTCGCGGAATTCGGCAACAGCAGTGGCTAACAGGACCTGAGTGTCAGGAGGATGACCGGCCCGTACGCAGCTTGCCACAAAGTTGGGCTGATTGGATGGCGAGTGGTGGCGCTTCTTGAGGTGAGAGTCATCATGAGGGTGGAGGGACGAGTGGTGTCTCTCGGAGCAGAAGCGACAATGCCATTTGGATTTACAGTTTTGCGTGGTGTGGACACTAGAGAGGCAGTTTGTACAGCCCCCATAACCCTGAAGCCAGTTGCGACGCTGGGCGACAGATGCCTGATCATATTTGCTGCAATTCAGAAGATGGTGGGTTTCATTCTTGCAAACAAAACACGGGCTGTTTTGGTTTAGGGGAGTGGACTTGAATTTTGATGATCCTTTTGCTTCCTCGGTCATATTGGCGATCAGTGCGGTATTTGGAGTGTGGATCCTTGGCGCTTTCACAAATTTGCCAGGCTTGGGCACTGTATGAGAAGATGGAGCTCCATGGCTGGCAAGTTGTAATACCAAACACCTCTCACGTACAAATTTTAGGAGTGAGTCATATTTAGGGTATGTGGCACTGTTGGACATTTCAAATAAGTCTCGAGTTGCTGGGTCAAGACTTCGAACCATGAGTTGAAACAAAAGAAAGTCTGCCTCATCCGGAACATGGAGGTTTTTGAACCCAGCGACGGCATCACCCACAGCTGACACAAAGTGCTGTAGAGAGTCATGAGATACGCTACCCGAGGGACGTTTGTAATTCAAAATTTGATCCAGGTAAGTAATGGCAAGAAGGCGGGGCTTGTCATAAACTTCGTTGATGGCATCCCAAGCGAGAGAGTAGTTAACAGCAGATATCTGAATATGACTAATTACACTCAGGGCTCTGCCGGTGAGCGAGGTTCGCAGATAGTGAAACTTGTCAGTGTCGCTGATCCCATCATCATTGTGGACCAGTGAAAGAAACATGTCCCTAAATTTGACCCAATCAAGCATATGACCCTCGAATTTAGGAAGCTGAATTTTAGGGAGACTTTTCGAAGCAGGCCTATTTGATTGATTAAGATCCGGTCGAGACATACCTCGTGATGCCTCCAGGCGAGCAGCTTCTTCATCAGCACGAGTTTTCTCCATGGCAGCCTCTTTCCGCATCGCCAATTGTTCCGCAAGAGCCAGTGCTCCATGGTAGTAGGACTCAATAGAAGTTCTCATTTCCTTATCCTTGTCTCCGGGTAATATTTCACCCTGTTTAGCAGGGAAATCACAAAGGTCATCCCAATTGCATTCATATTTGGGATAGGCTGCTTCCATAATTTTAAGCACGGCCTTGAATTTAGCGATTGTATAATCGGAGGCGTCCGGGGCGAGAGCCTTTTTTCCGTGCTCAAAGGCATTTTGCGCTCGCTGACCGAACTCAGTAATTTTTCGCTTCAATGAAGCTATTTGCAAATCGCGGTCTTCAGCCATGGCTAATTAGGACGGACGGGACGTGGGACAAGTTTAAGGAGAAAAGGAATGAACGGAGGAGAGAAGTCAACTACCTAGACTCAAGAGAAATCAAAACAAAACAAACAAAAAGAAAGAAAAACAACGTGCAAATTAATAGGTTGGTATAATAACAGCTAATGATAAATTAAACAGAGAAATTAATGGAAAAGAAAAGAAAACTAAACCACGTTCTGCTACCAGAATGTTATTTCCAGGTAGGGAAATATTAATAGAAACCAAATCGAAATAGAAAGGAAAGAGTTACTTTAATCGGATATAAAGCGATGGTATAACTAAATTAAATTAAAATGTACGACCTGGCCAGGTATCAAATGTCGACTTCGGAGAAAGACGAAGGCTAAGCGGCAACAAGGAACGCCGACGAGATCCGAGTGGAGTCGCGAGGTATCGGTCTCCGCGAACTCTGTTGGGCTGAGTACGTTCCCGACTTATTTCCCTTCGTGGCGAGGGATAAATTGATAGGCGACGACGTCCCGGATTATTTCCCTTCGTGACGGGGAAGTAATATGTAGCGTTCCGATCACCTTCGGGATAGCGAGGAATGAGGGCGTCGGATGGTATGGTTTGTCGTGAGGGAGATACTGCGACTCACACTCGACGACGGCTCATAACAAAAACTTGGGCCTATAGTAGCGGTAGCAAGGACCAGTCTGTGAGCCTCGAGCTCATGGATGATACTGACGAGACAAGTGCAGTGGTCAACGGGGTGGACCGTAGAACTGATGGAATGTTTGAGCCTGCTGGTTAAATGACAATGGAGAGGCGCGGCGTGAGGGGTGTCAACAAACACGGAGCAAGACGCTGGTAGATCCCATTTTCATAGAAGGACAGGTAATAGATAATTTTTTGTTATTACTTCTTTTGGGCTTGGCCAAAACAGTTAGTGTCAACATCATGGCGCTATGAACATTAAACAAGTATTCCATAAGTACGGAGAATGCAATCCCCTTGAAAATTTGATGTAGATCAGGCCAACGGTGGAAGATGGATGAGATAGTCAATCAATGATATTCAATCTACCGATGATAGGAGTGTGCCTCGATGTATAAATTGGAGTGAAAATAAACCCTCAAGAATCTGAGAACTATTAGGGTTTCCATTCGATTGAGACAACATCCTCTAATTAGATCCTTGGAATGGCTTTGAACTGATCGACTTGGTCTAAACTGGAGTGATTGTCAGTGGGTTCATTCAGCTTGGTATGTCTGATTGAAGCAGCTGAAATTTATATAGATGACTCAGTGTTTTTATTGCTCTAAGTGTGCACTTATTAACAATATTTTGTTGACCTAAAATACTACGGGTGAGTATCCAAAACTTCGACCCATAGCAAATTTTGTTATCTTTGTAACTATACCTAACAGGAGCAACTTACTTTGAATGGTCATGGACCAATAAGCCAGCACATCTTTCTTAGTTTCATTGTAAGGCCGGTTTTCATTTTCTTGACATGCTCATTCCATCTAAATTTGGCGTGAAGCGTCCTGCCCAAGTATTTGGCTTGATTCGAGTAGGGAATCGCCAAGTTGTTTAGCATAGACGGTAGGCACATAGACGATCTTACGGGAGGTGAAGATAAAATATACGGACTTTGTCACATTCAACTTGATCCTCTGCTGTTCAGTCCGACGATGGATATTCGAAATTGATTTTGGTGACAGGTTCCACGTTACGTCACCAGTTGCGAGCACCACAGGATCATCAGCAAATGTTGCTGTAGTGTTGTAGTCAAGATCCAGCAAATCACCTGTGTGCAGTAGGTACAGGAGTGGGCCCAATACCTTCCTTGCGGTACACCAGCATTAATTTTCATGGGTTCCGAGTATACACCAGCTTGTTTTATTTGGAAGTACCTGTCTGACAGATATGACTCAAGGATCTCCACATATCTTATAGAGAGCTTCTTCATGAGTTTGTAGATCAATCCTTCATGCCAAACGTTGTCAAAGGTCTAAGAGACATCTAAAAAGATTGCAGAGCAGATTTGTTAATGCTCAAGGGCCTGCACAATGATGTAGACAATAATTCTATGTACTTGATCTATGGTGGAAATCTTAACCCAGATAAGCCTGAATTTTTCCCCCTTTTTTCGGAAATACTGTTGTAAACTAATAGTTTATAATTTATAAACAAAAAACTTAACATTATGCACATATGACTTACGAAAATTCCAATTTTATTAGAAAAAATAATGTAACAAATTATCGGCTCTATCAATTCCTCTCATGTCGGGTTGTGTGTGCTGATGGCTGAGGAATAACAATTTTCTTGTGGATTTTTTTTCTTCTTCTTTTTAGAAGGAATAGGATCCATAGTCGAAGTAGCAATCTTGTCACAATCGGTGATACTGACAATTACCTCCGAATACATTTGACTTTTTGGAGCGTTGTCAATCGTCTCCGGTTCCATAACCATAATCTGTTACATCTTTGATGCATTAGTAGGTGGTAAAAGGGTACAATCCTTGAGACGGTATCTTAGCTTCTCTGTCATTGAGAATACCCAGAAGCTCAAAAAAGGTAAGCCTCTAGCTGAGAATCAGAAGGAGGGCCGAATGATATTGCAGAGGCCTCAATCCTTCCAAAAGGATTGTAGGGCTATCTGGGCTAATTGATAATTCGGGATAAGCTTGAGTTCTTCTATAGTGGTTAAAAGTCTCTTGCATATCAGCTTTTCAAATAATTATAAAATTACAGGCAGTAATGAAATAGGCCTGTATAAAACCATCTATTTAGTTGATTTTCCAGGTTTTGGTATAACTTCTGTTATCTTCCACAGCTGAGGTACGTAGCCGTGTTCAATAACTGCATTTATGATTTTAACGATTGCTTTTCTTGGGAGCTGCTTCAAAATGAGTCCGGTAATGAGATCGTACCCAGAAGCTTTCTTCAAATCTATATCTTGCCTTATAGTTTTAATAACTTCCTGAGTTGTGACATGAGGTATGCCAATAACTAGCTCTAGCTTCCAGAGAGAATAATCGTAGTCTCATTGCGAATTTCTTGCATCATAGCTTTGATCTCTTGGGCTTTGAGCTCTCACTGCCTGTACAATTTCTCGAGAGTAGTTGATGCCTTTTAGCTTTTGTTTGGTTGCTGGGGTATTCTTGCAGCATCCTGGATGCCACGAACCAGTTGCTCAAGTTCTTAATCAATTGGCTTTTTCGATCCAACCTTGGTAGAGAGGTCAATTTTTTCATTGAACTTGGATCTAATCCAGTCGGTATACTTTTACTAATACTGAGTTGTTTGGCTTCTGTATAGCACAATGACTTATCGTGTGAGTAATTGGACAGAGATCGGAACTAAGATCAATGTGTTCCTCTATTAACTGGTAGTTAGCAGATATATTCTTCGTTATGAAGGAGTCAATGACATCAGGTATTTTGTTTTGATATGAAGGCCAATAGGTTGGTTTGAACTTGACAACTGCGCTGGGTATTGACCCTGCATAATACTCGTCCTTTGGCAGTACAAAGTCTGAAGTCTCTTTGGGTGTGCTTTGCACTGAAGTCCCCTCCCAAAATAAAGAGATTATCTGTCTGGTAGATCATATTCTCATGGTCCTTTTGTTCCGAAGTATGCCTAGCTGGGCAATATAGGCTGGCCAACTCGATTGAGTAAGCGGCTGACTTGATTTTAATTCCACTGATCTGAAACATCTCAGTTTTTAATTTACTTTTTTTTTTTTTATTCGTGATGATGCAGATTTTCTTAACTAGCACTGAATTTCCTCCTCTTGCTCTATTGCTGGGATGAATTGCATTGTACGATTTGTATCCTCTCAGTTTAATGTAGGATTTTTTAGTGAAGTGTGCCGCAGAAATGAGGCAAAGATCTATGTTGTTATTTTCAAGGACTAAATGAAGTTTCGGTCACCGCTGCAGGAGCCCATTTCCATTTTAGCACAATTTTTACGTTCTTAATTTCACTTTGCGAGGTTGGACTGGTATGAAACTTACTTTAAGCATGTAAAAGGTTTCAAATTTACATTCGGATCACGCGGCTAGTGCATGCACGGATCGTAACGGTGAGCTCATTATTTCTTAGGGTGAAGTGCTGCAACCACACAACGATAGGAGATTTCGTTCATTGGAGTGCCAAAGCGAGCAATTGACTGCAGCTACAATTCATCAAACAGGATTCCCCACTACTAAGGAGTAATTACGCTAGATCTAGGCAATACGTTGTGTGTATCTGGAAGCCACGGATTAATGCGTTTGATTCATCCAATACATCCACGATTTGCCCATGGGCGATAATTATACATCCCCGCTATTCACTGTCTAACGTCGATGCAACGTTGATCCTGGTCTTACGAGGGTTACATACATCATTCGACACAATTTACAAAAGTTCCGATCGTGATATTGCCAGCCAAGAGCGGATGTGGTGCAGTTCCACACTCGGAAAGAAAATGCTGCAAATTCTTTAACATGGGTTGGTTAACTCCTCGGACCAGGAGCATGGAGAAAATGGGGCAACAGTGGGTGTGGAGTGTCCTGGACCCATTCTAATCGATTGAGTCTTCAATCATTCAGTTGAAAATGAACCTCACATGCCCAGATTGCCCAAAATCTCGAAAATTCATTTTTCAAAAAACACATTTTGACCCTTATCCCCCCCCCCCATTTCAGTATGATTGGACTGAAAGGTTTCGAGGACCAACTAATGCCGGAAACGGGTCCGTGACTAAAATTTCAGATTTTTAGAAATTTTTCCACTACTAAAAACGGCCTGGATGACGGACAGACTTTTGCTAATTTTGATCTAGAACCCTTAAAACGCCTAGAAAAATTGTTTGGGGCAAATCGGTGAGACGTCAAGGCATCAAAATGTAGCGTCAAGCTAAAAAAATACTTTGAACTTAATTTTCACTACTTCTGGATTCAGGTTTGCGTCGCATTACTCTCAACAAGCAATATTGCTGGATGCGTTTAGAGTAAAATCAATAAAATTCCGTTTTTCACGTCCTGGTCGAGACACTTTAGCCCGAATGGACAAGTGTCAGTCGGAGGGTAATATTTGGAAGAAAGAAGAAACAAGAGAGAGTACGAATCACGATTATCAATTAACATGTTGCAATCATTGAACAACCGAAGGGGAGAGGACAAAACAATGCCCTCTTTGTGTTAATTCTCATTCAGGTGAATCCCGCATTTATCCCCTAGAATTTGCCCATTCCCCCTGTTTTTGAATCGTCCCTGCACCTTTTGTAAAACAGAGGATTTATGGCCTATGATGTAGGTGGTGTGTGAGAGTTTAGGGGTTTTAAGGGGGCGTCAGACACTTTTGTGATACCGCTTCTGGGCCCTCCACACATCAGGGTTGTGCAGCTATGCCTATGTGACTCCTTTTTGTGGACTTGCCAGTAGCATTCACCCGGTCATATTGTAAAGGTGACCTTTTTCACCTCTTGAGTTGGAGTGGTCGGTCGGGTTGGGTGATTTATACCTGCTAAACGGAACCAGATGAGGTTCCCTTGGAGGCGACTGAAGTCGTTCATGGCTCTAGGACTTGAGACGTTTCAACCCAATTGGGTGGGGTAGGCAGCGCCGGCCTTTGGGGGTGGCAAGTGGTGTGACCGCACCGGGCCCCGCGCTAACAGGGCTCGCCGGGGCCCCGCTGGTGTCGAATAAAAATATATAATATATATGTAGGCGCCTGGCTACTCGCGCAATGTCACAGGGCTATCAGTGAGATCGTCAGCGATGCGCCCTGGGTGGACGAGTGGGAGAAAAGGAGTTGTGAGGGGGGTACGTTCATCCCCTTGGCGTGTACCTTTTCTTCGGGAGTCCGCATCGAGTCACCGACCAGGGAACTTCGCAGTCTTGTGCCATTCGTTTTGCCATCTATTCCTGACATTCTTTATTTAGTTACTACAACACTGTTTCCAATATAATTAGTTCATTCAAGTCATCGAGTTTATTAATCGCCATGGACCCTTATCGGGAAGAAGGTGAATTAATTGATGAAGAGGAAGAGTACCGGGAAAGGGCAGTTCCCGCTACAACATCAGAAGTGGGATGCGGGATCCATCCCCCACCTCCCATTCCCGCTACAACATCAGAAGTGGGATCCACACCCCACCTTCCACATCAAGAATATTTGCAGAATGATCCCAGGTACGAGAATTTTCATTATGATGACGCCCGCGATCGAAGTTTTCGATTAGAACGCAGAAACACTTGGCAAGAGTTGGCTCAAGAGCAACTACGTACGATGCAACGATTCGTCGATGTTACTGAAAAGGCTTTTGGGGCCGTGAGAGGTCCCCCATCTGCCCATGTCCGACTACCTGAGTTTGATCCTGACCAAACATCAATTAGTGCGCCTACCCAAGGGCGATCGACGTATTTATGACCGAGTCACCCCTCGCAGGAGGAAAACTTCTCATGTGTTTGGGAAACGCATTGAGAGGTGCTGCCACCCAATGGTTAATCCAAGTAACAAAACCCAACCTTACTTGGAATGAATTCAAAGAGAGTTTTTTTAGCTCAATACGATGCTAATGAGACGCCTGCTTCAGTATTGTACAAAATTATGGAGAGCCAACCCACAGATGGCGAAAATTTTGTTTCTTATGCAAATAAAATTATCTCGGCTCTCAATTCGAAACTACATGGCAAAGTTCCATACATGGATACGACGTCTAGCTCATACTGAAGATGTCAGAACCAAACAGAAGTTGATTCAGGAGTTAAGGGCCATAGCCACTCCTTTTAAACGCCCCGATGTTTCACAAGGGGATTCTGGGAACGCTGTGAAGAAAATGAAGTTTTCTCATGTGCCTCAACCATCTGGGTCCGGAGTAATGTCACCTTCAGGCTCATCATCACAGAATTCGACACATTTCAAGACACCAGTGGGAAGACATATCACTATCCAACCAAGTTTATGAAGGATTCATCTTCTGGGAATCTCAGATCCGACATCAGCTGCTACAATTGGATGCGGCCAGGACATTTGCATCCAAATGCCCACTGAAGACATCAGAGAAGAAGGACGAGCTGGCAACCGGAGAAAAGCGAGTTGGCCTCTGTCTGGCCAATCCCATGGACCACCTTGATCACAGGGGTGAGCGTATCCGTAACCAATTTGGTAGTTTCTCTGAGTGCTCTCTCTTGGGTTTAAGAACAAGTGCAAGGTTTGAGGGAACCAGATTTGAAAATGTTGTCACTTTATGTGGATTAGGGGAATCAATAGGTAATTGACCTGTACTAGTCAATTACGTTTCCCAGTTGTTATCAATGGGTTTACATTGAAGATTTTGTTCCATCTGGTTCCAGACAATTTTTAAATGTTCCTATTGTTGTTGGCATACTTTCACAGAATGTCCAAGTAACTCTCACAGAAAATGAATGTTTTTCTTTTCTGAAGTCAAGAGTAGAACCCAGGAGAGTGCAATTGATTGTCTAGCCAATACATGTACGGTTCAGCATTCTCATCCTAGTTCTACCCTTGCTCTGCAGAATTGCTCACGTTTTCAGAAAAAGAGATTTCAGTGATCCGAGTATTCTTGAGTCAGATGGCTCTTTCCTGGATGACGATGACGAGTCCTTGTTTTCTGCACTTTGTGAGACTAATCCAATCAACATAGCGTGTTCGCATTCCAAAAATCGTTATGATTCAATTAAAACCGACATCCCAGAGAATGATAGGTTGAAACTCATTTCAATTTTGCAAAAAAATTGAGCCATTCATTATTAAAGGAATTCCAGGAAGACTGGTCAATTTACCATCCGGTTAAAAGACCATTGAAACCTTATACAACCATTATTGGTTTGAGCATATGACAAAGTTCACTTGAAAATTTGTGGAGAACTGCCTCACCTGTAGGGTGAATAAGTCAGATTCTGGTGCAAGGCAAATCCAGTTGCATCCCATTCCTAAGACTGCTGTTCCATGGCACTCTGTCCATTTGGACATCTCTGGAAAGCTTAGTGGAAAGAACGATGCAAAGGAGTACCTGTTTGTTTTTGTAGATGCATTTACCAAATACACCTTGCTGATATATACCAAGAAACTGAATGCTGCAAATGCTATTCGTGCTTTGACCAACGTGATCAATTTGTTTAGACCTCCATCCTTGCTAATTGTCGATCAAGGCAGATCTTTTGCCAACAAGAATTTCAAAGACTTTTGCACTCAGTCCCATATTGGGTTGCATTTCATTGCAACAGGAGCCAGTAGGGCCAATGGGCAGGTTGAGCGTCAGATGAAAGTTTTGAAAGACATGTTAACTGTAGCTGAGTCTGATGATAGCAAATCATGGCAACAGGTGATTGGTGAGGTGCAGTTAGCTATCAACACTGCTCCTCATCGTGTAACCAAATGTTCCCCCATGGAATTGATGTTCGAAATAGTGTCACGCCCTAGGGATCTCATCATCGCGGGAGAGGCTGTCACTGGTGTTCCGGAAGTGTCGCTGGAGCAAGCTAGAGCACAGGTTAGTCGAGAGATGGAGAAGAGCGCTGAGTACAATAAGGCTAAGTTTGACAAAGGTGAAGCCAAAGTTGTTCCATTGGCTGTTGGAGATTTAGTACTTCTCAAAAACGAAGAACGCAATCAGACCAAACTTGATCCCAAGTATAAAGGTCCTTTTAAAATTTTAAAAATTCTTCCAAATGACAGATACGAAATAGTGTCTAGCGATGGTCGCAGGACCTACAAATATCCTCATGACCGTATTCGTCGATTGCCAGATCCGGCAGAAAGTTGCCCATCACTAGTCCTTAGTGAAGACGAGGCAGAACTTAATGATTAATGCGTGCTCTTTGCACCAATTGTCTTGTGTACAAACAAGGTGTTGATTTGTCACAGTAGCCACACAATAATCGTTAAATGAGTGGAGTCACGATTTCAGGCAGTATTGGGTTGCTTGGGATGCGGATATGAGGAGTCTCGAACAGGATGCCTCGCGTAGCCTTAGAAACATGGTCTCGAGTGTAAGCTCAGTGAGGTGGCTTCGAGCAGTTTGCTCAGTGCGGAGCATACCTCGAGCAGAAATACACTCAGTAGGGGACAGGTTTCTGGCTCAGATTGTGATGGCCTTGTTCAGTATGGGACAGCATATCCTCATCAGCAGTGCTTCCTAGTCTGTTATCGAGTATGTCTCTGAGATGTACAGCTTATGTACTGTTTATGGCCTCTGTTGCCAGGTGGTAGTGACAAATTAACTGCTCTGCAAAAGCTTAATGTCCATTTTGCCAGTCAGTATGATCTAAAATGGTCTGCTATTGTTTATGAAATGTGGTCTTCCCCACATCCTGTCCTTGGTTGGAGCAGATTGCTCCATGTTTGCTTTAACAGCAATTCATGAGTAGGGCGCGCTGCAGCTCTTGATGAGAACTGACCACACCTGGTTTGGCTTCTTCCAGCTACTGACGTCGAGGACGACGGTGCCGTCAGGATGGCCGTGTAGGCGCCTGGCTACTCGCGCAATGTCACAGGGCTATCAGTGAGATCGTCAGCGATGCGCCCTGGGTGGACGAGTGGGAGAAAAGGAGTTGTGAGGGGGGTACGTTCATCCCCTTGGCGTGTACCTTTTCTTCGGGAGTCCGCATCGAGTCACCGACCAGGGAACTTCGCAGTCTTGTGCCATTCGTTTTGCCATCTATTCCTGACATTCTTTATTTAGTTACTACAACACTGTTTCCAATATAATTAGTTCATTCAAGTCATCGAGTTTATTAATCGCCATGGACCCTTATCGGGAAGAAGGTGAATTAATTGATGAAGAGGAAGAGTACCGGGAAAGGGCAGTTCCCGCTACAACATATATTACGAATAACGGCCACGTGAGTGATTTTGTGACTTCGCGAGGGGCCTCAAATTTTTCCAAATTTATGTGGAGCGCCAGAGCGGGGCCAGCCGGCGGTTGTAAAACTCAAAAATCATCAAACACTGAGATTCCTCCCCTTTCCTTTCCTCTTTGTTCTTCTTGTACGGAATTGTTACCGCTCCCGCTAAATTATTATCGCTCCAGTTACATTTGTACATTATGACCACAACGTCAGGCCCCACAACGGCTGCACAAGGCCCCGCTCACCAGTAAGGCCGCCTCTGGGGGTAGGGGTCAAAATGTGTATTTCGGAAATGGATTTTTTAGATTTTTTGCAATCTAGGTATGTGGGGTATCATTTTCCACTAAATTCTGGACGCTGAATCCAATTAAATGAGCCCCGGAACGGTTGGCGCCCTCTGGATGAGGTTATGGGTCTAAATGGGTACCTATCTACCCATTTTGAATGATCCTAGATCGCCCAAAATCTCAAAAATCCATTTTTCAAACACATTATGACCCCTACCCCATCCAAATTTGGTCCAATCGGGTTGAAAAGTTTCGAGGACCAAGTAGAGCCATGAACGGACACCCCTGACCAAAATTTCAGATTTTTAAAATAATTTCTACTACCAAAGTCGGCGTAGACGGCGTATGGACATTTGCTAATTTTGATCTAGACACCTTGAAACGTCCAGAAATTTTTTTTGGGACAAATCGGAGAGATTTACTTTTTGCATGAAAACATAGGTTGATTATTCAAGGAATAACCAACCTAAAACGCTGCAAATTTTATTTTTTTATTAAAACGTTTTTCTTAACCCGCTTTCTTGTTTGTTTGTCTGTTTGTCCGCGAAATCTTTCAACTCAAATTTCGACCATTTATCGGCAATCTATAGTTCTGAAACTTTACATATAGATCAGAACCAGATGACAATGCAATATTATAATACTTTGATGATGATTTAAGGAGCTTCTTGAGTAATTTCAATAAAATAAAATTATAAAATTATATATCACTAGGTTGGGACCCGTCAACAATGACGAGAGAAAAATGTAACGTTAGTCCAAAGGTCGTCCAATCCCTCTAGAATGTGTTGGAGATTGAAAAACGTAAACAAAGGATTAACCCCCCCCCCCCCCCGCCCGGGGGAGTATATGCATTGTTTATCGAGGTTCTTCAATAAAATTTTACGATTACAAATTTCTAAGGAACAAAACTAAAAAGTAGAAAATAATAGTACATGAATTATAAAAACTTTTATAAAACAACGTTTTTCATATGCACTAAAAAGTAGAAAATAATTTTCCTATGAGCCTGGCAGAATTTCTAAATAAATTGGTCACATTATGGTAACGGACTTTATAACAATTTCCAATTCTTATAAAACGAAAAACGTTGGGCGCATGTACTCAAACATCAAGATCTTTCTAATACGCTCACATTTCTATAAAATGAAATTTCTTTATATTAATTCAGTTGACATAATATTCAGTTAATACAGTTTCACGGAATTGAATTGTGAACATTAGAAATCATTTGATAATACTAATACTATGCAATAATACTAATCATCATTAACGAATTCAAAATTGTTCATATAAATGAACATTAAAATCATGATTTCTACAATAATTCTTCAAATACATATTTGTTACATAATTTTGCAGAAATAAAATTTTACTTTAAATGAATTAAATATATTCATAAGTTACTATGAAAATGTTTCATTTACAATCACAATTAGTGATTTATAAATAATATAATCATATGTTCAATTATATAAATAATTATCCTAGATAATTTGTAAAATTAATATATTGTCAGAAAAAAACAGTAGTTCAGTATTACCTCATATAAATCTCATATTTATATGATTCTAAAATGAACATTCATAATAATAATACAAAATGCGCCCAACGTTTTTCGTTTTATAAGAATTGGAAATTGTTATAAAGTCCGTTACCATAATGTGACCAATTTATTCAGAAATTCTGCCAGGCTCATAGGAAAATTATTTTCTACTTTTTAGTGCATATGAAAAACGTTGTTTTTATAAAAGTTTTTTATTCATGTACTTTTTCACATGGGTTGGTTATTCCTCGGTTCAGGCGCATGGAGACTCATTTCTTCAACATCGGGAAAATGGAAACAGTGGATGTGGTGGGTCCCGGACAAATTCCAATCGATTCAGCGTCCATAATTTAGTAAAAAATGATAACCCACATGCCTGGGTACCAGAAATCCCGAAAAAACATATTCCAAATGGGTTATAGATACCCAATTTGACCCATAAGTTCTTCCAATGGGTGCCAATCGTTCTGGGACACATTTCGTTGGATTCACAGTCCAAAATTTAGTGGAAAACGATACCCCGCTTGCCCAATCTCCAAAAATCCAATTTTCAAAAACACATTTGATCCCCCCCCCACCTACACCCAAATTTGGTCCAATTGGAAAGTTGATGAGATACCTTTTCAGACTGAGCAAGTGTCTGTAACCATATGAAAACCAAGACGGGGTCATTTCTCTATGAATAAACCCAGAAAAAATGTTTACTATTCATCTTGAAGAGGTCAGGTAATTTCAACAGAAAAGAATGAGTTTCTCTCAGGTAACCAGGAAAGGAAAACCCTTTTTCACCCTCTCTCTCTCAGCTTCACACTTCTCTCTCTCATCAGTCCCTTCAAGGGGGTCTGTCGACGCAACTCAATCTAGCGGCTGACGGCCGAACTGTCGCCGTTGGCCACCCTACCCCGCCAGGCCCGTGCCACACGGCCTGATTTCCCAAAAGCTTTCCCAATTTTTTGAAGCTCCTGTATGAAAATTCAGACTTTTTTCTTTCGCAATATCCTTCTAAGACTTGTTGTTGTTCTCTAACAGATGATTCAACTGCCAACTTCTCATAACTTCAAAGTTACGAAATTTAAAATTTAAAATTTTGAAAATATTTCATTTGTTTATAGGCTAGAGAAATTTCACAAGTCTTACGAGCATATTGCAAAAAGAAAAAGTTTAAATTTCCATACAGGAGCTTCAATAAATTGGGAAAAATTTGCAAGGAACTGTCTGACGCCCCCTTAAGGGAGGCTCTTTCGCACGATTTTCGAAAATCTTCTGCCGCTTTCATGTAAACTGATTGTTTATCATTTCTAACAGTAAAGAGAACTGTTCATAATGATGATAGAAGAGCAGAATGCCCGTATGGAACAGTCAAGGGAAGAATCGCGGTAATAAATTGGGTAACTTGTTAAGGCTCTGAGCATCTGATTGTCATCCTATTCCTGTAGTAAATCTGACTTTCCACAGGAAATCAAATATGAAACTTTTAATTCCTATGTGAAAACATCCAACCTGATCCATGTAATGAACTAATAGAACTTAAGTACTCACGGGGTGGGCATGTGCAGGCCATAAATGTAGGAATATTACTGAACCGAGACTACAACGAGTTATATTAATTTGAATCGCTGTACCTAACAATTTACCAATAAAACATGATTCAGCGCTCTTAACCAAACCTTCCTGGTTGGGTCACGCCTCCATATAACTTCCCTCAATAACTCCTTTCATAAATTGAATGAAACTCGCTCAGTATGAACAACGTAGCGTCCGATTGCCCCTGCATAATTCATTCGAAGACTGTACAACCGCAATTGAAAGCCAGAACGGAGGTGGGCAGGTAATGACAACCTGACGATTTCTAGGTCAATTCATCCAACGGACCTCTAGAGGCTTCATTGATCACCTTCATGTCGCTGAAGGTTGTAGCCAACTATCTAGGTACTAAAAAATTGTGTTAACTAACCTGGCCTACTATGAATAATAAATAAAACATCCAATATGCCTATGAATTCGTTCTTTTCTCTCTTCACCCATTTTCACATGCTTTAGCGAAATCACAGGGGTTGGTTATTCCTCGTACCAGCACCATAGGAGCTCAATCCAATCGATCCAGCCTGGATGAAAGGCTGGTGGATGAAAGTTCGCGCTACTAAACTGGAATAGAATAATGGTTGGGAACAGGATAAAGAACGCTGATGAAACTACCTAAGCCTAAAGAATTTTTAGGTCTTAGAAACATCTAACATCACAGAAAACGTTGGATTTCATAACTGTTGCGGGCTGAAAAATAACGTTACATCACCTCATGCCAAAGTATCCAAAATGCCCTTTTGAATTTAACAGTAACCAGCTGGAAGGTTAGCAATAACTGCCGCCTCTCTTCTCACAGCCCCCCTGGTACCAGTAATCTGAAGCCAGGTCAGATTGCAAGGTTATCCATTTCCTCACCAGATACGAGTGCACTGTACCTGGTTAAGCTCAAATTTAGGGTCGTCCACCTTCATTTTGATGGTAGACCAGCGAGCGACTACAACATAGATAAAGTTCCGGTGATTCTTCTTTTCCACGGCGCTACAGCCCTTTGAGGGCCTAGGCCTGACCAGTCGCTAGCCTCCACGCTGCACGGTCCGCGGCAAGTGTCGCCACCTCATGACACCCATCTGTCGCAGATCATCCTCCACTCCGTCTATCCAGCGCAGCCTTGGCCTCCCACGCAATCGTCTTCCTCCTGGGTGGCCTCTGTACAGTTTGGCAGCTGCCCTTTCCATAGGCATCCTCTCCATATGTCCTGCCCATCGGAGTCTGGCTCGTTTCGCCTCTGCTATGATGTCAGGCTGTCCATACAAACGAGCGAGCTCCTCGTTGGTTCGGATACGCCACCTGCCCTCTTCACAAATCCCCCCATAAATTCTTCTTAGGATCTTCCTTTCCCAGCGTCTGAGCTGGTCTTCCTCTTTCCTTGTTAGGGTCCAAGTCTCAGAACCATATAGCACAACTGGCCTCACTACGGTTCGGTACACTTTAACTTTGGAAGTCCTGCTAAGTAACCTACTTTTGAAAAAACTTGTTAGTGAAAATAAACACCTGTTTCCTGCATTAACTCGGGCTTTAATTTCATGTTCAAGAGAGCAGTCCTTGTTGATAGTTGTTCCAAGATATTTAAAGGTTGAACAATTCTCAAAATACTTTCCATTTATCAGGATTTCTTCCTCTTGTTCTCTCCCCTCATTTCTTTTACTTAGAACGTATTTTGTTTTTTCACAGTTGACTTTTAGGCCAACTTCTCGGGCATTCTCCTCCAAGTATAAAAAACCTTCTTCCAAAGCCTGCAATGTTCTTGCTAGCATACTTATATCGTCAGCATACCCAAGGCATTGGAGCAGCCGATTAAAGAGGGTCCCACCAGGGTTCCCAGGGATATCTTTCATTACTTTTTCGAGAACCAGATTGAAAAGTGTGGCCGACAGGCATAGATAAAGTTCCGGTGATTACTCTCTCCCAAAAATGAATGTTTGTAAGGAGGGCCTACAGTTTGGACGAGTGGTTTAGTGTAAATACGTTTTGTTTGAGATGGTTGGAAAGCCCCTTATGAGTCAATATTGATTCTGAATGCCCCAATGCCGCCAGGAGGCGACTCTTATCTTAAAATCAAGTGGGGAAAAATATAACCATTAAGGAATCTTGATCCTCCTGTTGCTTTCGCGTTACTGGTGATATGGCAGCTGTGACTTAAGAGGGGGCTGATATCAGTATGATTCCAGCTGGTTACTGATATGAAAACCCCCATGTTTCCACTACTACTTTGAAAGTAGAAGGTGCCTAGGCAAAATTTTGCATCGAGGCTAGGGTCGTTTATAAAATACAGTTCTAATTTGATTTTCATTCCCGAATGTTTAAGGAACAGATTACTAAATTCACTAAAAGTTACGAGAACAGCACACTTTGTCAATGAGGACAGAAAAGTTATTCGCTTCGCAACCAAATAATTTTTCGACAAAAGGGTGGCGTCAATGTTTCTGAATAAAAAAGGCAGGCTCGAACAAATTCCTTACCAAGAAAAGGGACACTAAAAAGGTCGGTGAATTGAGAACAAGGGACAGCTCCCTTCAATTACTCTTTGCACGAAGAAAAACCAAACAAATTAGCAGACTTGTCGCCTCCTTTTTACGTCCTTGGCCTGTAATTTGAAAATTGTTGCCCTTTTTATAAAGCGTGATCACTGGAACGTTAGCCTCAGAAACCACCGAGTGGTTGGAACCACTCGGGCAACACGCGTGGAAAAAATTAAATAGAATGGTTGTACGACTGAAACTTTAATTTCTAAGACAATTTTATTTTGAGGACGTTATCACTCTGTACCTATGTCGTACGAACATGTCATATTGGTTGTTGCTGTGTTTTACTACTAATTCCTTTCAAAATAATTTCTGACTGTGGGTAGTAACAAAATATAAACTATTCCTCATATCCGCCTTATGTGGTCATAAACGGTTCATTATTAAAGTTGAAGCGGTCGACGGGTGATCGGATATCCCTCACAATTCCTAAGACCTTTTAAAAAAAGTCTTGAAAGTCGGAAACCTTCTCATATCCTCAAACCTTAGTTCTCTGTGTGATGCATACAACCTGGCGTTTCCTGGGATGTGACGGGAGCCAGTGATACCAGTAATGCCCCCAACTACTGGGATGAGCTGATAGCCAATAACCAATAAAGCGAGGTTGTTATAGATTGAACTAATAGAATGAACTGAGTAGTTTAACCACCAGAAGAGGCGAATGTTTTTTGGCTAGTAAAATGAGGGGAAATTTCGTTCTACGTACTGGCACATGCGATGCACGATTTAACATATTAGGATGTGAACATGAGACTCAGTAAAATGTTGATTATGGCCTAACAATGGAGGTTGTTTGTTTGAGGTGGGATGCAACAGAGCCCAATGCCTGACGGGAGTTTTTAGAGAGTTCCGAATTGGTGGTACAAGTGATACTCTGTGGGATGCAACTAGTTAGGTTACCACCACTCAGTGAACATGTAGTTATTTTACATGTCAGTTCCACTTGTGCTTGAGGAGCAAGATCAGGATAATAGAAAATGTGAGCTCAGGATAGTGTAGAGGCTTCACCAGAGGACGTTGGAATGCCCCGCGCTGGCATGTGGAGGCCTTTTCGTAGCCCAGAGAGGAGTTGAATTTTTGTCCTGCTACTCGTGTTGCTCCCCTCCCTCTGTTTCGTCCCTCTCATCTCCATTTATTGCTTGGTTATTTCAATAATGTTATGTTAAAAATATCATAACACTCTGAAACCTACCAAATATCACAGCATACCCTTGGGGGCCTCTCCTATGACAAAAACATCAACTTTTGACTGTTATGTTGGCATTCTTTAAAACTCCCTTAGCACTCGTACAATAGATTATAATTAAATGATGTATGTGATGGTGATTTCGTTTTTATTCTTTGCAAGGGGCAAATGAGCATTCAAAGTTTGAAAGCAACTAATATGAAACATGAGAACCTTATGTTAAATAATAACCAACGGCTTATTTCGGATTTCCGCCCGTTTTATAGAAAGATCCTGTACTTAAAGTTGGAAATAAATTGGAAAAGGATGTAGCACAAACGCCGAATACGACAGCATGGTGTAACCTATCACATCTTGAACGTTGTCAGAATTTAAAAACAACTTTTGGAGGGATGTAAGAATACAATAAAGTTAGGCGTAAAAAATTCTCATCAGTTGTGAATGTTTAAGTACGAGGTCAGTAGTGAGGAGGAGAGTAGAAGGCTGTATAAGGTAAGTTAGTGTGCTCCTCCCTTCGAGGAGAAGCTATCAACGAAATATCTCGAAGAAAGTTGTTAAACTTAATCTACTGCTTCACTCCTAAAAATACCGAAAATATTTTCCCCCTTTCATTTCCAGCTGAAAACGTCAAGTGAAGGAGCATTTCGTGCCTGTCGAATTCCGAGTTTCCCGCCTCTGACTTCTCCTCTCACTTTCCGAACTATATTTTCAGCCCCAACGAAAGCGAGAGATTCAATGCACTTTCGTTTTCGACGGAAAAGCGTCTTTAAAAGGGGACCCCCTCAACTTCAGTTTCGAAAACTTAGGAGTTGGCCTGGTAAAAGCCAAACTTAATGTCTAACTAGGAATCCAGACATCCGGGTGAATTAGTGATTGTACGAAAGTCTTTCGGCAATCGCCAGAAATTCAAGCTGTGGCGTATAAAGTACCTTAGAGAGCGTTAATTTCGGCGGGCTGAGAGTCAGAACAAGGAATCTGAACACCTATTTAGAGTCAGCCCTTGGAGAGCAGATTGTCCAACTAAAAAAGATACTTACAGAAGTGGGAGGGACCCTTAAAATTAGCTCAGCCTGTGACGTCGAAATCTTTTTCCTGCTGCAGGTTATTTTATGGACAGCCACTAATAATATTTACTTCTTTATTTGATACCAGAACCAATACACTACGAATATTATTGCAGTCGCTTTCTACTTTCGGAGAGTCGGACTTCGTACAATTGGAGAGAGTGCCCTTCATCGGAGTGGGCTCAATTGTGGTTTCCTTCTTACGCTAGACTCGTGTGTTCTCCTTGTTACGAATGTTATCCCAGAATCAGAAAAACTTAAAACTGAGACTCATAACCTAAAAAAAAAAAAAAAAAAAAAAAAATCTTGCGAGCCAGTCTTGTAAATATTAGAGTGGGTGGCAGTTATTCAAAGTGCAACTTCACGCGACAGAATCTCCCTCGGGCATTTGCCGGCTAATGCTAACAAACATGAGACGACTTAATGTGAGGACAGTGCTTCTCTCGAGGACGAGGAAGAAATTTAACAACATACAACTGGTTAGAGTCCTGCGAAATTCCCTCTGTTTTATCCCCACAGACACAACCATTTCAATTTCCCGAGCTGGTTTACCAGGGTTTCAAAAAGAAGGAATTCGAGGCAAGAGAATTAAGGTAGTCATTTGGACTTTCATATTCCCTAAACTTGTTCCTACATTTCCCAAAGCACGAGTGAGGGGGAGCAGAGAAAAACAAACATTTCTACAAACCCTGTAAACTGCCCCATAAAGGGAAACTAATTTCAGGTAAAAAACCCTTGGACCCGGAAAAATTGGTGAGGGTGGAGTGCCCCGGTCTCATTCCAATCGGTTCAGCGTTCAACAATTATGACAGGGAGGGGTGGGGGTTAAGGTCTTAGGGAGTTTTTGAAAGGATTTTCGAAATTTTTGGCAATTTGGGCGTGTAGGGTATCATATTCATTATTAGTGGAGGATCAATTCGAATGAGAACAAGTCCGTGCATGTCACATTCACCATCCGTGAGATCGACTGTACCGGCTGTGCTCAACAACGTGGTGATTCCCAACTCTAATGAAGCCAAATACTTAGGGATGACGTTTGACGCCAAGCTTAGGTGGAAAGAGCACGTTAAGAAATAAGATTACCGAGCTTACAATCAAACTGAGAAAGATGTACTGGCTTATTGGTCGTCAGTCCTCGATGACCATTCAAAATAAGTTGCTTCTGTACAACCAGTTACTGAATCCAGTATGGGTGTAAGTTGCACAACTGAGGGGGTGCACGTCTCCAACCTACAGAATGAAAATTCAGAGATTTAAAAACTCTGCGGTACTCCACTGCATCACTGATGAGCCGTGATATTTTTGCAATGATACCCGCCACAGGGAACACCAAGTAGATAGTGTCGGTCATGTGATCAAGCTAAGTGCTAGTGCTCATTAGGCTAGACTCAAAAACCATGTCAACGAAGAAGTGGCAACAGGGGTTGGTTATTCTTCCGAACGGGAGCATGGAGACTCATTCCAATCGATTTAGTGTTCGACATTTTGTGAACAATGATACCCGAGGTAGATAGACCAATAACTTCTTCCGGTGAGCGCCAATCGTTCTGGAATCTGTCCCATTGAATTCAGCATCCGGAATTGACCAAGTGGAAAATAACAAAAAACAAAAAATTCCTACATACGGGTTGGTTATTCCTCGGACCAGGTGCATAGAAACTCATTTCTTCAACATGGGGAAATATGGGGAAACAGTGGCTGTGGCGGGTCCCGGACCCATTCCAATCGATTCAGGGTCCAAAATTTAGTGGAAAATGATATACCACACGCCTAGGCACCAGAAAACTCGAGAACACATTCGAAATGGGTAAATAGGCACCCATTTTGACCCATAACCTCATCCGGTGGGTGCCAGTCGTCCTGGGACCCATTTCATTTTATTCAGCGTCCACAATTTAGTGGAAAATGATACCCCACTCGCCTAGATCGCCCAAAATCTCGAAAATTCATTTTTCAAAAAACACATTTGGACCCCTACCCCACCCAAATTTGGTCCGATCGGGCTGGAAAGTTTAGAGGACCGTCCTAGGCCGGGAACAGACCCCTGATCCAAATTCCAGATTTTTAGAAAATTTTCTACTACCAAAAACGGCGTGGACGGCGGACGGCGGACGGACATTGACCTTTTGGTTGGTTATTCCTTGAATAATCAACCTATGTTTTTTTTATCTAGACACCATGAAACGTCCAGAAAAAAACGCTGCAAATTCTTACACAGGGGTTGGTTATTCCTCGGACCAGGCGCATGGAGACTCATTTCTTCAACATGGGGGAAATTGGGAAACAGTGGGTGCGACGGGTCCCAGACCTATTCCAATCGATTCAGGATCCAGAATTTAGTAGAAAATGATACCCCACACGCCCAGGTACCGGAAATCTCGAAAACGCATATCCAAAATGGGTAATATATACCCAATTTGACCCATAACTTCTTCCAGAGGGTGCTAATCGTTCCGGGACCCACTTCATTGAAATTAGCGTCCAAGATTTAGCGGAAAATGATACCCCACACGCCTAGGTTCCAGAAATCTCAAAAACACATATTTAAAATGGGTGATGTATACCCAATTTGACCCATAACTTCTTCCAGTTGGTGCCAATCGTCCTGTGACCCACTTCATTTGATTCAGCGTCCAAAATTTAGTGGAAAATGATACCCCACTCGCCTAAATCGCCCAAAATCTCGAAAATCCATTTTTCAAAAAACACATTTTGACCCCTACCCCACCCAAATTTGGTCCGATCGGGCTGAAAAGCTTGGAGGACCGTCCCAGGCCGGTTACAGACCCCTGACCCAAATTTCAGATTTTTAGAAAATTTTCTACTACCAAAAACGGCGTGGACGGCGGACGGACATTGACCTTTTTTGATCAGGACATCATGAAACGTCCAGAAAAATTTTTTGAGCCGAATCGGAGAGGTTGACCATTTGCATGAAAACATAGGTTGATTATTCAAGGAATAACCAACCAAAAGGTCAATGTCCGTCCGCCGTACGCCGTCCGCCGTACGCCGTCCACGCCGTTTTTGGTAGTATAAAATTTTCTAAAAATCTGAAATTTGGGTCAGGGGTCTGATACCGGCCTAGGACGGTCCTCCAAGCTTTTCAGCCCGATCGGACCAAATTTGGGTGGGGTAGGGGTCAAAATGTGTTTTTTGAAAAATGAATTTTCGAGATTTTGGGCGATCTAGGCGAGTGGGGTATCATTTTCCACTAAATTTTGGACGCTGAATCAAATGAAATGGGTCCCAGAACGATCGGCGCCCACTGGAAGAAGTTATGGGTCAAATTGGGTATATATTACCCATTTTGAATATGTGTTTTTGAGATTTCTGGAACCTAGGCGTGTGGGGTATCATTTTCCGCTAAATCTTGGAAGCTGAATCCAATGAAGTGGGTCTCAGGACGATTGGCACCCACTGGAAGAAGTAATGGGTCAAATTGGGTATATATTACTCATTTTAAATATGTGTTTTCGAGATTTCTGGAACCTGGGCGTGTGGGGTATCATTTTCCACTAAATTTTGGATCCTGAATTGATTGGAATGGGTTTGGGACCCGCCGCACCCACTTTTTTCCCCATTTCCCCCATGTTGAAGAAATGAGTCTCCATGCGCCTGGTCCAAGGAATAACCAACCCCTGTGTAAGAATTTGCAGCGTTTAAATCAGTTTTCATGCGCCTGGTCCGAGGATTTCTTTTGTTTTTTGGCTATAAGAAGTGTGAAAATACTGAATACAAGAATCGATATTTGAATGATATCGATTGTTATGACTCGATGGATTTCCTCGAAAGAGGCTCAGATCACTCTCTTCATTCTGCATTCATTTTCTACCAAAAGTGTATTGAATGATATTTTACTTTAATGTCTCTTTTTGTATCCGTTGTCTGAATCGATAATATGCATCAGGATGTCAGAAATAGAGTAAAATATCTTGGTACTATAGCTTCATTTAGAAGGCTGTGGATAAGATCCGCACAGTCGTTTCGTCCTACTTTTCTGGCAGTTGTATGCCAATGCCAAAACTGGTTCAAAACTGGTTGCGCAACTGATTTTAAAACTGGTAACGCAACCAATTCAAAAGCTGGTTGCGCAACCAATATTAAAACTGGTTGCGCAACCGATTCTAAAACTGGTTGCGCAATTGATTTCAAAACTGGTTGCGCAACCGATTCTAAAACTGGTTGCGCAATTGATTTTAAAACTGTAAATAAATGTTAAAATAATAAAACTGTTAAATAATTTCAAATTTTAGACAATAATGAATTGTAATTGTGGTAGTAAAAGTTATTCGTCAGACCAGGCGCATGGAAACTAATTAAAAAACATGGGGGAAATGGGGAAAACGGTGGGTGCGGCGGATCCCAGACCCATTCCAATCGATTCAGTGTCCATGATTAGTGGAAAATGATACCCCACACGCCTAGGTACCAGAAATCTCATAAACACATATTCAAAATGGGTAGTATATACCCAATTTGACCCATGACTTCTTCCAGTGGGTGCCGATCGTTCTGGGACCCATTTCATTGGATTCAGCGTCCAAAATTTAGTGGAAAATGATACCCCACTCGCCTAGATCGCCCAAAATCTCGAAAAATCCATTTTTCAAAATACACATTTTGACCCCCACCCCGCCCAAATTTGGTCCGATCGGGTTGAATAGTTTCGAGGACCGTTCTAGGCCGGGAATAGACCCCTGACCCAAATTTCAGATTTGTAGAAAATTTTCTACTACCGAAAACGGCGCGGACAATGGACGGCGGACGGACATTGGCCTTTTGGTTGGTTATTCCTTGAATAATCAACCTATGTTTTCATGATAATGGTCAACCTCTCCGATTTGGCTCAAAATTTTTTTCTGGACGTTTCATGATGTCCTGATCAAAAAAGGTCAATGTCCGTCCGCCGTCCGCCGTCCGCCGTCCGCCGTCCGCCGTACGCCGTACGCCGTACGCCGTCCATTGTCCACGCCGTTTTTGGTAGTAAAAAATGTTCTAAAAATCTGAAATTTGGGTCAGGGGTCTGTTCCCAGCCGAGATGGGTCCTCGAAACTTTTCAGCCCGATCGGACCAAATTTGGAGGGGGTAGGGGTTTTTTGAAAAATGGATTTTCGAGATTTTGGGTGATTTAGGCGAGTGGGGTGTCATTTTCCACTAAATTTTGGACGCTGAATCCAATAAAATGGGTCCCAGAACAATTGGCACCCACTGGAAGAAGTTATGGGTCAAATTGGGTATTTATTACCCATGTGGGTGACTTCAGCCGAATAGACAAACAAAACACATCGTCATATCCTGTTGCTTATAACCAGCTGTTAAACTTAGCAACCTATTTTGAGCAGTTGCCTACAATTCTTTTTACTGTCCGAGCTTTTTATTCGTACCATTCAATTCAATTTAATACAATTATTATAGCCTTCTAAATTACCTACGTTTTCTCAATATTTTATTAGTAAATTAGTGTCGTAGTGCCCCATAGATACACCCATCTTGAATATGTGTTTTCGGGATTTCTGCTACCTAGGCGAGTAGGGTGTCATTTTCCACTAAATTTTGAACGCTGAATCCAATAAAATGGGTCCCAGAACAATTGGCACCCACTGGAAGAAGTAATGGGTCAAATTGGGTATTTATTACCCAATTTGATTATGTGTTTTCGGGATTTCTGCTACCTAGGCGTGTGGGGTATCATTTTCCACTAAATTTTGGACGCTGAATTCAATGATGTGTGTCCCAGAACGATTGGCACCCACCGGAAGAAGTTATGGGTCAAAATGGGTATGTATCCACCCATTTGGTATGTGTCAGGATTTCTGGTACCTGGGCTGTGGGGTATCATATTCCACTAAATTTTGGACCCTGAATCGATTGGAATGGGTCTGAGACCCGCCACACCCACTATTTCCCCCATTCGAGGAATAACCAACCCGTGTGTAAGAATTTGCAGATTTTTTTGGTCTAGACACCATGAAACGTCGAGAAAACATTTTTGAGCCGAATCGGAGAGGTTGACCATTATCATGAAAACATAGGTTGATTACACAACCCTACAAAAAAAAAGTCAAAGTCCATGAAAGCGACCTGTGGGGTTTTATATTTTTCGGGTCGCTGATTTCGAATCTGTTGCCAGTTTTTTCAGATCAGATCGCTTTCAAGGTCATTTGAAGGTCAAATGTAGAAAATATAGCTTAAAACAGTCTTGAAAACGGTTGCGCAACCAATCATAAAAGCGGTTGCGCAACCAGTCATGAAACCGGTTGCGCAACCAGTCAGGAAACCAATTGCGCAACCAGTCATTAAACCAGTTGCGCAACCAGCTTTAGAATCGGTTGCGTTACCAGTTTTAGAATTGGTTGCGCAACAAGTCATGAAACTGGTTGCGCAACCAGTCTTAAAACCGGTTGCGCAACCAGTCTTGAAACCGGTTGCGCAACCATTCATAAAACCGGTTGCGCAACCAGTCATGAAACCGGTTGCGCAACCGATTTCAAAACTGGTTGCGCAATTGATTTCAAAACTGGTTGCGCAACCAGTTGGGAAACCGGTTGCGCAACAAGTCAGGAAACCAATTGCGCAACGAGTCATAAAACCAGTTGCGCAACCAGTCATAAAGCTGGTTGCGCAACCAATTCTAAAACTGGTTGCGCAACCAATTCTAAAACTGGTTGCGCAATTGATTTTAAAACTGGTTGCGCAACCGGTTTTATGACTGGTTGCGCAACCGGTTTTATGACTGGTTGCGCAATTGGTTTCCTGACTGGTTGCGCAACCGCTTTTATGATTGGTTGCGCAACTGGTTTTATGACTAGTTGCGCAACCGGTTTCATGACTGGTTGCACAACCAATTCTAAAACTGGTAACGCAACCGATTCTAAAGCTGGTTGCGCAACCAATTTCATAACTGGTTGCGCAACTGGTTGCGCAACCGCTTTTATGACTGGTCTTGCAACTGGTTTTATGACTGGTCTTGCAACTGGTTTTATGACTAGTTGTGCAACCAGTTTTATGACTGGTTGCGCAACTAATTTTATGACTAGTTGCGCAACCAGTTTCATGACTGGTTGCGCAACGGGTTTCAAGACTGGTTGCGCAACTGGTTTTATGACTGGTTGCGCAATTGGTTTCATGACTGGTTGCGCAACCCCTTTTATAACTGGTTGCGCAACTGGTTTTAAGACTGGTTGCGCAACCACTTTTATGACTGGTTGCGCAACCGGTTTCAAGACTGTTTTAAGCTATATTTTCTACATTTGACCTTCAAATGACCTTGAAAGCGATCTGATCTGAAAAAACTGGCAACAGATTCGAAATCAGCGACCCGAAAAATATAAAACCCCACAGGTCGCTTTCATGGACTTTGACTTTTTTTTTTTTTGTAGGGTTGTGTAATCAACCTATGTTTTCATGATAATGGTCAACCTCTCCGATTCGGCTCAAAAATGTTTTCTCGACGTTTCATGGTGTCTAGATCAAAATAGTGGAATATGATACCCCACACGCCCAGGTACCAGAAATCCTGACACATACCAAATGGGTGGATACATACCCATTTTGACCCATAACTTCTTCCGGTGGGTGCCAATCGTTCTGGGACACACATCATTGAATTCAGCGTCCAAAATTTAGTGGAAAATGATACCCCACACGCCTAGGTAGCAGAAATCCCGAAAACACATATTCAAAATGGGTAATAAATACCCAATTTGACCCATTACTTCTTCCAGTGGGTGCCAATTGGTCTGGGACCCATTTTATTGGATTCAGCGTTCAAAATTTAGTGGAAAATGACACCCTACTCGCCTAGGTAGCAGAAATCCCGAAAACACATATTCAAGATGGGTGTATCTATGGGGCGCTACGACACTAATTTACTAATATAATATTGAGAAAACGTAGGTAATTTAGAAGGCTATAATAATTGTATTAAATTGAATTGAATGGTACGAATAAAAAGCTCGGACAGTAAAAAGAATTGTAGGCAACTGCTCAAAATTGGTTGCTAAGTTTAACAGCTGGTTATAAACAACCGGATATGACGATGTGTTTTGTTTGTCTATTCGGCTGAAGTCACCCACATGGGTAATAAATACCCAATTTGACCCATTACTTCTTCCAGTGGGTGCCAATTGTTCTGGGACCCATTTTATTGGATTCAGCGTCCAAAATTTAGTGGAAAATGACACCCCACTCGCCTAAATCACCCAAAATCTCGAAAATCCATTTTTCAAAAAACACATTTTGACCCCTACCCCCTCCAAATTTGGTCCGATCGGGCTGAAAAGTTTCGAGGACCCATCTCGGCTGGGAACAGACCCCTGACCCAAATTTCAGATTTTTAGAACATTTTCTACTACCAAAAACGGCGTGGACAATGGACGGCGGACGGCGGACGGCGGACGGACATTGACCTTTTTTGATCAGGACATCATGAAACGTCCAGAAAAAAATTTTGAGCCAAATCGGAGAGGTTGACCATTATCATGAAAACATAGGTTGATTATTCAAGGAATAACCAACCAAAAATTTGAGCCGAATCGGAGAGGTTGACCATTATTATGAAAACATAGGTTGATTATTCAAGGAATAACCAACCAAAATGGAAGAATTTCTTGAACAAATGTCTTTATTAGCTTTTGGGTCATATTTTTTTCATTTTATTCTTTCCCTTGCATTTTATGCATCATTATCACCAGTTCGGTGGTCTCTGAAAAAAAAGTACTGCTCATTCATCTCATTCAACTACTGGAGTGGTGCTCATTACTGCGATAAATGATTATGTGTACGAGAGGAGATCATGGTCATTGGTAGGTAGGCCTAACTGAAAAAAATTATACCCCACGCACCTAGATTGCCAAAAATCTTAAAAATCCATTTTTCGAAATACACATTTTGAACTACCCCGCCCAACTTTGGTCCAGAAATGGGTCCCTGACTCAAATTTTAGATTTTTGGAAAATTTTCTACAACCAAAATCGGCGTGGACGGCGGACGGACATTTGCTAACAATCTACAAAATAACTTGAGAAAAGTGGTGTTGAACAAAAAGGGAGAGCATTAAGTAGCATAACGCTTAGTTTTGCGACTCTCATCATCGTTTTCTGTGATGTTTGACATTTGTAAGACCTAAAAATGCTCTAGGCTTAGGTAGCGTTGGTGTTTGTTATTAGCATTTTCATTAGGTAGTGCTAGCCACTTTTAATTTTCTTTCCATTTCAGACATTAGTTTGAAATATTATAGTAACGCCATAACTGTGACATCTCAAACATAGTAATGGGTACGCTAATCATTTTGAAATAACGTTATTTCGTAAAGGTTTCAGGTATGCAACCCACCCCTAGCGTGAAGGCAACACTGGCGTTTGGACCACTGATCAATCCATCTCTGTTACATTTGATTCTCTACATTGATTAGGTACACTTTGTTCTCTCTATTTTTTTTAAATTTTGTTATCATCCTAGTGTGAGGTGACCTCATGATGATGAAGATCATGAGTGCAATTAACCCTTTTGTACTACCATTGAACACAATACATAATTTAATACAGGTAGATTATACTTGAGAATACAATATACACAAAAGTTTTATAAACTGATAGCGATATATATGTCAACTCGAGTTCCCTTTTTATTCATTACGATGTGTCCGACCAATCTGAATGAGTAGAACGTTCCTCTTCATAAAATTCAACCAATACCAAAAACAATTTGAAGTCGTGGTAGTTAGGGAACTGCGAGTATTAATTCAATTGTTTCTACCCACAACCTTCATTATGATGATTACTCAGGCACCAGCTTGTCGGGCCCCTTTTTGACCCCCGAACAAAACATCGATCTAAGAAAGTGCGTTAATAAATTCATTAAAACTATCATTAAGGCCTAACTTTTTCGGAAAGGAACGAATAAAATGGGTGTAGACACAACATGCCAATTGCAAATTTCTACAGCGTTAAAATAAATTAAAAACGACTAAATTAAACGAATAAATTAAAAGAAAAGGCTAAGGGAAAAACTGGATAAGGGGAGACGATAGTTTGAAAACAATGTTTAAACGCTCAAATGGAACAATATACTTTATTTTAAATTAAAAAAAGAGAGTGATAAATCCATGTGAGAGTATGACTTTTCTAATATCCATGTTCTACAGCTCTAAAGGCCATTCAATTCTTCACTGGTGACTTCTTTCAGTGTCGCACATAGTGGTTTTTATAAAATAATTTTGATCTTTCTTCAGTGATCTCAGTGTAGTGTGGAGCTTCATAAAGACTTTCAAATCCTCAGGGCTTGGGTGTCACTCTGATTGTCCCAAGTTTTGGGTACACAATGTTTTCAGCTGCACGTCTATCACTAGTTCGAATGAGGGCAGTGTTCCACAGAAAACCATTTTTCCCAATAATTTCATCAGAATCAAAACTGATCAATTTGATCCCTTCGCATTAGCTAGTTTGGGAACTTTTACAGACTTCCTTTTCCCTTCCTGTTGGAAGTTGCACTTGTGCCTGGAACAGGGCTTGAAGATGCACTGGGTCCATGTAACTGAGTACTTCTACTATTCTGGAGTTTCAGTAGATTTCGAATTTCTCGGTCAATATCTTCGAGCGAAGGAGCGATTTGGTCTTCATCTTCAGCACTACTTTTATCTGATTCAGGCTGATAATTTGGGTCTGCATCGCTCTCATCATCTAAATCTAAACCTGGGATCTGAAACTGACCTTCCTCTAAGTCTCCCAATTAATTTTGGCAATGTAGACATCATCTTCTGCATCTAATTCAATTAGACGATCCAGCTCGGACGTCTTCATCAGAAAAAATAGCGCGTCTTTTGCGCTTTGGTCCCTTTTCTACCAAAAAATTCACATGCATGAACCAACGATAAAATTTTCTGACGTTGGGAAGACGCTTCTTTGGCCAACTATGAGTTATTTTTACAAATAAATTTGACGACCAACCAACCATGCGAAGTTTTTACGCAGAGAGACAATGTATTTTTTCTTTTTGCCAACAATGCGTATTAGGAAGAATGAGTACTACTCACCACCAAGTGCAACCTGACATGACAGCGTCTGGATGGCTACAATGCTTGTAACTTGGGAGAAAGAGGTTTTCTTCCATGGCTTGTTAGCAATACCAGGGAATATATGTCCACAAGAGTACCATAGCTTCAGAACCTCGTGCTACAAGTTATGAATGCTTAAAAAGCATGAATCGTTGTCAATGCAGGGATATTCAAGAGGGCTGAGGGAGCCAGTCACATCGCATTGAAAAAAGTATTATCGATGTTCTTAATTTGATATGCATGACAATTGATAAATTACCCCTTATTTTTGCTTGATCAGGAACAACTCCAAAAATCTGGAAAAAAACTACTTTGGAGTACTTATCATGAAACGTGTTAGGTTGTCCCGGAAACGAGAAAGCTAAAGCCATAAGCCATAGATGTGAGTGGAAAAATAGAACTAACGAGCATTGTATACATTTTCATGATCGTATTTACTATCTCCAATTTGCTGTGTATTAAAATTGCGTTAGAGTGTCTTAATTAATAGTTTTAAAAAAGTTGCCGCCTGAAAACATTGCTGTGTGAACGTCTTCTGATTGGATGCTATGGGATTGTGCAAGTGCCCGAAAAGGGTGGTAACAACCCTCTTTTGCTATGAACACCGCGTAAACGTGTGCGAGAGTTGCTTAGTGAAGAATCACTCTTCGTGTATCATTCAGTCCTATTACAAATGGCTGAACGACTCCGACTACAATCCAAATTGTCCGTTATGCAGAGCAGATATGCATACAGGAGATTGTATTCGACTAACGTGTTATCACGTTTTTCATTGGTTCTGCCTCAAACGCCATTTTGACAACTATCCGATAACCACAGCTCCCGTCCTATACCAATGTCCATTTCCCGGGTGCTCCACGACAATTTTCCCGCCACCCATGTTATCCTCGATTGTCGCTGATGAGGTTCGTCAACGGCTGGCTGCGGTAGAGTGGGATAAGATGGCAAATGAAGTTGGTAGATTTACCATGGTAAGCACGTTACTAAAAAAAATTATATCGAAATCAATATTATTCTTAAGTACTATTATTATTTGTATTTTCATTTATTTATTTTTTTTTTTGCGTGGGCAGGTGGGGAAATTTTTTGAGATGTTTAGATGTAGATTGACCTCGTGGCTAGATACTCTTTGAGGCCTGCCTACCAAGTTATGTGCAAGTCCAATGCACTAAAACCTCACATCCCTTGGTCTACTGTTCAGCACATTACTTCTGGCTGAGTCCGGGCACCACAGCATCTACTGTTAATAGCCCTCCCACAGATCGCCAGCCTCCCTGATAGGCGAGTTTTGTGGGTTTTGTCGACGCTTTTCCAATCCCTTGCCATTCATGTCCTGCATGCAGAGGGTTCTCCTTTGCCTGCCAAGTAACGCAATCCTTGCTTATTTCCATCGTCCGCTGAAGATCCCTTCTTGCAGGCGTTGTACATTGCCAGTAGAACCTGTGGACGAGGTTCTGCTGCAATTGTTATAACCTCAGATGATATACCATCTGTTCCAGGAGACTTCCCATTTTTCAGGCTCCCTACTACCTTCCTCAATTCATATTATGTGAATAAAGTTGTGTTGTTCTCGTTACACAGTTACTTGGTGTATACGGTGTGATGGAAACGGATGCATACACCAAGCCTCCCAGTAATGCAATTTGTAATCCACTAAGCCTCCCATCAGGGGCTATGTTCCCCAAGCCTCCCGAAACCTAATCCACCCGTAACCCTCAGTTCCAGTACCAGTTCTTCTTAATGTTACCCAGGGTGCACCACGGGTGAACTGGTCCACACCCTAAAAATTGTTATTGCAATTGTTATGCTGTTGTATCATCAGCCTTCTCAGTACTTGTCTTATCAGCGTGTGGTTTTTCCCAGTACGCTCTCACCTTCACAAAATCAAACTTCGTGATCTCTCCGTTTTGAATTTTTTTTATACCTACTTCAGGACTTATTTTTCCCTTGCCGGTATACTTTATTGCTGACCTCATAGCAATTGATGCGTCAAATTGCATTTGTTTCAGGACTAATGAATTTCTCCTGCTCTGCCTCATCTGACGCTAATGATCTAATTTCTCTTGGGTTGCTCTCCCCCTTGCTCTTCCGCAACGGATTTATTAGCTTTCTGTTTTCAACTTATTTCCATTTCAATCAATGTTAGTGGCAACAGGTTTTCCCGCTCATTATCAACAATAGACTGTAATAGCGATATTCCTCCGAGCAAAAAGGGATGAGCCTCAAAAGATGTTTCAATGATTCGAAATAAAGGAATCTTCGTGTAACTACTTCTTACGTCGCAATTTCAGGAAAGCGATCACCACCCGTGGAAATTACCTCCTTCCAAAGCAGAGTATTCGAATTCAAAACAGACTTCAGTTGTGATTGACCACAATTTCATCATCAATGAGCGACGTGACATCGACACCACTTGTCAACAGGAACGATCAAGCTGGTCTGATCCCTTACTCCACCCAGTGGAAGATGAAAACGACGTCAAGTACCGGCGAAGGCGCCGGCACCAGACACTCACAAGAACCCTTGACTATTTTCGAAAGAGCACAGGTTGCAAGTTCATCTTTATCGCCTTGTTTTCGTTGTTCGTCCTAAGCGCCGTCACAATCATCGTTCTGCCGTTTGAATTCGAAGAAGAATTACCGAGAAGAATAAGGTAACATGACACATTCCAGAAAAGGCGAGGTTGCGTTTATTGAATCTTGATTTGAGAATTTGGAATGAATGATATGTAGACATGAGTGACATTGTATCAATGGCATTTCCTATGAATTCCAAAAATGTTTGTGTTTCCTTGTCCAATAAAAGTGAAGAGTTTGACCTGGAACTAAGCGCCAGAAAAAGGAACTTATCATTTTAGTAAGTGTAGATTACTTGTTATCCAAAGTCGCAGGAAGTGAGCTTAAATTTTGTTGCTTGTCAAAAAACCACAAACTTTTCTGACTCCCTTCTCTTTTTCGACTATTACTCGAAAACAGTACATCGTTCACCGAGTACCACTCAGCTTCGATCAACATCAAAAAATGATTTTTTGAGGTAGGTATAATCGTCGATCAAAGCCAAAAATTTCCCTCAAGCTGAAAAACGGCCTACTAAAAATCTTTTATATTGCTTGAGCGGCGGCAGCTCCGAGCCGAAAATGTAGTTGCGGAATATAACCGATTGTATGGTGGAATTAATTTTATTAGGTATACAGTTTTCTATTCAGACAGCACAACGAATTCACAGTGAGTCAGGTTCTTTATCAGTTATAAAAGGTAGTGTAACGAAAACGAAAAATCCTATCCAGTCAAAAATACCTAGACCCCTGCCATATTTTACAACTCGGCGAAGATTCGATCAGTATTTAATTTAATTCAATTAAATTCATTTCAGTATCGGTATGTACTATAAATATTACTGCATGGAATTAATGGGTTTCGTAGGTATGAACGGGCCTTGGACCTGACCAAGTCCCCCTTGTGTTGCTGAGCTGCTTGAGCATTATTCGCAATCTTTCGTTCTTAGGGGGAGTGTCTGGCGATTGGTGGTGAAGTGAACGACAAATTAATAAACATATTATCTTCTAAACATATTTATCCAAACGCATGAAAAAAAAAAAAAAAAAAAAAAAAAAAAAAAAAAAAAAAAAAAAAAAAAAAAACGGGAACTGACAAAGACCTTCACAATGAAGCAGACAACCTTTGATTGACAACTGAAGCTTAGTTATCATTTTCACAATGCGCCCGCTTCATTATAATCAAATGTCGTCATCACTGGTCCTCTTTCAAAGAACTCGCCATGTTGGAAACGTCACGTGGCTTAATTTGCTTTGTTGTAATGTAAAATAGGCTCAGCTTTCTCACATGAAATAGAGGGGCGAGGTGGGGGTGGGAGGTAATTATTCTGCAATGACGAGCTTCAAAAGTCGAGGAGCCCACGGATTTGGGAGATCACATAAATTGAGTAATCTACGCGTGATCGGATTTACGCTACAGTACTGGCTCAGAGCAGGGATCAAGGTAAAGCTCGAAATAATCACTTCCCTTCCCATTACGTAATACTTGTAAATTTAGTAGAGAATATTCGAAGCTTGCTGGCAGCGCTCGTGGACAAGTCATTTTTGAGTTTTGTAAAGATGTTCTAACAGGAACCTATTGTAAACAGTGTCAGCCTACAAAAACCTTTCAAAAATGAATAGCCCAAAGACTAAGCGAAATTTCGGAGTTATTCGTTGATTCATTCCGTACAAGTCTAATGAAGCTACACAATCACGACAAGAAAGTGTTGCGGTAACAATATATCCCCACATGCCCCTGCAAGAGAACCTCTTGCCACTTCGAAGTTCTATTTAGAAATAGAAATCAGTGGGAGAGGAGTGTCCTGGACTCATTTTAATCGATTCAGCGTCCAAATTTAGTCGAGAATGATACCCCCTAGATGGCGCCTAGAAACACGCCTAGATGGTCAAGAATCTCGAAAACATACATTTGAAATGGGTAGACACCCATTTTGGCCCATAACCTCTTTCGGTGGGCGCCAATCGTTCTGGGACCCTGGCTCATTGGATTTAGCGTTCACAATTTAGTCGAAAATGATACCCCACACGCCTAGATCGCCAAAAATCTTGAAAATCCATTTTTCGAAATACACGTCTTCACCTCCCCCCTCCATTGACTCCTTTTGAGACGAATTCAATATAATGTTTTCATTGTGAGAAAATACCTTGGTTGGCTTTTGCCTGGTTGTATTCATTTATTAAACAGGAACAAGTAGCAAGTTCATCATTCTCAATATGGAAATAATTCATGAAAGTGTTTCCATTTTGGAGAGGTTAGTCTCTCCAATTGGCGGAGAAACGGCTGGGGCAAGGGGTGACAAGCAGTGACTGGGCGTGCCTGTGGCTAGGTGGAGGGATAGTGGAGAGGAGGTTGTGGCGAAGCATGGGCAAGGCAGTGGCAAGGCGGGCAAGACTGTAGCTGGGTGTAGGGATGCTGGAGATGAGGCAGAGGTGAGGCAAAGACAAGGTGGAGGTGTGGGGGGAGTCAAAACAGCGGCGAGGCGGAGAACAGTCCCAGACATTCCGGAGGCAATGCAGAGATGAGGCCATGACAAGGCGGTGGCAAAAAGGAGACGGGGCGAAATTTTGACAAGGGGGAAGTGAGGGGTATCATTTTCCACTAAATGCTGGACGCTGAGTTGATCGGAATAAGTCTGGAACACTTCGTCCTCACTGTTTCCTCCCATTTTCTTCATGCTCCTGATCCGAGGAGTAACCAACCCCTGTGATTTTAAACATCATTTCTGAGATTGAAATTGTCAAGTGTCAAAACTGAACGTATTCAATTGCGTAATAATAATTGAAGCTTTTTGCAGTCCGTACTCAACCGATGTATGCCTAGACATTCAGCTGTATGGCAGCAACAGCCTCTGTTGTTGTTCCATTTCAGCTGGCGAACCTCTCTCGATCGTATGTATGTGATCTTTTCTCACCCCCCCCCCTCCACGAGTCACCAAGAGAAACAATGGCTCGTACCTACTTTTGAGAAAAACCTGAAAAAATTGATGTGATTTCCCGCTACCAATCCATGTGATTGTTCCACACTCCTCCGGACGTGAGTACCAAGACTAACAAGCCTATAGGCCTTCTTCGATGGACACAGTACGACATTATAAATCAAATCCCCCTGGAAAGCAGACAACCCTAATCTTAGGTTTTACAACACCCGCAGCTCCAACATGTGTATCATCTGAATCAAAACTTCCATCAGAGACTAACCGTATAAGGGATGTGGGCTAGAATATCAAGCTGAGTTTTATACGTGCACCGAGTCCCCAATAGGTTTCTGCAGTTCGAAGAATCTGTCGAAGATTCGAAATTAGATCATTTACCTGCTTCGATGTTGCCTTTTAGATGTTAGTAAGGAACCATCATCTTCCGCGCGTTGCTCATAAGAAATGTTTTGGTCATTACACGATTTCAATATTTTCTCTTATCAGTATCAAATCTATTCATGAGAAAAAATTCTGGACGTCAGAGAAGAAATCGGAAAAAATATATACTTACTCATGGCTCTATTCACTTTTGGTTGGTTATTCATTGAATAATCATCCTGTTTTCATGCGAAAAGTCAATCTCTCCGATTCGGCCCAACAATTTTTTCTGGATCCAAATTAGCGAATGTCCGTCCACGCCGACTTTGGCAGCAGAAAATTTTCTAAAAATGATGATGATGATTATTCAAGGAATAACCAACAAAAGGTACAATGTCCGTCCGCTGTCCACGCCGTAGATTATTAGATTATAGTATCTACTATTAGATTATAGTAGATTATTTTCTAAAAATCTGAAATTTCGGTCAGGAACCCGTTTCCGGGTCAAGTTGATCCTCGAAACTTTTCATCCCGATCGGACCGAAATGGGGGGGGGGGGGGGGTGTCAAAATGTGTTGCGAAGAGAGAATCGAATGATTCTCCGTGCTGCTGGAATAGCCAACTCTATAATTATTATCTACTACATAACTACTTTCAAGTGTCTGCCTGGATGAATAATTGTTTATGTCGATAAGAAAATTCAAATGTATTTCAACATGAATGGGAAGGATTGTCAAGTGAAACCATCGGAATGAAAGGGGTCGGGGGCAAATTGAATGGTTGTCCACCATATATCTTCATTTGAGGGAGCTGTCAGGAATAGAAATATTGGGATTCGAGGGAACTCTGACCTAGTTTAAAAAGTATATGAATTACATATTACAACGTTACTCTAAATTTCAAACTGTCACTGTCTTGCAAGAGTGGGCTCTTCATGGGTAGAGGAAATCTACGGACACACTGCACCAGTTAGGCCTACCTACCAATGACCATGATCTCCTCTCGTACACATAATCATTTATCGCAGTAATGAGCACCACTCCAGTAGTGAATGAGATGAATGAGCAGTACTTTTTTTCAGAGACCACCGAACTGGTGATAATGATGCATAAAATGCAAGGGAAAGAATAAAATGAAAAAAATATGACCCAAAAGCTAATAAAGACATTTGTTCAAGAGATTCTTCCATTTTGGTTGGTTATTCCTTGAATAATCAACCTATGTTTTCATAATAATGGTCAACCTCTCCGATTCGGCTCAAATTTTTTGGTTGGTTATTCCTCGAATAATCAACCTATGTTTTCATGTCAACCTCTCCGATTTGGCTCAAAATTTTTTTCTGGACGTTTCATGATGTCCTGATCAAAAAAGGTCGATGTCCGTCCGCCGTATGCCGTACCCCGTACGCCGTACGCCGTACCCCGTACGCCGTACGCCGTCCATCGTCCGCGCCCTTTTTGGTAGTAGAAAATTTTCTAAAAATCTGAAATTTTGGTCAGGGGTCTGTTCCCTGCCGAGACGGGTCCTCGAAACTTTTCACAGCCCGATCGGACCAAATTTGGCGGGGGTAGGGGTCAAAATGTGTTTTTGAAAAATGGATTTTCGAGATTTTGGGCGATCTAGGCGAGTAGGGTGTCATTTTCCACTAAATTTTGGACGCTGAATCCAAATAAATTGGTCCCAGAACGATTGGCACCCACTGGAAGAAGTAATTGGTCAATTTATGGGTAAAAAAAAAACTTATGCACCACCTGGGTTCGAACTGAGTACCTTCCGCTTACTGCCGAACGCGCTAGCCACTTGCGCCATGGTGTAACCTAGGCTAGGACGAATAGCGTGTGGGATATCATTGCCACTAAATTTTGGACCCTGAATCGATTGGAATGGGTCCGGGACCCACCACATCCACCGTTTCCCCCATTCGAGGAATAACCAACCCGTGTGTAAGAATTTGCAGATTTTTTTCTGGACGTTTCATGGTGTCTAGATCAAAAAACATAGGTTGATTATTCAAGGAATAACCAACCAAAAGGTCAATATCCGTCCGCCGTACGCCGTCCGCCGTCCACGCCGTTTTTGGTAGTAGAAAATTTTCTAAAAATCTGAAATTTGGGTCAGGGGTCTGTTCCCGGCCTAGGACGGTCCTCCAAGCTTTTCAGCCCGATTGGACCAAATTTGGGCGGGGTAGGGGCCAAAATGCGTTTTTTGAAAAATGGATTTTCGAGATTTTGGGCGATCTACGCGAGTGGGGTATCATTTTCCACTAAATTTTGGACGCTGAATCAAATGAAACGGGTCCCAGAACGATCGGCACCCACTGGAAGAAGTTATGGGTCAAATTGGGTATATATTATACATTTTTTGGTTGGTTATTCCTCGAATAATCAACCTATGTTTTCATAATAATGGTCAACCTCTCCGATTGGGCTCAAAATTTTTTTTCTGGACGTTTCATGATGTCCTGATCAAAAAAGGTCGATGTCCGTCCGCCGTACGCCGTACGCCGTACGCCGTCCATCGTCCGCGCCCTTTTTGGTAGTAGAAAATTTTCTAAAAATCTGAAATTTTGGTCAGGGGTCTGTTCCCTGCCGAGACGGGTCCTCGAAACTTTTCAGCCCGATCGGACCAAATTTGGCGGGGGTAGGGGTCAAAATGTGTTTTTTGAAAAATGGATTTTCGAGATTTTGGGCGATCTAGGCGAGTAGGGTGTCATTTTCCACTAAATTTTGGACGCTGAATCCAAATAAATTGGTCCTAGAACGATTGGCACCCACTGGAAAAAGTAATTGGTCAATTTATGGGTAAAAAAAAAACTAAATCATCACCAGGGTTCGAACTGAGTACCTTCCGGTTAATGCCAAACGCGCTACAAAAATCACTACTTCTAAGGACTCTGCCGAATTCTGTCATGCAAATGTTGGCCTACTGGCCCTCCACAGCACAGCTTTAGTCAGTTTAAACATTACTGCTGATGACATAACCAGTTAAGATTCAGGGGTAGAGCAGGTAGCGGCGGTACCCCTCACAAAAATGAGAAGAAAAGTTAGTACTTTCACAAAGAAATAAAATCCTAACAGTTTGAATTCTCAGTAGTAGGTTCAAATTAGAGATCAATGACGGTATATACTGAATCAATACTATAATGATTGATCCATGCAAGGAAATAATGTGATGCAGGGACTCACATCTCTTATCTATGTTTGGGGATCCGCTCCTTAGTTTGTGATGACCAGATATTGGGGTTGGTCATCAGGAGTCGAAGTGTGAGTATGTGTTTTTAGTGTGTGTGTATGCGCGGTGTTTTTCCCAATTTACCACCAGCAAGCCACAGCTGGAAGAATGCATTACCTTTGATTCCAGAGCCATGCTATTCTCCTGTCAGAATACTAAATTCCTTAAGAGTCCATAAAAACAATACAACTTATTCTGCAAAAAAAAAAAAAAAAAAAAAAAAAAAAACGCTGCAAACTCTTACACAGGGGTTGGTTATTCGTCAGACCAGGCGCATGGAAACTTATTCAAAACATGGGGGAAATGGGGGAAACGGGGGGTGCGGCGGGTCCCAGACCCATTCCAATCGATTTAGGATCCAAAATTTAGTGGAAAATGATACCCCACACGCCTAGGTACCAGAAATCTCATAAACACATATATAAAATGAGTAATATATACCCAATTTGACCCATAATTTCTTCCAGTGGGTGCCAATCGTCCTGAGATCCAATTCATTGGATTCAGCTTCCAAGATTTAGCGGAAAATGATACCCCACACGCCTAGGTTCCAGAAATCTCAAAAACACATATTCAAAAATGGGGGAAACGGTGGATGTGGCGGGTCCCGGACCCATTCCAATCGATTCAGGGTCCAAAATTTAGTGGCAATGATATCTCACACGCTATTCACCCTAGACTAGGTTACACCATGGCGCAAGTGGCTGAAGTCCAAAGCTCCACCAAGTGTACAGGGGCGGATTTTTTTGTAACTCACTTCCAATTTGAAAGCTCTGACCTGTTGAAAACTAATTTTTCTCTTGAAGGAGACCTGTTTACTTTGAGGTAGGCATACAGGCTATAACCCATCAGTCGCAATCCTGATTCAACTGGGATTCGGAGGTTTGTTGAACTAGAGGGACTTTAACAGGGTTTAAGTCTGAATGTAGGCTACACGCTTTTCAATAAAAATGTTTTCGCGAATCCAATAACGCATCAATGAAATACAAGAGGTGCGAATTCTGGAAAATACTATGACGAATTCAACCCACGTATTAAACTCTTTAGAGAGGCTCAAACCCTTCATAGAGCAGAAAAAAAACTAGGAAAATCGAAATGCGATCCACTTTCTCGGGAAGAGCAATATCCGCGTACCTGGACGATATAGCCCGAAGCCGATTGGTTCCTCACATATTCGTTCTCACAAATTCTCTTTGAACAGGTGAACATTCTGTTTGCACTGACATTTATTGAATTTCCTTCCGAGTTCGAACTTACGTATTGAACCGATGTACAAGGAACTTGTAGTACCTCCTTGAATGTAATTCAAGGCCATGTAGTGGAATGAGCACGGGTTTTAAGGCATTGAGATAAATCAACCAGCGTCTAATCATCACTATATTAAGCAAAATTGAGGAGGTAGGCGATGCAATAATTATGGCAACTAACCAGAAAAAAAAAATTATTTACAGCGGTTGGTTATTCCTTGGACCATGGGGGAAACAATGAGTGTGGAGAGTCGTGGACTTCCAATGATAACCCACTTACCTGGGTACCAAGAAATCACTATAAATAGAGCTCCCCAGTAACCATGTGGTGGCATCAGACATAGTGCATTCCAGGTGCCAGAGGAATGAAATTCCTCAACACTAGGTTATAACCAAACTCTACCTTGCACTACTGATGGTATCGGTTTTGTTGCATCCCTGGAAGACTGGTTCAATACTGTGTGCACCACAGCACCAAAATAGTTTTCTGCATGAAAGGCGCAAATAGCAAATCGCATGCTAAGTCAATGCTTGGTTGTCGTGCTTGTATCATTTTGGTTGGTTATTCCTTGAATAATCAACCTATGTTTTCATGATAATGGTCAACCTCTCCGATTCGGCTCAAAATTTTTTTCTGGACGTTTCATGATGTCCTGATCAAAAAAGATCAATGTCCGTCCGCCGTACACCGTCCATTGTCCACGCCGTTTTTGGTAGTAGAAAATTTTCTAAAAATCTGAAATTTGGGTCAGGGGTCTGTTCCCGGCCTAGGACGGTCCTCGAAACTTTTCAGCCGGATCGGACCAAATTTGGAGGGGGTAGGGGTCAAAATGTGTTTTTTGAAAAATGGATTTTCGAGATTTTGGGTGGTTTAGGCGAGTGGGGTGTCATTTTCCACTAAATTTTGGACGCTGAATTCAATAAAATGGGTCCCAGAACAATTGGCACCCACTGGAAGAAGTAATGGGTCAAATTGGGTAGGTATTTATTACCCATTTTGATTATGTGTTTTCGAGATTTCTGCTACCAAGGCGAGTAGGGTGTCATTTTCCACTAAATTTTGGACGCTGAATCCAATAAAATGGGCCTCAGAACAATTGGCACCCACTGGAAGAAGTTATGGGTCAAATTGGGTATTTATTACTCAATTTGATTATGTGTTTTCGGATTTCTGCTACCTAGGCGTGTGGGGTATCATTTTTCACTAAATTTTGGACGCTAAATTCAATGATGTGTGTCCCAGAACGATTGGCACCCACCGGAAGAAGTTATGGGTCAAAATGGGTATGTATCCACCCATTTTGTATGTGTCAGGATTTCTGGTGCCTAGGCGTGTGGGGTATCATATTCCACTAAATTTTGGACCCTGAATCGATTGGAATGGGTCTGGGACCCGCCACACCCACTGTTTCCCCCATTCGAGGAATAACCAACCCGTGTGTAGAATTTGCAGATTTTTTTATCTTTGTAGGTGAATTCAGTAGGAGACTTGTGACATTGAGGGAGGGGGGGGGGGGGGGGGGGCAGAGTGATATTTCATCAATTCCAGAGCTACCCTTACTCATGTGATTGTTAATGTTAAATGATGAAACCGCGACACCGCACTTTGACGTTTTCTTTCACATGTTTTGATTTAAATTCAACGCGTCATTAATTAAATTATTAACAGCTGCAAATTGAAATGATTGAAACATAAAACTAACAGCAATTTTTATTTGGGAAAGACTGGAACCTCATATCTATGAAGTCAGAAAGAGTGAATTCGTTCATTCCGAACGAACAAAATGTATTTCGAACCCATGATATACAGGAATGTTGACTGCAAGGCTTTCTCCGCAGACAGGAACATCAAGATAACGAGACCTTTGTCAACGTGGAGTGTAGTAAGTGATGGCTTGTCCTCCTGTTTTCTAGCTAGGTACCTACGTTAAAACTCTGGTAAGCTTGGTAAACTTAGTGTCCTACTATTTTCTAGCCGCCAACGCTAAAACTCTGGTAAACTTAGTGTCGTCAAGAAAGCAAGCACAAGGACACACAGAGGCAAGAGAAAAAGTGTTGGGTTTGAACACCACTTCACCATGAAAGAATGTCAAGTTGTTGCGATTTTGGAGGAAATTGAACCAAAAACGCTAGTTGTAACATCACGCAATTCAGCTTTCACGGTTTTCTGAAGAAGCTGCTTGACACAATATTTGTGAGAAGAAGAATCATTACTGCCAAAAGAGAACTTCAGTTCATCACTTCAATGCCCAGATCACACTCGCATCAGAACTTCGTTTCCTAGAGCCGCATTTGAGAAGTAGTGGTGAGCTCGTGTCGGCGGCCGGATGTTACTTGCGGAATTAGTGTTTGTCCTCAACGAAAAACTTTATTGTCGGTCCAGTGAGGAGAGAAGGAATTTTATGTATCATCTCCTCGCCTAAATGGCCCATCATAGCCGTTACGACACAAAAATTGTTCTAGGAAGGACAAAGACAACAAATGGCGAGGTGGGAAGGTCGAAGTACTTTCACTCTTCTCCGAACTAATTTAGAAGCCAAACCAGCTCACGTTTGGTCTTTAAAATAGTTAGTGTCAAGATGACTACGTACGCGAGATTCTTTCGAGGTTGTATCAGTCCCATGCAATACTGCACCGTTATCGCGTTTACGTGAAGTTTCCATTACGTCAAATCCAATTAGCTTTCAAAGTGCGCATTAATCAGTACTGAAATGGTTAGAATTTAGAAGAAATAAATTAGTCGTTAGCACTTCAAAAAAAGGAGGGCATTCAGAGGATCATGTGTACCTGAACCATACACTTGTGGGAAGGGGAAAAATATAAAAAGAAACCAGTAGCTATTTGAGACCTCTTTTTGTGCTAGGGTTGCCTACTAACATACTACTATAATTAATAGTTAGTGTTCAACTATATTTCATCTCAAAATACTATATTCATAAGATTCTTTAGAGAAAGAAGATAGCACTCGCACCAATCTCAATTAATAAAAAAAAAAATCAGTAAATCTACATTTACCTAGAGACTGCACCGGAGTTATAGTACAACCCAGTATAGAGTCGATAGTTCATGTTAGTTACTGATTACTGATTACTTTTGGTCAATCGTCAAATACCTCCGTTTTGGTTATTTATTCCTTGAATAATCAACCTATGTTTTCATGCAAAAAGTCAACCTCTCCGATTCGGGCTAAACATTTTTTCTGGACGTTTCTAGGTGTCTAAATCATAATTAGCAAATGTCCGTCCGCCGTCCCCGCCGACTTTGGAGTAGAAATTATTCGAAAAATCTGAAATGTTGGTCAGGGGTCCATTTATGACTTTAGTTGGTCCTCGAAACTTTTCAACCCGATCGGACCAAAGGGGGTGGGGTAGGGGTCAAGATGTGTATTTCGAAAAATAGATTTTCGAGATTTTTGGCGTTCTAGGCGTGTGGGGTATCATTTTCCACTAAATTTTGGACGCTGAATCCAATGGAATGGGTTCCAAAACGATTGGCATCCCCCGGAAGAAGCTATGGGTGAAAATGGGTATCTATTACCCATTTTGAATATGTGTTTTCGAGATTTCTGGTGCCTAGGCGTGTGGGTTATGATTTTCCACTATATTTTGGACGCTGAATCGATTGGAATGGGTCCGGGACCTGCCGCATCCTCTCTTTCCACCGTCTTCCTCATGTTGAACAAATGAGTCTCCATACGCCTGGTCCGAGGAATAACCAACCCGTGTGAATGAATTTGCAGCGTTTTTATTGAGTCGAGAGTCGCTATAGAAAAGAAAAAGACTGCTCGTACAAGTGAGGTATACCATTGTTTACCATGTTTGCCCCTTCATTCCGTCTCCTCTTCTGGAATGCCCATGAGGCAATCTCAGTGTAAATGTTGAGAGTACCAATAATATTGGAAGACGGAAGTGTGTACTCTTTGTGTCGCATTAATGCAAATGCACCAGGCCGAAATTGTCTGGTCCAAAGTAACTTATAGTTCCTTGATAAATTCAGTCGCTGATATTGAGACTGTGTTTTTCTTACCGTATATACTATTAATATTATTGTTAACATCCTTTTTTTTCGCTTTTTGCTGAAGTTTAAAAAATAGTTGACTGAAGGTTATCTATCGAAAGCTTTAGGTACTTCGCTTGTTTGGATGAAAGTATTTTGGAATAAACCTCTGTAACAAAATATTAATCCATGATTGCTTCCTACATATTCTACGTACTTTCCATAAATAAAAAGTCTATTAATGAGAAAACTCATCAAAATTAATTTTTTAATATTTTTCATGGGGAGGGGCTTGATTTAATGTTGACTGAATATTAGGTTGATATTCGGGGTTTAGATTGACTAGGTACTATATTTTTTTCAATGAAATACTATATTTTTTTCTCGGTCTTGGCCAGAATGTACTATATTTGATTTATGAAAAGCGGGTGGCCGCTATCACTCATTCCCTTGCCATTCTGTAAATTCATGATTTTGACCTTAAATAGATCCGATGACAAGTTAAGGAGCTCATAGTGTTAATTCATGAATCTCAATAGAAACACTGATTGCATTTCCTGCTCGATAAGGGTAGCCGTCTTCGGTTGGTTCTAGCTACCAATATTCCCCACATAAATAATTCAAGACGTGGTGAGAGGAAAGGGAAAAGCCATGAGTAGTGACAGAACCCTTGTATTCTCTAGTAATCGGGTGTTCCCTCCAGAAAAGCCCGAACTTATTTTTGTTGTGCTCAGTTTGCGGTAGGAAAGATAACATCGAGTTCTATGTGGTCGAGTCTACATCAATTCAACCGGGATTTGGTGGAAAGTCCTATCAGTTTGTATGGTGGTGGTATAAATGTTTAGTTAGTCGAGATGTATCATCGACGGGGATTTCCAAGCAGCAGGGTATGAGAAGTACAGGATGTAGTTTTTGTACTAATGATGACTGAATAACATTCACTATTGAACATGGGTTTTAACTCAAGAGGATTAATAACCAAAGTCAGACGCCAAAATTGCGGTAGCTGATGATAATTTTGTTAACCTTGTTCGTTATCATTCCACCACCTCGAATTATGAGACTTCGCCTGCACACTGCACTTTTAGAGAATAATGGGAAATAGGTACCGACTACCACACCGCATAATAAGTAAGTACCACATACACACAAGATAGTTCTGAGAATCGTCATTACTCTGATGATTGTGAACTCGGGAGTGTCCATGGGCTTGATGATAACAAGAAGTGCCCACTGAATAAATCCCAGTCAACATGCTTTTTCAACAATTGTACCATCCAGAGCACGAAAGGGTCGTAGTATATGTGTGCGACTGATGCGAGAGAGACTTGACATTCAGATACTCAACCAACGTTCACCTACGATTGACCAAAGATCGAATTAAATGATGGACTTGAAAGGCTAATGTGTATTAGGGTTGTCTGTTTGCTTGAAGGAAAGGGTTAGGAAAGTGTAAGCAAATCAACTCACCTGCCCATCCAGGTAGAGGAGTAATCCTGAACCTGGAATGAGGGGCTAGGTCCTTAATGATTATTATTATTATTATTTATTGTAAGAATGGCGATTTCAGAGAGAACTATTGGCAAGATTCTCTCTTGGCTGATTATATCTACAACATCCTATTATTCACCCTATTGTTAAATTCAGGCAGTGGTAAGGCCTGATTATTTCCAATCGAATGTGAAGATGAACTATTCCTCAAAGTATTTTTTGGTATGAGGACAATCAGAAATTAAATACCTATTTATAGTACGTGGTTATTCTGTTATTTTTAAATAAAGAAAGAAAAAATGCAGGTTTACACTTGTGAGAATTTTCCTGATTACGTCTATTACTACGTAGGAAACTTACATGATCACAATTTCTGGTGGATTTGGTAAAAATGAATGAAGAGAGTCCAGTTCTCATTCCAAAACGTTCTTTAGTTCGTTATTCCTTGAATAATCAACCTATCATTTCATGCAAACGGTCAAACTCTCCGATCGTTCTGGAAGTGTCTGGATTAAAATAAGCAAGTGTGTCCATCGTACGCCATTCAAACCGATTTTGGTAGCAGAAAATGTACTAAAAATCTGAAATTCGGGACCCGTTTCCAGCTCTAGTTGGTCCTCGAAACTTCTCAGCCTGATCGGACCAAATTTGGGTGGGGTAGGGGTTAAAATGTGTACTTGCGAAAAATGTATTTTTGAGATTTTTGGCAATCTAGGTGCGTGGGGTATTATTTTCCACTAAATGTTGGACGCATAATCCAGTGAGACGGGTTCCAGAACGATTGGCGCCCACCAGAAGAGGCAACGGGGCAAAATGGGTATCTATCCATCCATTTGGAATGTTTGTTTTCGAGATTTTTGGTACCTAGGCGGGTGGGTACAATTTTCCTTTAAATTTTGGACGCTGAATCGATCGGAGTGAGTCCCAAAGCGTCTGGTCCAACTCCTGTGAATGAATTAGTTGCGTTTTTTGCTCGAGAGATGATGAAACGTCCAGAAAAAATGTTGGGGTAAGTGTATTTTTGAAAAATGCTATTTCAAGATTTCCAGCAATCATGGTGCCTGGGGAATCATTTTCTACTACGTTTTGGACGCTTAATCGATTGGAATGAGTCCGAGACAGTTTACACTCATTGTTTCCTCCATTTTTCCCTTGCTTCTGGTCCAAGGAATGACCAACCCCTGTGTTTTTCATCTAGACATCATGAAACGTAAACAAAAAAATTTTGGAGCCGATCATAGATGGGCGACCTTCCGAATCTAAGCATGATTACATAGGTTGAATATTCAAGGAATAGCGAACGAAGACGAACGTAGAATAAAACTTCCTGCCCTTCTCTATTGCCGGGACATCCACGTAATACGAGAGGTAGTAAATCAACAGGTTGACGACTATATCGGGAACTGTCATCCCTGAAATCACCATACGTGGGTATAAGGCGAGACAGGCTTAAATTTGCATACTAAGCGATGAATGTCGATCATCGATGGCCATGGAAAACTGATGGTTACCGAAAGTTGTTATTGAGTTCACTAGAAGCAAAACAACACACCTCATATTGAGCCGTGATGTGTGTCTGTCAAGATTTTATCAGGGAGCATTCACTCGATAAGGGCGAGGTATCCGTTCGAACCCCTTTATGCAAGTGACCGCTCAAAGATTCTCAATTTTGTAGTGCAACAAAGCAGATTTTACAACCCACTTCATTGAATTTAGCGTCCAAGATTTAGAGGAAAATTATAGTCCACACGCCTAGATACCAGAGATCTCGAAAACAGACATTCGAAATGGGTAATAGATACCCAATTTGAACCATAACTTCTTCCAGTGGGTGTTAATCGTTCTGAGACCCATTTTGTTGGATTCAACGTCCAAAATTTAGTGGAAAACCCACTCGCCTAGATCGCCCAAAACCTCGAAAATCCGTTTTTCAAAAAACACATTTTGACCCCTCCCCACCCAAATTTGGTCCGATCGGGCTAAAAGGTTTCGATGTCCGTCCTAGGGCCGGGAACAGATCCGTGACCCAAATTTCAGATTTTTAGAAAATTTTCTACTACGAAAAACGGCGCGGACGGTGGACGGCGTATGGCGTACGGCCTATCTAAATAACCACTCCTCCACACCGCTCAAAGTTCGTCTCAAGGTGTTGGGGTATATTTTGTTTTTTAGGTTGCTGAATTCGTGAATTACCGAAATCAATGTTTTCACAGAACTACCTATATGTATACTTAATTTGTGTGGAATAAACAGCATATTCATTCATTCATGAGTCGTCGTGGTCGTCCCTCAAAAACAGCTATAAAGGCTCAAATTTCGTGGGACTTGACAACGTCATGAAGGAGTTAAGTTGGGACGAAATTTCCCGGTACAGCTCAGCAAGAAAAATCAAATAGTGTTTTAATACACCATCTTCACCTTGGCGGGGCCATCAATACCGGCAGAAGTTGACCGGTTGACTAAAACGCTCCGTGAAAGGTTCAGAGATGAATATCTCGGTTGGATAAAACTGTCAGCTACCAACCATTAAGTCAGAACTGTGCTGCCAGGAGAAATTGTGTTGATTGGTGACCATAAAACCACTCGTTTGTACTGGCTCCTTGGACGAGTCATTGGCGTCATAAAGGGCGCTGATGGCAATTTATGTGTTGCAAAGGTGAGAAAATCCGCTGAAGAAGTGACCCATCCTATTCAAAGGCTGTTCCCACTCCAATTAAACCAAGTACTAGATCATAATGCCCAAGTCTCCGGTCCCCTGCGCCGAATTTTTTGCAAAGATTTCAAGACCAGTTGAAGAAAACTTTAATCAAGAGGGTGAAACACCTGGGTCTTCCGACGTCACCGTATCACCTTCAGGACCTGACTCTGGAGAAATCTGAAGTAGACGAGACTGCTTCCGAAGATACGTACATCTGATGGAGAAGAGAAGAACTCTGAGAAAAATTCTCAACCCATTCTAGCACAAGCCATCATTTGTCATGTGATGAGGGCATTATTAGCGAGTTAATTTCATTGCTATAAAAAAATCCTCTCATTTCATCAATATTGATGTACTCCTAATCTAGGTGGCTAGGTATTAGCTTGGTCTAATGTCTTTAGACCATAGCACAAATTGCATAGGCCTGAACGTGACAGGTTCAATAACATCACCAGCGCGAGAACGGTTTAATAACTCAATCAAAGATCGTCCTCAAATTGAAGAGGTCTTCTTCAACCTATCTATCAAGCGATAGAGGTGTTACAATAGGATGTAGGCCAATAGGTGGCAATTGAGGTCAAAAACTAGATTTCTCAAGTTGACGGTAAGACTAAGATCAATCGTTATGTATCCGAACTCCTAGAGCCAAGGTAAGACTGAATATCGTCGGTGGGTGTTGGGGTGGGGGGTGGTGTCAGAAGTCACTACGACCAAAATTATGGCTTAGCTGAATGATAAATCTACGGGAATTAGCTAAACAAAATGATCTCGATTCTTGATACAACTGGATCTCAGCTCCATATAAAGGAACGATTGATTCTACTTAAAACCCTGATTTCTGAACAATTCGGTAATACTATATCTTTAGGAGATATGGAAATCAGCTATATCGTGCATGATTGCAGCGATCAGCCTTTCATCTCTCATGAGGAGAGAAGTTCGGGCCTTGATGTGATCACAACGAGTTCTATAATTTCCTTCGCCAATTATCAAAGGAAAAAATTGCCATAAAAAGTGTGGCAGAAAGGCCCAATTTGTTTTAGATTGAGAACTTACCGCAAGTAAAATTGAGCTTCCTGTTTGTTGTTTCGTAAGCGTTGATGATTCCGGATCTGACACTTAGCACAGAACCCCCTCAATTTCGTGCATCTGAAAATTATAAATTCAAGATGTGGGAGAAAGCTTCACGGCAAAAACAATTAATCAATAGTATCACCTATTCATGTAAGTATTGATACTGCTCGTACATAATGATATTAATCGATGATATTTCCACATAGAAATGCCATTATCACTTCACTGGATAATGAAGCTGACGTGAATCCAATGAATGATTGACATCCCTAAGTGTATAGATAAAAAACACACACACTGTGCGAGTTTAATCGAGCAATTCCTTTCTTGCCCATCAGATCGTACAGTTCTGGATGGCTCTAAAAGGGGAATGTGAGGATCAAACGGGTTACACTGTTCTACATGGTGAACATCTTCTCTACAACGGTTGGTTTGCTACGTGGGGGGTTTGGCCCGGCTGTTGTTATACGTCAGCACATTTCTACCGATCGCCATTGGCACGACGATATGAGGACATGCTTTGGACAACTCGTTTTTTGGTTGGTTATTCCTTGAATAATCAACCTATGTTTTCATGATAATGGTCAACCTCTCCGATTCGGCTCAAAATTTTTTTCTGGACGTTTCATGATGTCCTGATCAAAAAAATCTGCAAATTCTTACACACGGGTTGGTTATTCCTCGAATGGGGGAAACAGTGGGTGTGGCGGGTCCCAGACCCATTCCAATCGATTCAGGGTCCAAAATTTAGTGGAATATGATACCCCACACGCCTAGGCACCAGAGATCCTGACACATACAAAATGGGTGGATACATACCCATTTTGACCCATAACTTCTTCCGGAGGGTGCCAATCGTTCTGGGACACACATCATTGAATTCAGCGCCCAAAATTTAGTGGAAAATGATACCCCACACGCCTAGGTAGCAGAAATTCCGAAAACACATAATCAAATTGGGTAATAAATACCCAATTTGACCCATTACTTCTTCAAGTGGGTGCCAATTGTTCTGGGACCCATTTTATTGGATTCAGCGTCCAAAATTTAGTGGAAAATGACACCCCACTCGCCTAAATCACCCAAAATCTCGAAAATCCATTTTTCAAAAAACACATTTTGACCCCTACCCCCTCCAAATTTGGTCCGATCCGGCTGAAAAGTTTCGAGGACCGTCCTAGGCCGGGAACAGACCCCTGACCCAAATTTCAGATTTTTAGAAAATTTTCTACTACCAAAAACGGCGTGGACAATGGACGGCGGACGGACATTGACCTTTTTTGATCAGGACATCATGAAACGTCCAGAAAAAAATTTTGAGCCGAATCGGAGAGGTTGACCATTATCATGAAAACATAGGTTGATTATTCAAGGAATAACCAACCAAAAGGTCAATGTCCATCCGCCGTACGCCGTACGCCGTCCATCGTCGGCGCCGTTTTTGGTAGTAGAAAATTTTCTTAAAGGCTGAAATTTGGGTCAGGGGTCTGTTTCCAGCCGAGATGGGTCCTCGAAACTTTTCAGCCCCATCGGACCAAATTTGGAGGGGGTAGGGATTTTTGAAAAATGGATTTTCGAGATTTTGGGCGAGTGGGGTGTCATTTTCCACTAAATTTTGGACGCTGAATCCAATAAAATGGGTCCCAGAACAATTGGCACCCACTGGAAGAAGTTATGGGTCAAATTGGGTATTTATTACCCAATTTGATTATGTGTTTTCGGGATTTCTGGTACCTAGGCGTGTGGGGTATCATTTTCCACTAAATTTGGGACGCTGAATTCAATGATGTGTGTCCCAGAACGATTGGCACCCACCGGAAGAAGTTATGGGTCAAAATGGGTATGTATCCACCCATTTTGTATGTGTCAGGATTTCTGGTGCCTAGGCGTGTGGGGTATCATATTCCACTAAATTTTGTACCCTGAATTGATTGGAATGGGTCTGGGACCCGCCACACCCACTGTTTTCCCCATTCGAGGAATAACCAACCCGTGTGTAAGAATTTGCAGATTTATTCTTCTTGAATTTACGAACAGTCATTAAGCAACCTCCTCATAAATATGAATTGAACACTATTCAAGGAAACCATTTCCTGAACGCTAAATAATATTTTCATCCCTTATTGATATCGTTGAATATTATTCATGGAATAACCAACCAAAATGTATGTTAGCCATGGCAATACAGTCGTTCAACTTCATGTAGACTTACTGTTGGTGAGATTTGGTACCTACGAGTATATGTACTGTATTCACAAATATCTAAATCACTAAAATTACTTGCGTATGCTCCTCCCGTGAGTGAGAGGGGACGTCAGAATATACCCCTTCTTCCAAAGTTGCCTGGAGGCTTATTTTGAATGTAAAAAATGATTCATAAAGGCAACCGTCGAGCGTGGTAGCGGCATGTCCATTGATTTTGTGTGTATTGAGCAGACTATTCTTTTTTTAGTCAAAACGTTTAATTAAAGTGTGAACAATAATTTTGGAATGGCGACATCTTTCATGAGACTTTTCAAACTTCCATCTCGGCGTCGTGAAAAGAAAATGATTCAAAAGTTGAGGAGGTCATTGGGAAGGGGGAGAAGGGCGAGAGGTCCCTGGAAAAGCGTAAATCACATTATTCACAGACACTCCCAGAACTTTATCGACGGACAAGTGAACGAGGGGAGGCCCCGTCGAATCTGCCCAACACCTGCACTTTAACTCGACCACCCCGGATTCCCATCATTGGCATCTATGCTATGCTAGAACTCAGTACTCCTCGGAACGGAGATTGGTAATCCTTATTATATGTTCCACATGAAAAAATGAATAAATAAACATTTGCTGAAGCAATGCATGAGGTGTCTGTCCACCAAAGGAATGGTGTAAATTATAAAATTCCAGAGCATCTACAGAGAGCCAGAGCGACATCAGCTCTATCCCACGACGTGTAGCATTTTTAATTTTCGGTGAATTGTGTTATCAAAAAGCGAGGTTACAAGCGGTAGGGTCATAACCCAAGTGTTCACAACGAAGTCACACCAGAACGACCCTTTCCTATCCTAATGCTCATTGTACTGAGCATAGTTTTCCCATCATAGCAGTCTTATCTTCCTGTCATCTTTTGTTATAGAGTTTGTATCGAATGTATATTTGCTCAAGGTTCGTTATTTTTATTTATATTTTTTAATCACCTGAAAATAATGATGTAACATGAATGTGACATTCTACGCAAACTGGCAAACTCTTCACTCCTCCCTTTGCAACTCCTGATTTATTGTCTTCACTTTGCAAATTATGCAACCTAACTTCTTGTTCCCAGAATTATTTCTCTCCAACTCTGTTTTTCTACATAAAACGCAGAGTGTGTTGAAAAGTAACCTATTTTGTTGTAACCTCTATCATGCTCAAGACACCTAGTCGACCCAAACTCACCACCACCACATTCCAATACCACTTCATTCTATGGTAACAATAATGGATGCCTGTCAACACCAACTAGGTGATGTAAGTGATCTAACTCATATATATATATATATTATCTCCCAATACCTTTTGGTATTTGCCATTGTTGCCAATAATGATTATTACCAATCAAAAGATTTAATTCTCTTCATTCAATAGAATCCATCCTAAATTAAATTTCAAAAAATAAATTATCTCCCAAATTATATTTTAAGAAAACCCATATAGTTGGCAAGTCACTGGATACTCTGAAAAAAAAATCTCAAAAATCCAATTTTTGAAGTACACATTTTGACCCCTACCTTCCCTACATTTGGTCCAGTTGGACTGCAAAGTTTTGAGGTCTTGAGGTATTTGAGTTTTGAGGTTTTCAGTCATCAGACCCCTGAAGTTCAGATTTTCAGAACATTTTTTACTACCGAAATCTGCATGGACGGCGGACGGACATTTGCTTATTTTGATCGAGACACCTTGAAACGTCCAGCAAAAATTTTTGGGGAATCGGAGACATCGACTTTTAGCAGGTGCAGAAGTCTGGGCCGATGCTATGAGCCTGTCTACCATCGAAAACGAATGCTGGCTGTGCAACGAAGAGGGGCGCTAAGAATTGTGAGAGCGTATAGAACAGTGTCAGAGTAAGCTGTCCTTGTGCTGGCACGGGTGATTACCATGCATCTACTGGCATCAGAGAGAAAACGGCTGTACGAGAAAAGAGCGGATGTACCAAGAAGCGGAATTGTAAGAGAGGAACGAGAAAAAAATCTGCAAATTCTTACACAAGGGTTGGTTATTCCTCGAATGGGGGAAACAGTGGGTGTGGCGGGTCCCAGACCCATTCCAATCGATTCAGGGTCCAAAATTTAGTGGAATATGATACCCCACACGCCTCGGCACCAGAAATCCCGAAAACACATATTCAAAATGGGTGGATACATACCCAATTTGACCCATAACTTCTTCTAGTGAGTGCCAATCGTTCTGGGACCCGTTTCATTGGATTCAGCGTCCAAAATTGAGTGGAAAACTATACCCCACACGCCTAGGCACCAGAAATCCTGACACATACAAAATGGGTGGATACATACCCATTTTACCCCATAACTTCTTCCAGTGGGTGCAAATCGTTCTGGGACCCATTTTATTGGATTCAGCGTCCAAAATTTAGTGGAAAACTATACCCCACACGCTTAGGTAGCAGAAATCCCGAAAACAAATATTATTCAAAATGGGTAATAAATACACAATTTGACCCATTACTTCTTCCAGTAGGTGCCAATCTTTCTGGGACCCGTTTCATTGGATTCAGCGTCCAAAATGTACGCCGTCCATCGTCCGCGCCCTTTTTGGTAGTAGAAATTTTTCTAAAAATCTGTAATTTGGGTCAGGGGTCTGTTCCCAGCCGAGACGGGTCCTCGAAACTTTTCAGCCCGATCGGACCAAATTTTGAATATGTGTTTCCAGGATTTCTACTACCTAGGCGTGTGGGGTATAGTTTTCCACTAAATTTTGGACGCTGAATCCAATTAAATGGGTCCCTGAACGATCGGCACCCACTGGAAGAAGTTATGGGTCAAATTGGGTATTTATTACCCATTTTGAATATTTGTTTTCGGGATTCCTGCTACCTAGGCGTGTGGGGTATAGTTTTCCACTAAATTTTGGACCTTGAATCGATTGGAATGGGTCTGGGACCCGCCACACCCACTGTTTCCCCCATTCGAGGAATAACCAACCCGTGTGTAAGAATTTGCAGATTTTTTTAATTCTAGTGTCAGAAATAAGTGGGAGATCGCAGTTTAGGGTGAACGCTTACATTGATCAAGAAATTTCATTATAAATGCACATGTAATGTAAGCAGGAGCAGTTCATTCTATTTACTTACCAAGGTAGAAAATTGTAAAATGTAGAAATTGTAGATTTTTTCCAAGAATTCACCTTTTAGACAGCTTCTCGAATTTTTGCTGCAGGTTATACTTGCAGGTAGGTATAACGTCTATGTTAAACATAATTTTCTATTTAATGGATCACAACCAAATGACGTAGGTAAAGACTCTTACCATGGTATCACCTTGCCATATCACTCCAGTATGTGGTAAAAGCTTTCAAGGTGAACTTTGAAACATCAATTTTTTCGACTATTTTTAATTTCATCAATGTGATTCCGTTCTAAAAGGAAATGACTCGCAAATAATTCAGCGGGTGGTTTCCAAATAAAATCTAGGTAAATATCTTAAAAGATTTCCTCCCCTGCTCACGCAAAGGAAAAAAAAAATGGTCATCATTTACAACACACAAAAAATATTGATCGTACTCTCAAATTGAATAATATTACAAATCTAAAAAAAAAAAAAAACTGTACGATGTGAGTCACTTGCGATGAACTTGTGGAAACCCATTTCTGTCTACAAAAACTGTATAAATTGGTGGCGTCTTTTACTAATATAATAATAATATAAACTGGTTTCCGAAAATTCATTCCTCGGGGTTTTGTAATCACTCCTCCCGAGAGTGAGACAGGATAAAAACGCCTACAACCTAACAAAATCCTGGGAGAGCACTTTCACGGAAAATGTTCTGACAAATTGATATTAGTGGGCAGTCAGTCCTCATTGCCCTCGTGAAGTGACTACTGCCCTGCATGATGCCGCAGTCGTGGGTGCCATCAGACAGGTTTTCATTTGCTAGAGCACAGTCATTTTTATGTGTGGTCAACTTGTTCGGTAGAAGGATTCAATAAATAGGTAGGTAACTGCCCTCAAATTTTTTTTTCTTTAGATTCAAAAGTTGCTTTACATAAATGGACGGTGTCGCCTCCTCGTAGGAGGATTCCTCACTTCTCTACCAATACCACTCACAGATCAGTTTGTTCAGCACTATCAGCAGTACCTTGTGAGCTGTAAAAAAGGCGTTCCTCTAACCTCATAACACGACTGATGCTCTTCTAAATAGAGTTGGGTCGTTTTATAATCAATCTGAAGCTTTATACCAGTTACCAAAAAGTAACTGGGGCTCTTATCTTGTGTGACAAGCCAAAAATATCAATAAATCCAGACCCAGATTGATCTTCAATATTGTTCTTAGTTCCCAGAAATGCTCCTGTTCCACTGGGGCCCTTTCAGTAACACTTGTCATCGCTGTTACTACTTGACACATTTTAACAGATCGGTGTCGTCACATTGAGGAACATCCTCGCCTGCGCCTGCGCTCACTCCTCCTACTCACGCCTCTTCATACTTCCCTCCACCCACCACCCTCCAGTTTCCCATTGCCTCCCCACCAGCTGCCCCAATCCGGTGCGAAAAATGGTTACTTGTTATGTTTCACAAAGTAGGGCTAGTTGTTTTGAATTTTCTATACATACTGAGTTCAGTAAGACATGTTTCAGGACCTCCCCCTCCCCCCACAGTTGAACTTCATTTGCATTTTGGATAATTTGTCAATTTATTTATTCTATTTCATTTTTTTTAGTGCCTATTTCAGTACTTATTTCTTTCTATTTTATTTTTTTAGTAACTATTTAAGGAATAGCAATTTTTCCTATTTATTGGTAGAATGTCTTGATCCTGAACCAAAGATTGCTTTTTAATTGGGGCAAGGATTGGGTAAATGTACCAGGTACTGAAAAGGAGCAGGAACAAGTTGTACCTGTGACTAAAAAAGCCGGTTGTTCTGACTCCATCATTTTGATTCACTGCCACTTATGAATTGTTATCTCTCTCTGTGTTGTACCCTTTGCCAGCTATAAGCTTCTGGTTCTACAAACCATCCAATTATTATTGCACACCGCTAGTACCAGAGGCTGTGAATATAAGTTAGAGTTATAGAGTTAGGATATGTGGACAAGATGAAAACTGATCTTTCCTAACTGGGTAAGCTATTGAAAGTAGCATGACACTTCACTGAATGACCACCACCTTTATCCTAGGCCCTGACTGCTAGGGCTGGCTAGAAGAAGGTGAGCCCCCCGTTGTGAGAGGTAAAGTCGAGTTTTCCCTCTCTGCGTCGTTCCACCACCCTCGTTTTCCGTCCCATTCTTCATTCTATCAATTACATGAATCATTTTTGAATCTTAAAATGCTTATTTACAATAGTCGGTTTGGTTTGTAACAGCCGTCACAACCTATCTCTACTTTTAAGGAGTATAATACGTAAATTATCAGTTTATTTAGCTATTTTTGTTGGTTGATGATAATTTTTTTTTAATCAATTTTTCCAACGTATTTTTAGTCTAAGCCGTTCCCTTAAAGTATGTCCACTCACTTTCGTTCCAATTGGTTAAAGGGCTCATAAAAATCCCCAAAAATACCAAGGTGATTTTCTTCGTTATCCAGCCCATCTGTTGAAGTGGAGTAGATGAAATATGATCACGCAAACCGGTAAGTAGATAATTTATGGGCTAGACTCATTGGTCTTCTATTTTTGAACGAAATATGAAAATCTTGCCAGAGGAGAGAAACTTCTCCTTATAAATAATGGTCGATGGTTGGGGTGTGACAAAGGTACGCTTTCTGCGCATGTTAAACTCTCCGAAGTGAACAAGGCGACATTTAATTATGACAAAGACACTGTTTAAACGCAAGGAACGAAACAGGTGATCCTCGATCCAACTCGTGCAAATAGCACTTTCGAAGTCTTCTCTACACCGTTCATTAAAACGACCAACTAAAACCTTTGCTGACCCCTTTGTACATCGGAGTCGAGATGAGGAGATGAGCCGAAGGAAATGGTAAGGACAAGTGCATTATCTACAATATAGGAACCACCTTCCAACGAGATTACCCGTCTCCGTAGCGAAGCGAGCGGGGTGATCAATAATAACATACATTCACTTTTTTACTTACCATGTTACCAATTGAACTGGGCAAATCATTAATGTGATTATTCACATTCAAGAAATACTGTAATTATTTTTGCCTTGCTTGTATTGTATAACTACTCAATGAATAAATAATTAAATAATAATGAAATAAAATGATTCCTCAGTCGGACGAAGGAGATATTCCATATGCTGTTGAGGTTTTGATTGGCGAATCCTTGAATGTTTTCATGCAAAAAGTCAATCTCTCCGATTCGCCCCAAAAATTTTTTATGTTAGCAAATGTTCGTCCACCGTCCACGTCGACTTTGGTGATAGAAATATTTTTAAAAATCTGAAACATTCTTCAGGGGTCCGTTCATGGCTCTAGTTGGTCCTCGACACTTTTCAACTCGATCGGCCCAAATTTGGGTGGGGTAGGGGTCAAAATGTGTATTTTGAACAATAGATTTTTGAGATTTTTTGCAATCTAGGTGTGTAGGGTAATTTTCCACTATATTCTGAACGCTGAATGCAATCAAAAGGCTCCCAGAACGATTGACACCCTCAGGAAGAGGTTATGGGGCAAAATGGCTAACTATTACCCATTTTGAATATGTGTTTTCGAGATTTCTGGTACCTAGGCGTGTGGGTTATGATTTTCCACTAACTTTTGGACTCTGAATCCAATGAGACGGCTCCTGGAACGATTGGTGCCCTCTGGATGAGGCTGTGGATCAAAATGGGTTCCTATTTACCCATTTCGAATGTGTGTTTTCCAGTTTTTCGGTCCCTAGGCGTGTGGGGTATAATTTTCCACTCAATTTTGGACGCTGAATCCAATTAAATGAATCCCGAAACGATTGGCATCCTCTGGATGAGGTTATGAGTCAAAATGGGTACCTATCTACCCATTTCGAATGTCTGTTTTTGAGATCTCTGGTACCTTGGCGTGTGGGGTATCATTTTCCACTAAATTTTGGACCCTGAATCGATTAGAATGGGTTCGGGACCCACCACAACCACTATTTTCCCCATTTTCCCCATGTTGAAGAAATGAATCTTCGTACGCCTGGTCCGAGGTTTAAATTGGTCTCCATGCGCCTGGTTCGAGGAATAACCAACCCGTGTGTAAGAATTTGCATCGTTTTTCTGTTTTATTTGGTGTGTGAACTGGTGTTGACTTGGTTTCTATATCGTAAAAATATCTGAGCTCTAATAGATAGGAAGTATCGAAGCGTGACAAGATTGACATCGTATAATAAGCATGACGTCTCCCGTCTATGGAATTTCCTGAAGCTGAGAAAACTTTTTCGATTGGCACTCGAGTTATAGGGGTGTCTTGAGCGACTAGAGAGAAAATCGAAATAATTAACAAAGTACGATGAAGGTTGTTCCCAAGTCTTACCGGAGACTTGACGAACGACAAGAATAAGTCAGTAATAGTGTTTAGGCGGGGCTGACTAGTGTCAACAAATCGATTAGATGAACAAAACGAACCATAATAGCAGCGACACTCACCAGTGAATAAGACGATCTAGGAATATCTTTTCAGTCCAGAGAATTAGAAAGGTACTGATCCTTTCCCCACTTCGTAGACGGTATTTTGAACCTGGATGTATTAAGTATCATTTTTTCCCAAATTTCAGATGCTGGATTGGTTAAAATGGTTCTTTACGGATGAGCGCATACGGTCTTGGTTTACCTAGGTTCAGCGTCCCTAATTCAGTGGAAAATTATACCACACACGCCTAGGTACCCGAAATATCGAAAACTTATCAAATACGGAGAAAGATACCCATTTTGACCCATAACCTCTTCCGGTGGGCGTCAATCGTTCCGGTACCCGTCTCATTTGATTCAACGTCTAAAATCTAGTCGAACAATATACCCCTCACGCAAAGTCGCCTAAAACCTGCCAAAAAAAAAAAAAAAAAAAAAAATTTTTTTAGAAAATTATCTACTACCAAAATTGATGCCGGATGGCGGACGGGCATTTGCTTATTTTGATCTAAACACCTTGAGACGCCCGGAAAAAATGTTTGGGGCATATCAGGGAGATTGACTTTCTGCATGAAGGTATAGATTGATAATTTATGAAATAACCAATCAAAATCAATGCGGTTTTCCATCTTCTCAAGCCAGGGTAGCTATCATGCTTCGCTGAAATTGGTTTCTCTCGACAAAATTATATCGTAACCGGCAGCACTTTCGGTACAACCTGTTTGCGCTCGAAATCCATCACGTAATCCGAATTATTTATGTTGTACGAACATTGCCGGAAGGGACAATGAGGTATACTTTACGAATGATTGAATCTCGAACTTGAATTTACAAGAGCAACGTGCCTAGAAATAAGTTATTAGTATACCTGATTGATTGATTTGTAGTTTATTTCGTCCAAATAACTGACTAAGTAAGCATTACGGACAATGAATAAAATTATGTTGCCCTAAGGGGCAGAGCCGGCGCCGGGGTGAATGAGTTTGAACTGATTAATGGATCATTACGTAGCATTTTAGCAATGAACAATACAATTCCGCAAAACTTGAAATAAATCTATCATATCTGATTCCAAGATTTAAAGATTCCAGCGAATAGACTTCGGATTTATCACGAAGGGAATTTTCAAGGAAAAGTGAATCTGCGGCGCGTCGAAATCCCGTGGTGAGTCGTGAAAGAGGGTGATTAGCCTGAAAAGCCTCCGTGTGGAAGCTCGCGAGTTGGTGGAACGAACGGATTTGAGGATCTAAAAGCAAAAACCAACAAACCAGGTGCGAGCTTGACCGGAAGAGGGATTTTATCCGTTGACATTAGACCCAAACTGTTGGATTTGTGAGGACACACCAACCGTGCATTTGGTAAGCGATAACACGTCACGTTCGCTTGAAGTGTGAATTAGTTAGTTGGCCATTGAAGCCAGATGGCCCAGAGATATCCATTATCATGATTAAAATACAAAAAATGCTCCTCTTGGAAAAATAAAATTTCTAATTTTCTTGGAATATACACTTTGCTCAGTGTTACTAACGTTACACGAATATACGTATATTATGATGTTAGAAGGAATAACGCTGCAAATTCCTTCAAAGGGGATGGTTATTCCTCGAACCAGCAGTATGGAGACTCATTCGGATTAATTAAGCGTTCAAAATTGAGTAGAAAATGATACCCCACACGCCTGGGTACCAGAAATCTCGAAAAAAAAAACAAAAAAAACAATTGAAACGGGTCGATACGTGGAATCCCATTTTGACACATAACCTTTTCCGGTGGGCGCCAATCCTTTCGGGACCCGTCTCATTGAATTCTGCGTCCAAAGTCGAAAATGATACCCCGGAAACGGGTCCCTGATCCGAATTTCAAATTTTTAGAAAATTTCCTACTACCAAATCGGCGTGGACGGCAGACGGACATTTGCTAATTCTGGTTTAGGTACCTTAAAACGTCCAAAAAATAATTTTGGGCCGAATCGGAGATATTAAATTTTTACATGAAAACATAATATTATGTGGATTATTCAAGAACTAACCAACCAAAACGCCTTACCTCCGAAAGCCAAGCACTTATATCAAAAATCGCTTTTCAAGTTTTCAATAGAAATCAGGTCGCTGTTCCTCTCCAGTTAGTTCTATTAAACCCTTTTTTCGGAGACACATCGATAATGTTTGAGGTGACAAAATAAGAAAATAATCGAAATGTTGAAACCAAAAACTTAACTTAAGGTAAAACAAGAGGGTTACCGACCTCAAGTTTTTCAAGGCAAAACATCTCAACACCAATCATCGATAGGTCACCTGAGTAATCATTTTTAGAAAAAGGCCTCATCACTAAACCAGCTGAGTTAGCATTTGATGGAAAAACGCCTTGCAATTTTCGAAGCCTTATCCCGAATTTCGCTGAGTTATGGCGTTTCACTATCAAAAACATCCATAATCAAGGTTCGAAGCGTTTTTGAACAGAGTTGAGGCGCTTCACCTTAAAAAACATGTAGATATGGTGTTTTACCATAAAATTCAACATTTTTTTAATTTCGAGGGTAGGAACTACCCCTACATCTAACTACAATTTTTAAACTTTGTATTTCACCATCAAAAAGACACTATCAAGAATAGTAGGGGGGCGGGGGCGGACGTTAAAATCATTTTTGTCAACGTTAGAGATATGGCGTTTTTGTTTCAGACGTCAGTATTAGCATTTCTTCAATTAACAATAGAAGTTTCTCTTCTAGCTGTCCTACACAATATATTAAAATAATTCGATAGGTAATGAGCACTCACAAAATGCTTAAAGTTGGCAAAACGAGAAATTGTGGTTCCTACGCAGATGAAAAACTTGGCAGTTCAGGTTACGGACACAATGAGCAACCATTGAGGAACAGCACTGGCCCCTTCAATGGTTACCATTCAAGGATAGGTACGTTGATCAATGGAATCTTACTACTTGGTAAATCAGGCCTCCTTCCAAATTCAACCTCTTTCCCTAGTCCAATAAAGTTTATACAAATCGTTTCTCTCTCGCCAAAATCAGTTCATAAATGATGTGGATTTAGTATTAATGAAAAACTCCAGCCCCCCGCCTACCCTCAAAAGGCAACCCTGGCGAAAATTCGTCATTTTGATCGAGATCGTTCCTTTTCGATTTGGAGATTTAGACTTTTGGCCCAGGACGGTTATCAGTTCTGTTTTCTCACCTTTCCGTCAATTAAAATCGCTTCGAGTTTTTTATCCGGTGGTTCATTCGACAAAAAAAAAATCAATAACTATTGGAAAGAAAAAATAAAGGAAAAGAGCAAATAGGGCAGTTGCGTTTTTCTTGAACGCCCTATGTCAATAATCGACACCATGTTTGTAAATTTAAAAAAAAAATTAAATTTAACTAATAGTACTCACAATCAGTCAGGAACGAGTGGGGTGGGTGGGGCGGCTGGATTAGGCCGGTAGGAGGAAGCAAGTGAGCTTGGCAAGCGCCCTTCACTTCCCTATATACCTTTTGTTGTGTCTGGGGGCATGCGCCCCCCGACACCCCTCCTTCGCCTTATTAACATTACAATTATTCTTCATGCCCAAGACCAGGGAATCTAGTTTATTAACCCAACTGTTGCGTCGCTGGGGTCGATGGAAAAATGAGGAAGAAACGCAACACTCAAATGACTTCACTTTTGGGTTATCGCAGAAGCTGAAGAAACTTTATTTGAATACATATTTTAATTACCTATTGATAAAAATTCTTACTCCTAAACCCGTACAATATTACACGTAATTTCAGTATTCGTACCCGTAAAACAGATAGGTATGCAGTTCGCGAGGGTGAACGTAATTTCCGTCTTACAGCTATGAATCTTGACATTGACTTAGAGGAACAATTCGGAATCACAAAAGGCTAAAAATTTACACATACTAGTAGTTGGCACCGATGCTAACCATTCGTAATTGTGCAGTAGGCCAGCCTCCCCCACCTCGAGTTCTGTTCAAGAGTTTACATTAGCACCTCACCCACTCATTTTCAAAAGAGCGGGGATGCTTGTGTAACACAGTTCGATTTAGCTTGAAAAATAGTTTAATAGTCGGCATTAACCTTTCAAGTTCATGGAATTTGATATTTTCGTAAAAACCACAATTTCGGTAAAAAAATAAAAATAAATAAATAAATGAAATAAAAACATTTCCTTGTAATTGTTGCTCTTAAAACATGCCACACAAACAATTTGAATATACCGTTAAAAACTGGTATTTTGGGGAAATTTCCACGAGTTAACGAGGGGAAAAGGTTTCGCGTTTTCATTAATTTCCTAACTGAAGGCAAAATTAGTGAATACCAGTACTCAGTTATTGGAGGCGTTGAGGGGATATTTGACGCTATTTTCCACGGTGTACTAAGATTTGTGATTATCTTGTAAATTATGGTCGCTTTATTGACGTCAAGTTGAAAACAAGAAAAAAATCGTGAATAAATCGGAAGCGATTTCCCTATAAAGAAATGTCCTGGAGAGACTTTTTGACGGGAATGAGTTTTACAATCAACCCCTTGAAGGCTGCCTACCTTGAACTAAAATAACTTCCAGAATGTAACTTTAAAAAAAAGAAGACATTTGTGAGCATTTGGGTTCACAAATAATACGCATAATGATGTACAAAGCGTGAAGTGAGACAGTATTCTTCGGGTACTCTGTGTTTATTTACTTCAAGTCATTGAACCATGCCAACTAGGTAGTAGTTTTTTGAGATTTTGAAAAAAAAAAAAAAAAAAAAAATAGTTATGTACTTATTGAATGTAAAGTGTTACGATTTGGACGAGCCGTTGTACTCTTATTAGCTCTATCAAAACCCAGTACGTCTCTTCGCTAAGTAGTAACAGCATGGCACCCAACATTGCTTAACCTTCAATGAAATCAGAGGGTCGGATATTTTCACATAATATTTTTTGCATATTTTCAAATGAGACAACTACACTGTTTACTGAATAACTTTGTTCTTAACTGAAGAATATACATACAAGTACATATTTGTTTGCAAATTTAATTAACAACAAATAATTTAATTGGAAATGTTCGGGCTACCCACTCAAATGACAGTTCATCAACAATAATTGTGGAACTGTTTCTAGTGGGTATGTTCACCTTTTTTTTTTAGAAAGATTAATTTCATTTTTGAAACGATTCAATTTTTTTGCCAATAGATTAATTTGGTTTGCTAAAAGGTGACGATTAATTTAGGAATAATGAATAATAACGACCTAATTTTTCCATAAAGAATACAATTTAATGTGGACGGAAATTTATGTTTTCGTCTAGTCCTTCGTGTTTGAAAATGTTGATGGGCCATTAGATGAGTATTTTTTCGAATGACCGTCAAATCCCAAGTCCTTCGACGTTCTCCCGAATAACGTTCCCTTCGATCCTTTACCCTGACTTCAAAGCTACGTGAATTGCGTAAGTCCCAAAAGGGTCCAGTGAGCAGATCCCCGGAACATTCGGAATTTCCCGTGGAAAACAACCGGGACATGATAGACGCTTCAATATGAGTTTGTGCCGTTGTTCAATTTTCAGTCGAGGTTAGCGCTCTTGATGACTTCATGCACGTCAATCTCGTTTCAATATGATGAAACCAACGAACCACCCCCGTCTTGGAGAAAATTAAAAGCTTTTGAAGGGCAGCTCGGCGAGCTGATTGGGCTGAATTTACATACCCTCTTCCCGCCCACGAAATATTTGAATAAATTGAATTGAATTTCAAAAACTAACTTATTTCATAAGTGCACTCTATACCGTAAAGACCTATACGGTCTTTCATACCATACAACAAGTGCGGTATCTGAATTATATTACAAATAATTATGTGGTACTCGTATGTGGAACATACTGCCTTAATTTTATTTATGTAATGTATTACAATATTTGAATAAATGTAGGTCTATAATTAATTAATGCTACTTATGCTTTGTATATTTACCTAAAACTGTCTTCTGTTCCTGTGTCATTTTTTCTTCTGCGAAAACGTCCACAATCTCCTGCCAAGCAGTCTTTTTTAAAACTCTATTTTTATAATCTGGACACTCCATGTCCCAGATACACCTTCTTTTTTCAATTTCATCAATGAATAGTTCTGTGTCGAACGCTTCCACATCCATTGCACTCACAAAAACTCAAAGCAAGATCAAAACACAACACAAGACCAGGGCTCAGATTGCCTTTCCACTGCAAAAGCGAGCGTTTGACTGAGTGCATGACATGACACATTGTGTACGGAATAATGCGAAACATAGTAACTTCAAGCGCGCGACAAACGCGGCGTTTGATGTGGAAACTACAAGCGCCGCGTTTGTCGCGCGCTTTTTCAAAGCTGAAGAACATTTTTACTGTCTTCCTTCAGCGTAGTAGGTATTGCGGAGTCGCAACCCTGAACCTTCCCCAGTTCGTCATTCTTCCCAATTTATGGCTTGAAATCGATTAAACCTCACAAAAAACCGATTAATCGTTGACCGAAATTAACGAAAAAGAAAAATTAGCTAATAAATTCAATTTTCTGATTGTCTCCGGTTGATTTTTGTACTAATTTTAGAAATTAAGCTTGTTCGTTCTACGAGTAAAATGAATGCTTTGAAAAAGCGCGCGACAGCATGTGTACGATCCCATTGCTTCTATGTATGTGTCAAACGCGCGCTTGACAACCAAGCGACAAACGCGGCGTTTACCGAGCGACAAACGTCGTCATGTGTACAGGGCCGAAAGTGCAGCCGGGGTGAGAGCTGACTTCCTGATCTCAGCGAAGTTATTTCAACATCACAACTCCCAACAAGGGTAGCCCATTTTCCGATGGCCAAAAGGTCAGGTTTTGCTAAATTCGGCATGTCATTCAAAATCTAGAATTCCATTGATACATTGGTACACGTGTTAAATGGCAAGACACATTTGTTTTAAGCACTATCATCCGTCATTTTTGTAAACAGTGCAAAACCGACCTTGGACGTACATAATTGATGTCAGTCATCACGCGAAAAATGTTTCCAATATCTGTTCTATCAAAATTCGGATGAGGAAGGTGGGTAGTGCAAACCATTTATAATTAATTCCGTCAATAGAGGAACCTACCCTCCTATTTCATTTTACTCGTAGAACGAACAAGCTTAATTTCTTAAATTAGTACAAAAATCAACCGGAGACAATCAGAAAATTGAATTTATTAGCTAATTTTTCTTTTTCGTTAATTTCGGTCAACGATTAATCGGTTTTTTGTGAGGTTTAATCGATTTCAAGCCATAAATTGGGAAGAATGACGAACTGGGGAAGGTTCAGGGTTGCGACTCCGCAATACCTACTACGCTGAAGGAAGACAGTAAAAATGTTCTTCAGTAAGATAACTAAAACATCAATGTGAAGACTAAAACATACGACCTTAAATAATGATGTAAAGGTTTTCCCTGGTGTCTAAATCGTAAGGCGAACTTTTCCTAACCCGTTTTCCTATTCCATAATTAACGGATTCCATTATTTATCTAAACTCAGATACCTTAGGACACGGATTTATACATTTTCTTTAAAAAGGGTAAACTTGAAGAATATCATGTACTTTTGTGTAACATACGATCATGTTGGTGTCTTGAATTCCAAATCACCATCATAATATTATTTCAGGAAACAAACATCATAATATAAATAATGAGCCGAGAACAGACCCCTGACCCAAATTTCAGATTTTTAGAAAATTTTCTACTACCAAAGTCGGCGTGGACGGCGGAAGACACTTAGAAACTCCCAGAAAAAAAAAATTGGGCCGAACCGGAGAGATTGACTTCTTGCATGAAAACATAGGTTGATTATTCAAGGAATAACCAAGCAAAAGTAAACCGGTGCTCATGCACGTCGCAAAACGAAATGATTCATACCAATTAAAATGTTATGTGGAGTATATACCACGATGAAAGTCCTGAGTAGTATTGACAGCAGAATTGACCGCTATGAAAACACAGCGAATTCTTACACAGGGGTTGATTATTTCTCGGACCAGGAGCATGGGGAAAACAGTGGGTTGGGAGTGTACCGGGCTCATTTTAATCCATTTACATCCAACATTTAGTGAAAAATGTAACCCCAGGAGCCTAGGTATCCAAAAACCCATCCAAGCTTGTACATTATTGCTGGTAGGAGGCAGTTGATACTAGAGATTAGATTTTTAGATCTGACCCCCTAACTTCATGGTTGAATCATTTTTGAAAAAGGCAAAGAAAATTACCATCTTACTAAGGAAGGATCTTACCATCTTATCGAGGAATCTTCCTGGATGGTCTATTGCTTGAATCTTCAGTTCTTTGGATCTTCAATGGATGAACTTGGAATTGATGAGCACATTTCGCTTACACAGACTTGGGCAGTATACCAGTACGATTCTAACGATTCTAGTACATATAATCTCATAAATTACGCGCACATAAATAAATAAAGAGGACAGAAAAGTTAGGGAAAACAAGGTCAGTTGATTTGGTGTAGTAATGGCACTTCCACAGGGGTAGATGGACAGGCAGAGTCTGCAGAGACAGAGAGTCAGCGACTGAGGTCCAGAAGGTTCCATCAACCTCAACCTTATTTGCAAGTGGTGTGTGTGTGTGTGTGGGGGGGGGGGGGGAGTTTCACATGCATTTTGAAGAGGAGCACAACATTGAAAACTCCTAGTACCCAGTTCCCATCTTGGAACTTGGGTTTGTCCAGACTCTACTGCCCCCTCTATTAACCTATCAAAGGCTGGGAAAGGGCCCTACTCACACCACAGATGTTCTCAGAAGAGGATAACGCCCCCTTGTATTTCCAGTTATGGAATTGAGAGATTGACTTTTTGCATGAAATTCAAGGAACCAACCAAAATAAGTCACATGATTTTAGGACAAGTACATTTTGGCCTCCTGGCGAAAGATGTAAATATCCGACGTATATGGATGTGAATTTTTAGAATGTCCTGAAACGGATTTTTGAGAAAAAAAAATTTTTTGTTGATATTTTCAATTCTCAAATTTTTGAGGCCATTGCAATAACCTAATTTCTCTTAAAAATGTTCTGAAAACGTACTTTTATGTAGGTAGCAGCCTACCAAAATGTATTTTGACATTTTTTTTCAATTTTCGTTTAATTAAAGTTATATTTTAGTGTGAGAAAATTTTTAGGCCCCAATTAATTAGGTAAATTGATGGCGCCGACTGTGATCCGATTTTACTTCCTTAAACTCGCAGTCCTCCCTGCATGTATGCTGATATCCGCTATGGTCCGCGTCTCACTCTGCAAAAATGTTCTAATAATAATGAAATTTCCATCTGAGGTCACATGGGGAAATGCGCGTGCATCTGCACTGTGCGAGCGAGCATCCTACCTCAGATGGGTCGATTTGGATTACACTCTTGCTTGTTGATGATATAAAAAGGAGAATTTGCCTTGGAAGCGCATTCTACTGAGATCTCTCAGAAACATTGAGTCCTGAGACCGGTCGCACTCGGGCAGCTCAAGACGAGTGAAGTACTTCAAACACGACATGAATAAAACATTAGGTCTACCAGACTAGATATCCGACATAACAACCTGAATTGTACTTAAATTTATAGTATGGAATTGTATTGGAATTATTCTACAATAAAAATACCATACCGAAAGCTTGTAGTTCTGAATTAAAAGAGAACTAATAAACTGCGGCAAGACCCAATCATTTAGGCTGGCGGATAATTAACCTATGTTTTCATTCACATACGCTACAAAATTCCTTCACAGGGGTTGGTTATTCCTGAGACCGGCAGTATGAACACTCATTTCGAATCAACTCAGCGTCCAAAATTTAGTTGAAAATTATACCCCTCAGGCCTAGATCGTGCCTAAAATTTGGTCCGGTCGGGATGGAAAGTTTCGATGAACAACAAAAGCAGGAAACGGGTCCCTGACCAAAATTTCAGATTTTTAGAAAATTTTCTACTACCATAACCGGCGTGGACGGTGGACGGTAGGCTTATTTTGATCTAGACACTTCGAAACGCCCAGAAGAAAAATTTGGGGCGAATCGGAGAGTTGACATTCTGTGTGAAAACATGGGTTGATTGTTCAACCAATAAGCAAATGTCCAGGCCGTTTAGCTGTGTTCATCGATGTCTGCGGAATGAAAGGCTGGTTCTGTTGTTTAATAATACATGTTCGAATTCGTTGTTCCAAAAATAATTCGACTATGAAGTTACAGATTGTCAGCCAAGTGGTCAGATACTCAATACTCGACACTTCATTAGTGTCAACAGCCTCCTACCCACAAAAACGCAGCAAATTCTTACACAGGGGTTGGTTATTCCTCGGACCAGGCGCATGGAGACTCATTTTTTCAACATGGGGGAAATGGGGAAACAGTGGGTGCGGCGGGTCCCAGACCTATTCCAATCGATTCAGGATCCAGAATTTAGTAGAAAATGATACCCCACACGCCCAGGTACCGGAAATCTCGAAAACGCATATTCAAAATGGGTGATATATACCCAATTTGACCCATAACTTCTTCCAGAGGGTGCCAATCGTTCCGGGACCCACTTCATTGAAATTAGCGTCCAAGATTTAGCGGAAAATGATACCCCACACGCCTAGGTTCCAGAAATCTCAAAAACACATATTCAAAATGGGTAATATATACCCAATTTGACCCATAACTTTTTCCAGTGGGTGTCGATCGTTCTGGGACCCATTTCATTGGATTCAGCGTCCAAAATTTAGTGGAAAATGATACCCCACTCGCCTAGATCGCCCAAAATCTCGAAAATCCATTTTTTCAAAAAACACATTTTGACCCCTACCCCGCCCAAATTTGGTCCGATCGGGATTATTCAAGGAATAACCAACCAAAATGAACCCGCTCGAATGGGTTTTCCGGCGCCTAGGCGTGTGGGATATCGTTCTTCACTAATGCTGAATCGATTGGGATGGGATGAGTCCGGGACACTCCACACCCACTGATTTCTCAATCTTCCCCATGCTCCTGGTTCATGGAATAACCAACCTCTGTGAAGGAATTTACGTTTTGGTTGGTAGTTCCTTGAATAATCAACCTATGTTTTCATTCAAGAAGTCAATCTCTCCGATTCGGCAAAAATATTTGCTGGGCTTCTCAAGGTGCCTAGATCAAAATAAATAATTTTCCGTCCGCCATTCACGTCAATGTTGGTAGAAGAAAAGTTTGTAAATATCAGCAATTTTAAGCAGGGATCCGTTTCCGGCTCTAGTTGGTCCTCAAAACTTTTCAGCCGGATTGGGCCGAATTCGGGGGAGGTACGGGTCAAAATGCGTATTTCGAAAAATGGATTTTGATATTTTCGGCGATCTAGGCGTGCTTGGAATTATTTTTGACTAAATTTTGGATGCTGAATCCAATGAGACGGGTCTCGGAACGATTGAAGAGGACCCGCCGGTGGAGGTTATGGGATAAAATAATTATCTATCTATTCATTTCGAATGTGTGTTTTCGAGATTTCTCTTCCCAAACTAAGAAAAAAATTGGCACTGAGAATTTTTTTTTTTTAATAGTCATATCATTGACTGGGTAAGCTCTCCGTTAGTTTTCCCGATTTGTTTGACGTTTCTCTAGTGAACATTTTAGGACGGCTATAAAATCCTAACAAAGCCGTTGTTTGCAGTGTAACCCGCTATAGGGCCTTTAAACGCAAAATATTTTCGGACTTGCGTTTTTTTACAGTCGTTTTGAAAATGGAAAAAATTTCAGTGTTCACAAATCTTGAGAATGACAGCAATAAAAATGATCATTCTAATGTACTCGTGCAAGGAATAAGTCTAAAACTCGTCAACTGCTCACAAGTCCTTCATCATGGGCTGATGATCACATTCACATAAATTTATAGATCATTCCATAGATGTACCCATCTTCCATGATGGGTGAGATGTCCCATTTATAATATTCATATAGAAGCTAATTTCTTCGATGATAATTTCGTAAAGGTTAGATACAATCAATCCTCCTCCCCCTCATCAGCGCCATGCACCACTTTGATGGTTACGCTTCCTGTGCAATTGAAAATGGCAAAGTTATTCCGTTCCAATCCCTTGTTGAAAGAAAATATGAAATACGTTCCATGTAGGTACACTGACGAACGTTGCATACTAAACACGGAGCTCAAACTTAACATTAATCTCAATTCAATCTGTATGGAACCTGCTCATTCTCGTATTTTAATAGGAAACGTAATCTACCACTTCTTGAATGAAGTTGCTTCTCTGTTGGTGTCTCCAAGTGATCTTTGAGCCGCCGCGAGTTTCACCGCTCGGAGGAAATGAAGAAAACTCGGTAATATGGAAACTTCATTCCATTCATCGCTCCCATTTTCCAATCCCTCTCTCCGCAAACCCTTTTACAATACAATGAAAACCATTTTGAAACCTCGGGCGACCCATTTTCTCTACCGGTCCATAGCCAATGAAAAGTGGATCTCGCTCAGTGAAAGAGCGGTGGGGAGGGGGGGGGGGTGGTTTCGGAGATAAGGACCGAACATTGATGATTGACTGTGTCGACAAGGATGGTGTGAGAGGTCCTTCAGCAAGGACGGGGTGACAGAAAGGGGCTTTTCACCCTCCACCCCACAAAACCCCATCAGACATCGCCCCAATCCCAAACGAAAGATAAGGTGACGAGGCGCCTATTTCCTGAAAACTGGACGCCCAGAAAACACCTCATTTCCTATGAAGGGGTTTCGCTCTGAAGCGAAACGGCCCGCGGTCTCCTCAACCCCAACATCTCAAAAGGCTGTGGCCAGCTTCACGAGGACCAAATATCGTCCCCCGCCTTATTGGTTGGTTATTCCTTGAATAATCCCAGAACAATTGAAGCCCACCAGGAGAGGTTATTGGTCAAAATGGGCATCTATCTACGTATTATGAATGTGGGTTTTTGAAATTTCTGGTACGTAGGTGTGTGGAAAATAATTTTCCACTAAATTTTGGACGCTGAATCGATTGAAACGAGTCTCCATGCTCCCGGTCCGATGAATAATCTACCCCTGTTTTAGAATTTGAAGCGTCATTATTTAGATCGATATTTCTGGGACCTAGGCGTGTAGGGTATCATTTTCCACTTAATTTTGGATCTTGAATCGATTGAAATGAGTCTCCATGCTGCTGGACCGAGGAATAACCAACCCCTGTGAAAGAATTTGCAGCGTTTTGGTTGGTTATTCCTTGATGTCTTCATAAGAAAGTCAATCTCTCCAGTCAGAATGTGTTTCTCGAAAAATGAATATTCGAGATTTTTGGCGATTAAGGCGTGTGGGTTATTATTTCACTGAACGCTCATGTCCGAGGAATAACCAACCCCTGTGGAAGAATTTGTTGTTAACATGTTGTTAAACAATCAAATTGTGTGCTCTCAAGTGAACATGTTTTCTTCCTCTTCGTCTACTTCTCATAACTCTAGGGATAACACAACTGAGCAGTCGATTTGGAGCCGTGGCATGTGTGGCGATACAGATCTATCTCTTAATATCATAGTAGACTGTTGAATTTGGTATACAGGCCCCTGAAATACCACGGGTGGAGGGAAGGGAAGGGTGATCCGAAAGGAAAAACATCGGTTCAGGGAACAATTACACCATGTACATGAGACCCATTTGGTCCTCGCTGTTTTCTCCATTGACCTATGCGTCCTCTGGTGCTACGAATTCACTTAAATCATACAATCTCAACGTCTTTTATATGGCAGCCATAGCAAACTGAAGGCACTTGATGAAGGTAAAGTTTGGAAGCAGGTGGAGGCAAGAGCAATCACAGTTGAGCAGGTTCGGATTTTATTGGGGGTGGGTTTGGCTGACGGGTGGCAAGGGTTCCAATGGGGGCGGTTGGAAACAGTTTAACCGCGGCTCCCGAACAAGAAGCTACTACCTCCGGCCGAGAGCGGTCGAAATCACGTAAGTGCGTAGTAGCCTTTACAGGGTCCCTGAATTTCCAAGGAGGGTTCGACATGTCGATACGTTCGAGCATGATGACAATACACGAGACACAGCAACCAAGCGATGATTTTGCAAAACCAGCGTTATTGTCATTTTTACGACTTCGTCTGAAATGTCAGAGAATATTACAAATAATCCGTGATATTAGCCAGCGATGGACACACCGAAGGGATCATAGAAACTGTTCATCCAACCAGAGTCAGAACAAGATAAAAGTTTACACCTCGCTTTAGAGTGTAGGAAGAGCTGTACACCTGTTCTACGAGTGCTCTGTCATATTCGTATTGAAAGCTGCGAATTCTTTCACAGGGGTTGGTTATTCTTTGGACCAGGAGCATGGTGAAAATGGGGGTAGGGGGGGAGGGGGCAGTGAGTGCGGAGTGTCCCGGACTCATACCAATTGATTCAGCGTCCAAAATTAAGTGGAAAATAATACCCCACACGTCTAGGTACAAAAAACTGGAAAACCCACTTTTGAAATAGGTTGATCTGGACCCATTTTACCCCGTAACCTCATCCGGTACGCCAAACGTTCCGGGATCCGTCTCATTGGATTCAGCATCCAAAATTTAATGGAGAATAATACACCACACTCCTAGATCGCCAAAAATCTTGAATATACATTTTTCAAAAAACACATTATGGCCCCTACCCCCCTGTCAAATCTTGGTTCAATCGGGCTGAAAAGTTTTGGGAACCAAATAGAGCAAAAACGGGATTGCTGACTAAAATTTCAAATTTGTAGAAAAATTTCTTCTACCAAAAACGGCGTACGGCGGACGGATTTGCCTGCTAAACTTCTTTGCCACTGCCTGTATACAAGCTCCCCGAAATCATACTCTTAGGAAGAGTTCGATTCGTCATGGAAGTTCACTTTAGGGGCGTTGTCCCTTGTGCTCTAATGCACAAATAATCCATTTGTTCAAATGAACAACACAATGAATAACACTGATGAACTTCCCCTTAATTGGAAAACAGCCTCGCAAAAAGAAAACTCATTCCATTAATTGGACTATCACGACCCTGTGAATGACGGGCGAACTTGATTGGATCGAACCGAAACGATCGATGTACACGCAACCCTTCGGATTGGCGCGAAAGAAGAGTGAAACGAAAAATAAAAGATGAAATTTTGACAGGAGCTAGTCAGTTGTTAGAGGCAATAAATCGTTAAATGGAAAAATCATTATCGAATATTCTCTCTTGTAGGGGTATGAAGGCCTTTCACGAAATTCTAGAGCAATAATCACAGTCAATAACGAGGCAAACCTGTTGTCAAACGTTTCGTTGAACTGTTACACTGCGATTGTCAGACAAATCTCAACCGTGTGATGTATGCACCTTCATTATTCTTTCTTTCTCAGCTGGTGTGATTCTGGTAACATTCTGCGATTCTGGTGAGGACTAGCATTCAAGTGCTTACTTAACTATAAGGGAATTCCACTTGCTTTCAGTCTGGAGTTATTTCGGTTCTATGCCTGAAGTTTTGTTTTGGTGGATTATTCATTGAATAAACAGCCTATGTGATTCTACTGAAAGTTTTGGTGATATGCCCGCCGTCCGATGAGCCCCTTTAAAAATAATATTCCGCCATTTAATCTTAATCTAAACACCGTTTAAACCGAAACGACTGACCTATATTCCCAAATAAGTAAATATTTTTTTCGTTAATATTTGATACCAAGAATGACGGAAAATCCTGATTGATTACAGCACAATGACTCAGCCGCGAGTGACGAGGAATCACACGTTCTCGTCGTTTCGGTCGCTATCTAAAGGTGAAGTTTGAATGTTATCCCTTAAATCGCCCGTTGTGAAATCGTCTGTCGTAACATTCGACTGAACCGCTCCTCGATACTCAAAAACTATGCTATGAGAACAACTTCAACACTGTTAACAACACTGCTAGAGACTGGTTCCCTGAATCGAAGAGCTTCCAGAAAAGCCTCATTTTATTTGTCTCCCCTCATTTGGCTGCAAATGCAGTCCTACTTTCGGACCTACGTGTGCCCTTGTATCTCTTACTTCAGGCTTACCCTACGCAACTGTAGCGCTCCTGGTTGTTGTTTAAAAGCCCCATAGTGTCTTTAGGCTACCTTCCTTTCTACCCTCATGTTTACCTCACAGGCCCATTTCATTGCCAAGCTAGCCGAACTGTATCATATATGACAAATAAATTGAAAAATCCTTCCTGTAACGTTGAGAGTCCGGAGAAACGGTCACCCCTAAATTTTTTTTTAAGAGGAAAACATATGGGAATCGAGGTCTGAGGAATGCACTGATAGAGGGCTTCTGACGGGCAGTATCAGCTCACGATAGGATTAGTAAGTGGTAAGTGAAAAAAGGTTCATCGTAAGAGTTACATATAAATGATATAGGTATATGTATAAATGGTATAAGAAAAACCAATTTCGGTCATTATTCCGCAAAAACTGAGACGAATGATGAAACGGAGGACATCAAGTGAATCAGCTTTATAAACAATGAAATTCATGTGCCACACTTTAGAGTTCAACATCCACTACTTGACAATTTTGGGGTTGTGCAACTTTGCGTGCTCGCTCAACCTGTTACGCGTAATAAAGAAAATTGGTTGAGGAAACAAATTTTCATGAAGTTTTGGGTAGAATCTGAATCTGCAATTAGAAATTGGGATTCCCATTTAAAGTATGAGAGTTAGTGCCACCTGTGCATGATTGTACAGTGGCGCGGGATGCGCGAATATGAATATGAGATCCTTGCAAAAAAATGTGAAGATTAAAAAAGAAACTTGTTCGTTTACTCCCATTTGAACAATTTTAGAAGGAGGGGGGGGGGGACTAGTGGGACCCTGTTTTTTCTATTTTTTAATAGATCCTTTTAATGCTAATGAAAGTAGATACAGATGAAGAGAATGTGAAGACGCAGGAAAGTTGAGTGTCTATGCACGTATTTATTTATTTATTTGTAATACGGCTATGGCCAATTTATGGAGTTACATCAGTCACATTTTCTACGAGATTTAAATTCATTATTGACATTATGAACAAGTCCATCACACACTATCATACATGATTGTAGAGGAATCAACCGTGGGCTGGGCTGGATAATAAAACTTTGAGCTGTCGTGAAGTACCAGTGAAAAAGTCAAAGTCGGGGTTGTCATCCAGGAACAAATTTACCTCCCTCACGATCCGGGACAGGGGGCGACGAAGCAGGTAGTTCCGGGGTCACGTATGCGTAAGGCTGGCCGTCCACTGGACGCGAATTCGCGCGAAGAGGCGAAGTACGCGATTTCAAACGAAGAGTTCGCCTCTTAACAAACACTATTATTCGTATAGGACCCCGTCCACTGCAAGCGCCATGATCGATTTATCGATTTCCATCGCCAGGTTCGCCAGTTCGCGCGTTTGGAATCAAACATGTTTGATTCTCTTCGCCTCTTCGCGCGAATTCGCGTCCAGTGGACGGCCAGCCTAAAGGTCGATCCACACTTGCCCGTGACGTGACAGTGGCGTTACCGGAAAATGATCCGTCCGGCGAGGGTAACAATATTCTTCCAGGGAAATGAAGGGGCCTGTTCCCACTCGCTGGGCACGTGACAGTGACAGTGCAAATAGAACGGCCACCGTGCTCGTACAGTGATCACATTAGTTGAGGACGATATTTTTTGATTTTCACGGCCGGTATTCTGACCGTCAAGGTCTACTAGTGATCACCAAGAGAATAGGTTGCTCGACTACTCATTGCAAGATTATTTCCACGATTTTCCAAACAACAACTAATTCAGTAAAATTTACTGAATTAGTTGTTGTTTAGAAATTTAATTAATTTTTAATTTTAATTAATTAATTTTGAAATTTAATTTCACTTTCGTTATAACATTTTTTGTCCTAATAAAGTTACGTTCTTTTTGACTGCTTTCGTTGAATACCTACGGAGTTTTAAATTGAAAACCCTCACCATCCTCAAACAAACAGCGAGTCATTCTCTTGGTGAGATGGCTTATCTCCAGCGTGTGGTTTGCTTTTCGAGATGAACTTCCAATTTGCTCAGCAATAAGTTGAACGAATTTTCTGACATTCTGAAGTATTCAAAAAATTTTGCTCCATCATCTATTAATTCCTTATATATAACGTCGCAAATTGCCCTTCCGCCCCTCTCTTTTTCCATGCTTGATGGACCCACTTCCGCTTTTTTTCTGGGTTTCCTCGTGGTTTTCATCATCCAAAATCAAGGCGATCATAACAAGTTCGTCGTCTGAAAACATGGCCACTCAACTTCACTGCCACAGCACGTTTGAAACACTGACCACTGTGAATAGTCGATCACGGCCAGTGAAATCACCTGCCGGTCACGGCACTGCACGGTACGGTCACGTCACGGGCTAGTGTGGATCGACCTTAAGAGTTAAAAATGCGTTCTTTCAACTAGGATAATATGTTTCCGAAATTTTTCAGTTGGATTATTATCCGCTAGATTGCCACTTGGGAAGAAACCGAGAAAAATGTAGATGACAGAATGACAACCGAACTCTTATAGGTTTTCTCAATGTTCGGCTCCCGGCTGAAACTCGTCTCCGCCTCGGGATGATGTTTTCCCCCTTTTCTCACATTATTGGTTCCCCCCTTCCTGGAATAAACATCCAACTTGATCACGATCGGCTTGAAGGGGCGCCAGCCTTGATCGAGGGAAATTACCTCGATTCTTGTTTATAGTGGGTGTGAGTCCATCAAATATCTGAACGGAAGGAAAACCCCCCACGCTTGGGTTTTGTTTTCTTTCCTCAGCGAAGAGCGGTAGTCAAAGTTGACGCAAACAGTGGTAAAATCAATACTTGAGGATAGGAGAGTGAACACGAGCCCTCCACTGTTAACTTTCAGGACCCAGCAAGAAAAGTTAAAGCAGAGAGTGGTGGGAGGAAGGCACAGCGTTTAGATGATTAAAAACGCCGCAAATTCTTTCTCAGGGGTTGGTTATTCCTCGGACTATGAGCATGGAGACTCATTCAAATCGATTCAAAATTTAGAGGAAAATGATAGCCCACACGCCAATGTTGCCATAAATATCGCAAATCCACTTATCGAAACACACATTTTGGCCCCTACCTTCTTTCAATGACAAAAGCGATCGTATAGCACTTATAGTTTTATAAAATACTCCACCGGGAGTGACGGCTGACTCCCCCTTAAATTTCCATGTATGAAAGACATTGCTGTTTTGATGTGTAGATGTACGGAGTGCGATGGAGAACTGGGTTGGACCAGCCAGACAACGCTCGCTGAGGGACAGGCTCCGGCAAGGCATTTCAGGCAGTCTTCCCTGGCAGTAAGTACAATGTTTTCGCATCGTCACAGACTATCGATCCTTCACATAATATTGTTTATCTATCATTGATTGCGTCGTATTAAGGGCTGTCTGTCATTTTAGATGTAAGTGCATTTTTGTATTTGTGATAATGTGATAAAATAATGTTATAAAACCCAAATTTGATGTCATTGCTCTTAAAAAATAAGAAACTCAAGGAAACTTAATTACTATATCTAAAAAAGGAAACGATCAATAGATTAATTCTGTGTATAATACACATCTTCCGTGACCAGGGCCAGCGGTATTTGTAAATGTCGATAACAACATCGATTTCTAAACATGTTGTACAACCTTACAAGACAACGCCCCACCGGAGGCAATTTGCAGAATGGAGTATTTTTTCAAAATGTCCGTGAACTGACCAACTCAATCAAGTTCGTTATTGAGATTCCAAATGTTAAGGTTACGGATTAACCGTGCTCCGCTTCAGACAACGCCCACGATCTTGGTACGTGCAGGTATCAGTCGGTGAATCGACAGAAATAAACATGATTTATGCGGGAATTCAATAAATTCAATGGCAAAACATTGAGTTCTTACTACATTCTAGAAACATCGTTATTTGCCATCTTGTAACGTGACAACTAAATAAGATCAGATGGAGTTGAGCAAGGCCGGTAAGTAATTGAAAATAAGGAGGTAGGCGATTATCGAATGATATATTAAGTGATCGACTTATTTATTTAGTTATAAATTACTCAGATATATTATCTAAGAGTAGGCAGTAGGTAGGTAACAAACATTGTATCAGGGAAAGCGTTTTGCATTTTAACATTAAAATGTAGGACAACAAATTAACAATAATTCGAGGGAGGTTGAAACACATACCCTCTATTAGTATGCTAATGCCGATATATGGCTATTGCTCTCAATAGATCACAGAGAAAAGAAAGACCACATTTTTTTTTAATATTCAAACTTTTGGTTATAATTCCATGAAAATGACACGAGAGGCAACTAGGCATCGGGTAGAAGAATAGGCATGAGATTTATCGCGCCTCATTAACTTGATTCTTCCTGATTAGCAGACAGTGCGAAATACCTCTTATTCTTCAAGCGTATCTCACTCATCCTCGAGGATTTTATAAAATGAACTTCGTGACCGGAATGTCAAGTAAAACGCCAAGGACTGTAACCGTCACATTTCACCGAGTTTGTTTGGAAATCTCATTAACGTCTTCGCACACTCTTCACGAACCCATTTTCGATTAAAATCCCTCCCTCCCCTCTCCGTTCAAAAAGGATTGTTTTGACTCAAACCGTACCTACGTCAAAAGCTCAACCAACACGCATTCAAACTTTATTTTCTCCCGCTCAGTTATTTTCAGTTGAGACGATTGGTTTTCCCCCTGAGCACCGAACCAAACAAAAATACACGTTAAATTATATGTTGTAAAGGGGAACGAAAAAACGGCATTCGTTATGTTCACGTTTGTCAAACACACACTTCAAGACCATAGGCCCTGAATATTGGTACGCAAACGCCGTACACAGTATTTTGTGAGTTTTGCACAATGTTTCCTGTAATATTATTTTCATCCTCAAAGTTCAATAAATCAAGGAGAAGTCGAAGAAGGGCAATACCAACAAGAAGTAATGCACGCAGACTGGCAGCGAAAACCTTTTCAATGTGTACGAGCGCCACTGTCAATCCCATGGGGGTTACTACCCATGGTGCTAGAGGGGTTTCTCGTTAGGTATCCGTAAAGGTGGGTCTACACGGGGTTCGTCACGATTCATTCATTCATTCAGGTGGGTCTACACGGAGAGAGCTAGAGCGAGACTGATAACGTAATCAGTGTCAGCCGCGTCTACACCATGAGCCCTGAGAGCGCTAGAGTGAGTCTCTGAGACCGCTCTCGCCAGTGCTCTTGCTAGAGCGGTTGCGAGAGTGTCTACACGACCCACTTTCTTGCAGTTGCGCTAGAGAGATTCGACTTCGTTCACTCAGTCTCATTCCAACTTCCAACTGTCGGATTCGTGTGATTCGATATGAGTTCGTCCAGCTTAGCTCGCGCGGCACTTGTTGTTGCTTTAATCATTTGGAGGAGACGCGAAAGGAGAAAGAGACGACGTGTTTGGGTGAAAGAGTGGATAAAACAGCGTGATCAATACGGTGTATATACAAGACCCTTCTTCCTGAGCTGACGGCAAGCGATCCGAAGGTGTACGCAAATTTCCTGCGAATGTCGGCCACTAATTTTCAGGAGCTATTGACAAAGATTTCCCCACTAATAAAAAAAGAAGATACTGCGATGAGGAAGTCAATACAACCTGGTGAAAGATTAGCATTAGCGCTCAGATTTTTGGCTTCAGGTAAATGTAATTAATGTAGGTACTCGCGACAAAGTTATGTTGAGAAATGTATAATATTGTATTTATTAAAATAGACATTTACATAAAAGTGCCCATTTTTTTCCTCCCGATTTCTTTTGCATCTGTGGCAAATTCATTTGCCAGAGCCGCGGTAGAAACTGCTCTCCAGTTTCGGTCCTTGTTTATGAGAAAAAGTAATAATTAAAACATTATACTCGAATTCATCAATAATAGCAGCATTTATTTCAATTATATTAATAATTGCTTGTTTCATGAGAAAAAGTTTTGGGAGAAAAAAAATTATTGATCCAAAAAAAATATCCCCGTTCGAGTGTGGACTGACGACCCAAACTCGCCATCGCTCTAGCAGCTTGTTTCACTTGGGTGAAACTTCTCGAGACTGATGCCGAGAGCGGTTGCAGGGCCGTCCACACGCCGAGAGAGTGCTCTAGCTCTCGCTCTACCGCAATAAAGTGTCCCCGTGTAGACCCACCTTAAAACAAATATGTAAGCCTCTCTCGAATTAAAATCTGTTATGAATTTACTATGATTTAATTCGGGTTTCTTCGGAGAATTTGGAAAGGACCTAGCGAGAGGATACGGGATGTAAGTCCAAGACTTAACGACTGAGCGTTAATTAGGGATACCAAGGATGAGCATGAAATACATTGAAACAAAATGAATTATAATTAAAGACAAGGACACGTTGCAAAGGAGGATAATATGCACCAACCTGGTCTACAATTAATATAGGACAAAGTAAATTGACAAAGTACATTAGACTACATGTGGAGCATAAAAAATACAATTAATACATGATACATGAAATACAATTAATGAGCAAGCGCAACGATACCGGCTGACGAAAACAGCGTCGACGTCGAAGGAAAAACGGGAGGGGGCACGCTGTCCCGAAGGTACGCAGCGAGGCTTATCAACTTGAGTCCTTTATCTCATGGGGAACACAATGTAACAACTTCAGTCGACTTCAGCACGGCGGGAGGTCACTTCAGAGCGAGCACAGGACGACGCCAGGATGGACTGAGTGGAAAATGCGCTTTCACGACAGGGCATGGAATAAGTAATACTTATTCCATGACGACAGGGTTACAGAAATATATGACTCCAACAGGTCGGGCGCTCCAGCAACGAGTGAGCGCTGGGCCTCTCTCCAAAATGAGACATCTGGGCAGGAGCTGCGCGCGCATTTGGCGCATGCTCTCTCCCTTCTGGCCTTCTGGAGGCAGCAAGCCTGGGGGCTTACAAATGCACTACCGATTGGGCATTATTTTTCATCTGTGTCTCACGTATATGACCGACTCAAAAAGAGTTACATTTGAAGTCCATGTTGGAGAAATCAGGAGAATACGTCAACTACTTTCCTCAGATGCAGTAGCAGGTGAAAGGAGAGGATAATGGGTATACAGGGTGCTCTCGACAGCCTTAGTTTCAAGCTGTTCTTCCTCGTACTTGTAAAATCTCTCTTCAGTTCTCCGTCAGCAGCACTCAGAAGCGTTAGACCCTTCTGACCCGCGAGCCGCTTTTTTCGCATTTCTTTTTTTCAGCCTTACCCACTACCCGTCGCTTCATTGTTTCCACCCCGAAATCGCCTTTGTTTAAACGTTCTGAAGATCCTACCAGCTCTTATATCGTCCTAGGGCGATAAAGGCTCTTTGTGCCCCAGATTCATGAAGCGAAACCGTTGGAAAATAGCTCTTTCAGATGAAATGAAAGACCTCGAGGCTAAAATTGGAAACCACAAGATAGTAAGACTCAACTTTTTGTAGATTTAGATGCCATAATTGCCTCCCAAAATGGCGGTGAATACATTTATACGCAAAATTTGTCTGAAGGGTTTTGGGAATATACTTCTTAAGACACTGATGGGAGAAGATATTTACCTCGCTAGTATAATTATTTTAATGAGGTTGAGAAACAACGTTGTGCACTCGAAAACAATGTTGACCATTATTCTACAATAAGGAAGGTTATTCACATTTCAGAGAACGAGAGGATATCTCGTACAACGAAAAGCCTGTCATACTCTCACCAAGCCCGACAAAACATCATTTATCTCCTCGAGCTCAACGAGTCCTAAATCGTAAAATACTGGCAAAAGCGAGAAAAAAAAAACTCTAAAACGAGAAAATACAACAGAGCTTTTACGATCCAATAAAAATGAGCCTAAAGCTGATACGAATCCTGATGCGGGAGCTGAATCCTTCTCTCGGCCTCGTCTTCACTTTTAATACCTTTCGTATATCCAGCAGGATTCATGGTCAACCCATGTTTATTTTTACTCTTGTTCGAGCATCATTTTCCACTTTTCAATCGTAATCAGAGGAAAAAACGAGGTAGATAAATGACCGACTCAAAAAGAATGAAATTTGAATTCCATGTTGGAGGAATCAGGAGAAGACGTCTACTACTTACCTAAGGTGCAGTAGCAGGTGGAAGGAGAGGAAAATGAGAACACATGGCGCTCTCGACAGCCTTAGTTGATGATAACAAACCCTTTGATTTTCATGCTTGTATAAAGAGTAAGATTCGCAGAAACATACATTTTTGAAAGGTAAATTTGGAAAAAGTATTGCAAATATTCTTACAAATTTTTTGTATTGTAAAGAACAATATCCCGAATCATTTTTCAATAGGTTTTAACCGTGGATGTTCACATGAATATGTTACTCGTGAAACAAGCCTCCCACTCCTCACAGGATCAAACATGCACGAATTCGTTCGTATAGAAAAAGAACCCGGGTACTTATGTTACTGAACTGATAACAGTTGATTCATTTTGGTTCAGTATTCTCTGAATAAGGCATCTGTTTCCACACATGAATTTGTCTCTACGATCAGTCCAAAATATTTATACTCGGTGAATCAAGATAATAAGGAATTTAATACCGAAAAACGCTGCGAATTCATCCACAGGGTTACTCCTTGGACCAGCAGCATGGAGATTCTGCATAACCTCTTCCAGTAGTTGCCAATCGTTCCACGACACGTCTCATTGAATTCAGTGTCCAGAATTTAGTTGACAATGATACCCCACACGCCTAGATCGCCGAAAATCTCAAAAATTAATCCTTCAAATACATCCATTTTTTTCAAAACACTCATATTGACCCTTACTCTCTCTAAATTTGTTCCAATCGGGCTGGTTATTCTTTGCCAGGGGTTGGTTATTCCACGGACTGAGAGCATGGGGAAAACAGCGGGTGTGGATTGTCCCAGACCCATTAAAATCAATTTAGGGTCAAAAGTTTAGTTGAAATGATACCCACACGCCTAGGTACCCGAAAAACCATCTTTTGGTTGGTTATTCCTTGAATAATCAACCTATGTTTTCATGATAATGGTCAACCTCTCCGATTCGGCTCAAAATTTTTTTCTGGACGTTTCATGATGTCCTGATCAAAAAAGGTCGATGTCCGTCCGCCGTACGCCGTTCATCGTCCGCGCCCTTTTTGGTAGTAGAAAATTTTCTAAAAATCTGAAATTTGGGTCAGGTGTCTGTTCCCAGCCGAGACGGGTCCTCGAAACTTTTCAGCCCGATCGGACCAAATTTGGGGGGGGTAGGGGTCAAAATGTGTTTTTTGAAAAATGGATTTTCGAGATTTTGGGCGATCTAGGCGAGTAGGGTGTCATTTTCCACTAAATTTTGGAAGCTGAATCCGATGAAACGGGTCCCAGAACGATTGGCACCCACTGGAAGAAGTTATGGGTCAAATAGGGTATTTATTACCCATTTTGAATATGTTTTTTCGGGATTTCTGCTACCTAGGCGTGTGGGGTATAGTTTTCCACTAAATTTTGGACGCTGAATCCAATAAAATGGGTCCCAGAACGATTGGCACCCGCTGGAAGAAGTTATGGGTCAAATTGGGTATATATTACCCATTTTGGATATGTGTTTTTGGGATTTCTGCTACCTAGGCGTGTGGGGTATAGTTTTCCACTAAAGTTTGGACGCTGAATTCAATGATGTGTGTCCCAAAACGATTGGCACCCACCGGAAGAAGTTATGGGTCAAAATGGGTAGGTATCCACCCATTTTGTATGTGTCAGGATTTCTGGTGCCTAGGCGTGTGGGGTATCATATTCCACTAAATTTTGGACCCTGAATCGATTGGAATGGGTCTGGGACCCGCCACACCCAGTGTTTCCCCCATTCGAGGAATAACCAACCCGTGTGTAAGAATTTGCAGATTTTTTTTACTAGCTCGATGGTGACATTTATTGAGAAGATCACGAAGGAGTTTCTCGATCATGGTCTTGTAGGTGTATTTTTAACTTATTTTTGTTCATAATTTCGAATCCGACGCGCCTGAAAAGTACGAGGAAAAAGTTTCCACTCAGAGGGGCATGCATGTGGCATGTCTGGCAGAGCCATTAATTTCTAGATGTTAGGTTGTTAGCAATAATCAGAGATGTTGGAGTATATTTCATAGAGAATAAATAGTAGGTTTTGGTTGGTTATTCCTTGAATAATCAACCTATGTTTTCATGATAATGGTCAACCTCTCCGATTCGGCTCAACATTTTTTTTCTGGACGTTTCATGATGCCCTGATCAAAAAAGGTCAATGTCCGTCCGCCGTTTTTGGTAGTAGAAAATTTTCTAAAAATCTGAAATTTGGATCAGGGGTCTGTTCCCGGCCGAGACGGGTCCTCGAAACTTTTCAGCCCGATCGGACCAAATTTGGGAGAGGTAGGAGTCAAAATGTGTTTTTTGAAAAATGGATTTTCGAGATTTTGGGCGATTTAGGCGAGTAGGGTGTCATTTTCCACTAAATTTTGGACGCTGAATCCGATGAAACGGGTCCCAGAACGATTGGCACCCACTGGAAGAAGTAATGGGTCAAATTGGGTATTTATTACCCATTTTGAATATGTGTTTTCGGGATTTCTGCTACCTAGGCGTGTGGGGTATCATTTTCCACTAAATTTTGGACGCTGAATCGATTGGAATGGGTCTGGGACCCGCCACACCCACTGTTTCCCCCTTTCGAGGAATAACCAACCCGTGCGTAAGAATTTGCAGATTTTTTCTTCGTGAAGGTATTCGTACAAAGGCCGCATGACGGATAAACGGATGAATACGTTGACGCTCTGAAGGTACGAATATCGGAGGTATTTTAGGGGACGTCCAGGATAGACTGGATTTATTAGAGGAAGCACGATTGCTCTAGTACGTAGAGGATAAGAATAGGTGGCGTATCGAGCGAAGTTGCTAATGCTTGGCGTGTCTGGCACTTTGTGGAACTACCCATAGTCTACGCTACGCCACTTCGTCTATGTCAAGCCGTCATTAGTGATTTTATGCTCGTGGAAGCCAAAAGTACCGATGAGAGTATGGACACGAACGTGCACCCCCAATTGATTCAAGTGGAAATGCGAGCATTCACAAGAGAGGTTTGAGAGAACTGGAGTGTCGTTCTGGGTAGTTTGCCCTCCAGTGGCTTTTGAAAATAATAATCTCGTTTGAATATGAATATTATTGGTTGGTTACTCCTTGAGTAATAAACCTATGTTTTCATGCAAATGGTCAACCTCTCCGATTCGGCTCAAATTTTTTTTCTAGACGTTTCATGGTGTTTAGATCAAAAACCCTGCAAATTCCTGCACACGGGTTGGTCATTCCTCGAAAGGGGGAAATAGTGGGTGTGGCGGGTCCCAGACCCATTCCAATTGATTCAGAGTCCAAAATTTAGTGGAAAATGATACCCCACACGCCTAGGTACCAGAAACTCCCCAAAGGGAAAACTCTCCAAGAAAAAATGAATGTGACAGTGTCTGTTCAGTACAGATGTAGATCGTGAACATGCCTGTTTTTTCCTTAAGTTTTTTAGGAGGTTGATCATTTACGTTGGAAAAGATCAATAAAACTTTTTTCCGGGGTTCGATCATTGGATTTTATTTATACGTATACTCCAAGATTTTTAAAAATATTTCGTAACAAACTCAACGATATAAATTGGGTTTTCGATAGGAAATTTGTTTTTATCGAAACGTGAAAAATCTGTGTTAGGTGGTTTTTCCCCAGGGCTCTTCAAATCTATAGGTAAGTCATGGGTCATGGATTGAACAAGTATCCTTAATATCCTTAAGTACAACTACGTGATCAAGCTCAGGTAGGTTCAATATGCCATGTTCATAAATGGAATCAAGAAGAAACACTGGAGTGAAGAAACGCGTAATGATCGAATGGCTTGGCAGCGAGAGGTTTTAGAAGATCTTCAGTACATGGATGATGACCTTTACAATGTGACAAACTGTTGGCTACCCGGGCGACCTGTTTTCTTGGCGAACCGTAATGAGGTTGTTGGCTCCCGGAGGGGGAATCAGGATATCAAGGACAGGGACGAGTCCAACAGCACAACCTGAGAGAAAAGGTTCTTCTATAATGAGTTTATACACGTAGCCATCGAGGCATGATGTATGACTGGCCAATTTGGCTAATAGGAGGGGACCTGATATTGATAATATCACGCCAGTGTCCCTGGGAGAAATGAAAACATGAAGTGCGATTTCATCCATTCCTCTTCCTGCTAAGTTGGGCGAGCATAGATGGTGTCGAGTGGTCTCTAAAGGTGCTTATGAGAGAGGGAGGCGGGAGGGTGGAGGTTTGAGGGGCAAGTTCTTCAGATTTTATTTGAAAGTAGTAGCTTATTGGCTTGACAAAAGCCTTGTAACTATTCACCTCTTGGTAGTAAATTAGAGGGGGGGGGGGGACCATGCATTGCCCACTGCTGGGATTCAGGAAGGCAAAGATCATACATTTTAATTCCAACACCTTGGAAATTTCAAAAGAATTGTGTTGCTCTGAGTGCTCTTACCTCGGCAGTATACATATTATTTTTTTTTCACGCGCGTTTTATTGTTAAGTTTGCTAAAACTACCAAACTTTGTTCTGCAATACATATCCCCTAAACTGTGGTAAAAATATTAAAACATGGCCTGACCAAAGCTTTGACTCTTAAGTATAACAAATGACGACATCAATGGTTTGTAAATATATTAAAGCGAGCTCGTAACGCCTTGTGTGAGTCATGCAGATCTGTGAGAAGAAAATTGTGCTGTTTCTTGTTCCAAATAATGATCCGACAATGCGTAAGAGAGTTACATTTGCCAGAACAACCCCAGAGGCAGAAAATTACAGGTTACCGGTCCAGGGGTCTTTTCAAGAGCCTGTGACAGTCGAATATCAAATCAAGAGGAGTACGAGCGTGTGAGTGCGGGTGCCAGAGATCATTTGGCATTCAAATTCGCAAAGGCGCGTCCAATGTCAGGTGGAATCAGGGACATGAGGAGGCCGGTTTCAAGTTCGCAATTAAATCGTCAAAGACCTTTTTTTAATCTAAATTAAAGATCAACGCTACCTCGTAGGTGAAAGAGCAAACAGGTAATGTTCTTCATGGAGGCCTTTGAATCATTTATAGGATTTTGAAGGCACTGGGGTACCTTCAGCCTGCGGTTAGATAAGATATTTTTGAAATCAATGACTAACCTTTAACAACGAGCAAAACAAGCGATGACGCTGCCCGTCATAAAAAAAATTATTTTAGAGCCCACTATTTGTCATTACCTCAAAATATTGCAACAATTTTGTGACAACAACATGAGGCCAATAACTGCAATTCGCAATCGCGTTGCCACCACAAGTTTCAAGTTTATGTTAATAGCATAAGTACAAACACTCCCTGCGTGGTTTGCAATATTGCGAACTACCTTGAGTTTGGGTGAGCGAGGACTCGATATATTACGAATTAGCGGCTCTGGAGGGATTGTGGAGTACAGGTAGTACTTTCGGACATGTATGTCGGGAAAGCCTATCCGGAACACAATGATTCATTAACTCTACTTCACTAAAATCGTCCAGTTAATCATACCCGTAAATCCGAATGAATTTGTGAGCGAAATCTCCACATTCATCAACCAATTCTTTTCCTTTGAGTAGACAGGTGGCGGAGCTTTTCGGTTTATTGGGCGCGCATTTTCAATTGTCGTTGCCTGCACCGACATGTATGTAATCATCAAACTCCCAGCCGTCCTACCATTTTGACTTCCAATTTTTTACCCATGATTCATTTTTTTTCTTGATGAGTATTAAGCGCGGGAACACTGAGGATTTCCTCATTTCCGCAAGTATGTCGCAAGTGGCTCATAAAAAATTTGGATCGATCCAATCCGACTCTCAGAATCAGAGGGAATTGATTGGAACAGCTAGCATGGAACAGCATTTATCTTGTTGATCCCCATCATTGCACGGGGGCTTTAACGCCCCCTTCCCTCATTCATATTAAATATGAATTTTACACCCTCCCCCTCATATTTATGAAAGATCGTTGCCCTCAGCACATCCAACGACCGCCTCACACCTACTATACCCTTTATTGAATGTTTTCTCTCTTCCGCCTCTTTCCTCTTGGCTTATAGCATACGAAAACAGCTTGTAAACAGAAATGTGCTAGCAGCATTCAAACAAATTCTAGTGACAAGTATAATTACTGTCATATATAATATAATGTAACTAGCTAACACGGCAAACGTTGTTTTGCCCATATAATCAATTCATCGAAATATCTCAGTATTGAGTATTCTAATATATAAAATTCTCGTGTCACAGTTTTCGTTGCCATACTCCTCCGAAACGGCATGACCGATTTTGATGAAATTTTTTGTTCATATCCGCTATTGATGAGAATCGGCCAACATCTATTTTTCATCTCCCTAAATGTTAGGTCTACCCCTAAATTTTTTATTTTTTATTTATTTTTATTTTTTAGACAAAATTTTTAATTTCTATTTTTTTATGATTAGTGTATTTTAATTTGACTGCGAAAGAAAGGAGACCGGCTTCGTTCTCATCCCTACTCCGTGCTGTTTACTGGGTCAGATGTGAAACCTGTAGACATCTGGCAGGGATAACTAATTAAATGACGATTGATCAGTTTTCGACCGTAGAGGAAAAATGATTAAATTACTAAAAATCACATTAAGATGATCGATCCTCTCCACAACCCTTTCAATGTTGGAACGCTTCACATAATAATTATCCGTAACTCCTATTCTTTCCCGCTTCACAGCATTATTTATATTAACAACATTATGTATTATTTATATTTGTTAAAAAATAAGGGTTGATCGTAGAAGGGTGAAAATTTAGGATTGTATGTATTTTTGTATGTTGTATCAAGAAAAAATAGAGATAAAGAAAAAAAATCAAAATCCAAAGTTTGGTCTAAAAAATAAAATTTAAAAAAATTAGGGGTGGACTACCCCTAAAATTTAGTTGGCCGATTCTCATAGATACCGGATAAACACAAAAAATTTCATCAAAATCGGTCAAACCGTTTCGGAGGAGTATGGCAACGAAAACTGTGACACAAGCATTTTATATTTATATTAGATAATGCTTATACCGGTTACCCATTTCAATTCCGAATCATGCATTCAAATTAATTCACAAAGTAAAATTGGAACTAGAGTAGGGCTGCCATATCTCTCCCAGGTAAATCGGGACAGCTTATGCTAGAAATCGGGACTTATCGGGACAACCTAAACAAAAACGCTGCAAATTCTTACACCGGGGTTGGTTATTCCTCGGACCAGGCGCATGAAGACTCATTTCTTCAACATGGGGAAAATGGGGAAACAGTGAGTGCGGCGGGTCCCAGACCCATTCCAATCGATTCAGGATCCAAATTTTAGTGGAAAATGATACCCCATACGCCCAGATACCGGAAATCTCGAAAACGCATATTCAAAACGCTGAAAATTCATTCACACAGGTTGGTTATTCCTCGGACCAGACGCATGGAGACTCATTTCTTCAACATGGAGAAAATGGAAACAGTGCGTGTGGTGGGTCCCGGACCCATTTCAATCGATCCAGGGTCCAGAATTTAGTGGAAAATGATACCCCACACTCCCAGGTAGGTACCTGAAATCTCGGAAATCCATTTGGTAGATGCTTGCTCCGAGGACCCCCAAATAAACTCGTTCACATGCGGACATGAGCCACCAAGATAAACGAACGGAATAATGTGCAGCATTTTAAGATTCCCAATCCTGAATAAGTCAATGTTGAACACATATTCAAAATGGGTAATATATATATTCCATGAATAATCAACCTATGTTTTCATGCAAAAGGTCAACCCCTCCCATTCGGCTCAAAATTTTTTTCTGGACGTTTCATGGTGTCTAGATCAAAAAACGCTGCAAATTCTTACACAGGGGTTGGTTATTCCTCGGACCAGGCGTATGGAGACTCATTTCATAAACATGGGGGAAATGGGGAAAACAGTGGGTGCGGCGGGTCCCAGACCCATTCCAATCGATTCAGGATCCAAAATTTAGTGGAAAATGATACCCCACACGCCCAGATACCGGAAATCTCGAAAACGCATATTCCCCAATTTGACCCATAACTTCTTCCAGTGGGTGCCAATCGTTCCGGGACCCACTTCATTGGAATTAGCGCCCAAGATTTAGCGGAAAATGATACCCCACACGCCTAGGTTCCAGAAATCTCAAAAACACATATTCAAAATGGGTAATATATACCCAATTTGACCCATAACTTCTTCCAGTGGCTGCCGATCGTTCTGGGACCCATTTCATTGGATTCAGCGTCCAAAATTTAGTGGAAAATGATACCCCACTCGCCTAGATTGCCCAAAATCTCGAAATTTCATTTTTCAATAAACTTATTTTGACCCCTACCCCGCCCAAATTTGGTCCGATCGGGCTGAAAAGCTTGGAGGACCGTCCTAGGCCGGGCACAGACCCCTGACCCAAATTTCAGATTTTTAGAAAATATTCTACTACCAAAAACAGCGTGGATGGCGGACGGCGGACGGCGTACGGCGTACGGCGGACGGACATCGACCTTTTTTGATCAGGACATCATGAAACGTCCAGAAAGAAATTTTGAGCCGAATCGGAGAGGTTGACCATTTGCATGAAAACATAGGTTGATTATTCAAGGAATAACCAACCAAAATCGCAAGTTCTTACACAGGGACTGGTTATTCGTCAGACCAGGCGCATGGAAACTAATTTAAAAACATGGGGGAAATGGGGAAAACGGTGGGTGCGGCGGGTCCCAGACCCACTTCATTGGATTCGGCGTCCATGATTTAGCGGAAAATAATACCCCATACGCCTAGGTTCCAGAAATCTCAAAAACACATAAACAAAATGGGTAGTATATACCCAATTTGACCCATATTTCTTCCTGTGGGTGCCGATCGTTCTGGAACCGATTTCATTGGATTCAGCGTCCAAAATTTAGTGGAAAATGATACCCCACTTGCTCAGATCGCCCAAAATCTCGAAAATCCATTTTTCAAAAAACACATTTTGACCCCTTCCCCGCCCAAAGTTGGTCCGATCGGGCTGAAAAGTTTGGAGGATCGTCCTAGGTCGGTATCAGACCCCTGACCCAAATTTCAGATTTTTAGAAAATTTTCTACTACCAAAAACGGCTTGGACGGCGGACGGACATTGACCTTTTGGTTGGTTATTCCTTGAATAATCAACCTATGTTTTCATGCAAATGGTCAACCTCTCCGATTCGGCTCAAAATTTTTTTCTGGACGTTTCATGATGTCCTGATCAAAAAAGGTCAATGTCCGTCCGCCGTACGCCGTCCGCCGTCCGCCGTCCACGCCGTTTTTGGTAGTAGAAAATTTTCTAAAAATCTGAAATTTGGGTCAGGGGTCTGTTCCTGGCCTAGGACGGTCCTCCAAGCTTTTCAGCCCGATCGGACCAAATTTGGGCGGGGTTGGGGTCAAAATGTGTTTTTTGAAAAATGGATTTTCGAGATTTTGGGCGATTTAGGCGAGTGGGGTATCATTTTCCACTAAATTTTGGACGCTGAATCCAATGAAATGGGTCCCAAAACGATCGGCACCCTCTGGAAGAAGTTATGGGTCAAATTGGGTATATATTACCCATTTTGAATATGTGTTTTTGAGATTTCTGGAACCTAGGCGTGTGGGGTATCATTTTCCGCTAAATCTTGGACGCTAATTTGAATGAAGTGGGTCCCGGAACGATTGGCACCCTCTGGAAGAAGTTATGGGTCAAATTGGGTATATATTACCCATTTTGAATATGCGTTTTCGAGATTTCCGGTACCTGGGCGTGTGGGGTATCATTTTCTACTAAATTCTGGATCCTGAATCGATTGGAATAGGTCTGGGACCCGCCGCACCCACTGTTTCCCCATTTCCCCCATGTTGAAGAAATGAGTCTCCATGCGCCTGGTCCGAGGAATAACCAACCCCTGTGTAAGAATTTGCAATTTTTTTAATTTTCTCACCCCTCCAATAGTTTACAAATATGAAGAGAAGATGTTAACAAAGTTCCAAGAAGGAATCAGGAGACTAATACTGGGTCTTCAGCCTTGTGCCTCTCCTCAAAATACAAGTCCTGAGAACTAACAACACTTCCGTGTACACTAATTTAGTTTGAGTCTTCTTCATCATTCCACTATTGTGGCAGTTCTGGTAGGAGAAGGGCTTATTCAATTTTCTCAGCCCTCCAAAGGTCCAGGATTCCAGACAAGACAGACGTTCCAAGAAGGAACTAGGAATACTGGGTCTTCAGCCATTCTCCCTCACCTCAACATGCAAGTCCTTCTTAGAACTGATGTCATTTCTGTACACACCTATTAGTTTGAGTCTTCATGGGCTTACCTCCGTTGTGACAGTTCTGGTTTACGGATGGGAGAAGGGTTTTTTCAATTTTCCCAGGCCTCAGGAGGGTTAGGCCCTGTACACATGACGACGTTTGTCGCTCGGTAAACGCCGCGTTTGTCGCTTGGTTGTCAAGCGCGCGTTTGACACATACATAGAAGCAATGGGACCGTACACATGCTGTCGCGCGCTTTGAAAAAGCGCGCGACAACCGCGGCGCTTGTAGTTTCCACATCAAACGCCGCGTTTGTCGCGCGCTTGAAGTTACTATGTTTCGCATTGTTCCGTACACATGCACTCAGTCAAACGCTCGCTTTTGCAGTGGAAAGGTGATCTGAGCCCTGGTCTTGTGTGTTGATCTTGTGTGTGTTTTTGTGTGCAATGGATGCGGAAGCGTTCGACACAGAACTATTCATCGATGAGATTGAAAAAAGAAGGTGTATCTGGGACATGGAGTGTCCAGATTATAAAAATAGAGTCTTAAAAAAGACTGCTTGGCAGGAGATTGTGGATGTTTTCGCAGAAGAAAAAATGACACAGGAACAGAAGACAGTTTTAGGTAAATATACAAAGCATAAGTAGTATTAATTAATTATAGACCTACATTTATTCAAATATTGTAATACATTACATAAATAAAATTAAGGCAGTATGTTCCACATACAAGTACCACATAATTATTTGTAATATAATTCAGATACCGTACTTGTTGTATGGTATGAAAGAGCGTATAGGTCTTTACGGTATAGAGTGCACTTATGAAATAAGTTAGTGTTTGAAATTCAATTCAATTTATTCAAATATTTTTATTTCATTAAATAAATATAATTAAGGCAGTATGTACCATATAATAATTTGTAATTCAGATACTTGTTGTACCAAGAGTGCATTTGTGAAATAAGTCAGTGTTTTGCATTCACAACTTCTTATGAAATAGAAATATGAAATAAAACTGAGGCAGTATGTCTTTATACGAGTACCACATGTTTATACGTACACTTATAAAATAATTTAGAGTTTTGTGTTCACAACATCTTAATACACCAGTGTATTTGCTGTGATGAAAACGTCGACAAAGCGCGCGGTTGACGCCCTCATGTGTACGGTCTCAAAATTTCCAACGAGCGACAAACGCGGCGTTTACCGAGCGACAAACGTCGTCATGTGTACAGGGCCTTAAAAATGTGAAGAGAAGAGTATGGACAGCGACATAGTTCCAAGAAGAAAACCAATTAACTGGGAATATGGGGTTGTCAATCTCAACTTCTCCACACAATTTTAGTCATTCTGAGAACTAATACTGGTTCTGTGTACACTCATTTAGTTAAGATTTCTTCCTCTCACCTCCATTATGTCAGTTCCAAGTTTCTGATGGGAATAGGGTTTTTTTAATTTTCTCAGGCCCTTAGAATCCCAGAGTCTCTAGCCTTTTGCCTCTCCTCACAATTCATGTCCTTCTCAGAACTAATATGATTCCCATGTGAAACTCTCCCCTCCACAACCCAAAAGGTAGGGATTTCCTCAAGACTTCAGTTCAGTCTTCAGTCTTCTTCCAATCTTCCTTCTGTCCACTGCTGTGGTTACTGTGTTGTACTTCAAATTGACTACAGTAATACCCCGACTTACGTAAATTCGAAGTTACGTCATGATGCGGCCTATTCAAGGTCTCCTGAAAACTGGGCGGGAAATTCTCTCCCTTCCACTAGCTCTCCCCTCCCTCCTTCCCTTCTTCAATGCCACAAAACCAAAACATTGATTGAACATTGAATCAAAAATTGAAACTTTTTGATTTTCTAAGTATATTACATAGCGTATATATTTGCTGGGTTTTGTATTGTACATGTAAAGATTTTCAAATAAACGTTTTAATCACATATTCCTTTTTTTCTTGGGAAGTACATATATTTACCCAGCGAAAAATGATTTTAAAAAACCATACCCCGATTTACGTAATTTTCGACTTACAGTATAGCATGCAGTCCCACCTATAACGTAAGTCCGGGGTATTACTGTAAATTGTTTTCCCCAATTTTTCTATCTTTTTTCGCGAATCTTAGTGCGGGTTGGGCACAAACTATGAGAATATAGGTTCCAGAATCCTTCTGGTTCAGTGCTCAAATTTGTTAAAGTGAAAGTGCACATTGATTGTCATGGCAGTCTGAGGATGATCACCTTCCCCAGTAAGATGGCAAGTTACTATCCTATTAAAAGGTATCTTATGTAGACTCACAGAAACTTGATCAAAAGAGCACAATGTTTCATTACAAATCCATGTTATCCACATAATGCAAAATAGACCCTGGAAGGAGTTGATGCAATACACGTAGAAGCTTGGAAAGCATTGAATTTGACCAAGCAAGACTATTTGCCAGTTTGACCAATTAACTATTACAGAATTTGGTTCCTGCAGATGCTCAAGAACTTCGGGATATTGCAGTCAAATTCATGAGATCGACCTCTGGCATGAAAAAACAGGTCAATGGTTTGAGGAATAATTGTAGGATTCATTAGGATTCTTTCATTATATTTTACTGATTACGGGAGGTTTAGGTGTTCAATCTAATTCGTGTTATCAACTGCATTTTGGTTGGTTATTCCTTGAATAATCAACCTGTTTTCATGCAAAAGGTCAACCTCTCCGATCCGGCTCAAAATTTGTTTCTGGACGTTTCAAGGTGTCTAGATCAAAAAATGTCGATGTCCGTCCGCCGCCCGCGCCGTTTTAGGTCGTAGAAAATTTTCTAAAAATCTGAAATTTGGGTCAGGGGTCTGTTCCCAGCCTAGGACGGTCCTCCAAACTTTTCAGCCCGATCGGACCAAATTTGGGCGGGGTAGGGGTCAAAATGTGTTTTTTGAATAATGGATTTTCGAGATTTTGGGCGATCTAGGCGAGTGGGGTATCATTTTCCACTAAATTTTGGACGCTGAATCCAATGAAATAGGTCGCTGAACGATTGTCACCCACTAGAAGAAGTTATGAGTCAAATTGGGTATATATTACCCATTTTGAATGTGTTTTCGGGATTTCTGGTACCTGGGCGTGTGGGGTATCATTTTCCACAAAATTTTGGATCCTGAATCGATTGGAATGGGTCCGGGACCCGCCGCATCCACTGTTTTCCCCATTTCCCCCATGTTGAAGAAATGAGTCTCCTTGTGCCTGGTCCGAGGAATAACCAACCCGTGTGTAAGAATTTGCAGCGTTTTTGATCTAGACACCATGAAACGTCCAGAAAAAAATTTTGAGCCGAATCGGAGAGGTTGACCTTTTGCATGAAAACATAGGTTGATTATTCAAGGAATATATATATTACCCATTTTGAATATGTGTTCAACATTGACCTTTTCAGGATTGGGAATCTTAAAATGCTGCACATTATTCCGTTCGTTTATCTTGGTGGCTCATGTCCGCATGTGAACGAGTTTATTTGGGGGTCCTCGGAGCAAGCACCTACCAAATGGATTTCCGAGATTTCTGGTACCTGGGCGTGTGGGGTATCATTTTCCACTAAATTCTGGACCCTGGATCGATTGAAATGGGTCCGGGACCCACCACACGCACTGTTTCCATTTTCTCCATGTTGAAGAAATGAGTCTCCATGCGCCTGGTCCCCTGGTCTCCACCTCAACTCCACCATTTTTTGAAAAATGGATTTTCGAGATTTTGGACGATCTAGGCATTTTCGGCTGGAGACCAGAAATGAAACTCTTCGAATCAAATTTGACTTTGACTGGAACTCACTCAATGTAAATACACAATATTTTACTTTCTTTCTCACATGATGGCAACCAGTTGTCAAATAAAATTAGATAAGGAAGGGGATATTCTTCTTCCCAGTCACAAAGTCTTTTAGGTGTCCTGTCACCTGCAGTGGAAGACATCGAAGATTTATGTTCAATGATTTGATTCTTCAAAAATCAGGACGAAATCGGGACGGCAAAAAAATTAATCGGGACGGGACGCCCAGGACACATCGAAAATCGGGACGGATGGCAGCCCTAAACTAGAGAGGAAAATGAAAGATGAACAATGGAACCTGAAAGTCATTCGTTCAGCCATCACATAGTTAGTAATGTACTATTATTGCGTATAATCAAATGATTTCGACAATAAATAAATTCATTTGGGATGGATAAACTTGGTTTTTGTCAACAAGGAAAAAAAAAAAAAAAAAACTGACAGCCCTTATTTGAGTTTGCAGAGGTTATCGAGAAACGTGACAGGTTTGTTTACAAACAGAGGCTCGTCGTAATTTATCGAAGTGGAAACGAGTAGTTTGTCTGATTTCTGGTTGTGAGGGCTCGAAGTTCAAGTTTTCGTCAACAACCTACGAGGTGGGGGAGGAGGGAGCAAAAACGTTAGTTTGTAAATGGCTCGCCCGTAAACAGAGTAGGTAGCGCGAGAATCAAATATCTAAGTCTACTTATTCGCACTGGAGAATTTTAAGAAGATGAGCATGATTCAATGTTGCACTTTTCTCAACACACTCATGAAGACTGATAGACTAACTTATGCCAGCGGTGCGTGGGAAGGAGTTTGTATGAATTTCCCGATATACTGACCAAAAGTATTGGATAATCGTCTCATTTGCCAGCACGCTATCTTAATGAAGAAATGAGGTGATCAGTTAGACAATGAGTGTTATGAGTCCACTTGTTGATGGCAGTTCGTCCGCATTTGGATGTGGCGGAAAGAGAAGTCATGTGCTAAAACCGTAGACCGTTAAACCGAAGGAAAAGAGGCAAAAATTCAGTTGGTCATGAGCAGATTTGAGTTTGCTAAATCTCGCACAGTACATCCATTATGTAACACTCACTTTGGTGGAACCCCAATTGTGCAATCAGTATGCTGGTTCAAATTTCATGAATGAGGCAATCTCAGCCAAGGACATACTTCTCTTAGAACTTATTATGAGATGAAAAATGAGGGTCAGTCATCACACGAGTGAATTCAACTGTTAATCTTGAGGAACACTACAGCCATAACTAAAGTGACAGTGATGAAGTCGACCGTCAAAGTGGCTAGCTGTATTTGATTTTCAAATCGAGTCGGCAAGGAGAATTGAGAGAGAAGGGAGGTTCGTTTGAGCTTGTTATCGTGGCAGCAAAATATGTTATTTCAGCACCGTGGCTCGTTAGCGTTGGACAGAAAGACTACAGCGATATCTAGTGAGGATTTTCATTGGCCGGTGGTGTTCTCCGCTAATGATGACCCTTCCTTGGTACCTACGTACTTAACAAGATGACTTAATGACGAATAAAATCCATTCTGGAAATGAACATAAAAATTTGATTTTGATCATCATTGAACGAGTTGATCTTATAAATCATACTGTTCTGAAAAACAAATGTTGAGTTCTCCTCCAAATGTGTCATTTTCTAGCTTCTTTAAAAAAAAAAAAAAAAAAAAAAAAAAAAAAAAAAATTGAAAAAATATTTAAATGCGAATAATGTAAAATGCTAACGAACGAGAAATGGGAGCCAGAGTGTCATTCTAACTGTCCGTAGTATTCATTAGTATTCATCAGTCATTCATCGATGGATATCGTTTCAATTTTTTTCAGTACTATCTTAATACAAAAAAAAATTGTAATGACTACGATTGGATGTAGTTTTTTAAAATGTTTTGATCCCTATACTGGCATAAATTCACTTTAAACAAAGGGATGCCTAATAAACTTTGAGTTTTTGTCGAGTCGGTTCTTAGCTGACGTCATAACTTTGAACCATCAATCCCAATCCACTCCTGCTTTTACTCATCTTTGCCAGCCATCCAGCACCTCATCACAGCCCAACGTTAATCTCGACCTTGGCATTCTCATTGTCTTTTTCCTCCTCGTTGAAACAGAAAAAACGCTCCTCCCTTCCTTCGGGCGTTTTCGTTGATTAAAAACGAGAGGAAAAATATTCTTGCTTTTTTACACTCTACGGGAGATTCTAGCCAGAGCGGAAAGAGGTCATTGGCTACATTTTGTTGAAATGCCAGTTGAAAATTGAAAATAAATATATTAAAAACTACTTCACAGATTCTTTTGTAATCCGTAATTTACGGATTTGCAGGGAAAAAAAACACACTTGCCGCGTTTTGACAATTGAGGGCGACTAAGGGACTTTGATGAATCGCTTGGCGAGTGCCTTGCTGTTTCTGATTCAATGAGCACGATAATGTCGACCGAGAGGTGATTTACATTTTGAGACAGGAAAAAAGTGCCGCGCCCTCGCGTATTTTTCAAGGGCCGATTAACATAAAATGGCGGAACGTCCTCAACTGAGGGCCACTTGCTTCCTCGTGAAACCCACTTGCTTTTCAGACCCCGGGTCCCCTCTTTGTCGAGACGACGCTCATTTGAATATCAAATATCAACCTATCCCGATATCCCGCCTGTTATAAATTTTCCAGCAGCCCAAAACAATCGATGACAGATTCTGGAGGTGCTGCCACGCAATTTAATTCAAAAAGGAACTAGAAATCAATTTTCCTTCCGATGAAGAATAAATCTCCATACGTATCTACTTCCTGACTAACATTCATTGTGATTCAATCACTCATATCTCGAGAAACGCAAGAAGATTCCGATAACCACGAGCAAATATATTCCTCATTCTTTAACGTTTTCACCTTCGATGACCGCAACTTGGTGCTGCTGGCTAATTCGTAATGGGCTGAGAACACATGCACCCACTCACCGTTTAATAGCCATAAGAAACTAATCATTTTAGGTTACTTTTACAGAAGCCATTTGGGAGATTTTTTTTCGCCATTACTTAGTTGCTCAGATCGAGTTTCAGGCCTCTTTGTTATGTTTGCACGCCGTCTTCTCATTCCATTCCTTTCATTCTTGAATATTGGAGAACACCGAAAAACACAGTTCAGGCTCAATCGTATCTCTGAATAACTTCCTAAATTGACTGAAGCGACTTTCCGTTATTTTATATTTTCAGGAGGGTCGCAGAACTTTTATTCTACATAGGAGCTATCTCGATCGAACAGTCGGCCTCTGTCTTTTCCAACTTCACCAGTTTAAAAATGTAGCATTATATAAAGCCGAAACAGCTACAGTATGACATAAGATTCGAGTCTTTCTTCCTCTTAAACATATTCATGAAAATGTAATCGACCAAGCAAGTATGCTAGTCAGTTTTTCGAACGACAGATTCGAATGAGATAAACCGCAATAACATGCAAAGTACTGTTGCTAAAACCCTGTACGTTAAATTTTTTAGAATAGAAACGCGGCGATTTTAAGAGCAAAAATTTACCACGATAAAACATTAACATTAACTTACTAGATTTTTTTCTAACATCTTTTATTCTTGGCAGGATGATACATGAGTACTTCCGCAGTCTAGTGATTCATTTATTTATAGTATGGGGGGCAAGCCCGATAAACAAAAACGCTGCAAATTTTTCGAAGGGGTTGGCTGTTCCTGGGACCGGGAGCATGTAGACTCTTTCCAATCGATTCAGCGTCCAAAATTTTGTGGAAAATGATACCGCACATGCCCATGCTAGGTACCAGAAATCTCGAAAACACACATTCTAAATAGGTAGATAGATACTCATCTTGACCCATAACCTTTTCCGGTGGGCGCCAATCGTTCCAGGACCCGTCTTATTGGATTCAGCCTGCAAAATTAAGTCGAAAACGCTATCCCACACGCCTAGATAGCAGAAAATCTCGAAAATCCATTTTTTTATATACACCTTCCAAGGGAGTATATCTCGGAGCTATTGAACAAAAGATAATGTATTGCTCACCCTCTTATCCTTCCACTTTCCAAAAGGCTAACGATGAAATAGAAAATCTGCAAATTCTTACACGCAGGTTGGTTATTCCTCGAATGGGGGAAACAGTGGGTGTGGTGGGTCCCAGACCCATCCCAATCGATTCAGGGTCCAACATTTAGTGGAATATGATACCCCACACGCCTAGGCACCAGAAATCCTGGCACATAAAAAATGGGTGGATACATACCCATTTTGACCCATAACTTCTTCCGGTGGGTGCCAATCGTTCTGGGACCCATTTTATTGGATTCAGCGTCCAAACTTTAGTGGAAAATGACACCCTACTCGCCTTAATCGCCCAAAATCTCGAAAATCCATTTTTCAAAAAACACATTTTGAACCCTACCCCCCCTCCCTCCAAATTTGGTTCGATCGGGCTGAAAAGTTTCGAGGACCCGTTTCGGCCGGGTACAGACCCCTGACCCAAATTTCAGATTTTTAGGAAATTTTCTACTACCAAAAACGACGGAAAAGGACGATGGACGGCGTACGGCGGACGGACATTGACCTTTTTCGATCAGGACATCATGAAACGTCCAGAAAAAAATTTTGAGCCGAATCGGAGAGGTTGACCATTATCATGAAAACATAGGTTGATTATTCAAGGAATAACCAACCAAAAAAAAAAAAAGTTTGAAGATGAGTACGTTCTATGAGCGGCGACAAAAGGGTGTGTTGTTCAGGAACTCGTTCCTATTAGGGTCGTAACCTTGGGGGAGTCACAGGAGGTCGCCTATCAGTCATCTACCCGCGCTCCGCCTGACAGACATTTCTTCGAGGAAGTTTTGCGAAGCTGAAGAAACGAGGATCAGTGGAAGGGAGTTCGCAAAACCTGAACGACCTTCGCGACGCCGGTGTTCCAGGGCTAATAGCCTCAACTGGACTGAACCTTCTCCTACAACTTCCTGAGAGCTCCAATCCCTCCCATGGGCAACACCCCCGCGTACGCAATTCAAGACATGTCATGTTCGTTCGAATGGCGTATCCATTAGGGAATGATATTCCTTGATCCGTCCGTGTGGCTATTGGTCGTAATTCGGTTGGAACGATGGTCCCTCTCCATTCCTTTTTATCACCAAAGTAATATTCGTATTACCTTTGTCATACAAATAGCATTAGAAAAAGCTACGAACCCGCTATATCAGTCAGTGTACGAAAAGTTATACAGAGAGATATTTTTCAAGGATTACTACTCTTGAGAATGTTGACCAAAATCACTTTAGAGTCAAAATATATTCCCTCCGCAGAGGCCTTTCCGTTAAAATTGATGTAAAAATACCATGTGGAACAAAATACAGGGACCTATTTGACATTGAGAAGACTAATACAATAATTTACCGTGAATGCGAAATGGAAAATGGAGATTCAAACAGCTACCTGCACGATTAGCTTCAGGCGGAGTTTTCTTACGATTCATGATACTCGTAACGTTCAGGCCTTTTTGAGTATACATTGAATTAATATGCTTTTAGGATGAGGTCAAGTGTTTTGTGTTTCAAGACGATTCATTTACTCTATAACAACTCAGAACGCGCGGGGGTTTCATGAAATCACTTTTTACCTTACAATGTAGACACTTTATTCGCGGTATTAGGAACGAAACACCGAATTTTCATGTTGGTGTGTATCCTTTTGATGAATTCCGTCACACTTTGGTTGGTTATTCTTTGAGTAAACAACTTATGTTTTCATGCAAAAGGCTCCGATTCGTCCCAAACATTTTTTTTCTGGACGTTTCAAGGTGTCTAGATCAAAATTAGCAAATGTCCGTCCGCCGTCCGCAACATTTTTGGTAGTAGCAAATGTTCTTAAAATCTGAAATTCCGGTCAGGGGTATGTCCCCAGCTGTCCTCGAAACTTTTCAGCCAGATCGGGCAAAATTTGGGCGAGGTAGGGGTCAAAATGTGTTTTTTGAAAAATGGATTTTCGAGATTTTGGGCAATCTAGGCGTGTGAGATATCATTTTCCACTAAATTTTGGACGCTGAATCGATTGGAATGGGTCTGAGGCCCGCCACACCCACTGTTTCCCGTAATTTTTCCATTTTGAAGAAATGAGTCTCCATGCTCCAGGTCCAAGGAATATCCAACCAGTGTGAAAGAATTTGCAGCGTTTTTTCTGAAGAACCTTGGTCGTTCCTCAATATCCGGATTACTATGGAGAAGGCATCTAGCCCTCGGGCAAATGATTTATAAAAAAGGTCATCGTGGCTGTCAGTTACACAGGTGGCCTCAAGTTTCATTCATACTGTTACTTATAGAGCGAAGGCTTCGAACGCAGAATTGACAGGGGCGGCCGAACGTAAATCGGATTACATCTGGTAAACGCCTGAGGGATCCTTGTAAGATCTATGGGGGTGTTTATCATTTCCTTGGCTCCAAGTTCAAACGAGCTGAGCTTGGGGAGGCTTACTGAGACCGTCAACACCTTCAAAGCTGCTGTAAAATTCCGAAAAGGTACTTAAAGCTGATCAAAAACTTCACCATTAGAAAAAACGCTGCAAATTCTTACACAGGGGTTGGTTATTCCTCGGACCAGGCGCATGGAGACTCATTTCTTCAACATGGGGGAAATGGGGGAACAGTGAGTGCGGCGGGTCCCAGACCCATTCCAATCGATTCAGGATCCAAAATTTAGTGGAAAATGATACCCCACACGCCCAGGTTCCAGAAATCTCGAAAACATATTTAAAATGAGTAATATATACCCAATTTGACCCATTACTTCTTCCAGTGGCTGCCAATCCAGTGGCTGCCAATCATCCTGAGACCCATTTCATTTGATTCAGCGTACAAAATTTAGTGGAAAATGATACCCCACTCGCCTAGATCGCCCAAAATCTCGAAAATCCATTTTTCAAAAAACACATTTTGACCCCTACCCCGCCCAAATTTGGTCCGATTGGGCTGAAAAGCTTGGAGGACCGTCCTAGGCCGGGAACAGACCCCTGACCCAAATTTCAGATTTTTAGAAAATTTCCTACTACCGAAAACGGCGTGGACGGCGGACGGCGTACGGCGTACGGCGGACGGTGGACGGACATTGACCTTTTTTGATCTAGACACCATGAAACGTCCAGAAAAAATTTTTGAGCCGAATCGGAGAGGTTGACCATTTGCATGAAAACATAGGTTGATTATTCAAGGAATAACCAACCAAAAGTAGCAGATGAGTGAATGTGCAGCCGTATTGAGAGGATTTTCGTGGACACGATTCAATTATACACGTTCATTCGATAGGTACATGTACAGTTACTTGTAAGTGCTAATCGAATGAACAATTACTGCCTGCTTTAAATCATGGGGGCCGTAATTTTTGCGTATCTTCGTTCGTTATCCTCAAATTTAACGGGAAAGGCAACGGGAAGAGACAGTAACCCCGAAAATCGACACACCGATGTCTGAGAAACTTAACCACGTTAACAGTGTAGTGTTGACGGAGCTTGTTCGGAAATTAGAACATCTCACCCAGTCAACATTTCATTGATGTGAAAGGTAAATCCCGACAGGGAGCGTCCCAACATCTCCAGTAAGCGCTTCAACTTTTGGATAAACGACACTTTCTAATAGCGATCTCGAGTCATATGACTCAAGGAAACTAATAGGAGTGATGAAGTAATTCGAACCTGAGTGAAGTGTGTATAATTAATTTTGCCTAGAGCCAGCCACCTCAGCCCTGGAGGATGGAATAATTGATTCTGAAGGGTATTGAATTAGCACAGTTGGGAAGAGGATTTAGTAGCAGTATTGTCTTCGTCCTCAAAGGAGAAATAGAATACTTGAAAAAAGTCTTAGGTCGATCAGATTGCAGTAATTCAGTCAGCCAGCTTTCCAACATAGGGGAAACCTTTGCCTTTTGGTTGGTTATTCCTTGAGTAATCACCCTATGTTTTCATTTCATGCAATCTCTCCGATTCGGCCCAAAATTTTTTTCTGGGCGTTTCAAGGTGTCCAGATCAGAAAAGTCAAATGTCCGTCCGCCGCATGCCATCCGCGCAGTTTTTGGTAGTAGAAAATTGTCTGGTACATACTTAGGCTTGTGGGGTATCATTTTCCAAGAAATTTTGGACGCTGAATCGATTGGAAGGGGTCCGAGGCCCATTTCCTTGAAGAAAGTATATGAACAATAAAACAAAAGTATATTATTCAACCGACATTTACCTCCTGGGCCATTTTAGTTAAATGTTGCTTAGTTTTCAAGGGAAACTACTCAGAAAAAGAGAAGACTTTCAATTTTCAAAATTTTCCCTTACTGTAATTAGGAGAAAAACGCCTCTCTCTGAGTAATGGGCGAATTTCATTCACAAGCTGAAATGAGGTAAAAACGTGGTACTGGAAATCAATCGTTGCGTTTAATAATGGAGCGATCAGATTTTCAAGTTAAATGATCAATATCCGAATGTTTGAATATGAAAATACTATCATGTGTGGTAGCTGTTATAACACTGTAGTAGAGTGAATAGAACCTCACAGAATAAGATCTAATCCATTTCTTTATGCTTCTATCTAACAAGCCCCTAAGCATCTAAGAGATTTGGATGCTGGTTAGGATTTGTGTGGCTCCCAAACACATAGTCTCATTAAAGAAATGTAGTGCGGTCACAAAAAAGTGCTCAACACATGCTCATTCCCGAATTCTGTAATTGCTAGGTTTTGAGGATTCTTTCTCATTGCTATTCGAATCGACTCCTCCACATGTAGAAAAGTCTCAGTTTGCATTGAGGTCGCCCAGGAAAAAACGCGTACCGCATTTCGTTATGCAAACTCGGTACGTGGGGCTGCACTAATCCCAACACCCTGTCCCACATAACTACAATTATTTTGCTCCCAATCTGTTTCGCAGTCACAGACAGAAACAGAAGGATAAATAGTTTGAGGGGTTTGCGGAGAATGTCCGACCTTTCTGAAGAGAGCGTGCTCGCGTTCTGATTGCTAAAAAAAAAAAAATCTGCAAATTCTTACACACGGGTTGGTTATTCCTCGAATGGGGGAAACAGTGGGTGTGGCGGGTCCCAGACCCATTCCAATCGATTCAGGGTCCAAAATTTAGTGGAATATGATACCCCACACGCCTAGGCACCAGAAATCCTGACACATACAAAATGGGTGGATACATACCCATTTTGACCCACAACTTCTTCCGGTGGGTGCCAATCGTTCTGGGACACACATCATTGAATTCAGCGTCCAAAATTTAGTGGAAAACGATACCCCACACGCCTAGGTTCCAGAAATCCCGAAAAAACATAATCAAATTGGGTAATAAATACCCTATTTGACCCATAACTTCTTCCAGTGGATGCCAATTGTTCTGGGACCCATTTTATTGGATTCAGCGTCCAAAATTTAGTGGAAAATGACACCCCACTCGCCTAAATCACCCAAAATCTCGAAAATCCATTTTTCAAAAAACCCCTACCCCCTCCAAATTTGATCGGGCTGAAAAGTTTCGAGGACACATCTCGGCTGGGAACAGACCCCTGACCCAAATTTCAGATTTTTAGAAAATTTTCTACTACCAAAAACGGCGTGGACAATGGACGGCGGACGGACATCGACCTTTTTTGATCAGGACATCATGAAACGTCCAGAAAAAAAATTTTGAGCCGAATCGGAGAGGTTGACCATTATCATGAAAACATAGGTTGATTATTCAAGGAATAACCAACCAAAAGATGTTCGAGAGACTACAGGACAATGAGTGATTTATGTTATGAAACAAAAATTAACAAACACGATAATTAGCGCGAAAAAATAATCGCTACTGACAGCCTCACGGCTTTTGAAACCAAACGAACTATTTTCATTTTTGCTAGATCCTTCAACAGGAAAAAAAAATTTTGGCCAGGGCATTGCATTTTACGTATAGATTAATATTCAGTGGGTGGCTCCTAGTGTCCCTGCTATAAACTGTGTAGAAGAGCTTGACGAAAGCTTGGGTCGGTTAACTGAATCATGTTTCTTGTTACACCCGACTTAATACAGTTTGCCTCCTGACTTTTTCCCTCGCCCCTTTTTATTACTCTATTTTGTTGGAGGACACTATAGTTTAAGGGAGGTCAAGCCCTGGCTTACAGGTGCCCAGGAAAACCTAAACCCTTGTCACAGTTCTTATCTTCCGCCACACCCGAACCCCTCGCCGAGGATGGATGAAGTTACGTCCCTCAGGCCTGTACTCTATTTCCTTTTCGAGGTCTCTTCCAAAGGTTATTGGCCTGGGTTTGGGTCGATGAATCAATCTGAACAGATGTTTCTATCTGGGTTGAATGTGGAAAACAAGTAGCTCGAAGCCTTGATAGATTAATCAAGTGGAGGTTTAATTTTGATGCCTGCCTCGTAACTCCTACTTCATAAGAAGTGCGCAAAAGTTACTTGAAAAGTGTATCAAATCGAGGCTTATTGATAGCAACAATATTATATCTATGAATCAGTATGGCTTTCAGAAAGATGTTAGTACTGACCATGCACTATACAACTTGAATAATTTGGTTTCTCAGAAACTGGATGAAGGTTTTTTTGTCTTTGCAGTATTTCTAGATATTAAGAAGGCGTTTGACTCTGTTGACCATAGGATTTTAGTTGAAAAACTTTACTCTTGTGGTATTCGTGGGTTGCCGCTGGATTAGATCGTATCATATTTATCTCATCGTCCGCAATACACTAGGGTGGGTTCTACTCTGAGTGACATCATGTTTAGTCAGCATGGTGTGCCACAAGGCACGGTTTTGGGGCCTATATCGTTCCTTTTGTATATTAATGATTTAATGAATATGTATGTACATGGTCAAATATTTGGTTTTGCTGACGATACTGCCATGGTTTTCTGGGGTAATGATTACGAATCTCTGGTAGACAATATTAATTCTGATTTATTTTTGGTAAAGCATTGGTTTAGTACTAACAAGTTATGTTTGAATGTGGATAAAACTTCTGTCCTTCGATTTTCGATAGGCAACAGAGGATTCCCTATACATCCTACTCTAAAATTTCATATCACCCCTGTTTGTTTGAGCGTTCCCAGTAGCTGTAATTGCCCTCCTCTCCCATTCAACGAGCATTGTAAATATCCGGGGGTTACTATTGATAATAATTTGAAATTTGACAAGCTTATTGATTCTTTGATTGCTAGACTGCGGAAATTATTTTACGTTTTTTAAGGAAACTGGTAGTTTCTTGTCCCGGAAACATAAAAGAACAATTTATTTTGGCTTAGCATTCTCCATCATCAAGTATGGCATCATTCTATGGGGTAGTGCAAATAAAACTCTAATTAAAAAGGTGCAAACAGTCCAAAATCGTATTTTGAAAATTATATTAAATAAAAATATGAGGTACCCGGCTATATGAACAGCTCGATTTAAAAAACATCACTCAAATATTTTTAATTCAATCATGCATACATTTATTTCGTTCGGGGATCAAAAGTGAGCATGTTTCAGTTGCTTCTAGCAGTCGAAATTTTTTTTCGTCTGGTATAATTTTGCCAAGAGCTAACACTGAATTTTACAAAAGGAATTCATACGTCCAAGCTCTTAAATTTCTGTATGAAAAAGGTATTAATGTTTTTCTTTTTGACAGCTTGGGTTCTTTTAAGAAAAAATTAAGCTCTAATTTATAGCTCACTGGCTTTCAGGATGATTTTTCCTTTCTCTTTCTTTTTATATTCTCTATTTTATAATTTTTTGGTTCATTAGATAGTTATGTTTATTCTTCCATATTGGCGCACAGTTCACCACTTCGTGCTTTGCACTTTTTCTGATTTTCTGAACTCCGCTGAAGAGCACAAGTTTTTTTTAAACTTATTCTTCGGTGGGCAACGGCATTTATTTAAGTTATGTTAAATTTTCAGATTTATATAATTTTATCTTTTTTGTTCCCTCTTGGTTTGTAGTAAATTTTATGTTGTTGCCAATAAATGAATATTTGATTTGATTTGATTTGAAAACAGAATAAGCCCGCAACAAATGTTTGAATTGATTATGATCAATAAAAATAAGTAAGGAGGCGAGGAACGAAGGGATGATTAATATAGGCACCTTTTGTTGTGATCGCATTAACTATAAATAAATATGTGATACGAGTATTAGTTTGAAGCGGCCTCTGCCCACTGGAGGATACACGTCGCGGCTCGCTGGGAAGCACATTAGTTTTGTAGGAAGGTTGGCTCTGACCTCGTAGATGTACTGATTACGAGCGCCGAGTGCGGTTTCTGTCCAAGTCGGGCCTCATTAATTAGTAAAAAGTGTCGTCGTCCTCCAGGAAAGGGCATCGGCCGATCTCGTTGAACGCTCATGCCGCGAATATTCTTCCTGTTTGAAGTTTAGAGGGTCTCGTTCTGCCCTTTTGCGAGGACAAACGACATTCCCGATGTTGGAAAACAAACTCGAAAAGTTCTGATTCCAAGCGTGGCCAATGGATACTCAAGTGCGGCCACATGGTGAACGAAATAGAACACACGAATCTATCAGTCAAATATTTGGTTAATAAGGTATTTTCAGCGACTAGAATATTTGACAACTACCGTTTGGTTGGTTATTCCTTGAATAATCAACCTGTTTTTATGCAAAAAGTCAATCTCTCCGATTCGGCCCAAAATTTTTTTCTGGGCGTTTCAAGGTGTCTAGATCAAAATTAGCAAATAACGTCCGTTCACCGTCAGCCGTACGCCGTCCACGCCGACTTTGGTTGCAGAAATTATTCTAAAAATCTAAAATTTTGGTCAGGAGTCCGTTTATGGCTCTAGTTGGTCCTCGAAACTTTTCAACCCGATTGGATCAAATTTGGGTGGAGTAGGGGTCAAAATGTGAAGGTCAAAAAATGGATTTTTGAGATTTTTTGCAATCTAGGTGTCTGGGGTATCATTTTCCACTAAATTCTGGACGCTGAATCCAATGAGAAGGGTCCCAGAACAATTGGCACCCACTGGACAAGACTACGGGTCAAAATGGGTACCTATACACCCATTTCGAGATCTCTGGTACCTAGGCGTGTGGGGTATCATTTTCCACTAATATTGGAATAGGGTTGAAAGTTATTACCACGCTACCATATTTATAGCTACATGAAGCTGAGATCCTACCTGCATACGTTGGAGGTTTTACATGAGAGAAAATCTCCTAATAATATAAGTAAATATTTTCAGGAAGATTTGATGAACATGCAGTGTGTTTTATTTTTGAAGTTGATGATGATTACATGTCATCGCGCGTGAGTTGCATCATTATTGATGGTTTAAAAAAAAAAAATAAATAAAAAATCTTTGCGTCGAACTTTTGCTAATTATTATCGCACTTCCACACCAAAATCTCGTTTTTGGTACTTGGGCGGTTACTTGAATAATCGACCTATATATTCAATAATCAACCTATGCAATCATGCCCAAGGTCATGGAGGGTCGGCCATCTCCGATCGGCCCCAAAATTGCTTCCTAGACGTTTCCTGATGTCATTGATAATATTATCAACACCTCGTGAAAACTCTTTTACCCCTATAAGTTCAGATTTAAAAGAAAATCAGATGTACTAAGTATAATATATTTGAACTAAGTACGACCTGTGAGCAGTAAAGTCAGCCACTCCAAGCAAAAAGTAAGATAGTTGCTACCCCCCTACACCCTTACACTAACCAAGACCTTATGAATGGAGATTTCGTAAGTCCGCCGAGGAAACCTTTGCCTTTTTTAATGGCACCTCTAGGTAAAGGTGGTGCTCAAAAAGCGAAACGAGTTTGCCAATAAACTTGCGTTACCTTAAGAGTTGCACTGCTTCGTAGAATTTATAGCTTTGGCTTAAAACTCTTTGTATGGAACGATAAAATATGAATGACCAAGGCAATCTGAGTCTACCGTATTTACAACCCCGCTACTCGCATTCCCGCAAAAGCCCAACTGATTATGCACGGATTTTCCATGAAGACTCGTATAGGCTTCAATTGATATACAGAACATAACGTGTCTCAGACTGAAATAGAGGTCTTGGTTTATAGGATGGCATTGTTGTTTGACTCGAGTACGTAACGAATGTAATTAAATGACTTTGAATAAAGGCGGAGAGCAGAATTAGAAGCTGGTAGGGTCGATGGGTCAGAGGACCACAAAAGGCGACGCAAGCTCGATAAAATGAAAACGTCAAAAGGCAAACGTGACACTTCTGCCGCTATCTGAGCCCATTGTATTTCCACCTCCCGGCCATAACATCCACAGAAGAGGACCCAAAATACGTTTCTCGACGCTGGCAAACGTGTCTTATACGTGATGGCTCATGTCAAAATGGTCAGTCCCGACTCAGTGTCAGAGTGGCTCCCCTAGGTCACGTTCTACAAGATCCTCCCCTGGCTTTTGTTCAGAGTTTGAACTGCTCTCTCCACTCGGCGATCTAGATATAACACTTTCCACTGCGACACGGGTTGTAGATAGGTACTGAGGATGACGACATTTTCTCAGTCAACTTTCACGTTTCTCCTGCAGCAGTTTCAGTCATCGTTCAGTTCTTGTGCTATTCGCATCGTTCTACGGTTCTCGGTAAAGGGACGTAGAAACAATATAAATCCCGGTTTCCAATCCCAGCCTGGTTGGACGAGCGTTGTTGAGAAACGGTTAGGTAGCTAAATGCTCCAAAAATCGTTCCCCGTGGTTCAGAAATTCATCGTGCTTACAAATTGTATCTGATGTAGGTGAGCACCCAAATTGCAAAGAAATCATGTTTTTTAAAAAAGTGATGGGCCCGGAAGGATAACGCCAGCATTCTCTATTTTACAGTTTTACTTACGACTTTTCAAAACTTTTTTCGGTGAAAAACGGTGAAACCATAGATGATCCTCTTTACCGACCGCATTATAAGTGTCACCGCAAAGCTCTAGCCGGATTACAATTAGGGGGTGTCTCGTCGAACCTTCCTCTTGCCACTTCGAAGAAACGATGATGAAGAGAATAAAATGGAGGACATTCAGCGAAAGAACCTCCAACTCATCTTTCATGGAGTTTATTCGGTCGGCCACGACGTGAGTATCTATCACAAAGTAACCAAGTCATAGAATCTTCTGCTAATGGAACTTCAACGTATAGCCAGCCGTACGCAATATTCACGCAGAAGATAGAGAAATCGTAGGATTTTCGTTGACGATCTAAGATAATCAGAAAACAACCAGGCATTTACGGTGGTTAAATAAAAATAAAAATCGGAATTTTTTGTGTAGAAAATGAACCTATACTGAGGGATTTTGAAAAGCCTTCGTGACTCATGAATGGATCACAATCTTAGCTTTATGAATGTACCTAATACTAGTTGGTTATTCCTTGAAAACCAACCTATGTAATCATGCCCATGTCATGAGAGGTTAACCATCTCCAATATTGGCCCCTAATTTTTTTTCTCTCTAAGTTTTATGTCTAGATTAAAAATGCAAAACCCACCCGCCGTCCACGCCCGATTAGATTATAATATATTTTTCCCCGATACTTCTGCTCCAAGAAATAACCAACCACTGTATAAGAATTTGCAGCGTTTTGTATAAAGTTCTGCTGTGGAACAATATCGGAAACCCAAGGTTCAGCGCATCCTGTATAACGTGTCAGCTTGTAACTCAGTTCTCGCGAATTTAAAAAAAATATATATTACCCCTCAGAAGATTAGATAATGTAGTATAATAATAATAATTTACATCCAAGGAAACTTGCTACTCTCACCCTTAGTTCCCCACGTACGTACTGCCTGAGAGATAATGGCTAATATTTGACAATATACGTTGATTTAAAGCTCTTTGTTCTAGAGTGACTGCTTCTGCTTCGTAGTAAATTTTAATCGTTTGACCAAGAACGAGCTCAAGGTTGTTATTTACTGAGCAGATGCAAACATTCTAGAACGCAGTAACACGAACTTACGATGTTATTATTTACCTTGATCTAATATACTGCTTCTCTATTAGTTCCTGACCAGTAGCATTCTGTATTTAAACAAGAGACTGTAAAATTGAAAAGCCTATGACTTGGATAGGATAGAGGGAACCCATGCTTTAATCGTATCCTTTTGAAGACTTTATCAATGATTAGTTTCGAGCAAGGTCTGGAAAATTTAGGGTTAAAAGTTTACTTATCCTACCGCCATTAGGTACATAGTGACGGAATGTCTGTCAAGCATGTTTGGTTTGTAACTGAGTAGTTATTACCAGCAATTCCGTTCCGTTGGGTTATTTTTATTTTATTTTATTTTTTTCACTTTATGGGTTGTAAATGCAGATATCTTTCTAATTTATCACACTGCTTTCCTCACATTTTCGTAAAATTTCTGGGCGATTGAGCAAGGGTTGTTTCAGGATTAAATAGAAAAACGCCCAATACATCCCTTCGTTTAATTCACTTTATTTTTATATATTTTTATTTTATACTTTAATACACTTTTACAGTTAAGGGTACCGGTGACCCAAAATGACTTTTTTTTTTTTTGCATAAAAAAAAAAACTAGAGAATCTGCTGAAAATTTTGGTATATTACATTCAATTATTTGGATAAAGGATACCTTCACAATTGACGTCTGAACTAATGACCGCCCGCTTCATATGCTGCGAAAACTTACGCGCTCCTTTCTCGCGCGCATAGCGTAGATTAGGCGTACATTCACATCGTGAAATTTCGTTTCAGGTAGAGTATTTGCATTTGAATAGAATGCAGAATAGGAGCAATCAGAACACAACACTGAAATGTTCACGGCTAAACCTGTGTGCTCACCACTATCTAGACTCATCTCACCACCACATTCAGGGCCCATCCGATTTCTTCTGAATCCATGGCGGAATTCTTTTCTGCTTCTTGAAAATGGTAGCAGAACCTCTCGGCATTCTCAAAATGAATTAGGTTCGAGAGAACAACTATGAAATCCGAGAGAAAAACTGCGAAAAATAGTGAAACTGCGACGGCGAGACGGGAAAAGTAAACAAACCATCGAAAAGTAAACAAATTTCAGCCACTACCGGTTTTTAGCGTGATATCGTCTCTTCTTCTCTTACTCTTCTTCATCTTCAGTGTATTATTTCTTCTACCCAAGCTCCAACCGGAAAAACACTGCGCATTGAAAGGTGGGACGAGTGAGGCTGAGTAGAGCCGGCTGTCTTCGTCTCTGTTTTTCTCAAAACACGTTTTTTCACCTTCTGAATAGAGTTTCCCAGGAATGAGTGGACGGATTTTTGTTTTCTTTTTTTTGTTTAGTTCAGAATGGAAAAAGGAACAAACGAATGTATGGAATTTCGTAAATCATGGGATTTTGTAATGTGACATCCCCTCAAAGTGAAGAGTAGCTGAATACAGCCAAAATAGTTCTTTCTTTAGCCACCCAACAGTATGTTGATGAAGCAAAAAAAAATCCTTACATTCGTTTGTCCACAACCATTCGAGGAACAACTGGAAAAAGTTTGGGACTGATCGGATGAGGAATAAGGTCAGGAATCAAAATAGAATGATGCGCGGAAAGCTTGGCTTATCTCTCAATTTCAGACGCTTTCTGTTGGTCATAATCAAAATGTTCTTTCAAAGGCGTGTTCAGGACAGAATTACGAATCAGTTAAAAGGAATCTGATCATTTTTAGTCATCCATTGGGGACAGGGCGAGAGTTGAAAGCCAGGTTGCGCCGCGGTAGCGCGCTTCCTTCACGGGTACCCTTAAACCACCCAGATCCATGTAAGTCTCCGTGACTTGTGCAGTCCATTCCCCTCCTCTTTTTTTCTCATTTCTGCCCTTAATAGTTACACAGATTCTTAAATTATGAATTCATGAGCAACTTTATATTAAGAAAATTCAGGAGTATCATTTAAATTTACCTTCGGAGCAAAATTTCGTGGGGCCACCAGAACTCGAGGAGTTACACGGTCCTGCAGCCTGTGTGTGAGGCATCGGCCTTACAGGTTATTTCAGGTATCGTTCGTTAACACCAAAATTGGCCGTCGCCAATAGATCAAGAGCTTCATTGTGCATCAGGAAACCTTATAACCTACTTTAATAAAAAATCAGATTTAGATGGTTTCGCAGGCACACAATCGAAATACTATGAACCCAGGGGCTATGCGGGTGGCCTTCAAACAGCAGTGTTTCTGACCCTCTCGCCCCCGGTCAAGAAGCAATATCGGTACCGGCTCAGTTACGTCTCTTTCGGCGGCTGGAGATCTTGCTGACCGAACCCGCGGGTGAGAGTCCGATTCTGACGAGGGGACGCTGTCGAAGAAAGAAGTCCAACGTTAGTGGAAGGGAGGAGGAAGTGTTCGGAACAAGTGGGGGCTGCCAGCTTGCACGGACGCCGCTGTCCCGCCAGTCTTGCTGTGTCTATCTTGTGTTCTACCCGGTGTACTGTTTCGTTCGTTATCAACTTGTGCATCAACGCCCACTTTTTGGAATTTGGTTTTATTCGCTCTTCGTCCGAAAACCATTTTACAACTTCATTCAGTACGTAAAACATTATTATTTTTTCTGTTGCCAAATGGCAACAATCTTGTATGTTTAATGTTAAACTTCGTGATTACGAATTTGTAAATCTTGTCTTACTAGACCCTTATTTCAGCCCAAGACTTCACCTAAGCGTGGTGAGTTCAACCTGTGGGTAAGAGGCGGCCAAGACTATTGTTTCTGCCATGCCATTTGAACTCAATTGACCCACAACTGGCACGTTTTGCTCGAGCAATTCTTAGAATATCACCGCGTTATGAGAGAGAGTACCAGCATATCTACTAAATCCAAACAAGGGTACAATTGAACTAACTAGAAACTCCTACGCTCATTTCAGTACCTCGTCTTGGTTAGGGTCGTATACGTTTCACGAGATCATAGGAGTACACACGTTTTACCTGTCTGGTCGGAAATTCATTCTTTTAGCTTGGTAAATTTACAACACGGTCGTGTGTACTGATCGCGGTTTCCTTCTTGGTTAGTAATATAATTTGGGTAGTACTAATGCGAAGTGATTAAAATGTCACCAACTGCACCATAATATGCAACTTTTATATTATTTTATTTTTTTTATTGCAATAATAAATAATAAATGTAAGTACCCCTCCATTTGTATTAAAAAATTTAAACATTTACTATCGAAGTAAGTGTTTCAGAAATCGTTATGATAAAAAATGATCATTTTAGGAAGAACGAATAGATAGATGATGCCTGATCTCAGGATCGCGGATTGTGAAGGGTTTTTAAAAATGGGAAAATATATAAATGAACTCATTAATCTTAGCAGGAAATTTTAATTTCTTGGTAGGTAACGCAGATAATATTATGCGAATCCTTATTCTTGAATTTCTCGGGTATTTCATAAATTTATAAAAATCTATCTTTGATGATAAAATCAGTTGATATGGGATGTTGAGGATGAGGGAACATGATACAGCAATAAAGTAATTTTAGTTCCAAAAGGAATTATAAAAAGAACTCGCAAACTGCTGTTGTTATAAGTAATGGTATAAGGAGTTGGATGGAATCAGTCTAAATTTGGGCAAGCGTCATTTTTATTTTGCTTGCTATTTCTGTGGGACTCGAATTCAGAGTTTGGATGGGAACGATTCATCTAGGCTTTTTGGGGATGCAATCAAGTGGGTTTTCATCGTTTAGCAAAGATTAAATGCAAATTCAATTGATATCGAATATGAAGTGTTTGCCGGCACCCGGGGAGGGGAACCTAGGTATGGCTAAAAAAGAATATATTCTTTTTTAGCCATACCAGCCAGTATGGCTAAAGGCTTATATCTAACTTTTTTCCCACTTATTTGTTTTCATTTACCTTTGAAGATCTCTTTTTGCTCCCTCAAGCGAGATGCAGCTAGAATGTATATATTAAATTTTTTCAATTAGAAGTATAGCCATTTTTTTTTTTTTTTTTTTTTTTTTCCTTCCTCCACGGAGGCCCTCACGGGTCTATTGTGGGTGGAAGGTGCCCCCATGGGCTCCTTCCTTTACCCTCAGGCCGGCCCTGCACCCCTGCCTAGGGTCCTGGACTCGTCCAGCCCAGTAGTCGCCAGGCTCTAAGTTGGCGTGGTAGTCGCTGCGGCTCACAATGGCTCGTCTAGCCTCTGATCCCTAGCCCCAGGACCCCCGCACTTAGACCTGGGTGGTCACAAAGCAAGCTAGCCTACACAGGCAAACACGCATGTTGTGATATGCCCCCGGACAACCATTTTGGATACTTACTGCCGGTACTATTTTGGCCTCACGACGTCGAGTAAACGCCGGGGGGTGCTGGATTCGAACCAGCAGCCTCGAAACTCTGACCACAGGAATCTCGAGCCCTTGGAGACCGACGCCTTAACAGGCTCGGCCACCTCGGCCCCCTAAGTATAGCCATAAACAACTTAATCTATTTCAAATCGAACTTAAAAAAATATATAACTACATTTAGGATTCAGGGTTAAATGTTATTTTTCGTCTATTGCTCGTGCATAATTGATTACAAACTCTCTAGGTCCGCAACAGTACTTTTAAAATTACCGTTTATAGCAAGAATCGTGTTCCTTGGATTGTGGGTTAACTAGAATATATTAGAGAATAAGGGCACTAGAAGCCGGCGAATTTCAAGAAAACCTGCAAAATTAAACAACTTTCAAACAACAATACGTATCTTTAGCCGAGTTTCTAGTCAAACTATTTTCCTAATGAAACAAATATTATTTACGCTTCCATCATGCTTTGGCGCTAGATAAAAGCAATCTGAATGATAAATTAAAGCTTGCTTGCCGGCGAATTGGTCGTTTTTAATTATGGAAGAATAACTTATAATATGTGGAGTAAGAACATTGAATCTTTTAGGCCTATTTCTGGTGTCGTTGGAGCCAATCTGGCATCTGGCCGTTGGAAATGCCACCTTACTTCGTCGGCCAGTCGAATTCTGTGAATAGGCCAAGTAATCCAGTGCTGGTATTCCTATAATTCCCTAAAAATCACGCTACGGTGTTAGACCCAGCAATAAATTATGGTAGTGCCTGGCTGGTTGTTGTGGCCAGCCTGATTTGCAAATTGGGCACGTTTATAAACTTATTATTCGAAAGAAACTGTGGAGAGTCCATTTTTTAATTTTCTCTGGATCGTTCCAAATCTCCAGGTCGGCCTTCGAAGTAGGTCAACGTCTCGACGAGCTGGAAGTACCCTGCTACTTTTCTTCGAGCTGGCGGAATCTTCGCCGCTGGAGGCGATCAGCTGTTGGGAGGTTTTTTCCCTTCCAGTGAAGACTTTCTAGTTAAACATGCGTCTCACCGTCCCCTTCTACCGGTTTCTGAGTCCTGTTGGTGAGCATAACCCTCAGAGAGCGCGATCGACAGAAACGATCGCTCTTCAGACCGTTTTCCTAGGAGTCCAAGAAGGTTTAAAACACCGAGAGGAGAGCGTACAACTGAGGAAATATGCGTGCCTGTTTTAATCATCAACTTTCGTAAATCAATTTAAGAAGTTAGTGGACTTCGAAAGGGTGTTCATACTGAGATTTTGGCTGGGATAGCCGGCAACCGTGATTTTACAAAAGTTATGGATTGTTCAGTGACAGCTAGGCCAATATTATGGGCACTCTTATATAAGTGTAAGATAATCTATAATGGTACATTATGCGTCGTATCAGGATCAAAGCAACAGTATGTTTTGAGGACGATCATGTTCACCTACTTTTATTGGTCAGAAGGTACTCATTTGGTCGTCGTTACACGGGATGAAGAAGGAACAATAGAAACTTCTGCCTTTTTTCGTGATGACTATATCGTGTGAGCGGATCTTTTAAATTACTGTAGGTGTGAACCAGGTCATCCGCATGATTCCATTCAATTCCGCATCGATGAACAGCTTTTACCGTAATTCCCAACAAATTCGGGAATGTGTGTTTTTTAATAATTTCAGCTTCGTAATAAATTCGTTGAATAACCTAATTAGTGGGCTGAAAAAACTTGCCAAATTTTGCTCAGAAATGTAACCAGATCTCCCATTTAGGGGGGGATATCCCCCTTCTTTTTAGCCATCTGTCCCCCCTTGTCCCCTGATCCCTCCACCGGTTTTCATTGAAAAATCTTCCCTTTTCCGTTTTTCAATATAATCGAAAAACACCTGTATTTTATGCATCTGCAGAAATCGGCCTGAATTGAATTTTCTTCAGTACTCAAGGGTCGCGTATGATCATGAAAGTAATCTTTGTGTCCAGTCCCGAAGAACATGAATACTGCGTTCAACAATTAACCAATCATTGACAAACGTCAACATGTTTCCTATTACTCATTTGGTTAGTACCTACCTCTATGTAGTTTTTGATATTCCAACTCCAATTAATAAGTGAATGCACATTTTGGGCCACAGAATAGATAAGTACTGCGTTTCTAAGTAGTACGTACTACGTTTCAGTACTACGTAATGTTTCGGGCAGTGGTTGGTGGTTGTTCAATTGGTTCATTATGTTCATTGAGATGCACCCAACCTTGGTAAAAAGACTCGAGTTGAAACTATGGCTGTTAATAATTTATTTTATATTATGGAAATTTGCAATCAGTATACATCAGTATAGCCCGTTCGTAGCATCCCTATTCTCCTTTTGAAGGTATTTTGAAAACAAATGCGTTTATCACAAAGGAGTGTCGTTCCTCCAGCTGGAGTTTTGAGGAAATAAAAAATCTGTCTACATCCTTAAGCAATTAATTAAAAAAAAGGAAAAAAAAAGTCTAAAATATACGTAGTTTTATGACATTCTCAGACACCAATTTTTCAATTTTAGTGAAATTTCCTTCAATGAATTGAGGCGGGGAACACTTTGATTTGTTTGGACTGATGCCCTTGTGAATCAATAAAGTAGGACTCACATTACAGGGGGTACTAGTTTAGCTTGAGTGTCGCTGAAACATGTTAAAAATCTGCAAATTCTTACACACGGGTTGGTTATTCCTCGAATGGGGGAAACAGTGGGTGTGGTGGGTCCCAGACCCATTCCAATCGATTCAGGGTCCAAAATTTAGTGGAATATGATACCCCACACGCCTAGGCACCAGAAATCCTGACACATACAAAATGGGTGGATACATACCCATTTTGACCCATAACTTCTTCCGGTGGGTGCCAATCGTTCTGGGACACACATCATTGAATTCAGCGTCCAAAATGTAGTGGGAAATGATACCCCACACGCCTAGGTAGCAGAAATCCCGAAAACACATAATCAAATTGGGTAATAAATACCCAATTTGACCCATAACTTCTTCCAGTGGGTGCCAATTGTTCTGGGACCCATTTTATTGGATTCAGCGTCCAAAATTTAGTGGAAAATGACACCCTACTCGCCTAGGTAGCAGAAATCCCGAAAACACATATTCAAAATGGGTAATAAATACCAAATTTGAGCCATTACTTCTTCCAGTGGGTGCCAATTGTTCTGGGACCCATTTTATTGGATTCAGCGTCCAAAATTTAGTGGAAAATGATACCCCACTCGCCTAGATCGCCCAAAATCTCAAAATTCATTTTTCAAAAAACACATTTTGACCCCTACCCCACCCAAATTTGGTCCGATCGGGCTGAAAAGCTTGGAGGATCGTTCTAGGCCGGGAACAGACCCCTGACCCAAATTTCAGATTTTTAGAAAATTTTCTACTACCAAAAACGGCGTGGACGGCGGACGGCGGACGGCGTACGGCGGACGGACATTGACCTTTTTTGATCTAGACATCATGAAACGTCCAGAAAAAAATTTTGAGCCGAATCGGAGAGGTTGACCATTTGCATGAAAACAGGTTGATTATTCAAGGAATAACCAACCAAAAGTTAAAAAACAGTGCGCACCCTTTATTGTTCATGTTGTAACGTGCTTTTCATTTTAAACCCGGACTGAACATAGACCACCGTAAAAAGTAAAACATGTACAAGGACACGCTCTCAAAATTGAATTTACCCTCTTGGGTTCGCCTCATTTCACTTCACCCTTTTCGTCGGTTGATACTCACAGCCATTAGGCTGAGTCCGGATGTTAGCTCCAATTCGGCGAGGGAGTAGCTCGTTCATTCGGTGGTGGGGGGTTTTAGTGGTAATTTTCGTTGGACAAGTTGAGCTATTTAGGAGCGACATCTCCGCAGGGGTATTCGTCCAACCAAGCCAACTCGCACTCACTACCATCATCAGCGCCCGCCGTCATATTACGAGTTCCGTTCCTATTTGGTTCGCTGTAGGCGAACGTTGCAAAGCACATACTCGCCTGCGATAGGCCCGAAAAATCTGCCCTAACGAGGTCGGCATTCGATGCCATGTGCCATCATTAGAGGTAAAATAACCATTTTCGGCGCTCATGACCTTTTGAATGTTGCTCATATTGTGTGCTACAGTTGTCACAGAATTTTGACTTATCATTTTCCACGACTCCGCTGGCAGTTGTGAGTGTGAGGTATAGCTCGTTAGCCGGCCGCATGGAACGGCCATAAGTTATAACCGTTATTTCGCTATAATAATATTCAAAATTTCCAATCGATTCACAGTCTTGATACATGAAATGAAAAAAATCAAAAGGGCTCTTTCTCCTTGGCTTTTTTCTAAGCAAAAAAAAAAAAAAAAGTTTTAGGGTAGGGTTTAAATAATCGAATACCGATTCCCAATTTCCTCCTGCATACATACGTCATATGCCTTTGCCCTCCTCTTAATCTGCATCAAGTACGTAATGGCCTTCAAGAGTTATCATGATCCTAAAGGAAACAGTCGCGGTAAAAGGGAATTACGAGCCTCGAACTTCAACCGCGAGCAGGATGAGTGAAAGCGAAGAAGTTGAGAGAAAGTCATCTTTGAAGACCGCGTACAAAATCAAAAGAACCGTGAATATGAAGTTTTCTCGTGCGCATTCTAAAGCAAACAAGAGAGATGATATGATGATAATAATTTTAGATCAAAATAATAGTGTAGGCTAGTTAGCGACTCACTTAAATAGGAACACGGAAGTGTATCATGAACTTTACAGTTTACTTTCTAGTATACAAACAGCTCCGCACGTGCCTTACAGTTTCCGAGCCTCGTCAGTGGCCCTTACCTTTATTATTCTTGTTAGAATGATACGCTTATTTATTTTTATCGACCGAAACATTTTTCCTCCCTGAACTCTCACTTTTCACCTTCAACAGGGTATAGATTTCAAATCCACAATGTCCGACTGTCGTCCATCAAAATAACGGAAAAGTCTGAAACTTTGAAAATAGTGTTCGACTGAGTCTTTCATGTGCCTAAATCATTTTCTGCCCGACTGCCGTAAACGGAGAAAGTTACGGGTCAAAATGGCTATTCTGAGACAAAAATATTAAAGGCACATAGGGACGTGGGATATCACGAGCCACTATATTTCGAACGCTGAGTTGATTCATATGGGCTTCATACCGATTTATTCTCACTAAGTGGGTGCATATATGTCATGCAATATATTTAGAAAAATTCTGCGAATTCTTTCATAAGGGTTGGTTATTCCTGGGACCAGGGATTCATATGGGCTTCATACCGATTTATTCTCACTAAGTGGGTGCATATATGTCATGCAATATATTTAGAAAAATTCTGCGAATTCTTTCATAAGGGTTGGTTATTCCTGGGACCAGGCACATGGAGACTCATTTCAATCGATTCAGTGTCTATAACCTCTTCCGGCGGGCGACAATCGTTCCTGGACCTGTCTCTATGGATTCAGCGACCAAAATTTAGTGGAAAATGATACCCCACACGCCTTGGTACCGGAAATCTCAAAAACACATTCAAAACGCTGCGAATTCTTTCACATGGGCTGGTTATTCCGCGGACCAGCCGCATGGAGACTCTTTTCTTTAACATGGGGAATATGGGAAACAGTGGGTGTGGTGGGTCCCGGACCCATTGCAATCGATTCAGGGTTCAAAATTTAGTGGAAAATGATACCCCACACGCCTAGGTACATCTCGAGAACAGACACTCGAAATAGATGGATAGGCACCCATTTTGTCCCATTACCTCTTCCAGAAGGCACCAATCGTTCCTGGACCCATTTCATTGGATTCGGCGTCCAAAAGTCAGTGGAAAAAGAAACCCCACATGCCTAGATCGCCAAAAATCTCGGAAATCCATTTGGTAGGTGCTTGCTCCGAGGACCCCCAAATAAACTCTTTCACATGCGGGCATGAGCCACCTAGATTAACGAACGGAATAATGTGCAGCATTTTACGATTCAAAACGTGTGGATTCCCAATCCTGAATATGTCAATGTTGAATGTTGCACAAAGGCTTTGATTGGGTCCTAGTTGTGCACAACTCATCTTAAGCCCAATCGCTTCAATGGAGGCTGGGAATGGTTGAAGAGGGGTGCCCAATAATGGGTTCAAATTTTTCGGAATGTATCGATTTCCACTCAATTCTGGACGCTGAATTGTGTAAAATGGATATACATATTGTCGGCAATTATTGTTAAAAATGGTGAAAACCTCAATTAAACTCACTGGGGTTGTTTCTCGAACACTAATGTGAAATTAGTAGGTTGTTCTAGAGAGTTGGTAATATTTACTTTGTTCGACCAACACTAATGAACAACCAACTATATTAAATTAGAATAATTTTTAGAGGCAGGATTCGGTGCATGGTGAGAGAATATTAACCCATTTTATAATGTTTGGTTTTTCCACTCTTAATGGTTTTTCAAGGACTGCAGATGATAAATGAATAAGGCATGTAAATATTGATAAAGTTATCAGGCTCGTTTTGAATTTCCACATCTCCGGGACGGACATGTTATAGGACTATAATCAAGCTTTTCGGCAAGAATGACTTTTTTACCATCGAATAAAAAATGAATAAAAAGTCCAAACATTTGTTGTGTAAACCATGTATTCTGCCAGTTGGCTTAATAAAGAGGCCTCCGCTCAACCTGAACGAACGCTTGGATTTCCCGGATGTCATCTGCGTCAAAAAATATACCAGCACCCTCAAGTAAACCCATCCTGGATTCCATTCGCCAGATTAGCACATTTTCGGCTAATTAGGGAAGCTACTCAAGAAATACGGGTGGCCAAATAAACAAAATTACAAACCTTTGCCAATGTTCATAAATAGAATACAAGCACGCAAGAAGACAAAACTGCATTATGTGATGGCTCGCTTTCTATCTACGTTATAAATAGCGGTCGAATCTAATCCAATGTTATAAAAAATCACATCGTGTGAATATAATCATCTCCAACGACGTACGTTGTTATTCTAAACAAATATCATTACACAAGCAATCTTCAATAATGTTTGCAGTGTTATGGAAGGTTATTGGAGATTGCCCAGTAGCCAGTAGGTGATTGTTAATGATATTGGTATACATGTAAGGAGCAATATACAAAGCTAAGTTTCTAAATTTAAAAAAAAAGAAAAAAAAAAGGGTTGGTTATTTTTGTAACCCGGCGCATGGAGACTCATTTCTTCGATATAAGGAAAATGGAAACAGTGGGTGTGGCGGGTCCTGGGTCAATTCCAATCGGTTCAGGGTCCAAAATTTAGTGGAAAATGATACCCCACACGCCTAGGTACCAGAAATCCCGAAAACACATATTCAAAATGGGTAATAGATACCCGATTTGACCCATAACTTCTTCCAGTGGGTGCTAATCGTTCTGAATCCCGTTTAATTTGATTCAGCGTCCAAAATTTAGTGGAAAACGATACCCCACTTGCCCAGATCACCCAAAATCTCGAAAATCCATTTTTCAAAATACACATTTTTACCTCTACCCAGCCCAAATTTGGTCCGATCGGGTTGAAAAGTATCAAGAATCAACTAGAGCCGGAAGCGGTTCCCTGACCAAAATTTCAGATTTTTAGAGAAGTTTCTACAACCAAAAACGGCGAGGACGGTGGTCGGCGTACGGCGTACAGCGGACGGATATTTGACTTTTTTGGTCTAGACACCTTGAAACGCTCAGAAAAAAAATTTGAGCCGAATCGAAGAGGTTGATCTTTTTCATGAAAACATAGGCTGATTATTCAAGGAATATCCAACCAAAAACTACATTATTTCCCTTGCTTAGGATTTCCAACACCACGCATAATTGAGTTACCTATCGCCTGAAATTTGTTCAAAATCGTCTGTACATTATTCTTCCATCTCATCAAACTACCATGGCTGTCGCTCTCATACCGTCATCTGGCTTTCAGTTGGTGGGTATTTGTTAAGCTCCCTGGCACTCCCAAGCCGACAGCCGTCAGGCTCTTAATCCGCTTCTAAAACTGATTCGACATTAAAACTAGTCATTTTCCTTTTCCTCAAGTCGGACGGGATATCATTTTGTTACTCAAGGCGATACTCAATTGCATTGATATTGCTTGTTTCTTGGTCTCTGGGAGTTCTCATATTGCTGAAACACATAAACGGTCTGATCTGGAGGCAGCCTGAAATGGGAGGGGCTCAGAAACCACAAAAAAAGGGGATGAGATGATGTGGGTGAGACGTCAGTTTATGCTGTAACTAGCTTTCCGCCAGACTACTTTGGACCGACTTTTTGGATGCTCCTTATTCTCACATTATATTTAATAGCAGAATTCATCCACAAGGTTGTCGTGGGTGGTAGAACAGTTACTGTAACAGTAGAAGGCGTAGAACACTTGTTAGCGTCCAATTTACTCCTCTTCTTGGAATGCTACACCCTCGTAGGCCTGAGCAAAAGCGGCCTCAAAATCGTCATCCGCGAATCAACCAATCCGTCATCATCGAATGCGATTAAAATGAGTCAAACTTATATTTAGACTCTATTTGAGTTCTAGCTGTGCTTGACTAATTTTCAGCATAGTCGGCAAAACCTGTGGCAGGGTATTGAGAGAAAGGGGCATTCTGAAAATTGAGTCACGATTTTTGGGGATCTGGTTGTGTGGGATACTTCCGAGAGTGAGATCTACTTGAATACTGCAAGTATAAACATATGAGAAAGAATTTTTATCATTTTACTGTTGTTGCTGTTTCTGTTTGGTGTTACTTCCTTCTTACACTCTCTTTCATCGATTGGCGTTACCTGGGCTGCTTATACTTGTATTTACCCTAAGTGGTAATGCCTCCTGGTGTTTATTAGCCTGGGGCACTTATATGTCTGAGTTGGCAATGTTAATGACGAATGAGCGCATGAGCCGACTTATTCAATCAACTTGGAAGGTTCAACTCATCATATCGGGGGTTGGTTGGACGACACGACCGACTCGCGGTTCTGAACAAGGAACAAGGCGAAGGCAACATCCATCCGCGACCGACTCAGAAAACCTGACCCACTTGTCTCGTCTCCTTAACGGACTTACCAATAATTTCAATTTATCGTGCAAATCGCTCTCGGCTCCAAGTTTACTTCATGTTATTCGTATGGAAGACCGATCTACGGACAAGACATCCAACAAAAGTACGAATTTATGGTGCTGTACTGGAGGTCATTCGTTTCTTTAGACTGCGTAAATCTTTACGGGCTCGATAGCTTAATCTCGTTACAAAGCGATTTGTTGTACCACGTCAACGTTAATTGTTGTTACTGATCCTTTTTTTCCTCCTTGAGTGAATGAACTCATGAGCGCGATTACTTATCGTTATTATTTATCTCATCCGATGGAATGATTCTGAGCCAAACCCTATTATAAATTCTTCAACTCAACACATGGATTTTGACGCTGGCTTTTGGATTAGAGAGTACAAAACTTCATTATTTCATTGGAGTAACTTGGGAAGTAGTGACGCTTGTCAGCAATTTGTTGAGTTCTGATGGTAAATGTAATTACAACGCGATTATATTCCTTACACCATTCAACCAATACAAGGTAACATTAATCTTACCGTAAAGTTGTGCTCTCAACGTTTTGGTTGGTTATTCCTTGAATAATCAACCTATGTTTTCATGCAAAAAGTCAATCTTTCCGATTCGGCACACAATTTTTTTCAGGGCGTTTCAAGGTGTCTAGATCAAAATTAGCAAATGTCCGTCGGCCGTCCACACCGACTTTGGTAGTGGAAATTATTCTAAAATCCAAAACTCTGGACGCTGAGTCCAATGAAAAGGATCCCAGAACGATTGGCACCCACTGGAGGAGGTTATGGGTCAAAATGGGTATCTATTACCCATTTCGAATGTGTGTTTTCGAGATTTCTGGGAGCTAGGCGTGTGGGTTATGATTTTCCACCAACTTTTGGACGCTGAATCCAATAAGACGGGTCTCGGAACGATTGGTGCCCTCTGGATGAGGCTATGGGTCAAAATGGGTATCTATTACCCATTTTGAATGTGTGTTTTGCAGATTTCTGGTACCTAGGCGTGTGGGGTATTATTTTCCACTGAATTTCGGACCCGGAATCGATTGGAATCGGTCCGGGACCCGCCACACCAATTGTTTCCCTCATTTTCTCCATGTTGAAGAAATGAATCTCCATGCGCCTGGTCCGAGGTTTAAATTAATCTCCATGCGCCTGGTTCGAGGAATAATCAACCCGTGTGTAAGAATTTGCAGCGTTTTTTTCCAACGAATCCAAAAGTAATGAGGAAACATAGGTAACAGAAATGAAAATAAGTTCTACATAAATTCATAGTGAACAAGGTGCTTCATAAAATGTCTTAAAAACGGTTGGTGAGCTATTATTGAGCTACGTCCGGGTGGTTAGTGGTCGGTTGTTCATGTGTTGATTATCGACGGACGACTGATAGTGATCTTGATAGGGCGACCCACTCGCCAATGGTAACGATCCGCCAGTATAAGGAAGTCTCCGGGTGCTTGAATATCCGTTTCCCTACTGCCACTTAACCCAGGATAAACTGGTTTCCTTCGAACGGATCGCGAGCAAAAACTCATAAATATCGAATAATTGTGAGCTCAGGACGATTTATTCACATTCAGCTCACCACGGTCCAGAGACGATAATTGTATTGACACGTCTGCTAATAACTTTTGGAAATAAAACATGGTAAAAGACGTATAGGAGGCGCATCTATTCTCATTCCGGCAGGATTGTACTTGATTAAATAGAGCGTTCGGTTTTTTACAAAAGTAGATTGAGGCAAACCGCCTTTCGATACATCGATGAAGACGAGGGTGTCCGTTTTTCGTAACAGGAGCTGGATAATTATTTAATCAACGGGACAAGTCAAGATCGACCGGATGGAAACAAGGTCTGGTTACTTCCTATTTTCTACTGAGGGATTTCAAGAGCTCTCACACACACAATTTCCCTCTTTTCTTACCTGGCCGATTGGTGTTCAAGGTGAACCGAAAAGGAATGGTAATTTATTAGTTTGATGCCGTCAACTATTTACAAGAACTTAATTGAACTTCCAGGTATACAGGGTGTCCCACGAGTGTTGTTCCCCCCTTCTAAAATCATCCAAATAGGAGTAAACAGTTTTTTTCTTCGAGGATATTAAAAAAATATTATATTTGCGCACCCCGTGCGACTGCGTAACCATGCGCAAGTGACACAAACTTTTTTATTCTATATACGAACCCCAATTTTTTATTGCGGATTCGGATTCCTGAAAGTTTTATGAAAATTGGTTGATTTTTTTGGTTAATCCTTCAACCGGCGCAACCGGTTCAGGGAGCACGTGGTTGGGCAACTCCGAAATGGTCAAATGTGGGGATGGCGAACTCTGAGGTTAAGCATATGAGTTTTCAATGTTTTTTACGCGATGCTATCCGTTTCTTGATTCGACTCCATTTTTGCGGAATAGTGACCAAAATTTGTTTATTTCGCGTGCTAAAAACTCTTCTTCAGGACATAAAATTTTATAGTTTTTTTTTTTCAAGTAACTTCTTATTTTTATTTTCTCTTCCTTTCTTATAAAAATTGACTATAATGGTTTTTTTAAATTTTATTATTTATTTTTGATTTATTTTTTTTTTTTTTTTACGCGAAATAAATTTTGGGACACCCTGTGTATTATGAGCGAAGGTGAATTGGTGTTTCTTTTTAACTGCCTACATGTCCTCTTCTCTATTTCTCAGATCCATTACAATGTTGAACCTACATGTGGCAATGTCACACTTCTTCTTGATCCGATTCAATGATGAAATTGCAGTCCCATAGTTTTCCTCAATTCCTGTGTTTCACTAATTAAGTCTCAATGATACAACTTTTGCCCTTCTATACGTCTTGCCTTGGTAGTGGGTTGATCTTTATTTAGGATATTCATTGGGAAATTACCCCATACGTGGATATATCCTATGAAGTGATTTGCCAGGGTTCTTCAAATTTGCTCAATCGTGCCCTTGGCTCGCGACGGGTCGGCTTGAATTTAACGATCGATGCTTGGTCACCGGTCTCTTGGACTTGTCTTGGTCACATTCCTCGGAACCTACTCACACACTTGCCCAAGGAGAAGAAATTTTCCAGATTGGAGAGATCTCCTGGAGTGCATTCAGGTTATATTTTAGAGTAGATAGAAAAATTAATTTCTTTCAATTCTTTCAAGTGTACCACACTTGTTTTCCGTCTGGTTATATTAGTATGCGACGACCATGAACAACCGGACAGACGGATATCAAATCCATGTCCTATCATGTTTTGTGAATGTAATAAGAAGACAATCAAACCAATCAACTTGTAAATACCGATATAAATATGTTTTTTTTTCTCTTCGTCTTCTATAAAAACCTTTTAGACACGCTACCATAAGTCTTTTGTAAGAATATCAGCTCCTCAAGGGGAATTTCTCCAACAAGAAAATTCCACTAGGTGGACTTATAGGCTCCCCTAAGCCCTGATGAAACATAACTTTATCTCCTAACATCCGGAAAAAGGAACAACTTTTATTTGAAGCCCATTGGCGATCCTTTGACTGGATGAAACTCCTCCAACGTCCAAGGATAGGTACTTCCTGGCTACTTGTACACAATCATTCCGAAAACGACAAAACTACCCACTCCAGTATTTTAGAGGGGAAGTGGGGTTTCAATCCTGAAAAATTAGTCATGCCTTTCACAACCCGTTCATTTACCCATATCGCTCGATTGAAGGCGGGTATGTACTAGATTCTGTTCCCCTATTCAATGGGAAAGTTGAACTACCTATCTTTTCCCACCTAACGAGCGCGAACCGCAATTACGAACCCACTGTCGCGAGATGGTTGAGAAATAAGTTACGGGTTGACAATCACATTTTGTTGTCCAACATTGAGAAACTCTCGTCCTCGGTTGAGAGAGAACGTTGCCTTTTTACGAGGGTTCCATCGAATGACCCATTATGTAAAAACGGTAGACGGGCATTTGCTCATTTTGATCTAGGTTTGGTCAGGATGTGTTTTTCAAAAATAAATACGACTAGATTTTTGGCGACCTGTGGGGTAATATTTTTCACATTTCGGACGATGAATCCACTGAGAGTGAGTACGGGTCAAAATGGGTATCTATCTCCCTATTTCGAAAGTGGGTTTTCGAGATTACTGGTACGTTGGCATGCGGAGTATCATTTTCCACTAAACTTTATTGCTGAATCGATTAGAATGAGTCGGGGACACTCCACACTTACTGTTCTTCCCAATTTCCCAATGATCGCAGTTCAAGGGATAATCAATCCCTGTGGATGAATTCGCAGTGTTTTTTCCTTTCAATAAAGAATGGTTTCTGTTCGGCAAGCTCCGGAATTTTCTCAAAAATTTCCTTCACAAGTACAGTAATGTTGCCCAACTGCGCAGAAAGTTGGCATGACTCTCCGAGATGAAAGCACTGACTCAAATCTTCACATATACACTCAAATTGGTTCGACATTCACGGATCTCTAACTACTTATAAGAATTAACTTTCATTGATCCCTGTTGTGGAGAAGTCGCATTGCCGAATGTCCAGCTGCTCATTTGGTCGTGTTGGCAATGGTACCAGCATGGCAGCTGTCCATAGACTTGAGACACCATCTCGCGTTGAGGGCCCTGTGCCGAGAAATATTTGTTTCCAGATGGAATCACCTCACGTCTTGGATTTCGCTACAAACGTTGCTCCTTAATCTCCAGAGATCGCTCGAGCCCGCGTTCTGCTACGTCACCAATGGTCGTACTCGTGGTTTCCACGTGTGAATGGACACGTGTCGTGGGTCGTACCTGTCCATTACGCAAGCCCCACGTCGTCGGCCAAGTCGAGTATGACAACACGCACTCCCTCCATCTACTTTCGAAAGCTCCCACCTTTTTCCTCTCCGACAACTCAAAACTATCAATGGAGTTTCCGCTCCTATTCACGCCCACAGGAAACACGCTTTTTGGCTTCCGGCACAATTATAAAATTCTTTTAAAATATTTCAATACTTCGTTTCATTCTTACGTCATTATTTGTCTCCTCATGCTCAACAAAATATTAATTTCCTGCTTTTAAGTGCTCATACTTCCTCCTGAACCCTGTCGAATAAAAAATGCAATATAAGGAATGATGCTTATTTCTCCCCAAGTTGACCGAGATAACATGGATCGTGTAAGTCTCGACGGCCTTTGTGAGATTGTGTGAATTTGAACATCATCTTTCATTCGAAATGAAACATTACTGTTCTCAGTGTGCACACGTACGTACACACATTTACAGGTTCAGTAATAATATAGCAATTTAAAGATTCTCAAGTTAAATGGAACCTATTGGCCACACAAAGTCTTGATCAACTTACTGTTATTCAACAAAAATTCAAAAAACGTATATTATTTGTCAGTCTAATTCGGTCACAAGTAGTGAAATCGTATTGAAACGTAAGGCCTGGCAGTCATCAAGTCAATCACACTGTCAGATCGAACTTTTAAAGAAAGGACTTCAAGCCTCTGGTTTTTCCCCGTCCTGGGAACCCTTGGATCGTACAAGGAGATCCTTATTAACTTTTATTGCGACCCAAATTCCCAACGGCCGGCCCAAGGTCAGCACCGAGGGCGAGCTCGACGTGCCTTTGAGTGTTTCCATCCTATCAATCACGGTGAATCAACGTTTCCTCTTCACGAGGTGGAGATTTCCAAAAGAGAATCTCTCTCTGAAGTATTTTTCGTAGTATTTGTAATATATATTACTTATTCTTTCTGTCTTGATGATTACGGAGAATCCAGGAATATGAAGTGAGAAGGCATGTCAAAACCTTGAAAATTGAGAATCGTATTCGATGTGTCAGCCATACGCATTGACTGTGTTCTTCCTCACAAATGAATCTTTTTAGGCCGTGAGGTGAGGCCCGGGAAATATCTTTTTTTTTTCTCAAAAACAGTCAATGATAACCTATCTTTTCTCTGCATGCTCTGAAATGTTGCCGGCATACGTTTCAGAATATATTTTGCTTAAACAAAAAATTGTTCTAATGTAGGTATCTGTCTTATATAAAAAAAGGTCTAAGCAGTATTTGAAAAAGGCACGAAAACCCCTCATATTGGGGAGATTTGCCTGAAAAAGGTGTTCTCTTTTTACCAGTTGTTTTAGAGGTTTTTCTATTCCCAACAACCAAACAGGTGATATTAATAAGACTCCTAAGTGAGTCAAGTGATTACCCCCTTTTCTCAACATCAGTTGACATGATTGATTGATTTTTATAATCCACTTCATTTTCGCATTTTTCTAGGTTCTCACAATTTATTTTTGCTGAAGTCAGCAGGCTCGCTATCCTCTCAACCCTCTTCAGAAATCGATTTTCCTCGCTCGCTCACGTTGGCGTACCACTATTCGTTACGGCTACCCTCGTTAGAGGTGTCTCGCCTAACCTTGTTGTAGGCGCATTCACTAGACAATACAATCGTGTGTCGCCTCTGCCGTCCAAATCGGATTTCGTTCTTCTGACAAGAAGAACCAATTGAAAAGATCTCACGCTGATTCGGCGTTACTTGGATTCATGAATTTCTCGTGTATAGTGATTACAACTCCGTGTGAGGTACACGCTTTTTGGTTGGTTATTCCTGAGAAAGGTCCTCTCCGTCTGTCCAACCTCTCCGATTCGGCTCAATTTTTGGTTGGTTATTCCTTGAATAATCAACCTATGTTTTCATGCAAAAGGTCAACCTCTCCGATTCGGCTCAAAATTTTTTTCTGGACGTTTCATGGTGTCTAGATCAAAAACATAGGTTGATTATTCAAGGAATAACCAACCAAAAAGGTCAATGTCCGTCCGCCGTACGCCGTCCGCCGTCCACGCCGTTTTGGGTTGTAGAAAATTTTCTAAAAATCTGAAATTTGGGTCAGGGGTCTGTTTCCGGTCTAGGACGGTCCTCCAAGCTTTTCAGCCCGATCGGACCAAATTTGGGTGGGGTAGGGGTCAAAATGTGTTTTTTGAAAAATGGATTTTCGAGATTTTGGGCGATCTTGGCGAGTGGGGTATCATTTTCCACTAAATTTTGGACGCTGAATCCAATGAAATGGGTTCCAGAACGATCAGCACCCACTGGAAGAAGTTATGGGTCAAATTGGGTATATACTACCCATTTTGAACATGCGTTTTCGAGATTTTGGGCGATCTAGGCGAGTGGGGTATCATCTTCCACTAAATCTTGGACGCTGAATCCAATGAAGTGGGTCCCAGAACGATTGGCACCCACTGGAAGAGGTTATGGGTGAAAATGGGTATCAATTGCCCATCTTGAATATGTGTTTTCGAGATTTCCGGTACCTGGGCGTGTGGGGTATCATTTTCCACTAAATTTTGGATCCTGAATCGATTGGAATGGGTCTGGGACCCGCCGCACCCACCGTTTCCCTATGACCCCCATGTTGAGGAAATGAGTCTCCATGCGCCTGGTCCGAGGAATAACCAACCCCTGTGTGAGAACTTGCAGCGTTTTTTCTGGGCGTTTCAAGGTGTCTAGATAAAAAAAGTCAAATGTCCGTCCGCTGTACGCCGTACGCCGTCCACCGTCTGCGCTGTTTTTGGTAGTAGAAAATTTTCTAAAAATCTGAAATTTTGTTCAGGGACCCGTTTCCGGCTCAGTTGATCCTTGAAACTTTTCAACCCGATCGGACCAAATTTGGGCGGGGTAGGGGTCAAAATGTGTTTTTTGAAAAATGGATCTTCGATCATTTTGGCGATCTAGGCGAGTGGGGTATCATATTCCATTAAATTTTGGACGGTGAATCTAATGAAATGAGTCCCAGAACGATTGGTAACTACTGGAAGAAGTTATGGGTCAAATTGGGTGTCTATTACCCATTTTGAATATGTGTTTTCCAGATTCCTGGTAACTAGGCGTGTGGGGCATTATTTTCCACTATATTTTGGACGCTGAACCCAATGGGACGATTGGCGCCCTCTGGATGAGGTTATGGGTCAAGGTGGGTGCCTATTTACCCATTTGGAATGTGTGTTTTCGAGATTTCTGGAACCTAAGCGTGTGGGGTATCATTTCCCACTAAATTTGGGACCCCGAATCGATTGGAATTGGTCCGGAACCCGCCACACCCACTGTTTCTTGTGTGTTTTCCCCTTTTTCCCTCGAGCAATGTGCAGTGATGGACATTTTTCTTCAAAAATTCTATCGAAAAGTAAGTCAATACGTACATCATCTACTCAACAAATTCCGTCCGCTACTCCACCTTTTTAGTTACTTCATAGATGAAGCCCCATCACTCAATTTGAATGGCAACTGGCTGATTTCATCACCCAAATTAAACCATCATCACTCTTCGCAATACTCTTAATCCTATTTGTTTCCGTTGCCTGTATCAGTTAAACCTAACCAGCAATTATAAACCCTCCCCTTAGTAGTTGGTTCATTTTATGGGCGCGCAAACATCTCATTGGGTGTTGACGAGCTCGCAAGGACATAATAATCGTTGTGGATGCAAATTGACGAAAGCGGTTCAGATATATCTATGAAGGCTAGCGAAAGGAAAATACTGTCAGCTTGTTCAACTATATGAATACGTTCCCATTATTAAATAGCGTCAGTTCCTGACGAAAGGGACACGCAAAAAAGTCTGTTTCGTTGTAATTTTACCACCTACGAGGATTCACAAGCGGTTGCGCGATATTTGAGTGACGTTTGGATGTGTCAAAGACTGTATCAAAGATAGGAAACATCCCGATGTTCTAAAATATCCCTAAACGCTGCCCCTGTATCCGCAAAAACTCAAATCCCGCCATTAGTGTTATTGTATGTTATCTCTTCTTACATCGTGCTTACACCTTATTAAAAATCGTTCATTATTACTAGCTAATCTTGTCTGTATCAAGTGGCTCGTTAATTCATCAGCTTTCACTTTCGCCAACGGGTTTTAGCTCATGTTTTAGATTCTAATCAACCAGCTCGTGAGCTCGACCAAACGACCAATTAGTTCTTTACTTCATGATTGTTGTAGTTGCGCTGAGAATCGAGTGGGAATACTTATGGCACGTACGACGAATATTGACGTTAGAGGAAATGCAACTTTACATATTATGGACCGAAAAGTAGTTTCTGTGGAGATTTCGTGTTCCCAAAGACGTTGTGTCATTACGTTTCACTGCCTTAGGTGTTCTCTCTTTTCTGTTGAATGTAAATGTTTGCCTAGATATTCCTTGAAGTCTTGACTATTCGACGGAATAATCTGGGACCGCGAGCTCCAATGGCACCGTTACGATCATCTACCACGCCATCGTCCAATGATCGCCTCACAATTGGGTCAAAGTTATAATCAGGTATTGTTCAGAACGTTGGAGCCAGCGGTATTCACATTATCATCGCCGATTTGGCTGTGAAGTGTAGATACCAGTTTTGGCAGCTTCCGTCTAACCTTTGGCCTTCAGAAGCTACCAATTCCCGAGCTCTGCGATTTGATTCTCAGTGGTTGGCGTTAAAAGCCTTTGCTTAGGGTTATCTCAGCGTGTCAGCTCCTGAAATATTTCGCCATCATGAAAAGTCAAGGTTCGAGCGGCTCATGATCTTTTTTGATGTCATATGATCACACACTTAACGGAAGCAACCTTGACGACATAGCAGATACCTTGAGCTCGATCTCATTTCCTCAGCTCCAATCATTGCTGGTTTCTCTCAGTAATCAGTTCTGTGCATATCAACGTAAATTATTATAATAAATGTGGTCCTTCTGGAAAGCTTTATTTACTTGCCTGTGCTTTAGGTAAGAAACTGTGTTTTGTATCCATCATCACGGCCCTTTTATGTTAGGTATTAGAATCTCGACGATACCCGCCTAGGGGTGGTGATTTTTGTAAAGACCATGCATAATGTGATGTGATGTGCTATGACCGTGCTGGTTGCAGTAACTGTAGCCCTGTACGAGTTGATGTAGTTCCCCTCTCTTTGATATAATTTTATCAGGTTCTAAATATGTATACGCCCTTCTTCTGAAAATGATCTCACATGTCTACTTTTGGTGGGTTATTCCTTGAATAATGTGTAGGGTATCATTTTCCACTAAATTTCGGACGCTGAGTCCAATAAAATGGGTCCAGGGACGATTAGTACCCTCTGGATGAAGTTATAGGTCAAAATGGGTATTATATCTACCCATTTGGAATATGTGTTTTCAAGATTTCTGATACGTAGGCGTGTGGGGTATCATTTTCCACTAAATTTTGGACGCTGAATCGATTGGAATGGGTTTGGGGCCCGCCACACCCACTGTGTCCCCATTTTCCCCATGTTAAAGAAATGAGGCTCCATGCGCCTGGTCCGAGGAATAACCAACCCGTGTGTAAGAATTTGCAGCGTTTTATAATTACCTCTTCTATGTTAATCTCAATTCCCAATTTATTGCCCAGCTTGGATTTTTTTTCTATCCATTCGTTTATCATATTTTTATTCTTTTTAAGTAATGCAATATGTCAAAGCGTTTTTCTTTGTGTATGATTTTCCATCTAATTCTTTTCGCATTCTTACTATTGATATCCATTACCTATTTTGTCGAATTTTCTGTTAATAAATGGCACGCCTCAGTATTTCGTCACCATCTGTGCGAAAACATGTCTGACCATGATTAGTTTTAGACAATATGGTTCCTCCCTTCTAAACATAATATCTGTGATCTTCTCTTTGTGGCTTAATTTTATCATTTTCCTGGTGTATAGCCGATGAACTGAGTCCAACATAAGCTCGGCAGGTCCTTCGTTGAACGGCGCCTCTGCTTATCAAAAAGTATTTTAATGACAATTTTTTTGGAGTTTATAAGTTTATAATAAATTAATTGTATTTATAATTAGTTCTATATAAGTTTAGTTCCTCCCATTTTACGATATTGTATTGTAAAATATATTCGAACAACGCCCTATAGTTATTCTTGAGTAGACTTGTGGGCATGTATTTGATACCATCAGCAGATATTTGAGAGAAGGAGGGTGATTATTTCTTCTTCTTCTGGAGTGACGATATGATAAATAGTCACGTTGATAGTTCAAATCAGCAACGGATGTAATTTCGTTGGGCCCCCTACCCCCGATCATTTGTTTGATCAATTATGCTGCATAAATTATTATTGTTCGTGGGGACTTCACACACCTGACAATGCCTATGCCTCCCAGTTATGGTTTTTAAGGGCCGAGTTGTTGAAATGCGGGAGGGGCTAGTTTAGGAGAGGCCTTTGCAAGTCGATCACGGCTCAATGAAGGTTGGTTATTTTAACGTGCTTACAGTTAATTGAGAAAAATGTCGTTCGTTATTCAGCTTGATTCCCATGAAAGAGGGGGGATTGTACAAACCAAATTAACACGGTTGACTTGGTGTCCCAGGACGCAGAACCCGAATGAAGTTGCTACCACTACCTGCGGAGTGTCCCTCATCTTCATCGCTCTACCATTCTGCCAGTGGTACATCAAGGTTGATTCATATTACCTACAAGAACAACCAAAGATTCTACGAAAGTGACTAATCGTTTCATTACAAAGGTCGTTTGAAATAATCCTTTGCGGCTCCGTCCCACGGTGGGTCGCGAAAAAGATAAATTGCCGTGAGAAGGACGCTCAAAACGTTTTGGACCACTTTTCATGATGTAATAGCTGTCAGCGTGAAACATCAGTCTTTCCACCTCGGTCGACAACCCACTCCGTCCGGACCTTTCGCTTCTCGATTAAGATCGGGTAGGTTACTTTATAAGATGATATTATCATTTTGATATCATTTCCTGATTGCACCTTGAAGAAATCAAGTTCTGAGGTAAATGTTCATAGGTTATTCGACTTCTGATGACTCCATCACCATCTTATCAGCTTTAGCTCAGCAGGATTTTATTATTATTATTATTTTTTAAAACTCACCGATCGTAATTAAAGCCTCCGACTGATGGCCGCTGGACTGTCGGTACAAAGTAAAAAAGTACCTATCTCAAGCAGAGATGGGCGTTAATCAATTAACGAATACTATGGGGAATACAATCACGATTGAAAAAGTAATTGTATATGTAATCGATACACGGCATTTGTAATCACGCTTGGCGATTACTCTTCGCGATTTCTGTTTAATCGCCGAAAGTAATCGAATAAAATTGTAATGCAATCGATTACTTTTGTTATTCAATTACAATTGTAATCGTATAAATCGTAATAGTAAATCGTAACACATCGTAATGCGTTTGGTGCTTTTTAAATTGTTTTTCCATGATAATATCATATTATGTTCTATTAGTATACTATGTTTGCATTAGTATACTACGCTTGCTATTTTATGACATCCAAGAGGACAGTTATTTTTTATATTTTTTATTACATTATACGTAGATGATTGTGTGGGGAGGGACTGATTTTTTCAAATTTGTTCATGGACGGAGACAGAACGTGCTCCAAGTGACCTCTTTTTGAACTGTCGGATTAACAGTCCTATAATCTAGTTTGACCGAATCTCCCTCATCTTGGATTTTTAATTCAGGCCACTGAATCGACTGACGTGTCCCATACCAGTCAGAACGTAAATATGCATAAAATGATTGAATTGCATAAAGTGAAAAAAAAAAAAAAAAAAAAAAACATTAGTCATAAATTCCAATTTTTTTGTGAAATAATTTTGCAGAATTACTCACTTTACATACAAGCTTCAAAGAACAAAGTTATCGTTATTCGTTAATCGTATTGTAATAGCAAAAAATTAATCGTATTGTAATAGCAAAAAATAATTGTTAATCACGATTACTTTGAAAGAAATCGTGGAAAAGATCTGTTAGTCAATACCTTACTTTCGTAACCGATAACTAAGTAATCGTAATTGACGATCACTTTTGGTGATTACGTTTGTATTTGCAGTGTTCGTTAATCGAGTACCGCCCATCTCTAGCCTTTTTATTACTTCCACATGATGGAGAAGTGGTTTACATCAAGGTAAACCCTTCACCCCTCGGTGATCCATTGCCAAAGATGGAATGGCGGATTCGGTTCATAGCAAACGAAACAACAAATTACGTATAAAATATGAGGGTAGGTCGTAAGGAGACTGCTTTCACTAATGGTCGCACAGAAATAACCAACATAAGACCTACATCTGGTTGCTGTCACGTAATCTCCATTTGTATGAACATAACCCGAGAAACACCGAGATTCCTTGAAGACGAGGTTTCACGAGAGGGTTCTTTCTTTCGCCCGCCGCATTAATCTTTTCGTGACGAATACAACGTAGCGAATGTATTTGAAGACAATCAATAAGGTTCCTACTGCATTCTGAGTAATTACAGTTGTCCCCTTACTAGTAAACGGAATTGTACGTGACTGCATGTATGCTCCTGTAAATGTGTCCTTACTTTTCCACTCACTCCCATTCCAGGCTCATAGAACCCACGGTCGTTGTAAATAACGCAACTCGCTCAGGGGGCATTACGCGTTGATGTATACTCATGACGATACGTGCCTCTGTTCCTATCAGATGGCGTCAATTGCTTCACAACCTCACACCCTTCAACGCCAACCCATTCGCCCAGGGTCGGAATATTTCAAGCCGCGTTTTGCCTTCCACGCACCTCCTGCTGAGGGCGATACGTGATACACCGCGCGGTTGCTACGCTTATCTTTTCCACTTCCACACTCATTGATTTAGAACTATCGCCTTTACACAAAACCCTTCCAGTATCTAATAACCCGCGGATTAAGCGGCACGCTTAAAACGACACGTATGGTGGTGTCGCCTCCTCTGTGCCCTATTTTTTTGACCTATTGGTTGGTTATTGATTTTTTTTGGGCCGAATCGAAGAGATTGAATTTTTGCATGAAAACATAGGTGAATTATTCAAGGGATATCCAACCAAAACGGCGCAAATCCTTTCACACGGGTTGGTTATTCCTCGGATCAGGCGCATGGAGACTCATTTCTTCAATACGGGGAAAATGGGGCAATAGTGGGTGTGGCGGGTCCCGGACCCATCGCGATCGATTCAGGGTCCAAAATTTAGTGAAAAATGATTCCCCACACGCCTACATCCCCAAAAATCTCGAAAATCCATTTTTTGAAGTACACATGTTGACCCTTGCCCCACCTGGTCCGATCGGGCTGAAAAGTTTTGAGAACCAACTAGATCCGGAAACGGATCCCTTACCCAAATTTCAGATTTTTACAAAATTTTCTAAATGATGTTTGTAAAAGCTTAGTTCCTAAAATTCGTTAATTTTGTCATCTGATTCATTTGAACTTACATATATTATTTATTTTATTTCATTGGCTACACGAATGGAGGAGTTCCAAATAATATCATCTCGTCATATAGTAGTGTCCCGTAGGATGATACCCATAAGTATCCTTAACAACATAAGTATCCTAAAGTAAGTAAACATAAGTATCCTAAAGTATACTAAACAGCAAAACTAAATAGCTGTCAGGGTAGGCAAATGATCTGCAACACGATCGGAAAAAGGTTGGCGGAACAGCGACGAAATACAACGGCTAAAATTATTAGAACGCGAATGGAAAACACGGAATACCGAGTTTGAAGATGAAGAATTGAACATTCGGTAACTCAGCTGACTACACGTTAACCGATAAGGAGAAGCGAAGGCGACGCGAGATAACACGGCTGAGAATGAAGCATAGAGAAGTTATCCGGCGTTCTCGAAACATGAAGAAGGGAATAGTTTTCCACCAACGTATCGATTACTACTGTAATGTTGACGCTGAATCTATTTTGATGAGTCCCAGACCGATTGGTGCCCTCAAGAAGTGGGTACCAACCTACATATCTCAAAAGTAGGTTTTCTAAAATTGCGGATCGTAGGCGTGTGGGGTATGTATTTCCACCAAATGATGGACGCTGAATCGATTGGAATGAGTCTCCATGCTGCTGGTTCGAGAATGAATTTGCAACGTTTAGGCAAAATAGGCGTGTGGGGTATCATTTTCCACTAAATTTTGGACGCTGAATCCAATAAAATGGGTCCTAGAACGATTGGAGCCCGCTGGAAGAGGTTATGGGTCGAAATGGGTACCTGTCTACCCATTTCCAATGTGTGTTTGCAAGATCTCTGATACCTAGGCGTGTCGGGTATCAATTTCCACTAAATTTTGGACGCTGAATCCTATGAAATGTGTCCAGGAAAGATTGGCGTGGTCTGGATGAGGTTATGGGTCAAAATGGGTACCTACACCAGGGTACCTGCAACACCATTTCACTGAGCAAAACTTATTTGTATACAGGTACTAGAAACATTCGGAACTTCACAGTTTTTTTTCCCTGACTTTTTGGGGAACTTGGGTGAACTCGGATAAGGATTCGAGCCTCAGCTGCAAAAGTACCATGAGTCAGTCAAGTTCAATGGGAGAAATCCCATGGGATTTGGACTTGACCTTTTCTTTGCCTACTATTGACTCGTTTGAGCGGTGAAGTAATAGAAACGTAGTTATCATAATCTCTGATGGTGTCGTATTAATTTGCTATAAATTTCAATGAATACCAAACCTACTACTAGCTAGGCGATCTCTCGGAGTTTTACCTTCAAACTGCACTCAGGAATTTATCAATCCTCATTCATTTATTCCTTGCGGCTAATCGAGACGCCTTACCCAACGACGGCAAACCACAGAAAATTGATCGGATTGTTAAAAATTAAATGTAAGTTCCAGAATTGCGTTGTGGTGTGTGGTTTCTTCAAAAATGCGCAGAGAGTTGGAGCTGTCTTGTATAAATTCATGTATCCCAGGATATTGATGGTTTTTATTATGTTGATCGCCTCCTCGTTCAAGCCATTGTCTTTCTGTTGGTGTCTCAACCTGAGATTTTATGGTTTTACCTGTTTTAAAGTCTCCTGGACCACCTTACAACCCTCTGATCCGTTGATGAAATAGACTCGCGACTATGCCAAGGAACGAGACAGCGATCCAGGAATCCACGTGAATGAAATGCTGCCACCATTGAGTCCACTGAGGTGGATACTATCGTTCGATATAGCATGCGTGTGTCCTATTTATGTGGACCTATGACTTATGTGAAAAAAGTCCTCCACTTAGTAGGCAGCATGTTCACCGGTTCATTAGTTCGGGCGGGATTGCAACCAGTTCCTAGTAGTGTGAGCACGAACGAACGATTACTGATTACCATAAAGCATTTGGCATTACTCAGCTCCTACTTATTTCCCGATTACAAAAACCTTAACTAATGAGCGTCAAGAACATTTCAACTGGCCTAGTTCCATAACGATTTGTTAATTGTACTACTCTTCCAGTTTTAAGGTCTGAACCTTCTTCTCAGTTTGAGACTGCGTGAGGTTATAGCCCGCACATCATGAATACATCAGCCAGTAATGTGGGTAATAAACCACGTACCTGTTTGTTTGGAGTTCTACATAAGTGTGGTACATGATAAAACAAAGCGTTGGTAGCTTACTCAAAAGTTTATTAAAACACAAGCTCCACAAAATAACTAACGATTATCTATTGCCGTTAATAATAATAAGTAGTAATGAATAATGAAAAAAACAAATTGGGAATACATACCTAATAATTGTTATTCAATAATAAGCCAGATAATATGGAACGATGCAATAGTGGAAAGGTTCATACACAGCCGGCGAAAAACAAGATTTCGGCCATGAAGAGAATGGTAGTCCCGTGCATGAGTCAATCGCAGTTCAGTTCGTCGCAGATCCAACACTTTTTCGACGACATGTCGTCTTTCAATTTCAGCTTAAAATTAGCCACCTTTTTATTTAAATCAAATGCGTACAAAGGCCGCTCGCAGGTACATGCCTGTCATAATCATTTTGTGCATTTCGTTGTGCTCTTCGATGTCTGCGGAATGAAAGGCTGGTTCTAATTTAATGGCTGTTCCTGTTCGATTTTCCAAAAATGATCCGACCATTATGTTACAGATGGCCAGTTAGGTGGTCGAATACTCAATACTCAACACTTCATTAGCGTCAATCGCTTCTTACCCACAATAATGAACCGGCTTGAATGGGTTTTCGAGTACCTACGCGTCTGGGGTACCATTTCTACTAAACTTTGGACCCTGAATCGATTGGAATGGGTCCGGAACTCGCCACACCTACTGTTTTCCCCATGTTTGATATTTCCGACGATTTAGGCTTGTAGGGTATCGATTTCCGCAACTTTTGGACGCTCAATCGATTCGAATGAGTCTCCATGCTACTGATCCGAGAATTTTACTAAATTACCACCCCTGTAGAAGAATTTGCAGCGTTTTTTTTTTGTGGTTTTCAATGCTGTAAAGCTTTTACTTCAGGTTTTGAATGGTTCTTAGCGTCACCAAAAAACGGTTAAGAATGGTAAAAATTGCCACTTAATTTCCAAGCAAAGGATGGACATCATGAGAAAAAAATCTATGAATTCACGAGTAAAAGATGCTGACATTTTAATCAATGTGATTAGGGATACACTATTCGGAAGAACTGAAAGCAATGGGAATCAGCATTCTCGTCTGTTGACGGCGTTCTTGAAGGAAATGATCTCTTTAGTAAATTATACTAGTAGTGCGGTTCATTACTAACTTTTACTGAATATATTCTCACTCTGGAGCGTGGGCCATTTGAATGGTGTATCTGGTTCGCGCGTTCCGTCTCTGGAGGCCGCCAATATATGTGGATTGCATATAATTAACTTACTCAAAGTCGCTTCATCAAAATCATCCTTCTCATCACCCTCGTTGCATTTTTTTCTTCCTCTTCAACTGAAGAAAGATGACGGGGGTTTTTTTTTTTTTTTTTTTTTAATATTTAGAATATTAGTTTTGTGATTATTTTACCGATTAGGTACCAGATGTTCTATTGATTTCAACTCGTCAAGCTAGACCATCGTGTCTCTGATGGTGATGGACTTACATTTTCTTCGATGCAGATGGTTGAGCGCGGCCTCCTCAATGTAGAATTTTGAGGCTGGAATGAACATTGCTCATCGTAAGTTCGTATGAGATTCTAAATGTAACCACAATACAGAAGAGGTGGAGTTCAGATCCTAGGTAGGTGAACGCAACAGGTTTCGTTTTGGTGAGCTTGAGACCCATGACGTGTGGTAGTCGTCGAGGGACCGGTTCCGTCACAATTCATCCTCTTTTTATGATGCCCACTTCTCTGACATTCAACTCCTTATCCAGGTTTGCTTTCCGTGCCATTCCGGTTCCAACTTTTGTATCTTCCGAGTTTCAAGGGCTCGGTTTGCCTGATTTTAATCATAGCTGATAAACAGGATGTTGGTCGTTCGAGCCAGGGTTTCAACGCAGGTAATAAAAAAAGGGGGGGGAGATATTGCTGGGTTGTGCAGAACTTGTTCGATTCAGAAACATTCGTATTTTTATCTTTTCCATGCATTTTTTATTTAAATAAGAGCATTCTGTTACTCCAACCACTTCTTGTTACCCACACCTAAGATGAATTGAGCGCCGATCGAGGAAAAACTTGTCACTCTTCACTTCAAACTTCGCTAAAAATCGTCTCAGATATTAAACTAATCATTATCGTAGGTGTTCGAAAGACAAACCTGAGCCGTGTTGTGATTACATTAGCTGAACAAACAGTTCACATGACCCTGTGACTTCGGTAATTCGGTCAAGTCCTGCAAGGTCTTGCTATTGATGACTTGACGGTCAATATAATCCTCCACCAAGTGCTGCTGCTAATTATATCTTTTTCGCCTATGAAATTAGCATAATAATAAAGGGAGTTGTCTGTCATGTTAATGGTGAATGACGAATTGATTTTGGACGCGTTTTTCTAATATTTTTGTAATTAGGCTGTTCTCACGCCCATCTATAGAAGATTAATGAAGAAATCAGTAACGTTTTTGCAATGTGGCAGAGAAACATAAGCAGGGCAAGCAAGAAGTGAATCAAGTCTCCTTTTTTATCACCAACTTGATAAAATGTGGCATCTTCTGTGCCTCCTATGATATGCTGAATCTTACCATGTAAACACTTCGGAGGAAACTGTGACGTAGGGATTCGGTGGGGTCCTTGACGATCCACACATGTGGAAGCTCTTCCACAAAATCCTCGCGTTCGACCTCTTTTCCTTCGTAGCCGTCATAATCGATACGTCATAGATCCGATATACAATGACCGATCAATCACCTCGTGACACGATTCCATAGAGGGTCTTTTGTCAGGCCTCTCGCGGGCTAATGAACTGTCTCTTTGCATCCCATCCGCGGCCCAGCAAACAAAAGCCGTAAAGGCGACGAAAGCGAATGGTGATTTGAAATTGTATCTTGATGCAATTCTAGCTTTAGATCCTGAAGTTCCATCTATTTTGATGTCAGAAATTGAACAGATTTCACCTTTTTGAAGAATTAGACGATTTAGAACTCGCGGAATCGCTCTTCAATTGTGTGCTATTGAATGGGAAACGTATTACGGGGATGAAAGAGGGCACATACGTGGCAGTCCAAAACTTCCCATCTCTTTCCCCGTGATTCTCCAAGTGATTCGTTCTTTTGCACAAAACTAGAAATTTCCTTGAGTTTGCGAATGTGCCTTTTCAATCTACCGGGTGAGTGCCCATTCATCGCCACTCCAAACTGTCAAGGGACTGGAAACTTCCTTAATATAAGGAAATCCCGTAACTCCCGACTTTGAGGGCGTAGGATTCATCGTTGGCCATCATACTCGACACGCTCCAAGTAGCATTTTCTTTGCACTAATAGTGGCATCCAAAACTCAAAATCATTTACTGGGAAATTAATATTTTGCTTCATCAGCTATAAACATCATACTTATTCAGAACGTGCATTATCCATTCAACGGTAATAAAAAAAAGCTGTAAATACAAGTACAATGGTTAATTGTCCCAGGTGAATCTCATCGGATGGGAAAACATGTTGTATGTCTTTGAGGTCTTTTTGACCCTCTCATTATGCGGAAGTCGATTCGGGTGCCACCTGAATTGATTTTGTTTCGAAAAAATTGGTTTTGTGTTTCCAATTTATATGGTATATCACCCGGCAATGATCCCAAAAGGAAGGGCAGATAATATATCTCTATCTTCGAAAATAAACTCGAAAAATCATGGAATGTAACGAAGTCATCCATAATTCTTGTAGCTAATTCAATCAATTCAATGCTCATTTGAACGGCAGCTACCGCGAAATATCGAAAAGAGCTTTGCTTACACCATAAAGCGCCTCGTTTGTCAACATTGCCTTTGCTAGCCATCCCAAACGTTATCCAATTAAAAGCTTTAACGGTGGGCGACAACGTTAGCAGTTTGAAACCATTAGCGCTTGTTTCCTTCATGACCTGTTATTAGGTCATATCGCTGTCCGGAGATATTACACCATTTGTGGAAATGAGTATCGCGTCTCCTTATACCCTCAATTTCCTGAAGTTCCTGAGCGTTCGCCTAATGGATTTCGTGTGGCGAATAGGTTAAAACGTTGTGTGTACAATGTACCTACACGGGGAGCAGGTCTGAAAATTATATTTACCGAAGTCTACACGCCACACCTGATGCAATGGCGAATATTCCGAGTCTCGCGTTTACAGTAATGATTTTTGAATAATATTACATTATTTCTTGTGTCCTGCGGTTCTACTTGTAAAACACCAATGTGAAATTTAAAACCGCAAATTTAAGATGAGTGACGTCTTCATTGAAGTGCAAGCGTATCAGGGGAGTCCCAACTCCAAAGTATTACCCCAGACTACTATTTCTTGCTCAAGAAAGTACGCATCATGCATCATAAATTGTATTCAGGTACATTTCACTTGTACTTTGAGGTACACTTCTACGCAACCCTTTCGTTTATGGTTTCTTTTTGCATGGTGAAGACCAATATGAAAAGGTGTCGAGTACTGGAAGGTCCCAGAGGCTTCCAACTGGGTCAGAAGGGCACCCTGCCAACTTCTGGTTGGACCTTCTGCGTTTTATTCCGACTGCTGAGTTTGAACCCTCCTACAGCTATCGCCGCCAGTTGCCGGACACTTGTTGCATTCCAAATAACGGGCTATAAACTAGGTGTGCTCCAAGAGTCAGCTGCGGGAGATAGTGATTTCCCCTCTCTTCCTTGTCATGTAAAGCGAGCCCTCTCCAAGTAGATTTATTTTGTGGAAAATCTGAATCGCCCGCTCGTCTGTCTTCCGATTCCCCTGGTGTTGAATATCGTGTTAATTTTCTTTAGAATTTATTTCACTTGGTACTCGTCGTGATCAGCTGAGTTGATGTAAGATAGCCTAATCGATGTCCGCATGTCGGCACTAATAATGTCTTGAGCTAGGTCGTCCGCACTTCCATCTCGTAGTATCTGTTATTCATCCTAATGGTCCATTAGATATTCCGAGGATGTCTCAGTCTCTGGTGTTTGTGTATTTAAGACTGGAGGGATCCTTGGGTTAATGATAATATGGGGGTCAGGGATTCACAATTGGTCAACTCACGTTCGGTTTGAGAGATTCAACATTTTTTGAAACGCTGTCTTGCATTAATTTCCCCGTTCTTTTTCTAATATCCTTTTCACGCTTCAGCTCACTCAATATGCGTAGCGCTAACTTATTGACTTTGTCCCTTCAGGAAACAAAGCTCCCTCATCACGCGTTTCCTTGTTGCCAAATTAAATGTATACCTTTGAAAACATACATACACACATACCTATATAGATACAAAAAATTTCAGCAGGAACTCCTTGACATTCAGAAAAGCGAGCGCTATTTCAATCACCTGCTCGCCTCCATTCCCGACCAAGAAGCGGCAGGATGTCTTGAGTAGGCTCTGTTTTTGTCCAACCCGATGGAAGGGAAGGTAAGAGATAAGGGCAAAACGAGTTTTTTCCTTTCTAAAAATTCCCTGCAGTCCCACCTCTGATAATAGTGACAAACGAGCTCGCTCCTAATCTAGCTTAACTGGTTCAGGAAAAAAAAAAAAAAAAAAAAAAAAAAACCAAAATGAAAGTCCTCGACATTTGAGAACGGACTTCTTTGTGTTCATCGTGTCGAATTTTCAGCAGAACTACCATCGGCCAATTATGTAGATTTCATAACATTGACGAAATGAAGAAAAATATATTTTGATAAATCACCTAGTAGTTATAAATAGACCGTTTCAAACGCAGTGGATAAATTATGTATTTGGCACGCCAAGTGGGTCTTCCTACGATGATATCGAAGAGAAGTGTTAAGTGGCTATTGGTTTTAAAATACTTTTTTTTTAATACCGACACGAACCGGTCAAGTTATGCGGAGGACATGACATCCCATGGTGATGGGCTGCTAACCATACAGGGCCAACGAGAGACGCTGTTGATGTTATGCTGTATATACGAGTATGTTAGGCTGACAACGGGTATCAATGGTGGTGAACGGAAGTCAGAGAACAGTATAATATTATTATGGAGCTCAGTGATATAGCCTATAATATAGTAAGCGTTGTAATTAGTCAAGTCTGGTCATGCGTGGTGGTTGGCCTCATGTGTTCAAATCCCCGTTTTATACGCCAGTCCCCATGGGCGTATAGAAAGATAGTCTAGTATACAGAATACAAAGACAGTCTAGTTCAGACTGTGGCTATCTCCATCGTTTGTGATGTTTCAACAGTAAGTGAAGCACTCGCGATTTCAGTGCATCTAGCGAGCAACAATTCCTTTTCCTGTGTGACTGTTGCCACAAAAAGTGGTTTTCATTACTAAAAACGAAATTTCGAAATCAAAGTAGGGAAAGACGTGTCAGCAAGTAAAACTTCCCAAAATTATTTCTTGAATATTGGATAAATTGCGATATTGAGTGGTTTGAATATCAAGAGGGAAGACCCACCAGCGACTGTTAGTTGCAGGGGTGGGAGCTGACACCATTAATGCGGCCATGGAGTAAGACCTAGCAGGTATAGCATGTCACGCGGCACAATCATCATGCATTACTGTCGTCAACATATGTTTCGAACCAGCCACTGGGTTGAAGGAAATGTGACCCAAAATATATAAGTTAGATCAGCTCACCTACTTACAAACTTTTTCACGTTATTTTCATAATAACGTTTTTTCACTCTCGTGATGGTAATGTGTTTTGGGGCGTGTTTGAGGGCCACGTTGTATATGGGTTTTTAGTGTACGAACCAGATAACACGTGGGGAGTTCCCTGTGGCGACCAGCTTTGACCAACTGCGTGAAATCGATTGTAGAACGTGATTTCCTTCAACCGAAACGTGCTGATAGTATCTATATATTCCTGGTGAACACCACTGGGAATTCACAAAACCTTGACTGGTGAGTTGTCTTATTCAATCGCTACTTCGGCATTTTCAGTGTTGTAATAGTTTGAACCTTCATCATGGCTGTGGCTTATAAAATGACACTCCCAGTGGTGGAAGAGGCGTTCCGTTAAGACAGTCATGTTAGACTGAAAGTGTGGCACAACCATTCTTCGGGTACATCCGTTGATCACCCACAATCCTCTTGTCACTTCTGACTTCTTAGAATTAGGAGTTACCTACTCAAAATGCAAGCCTGGATCCTTCGAGAATGTGAGCGCTTGCAGACGGGTACAATACAGGAGGCTCCTTCGTAATTGCCAATTCCTCGCTCAGATTGAGACAGAATGTTATCATGTGCGAAGTGCCGTACTTACCTCTATTTCTCTCCCTTCTCATCAATCCAGACACACGTGAGGATGTTAATAGCGCGAGCTTCTCGAGAAAAGTCAGTCAGATCTCAACGAGACCGCTGTGGATTGTTGAAGACAGATTTCTCACGCAGACGCGGCTTGATCGTTTTGACTGATGATGCGAGAAAGCTAGAAGCGAGCGGTTCAACGAAGTTCGTCATCATCATGTAGCGTTGCTTTTCTGACCTGCTTCCCTCAAATACTGTGTAACGGGGCGGCAGATTCCAAGGGCCCCGTCAAGAAACTTCGGCGGCGGGGTACGGATCGGGCCCTCTCCCCTCCAAGCGCCTGACCCAGCTGGGCGAAAGGCGTGACCTCATCGGATTGGTTGGGCGATGGGCGGCGCGAGACACCCAGGGAGGAGTAGGAGGGGAATGCGACTTGACGAGCGGACTGGGGAAAGGAACATCAGTCAGTCGTGTACGAACTCAAGTGAAGGAAAGTTGGGATCTCCGTTCGCCATAATCTCGTGAGGACAAGGCAGAACGAAGTGAAGTGAAGCGGAACATCGAAGCGGAACAACCGACGCGTAGCAAATCAACCCCTTGTGAAGCCGGTGTTGTGAAAGTGACCTGAGGGAACAAGTGTATCGTGGTTCCTTCAGGGTGAGAACTCGGGAATTGGGAGATCAGCCAATTCCTCTCCCGTAACAGTGGGCCCTTATACGAACTGAAAATCCCCCGTCGGACCCGAGTGTTGATCCGTTCGCGCCCGATTCGACGGCCAATAGTCCAGGTTTCCCACGCACCGCCAGTCGTCGGACCTCCGTCGGAAAGAGTCTCGCCTCCTCCGGCCTGGACGGCGTTCCCCTGACCGAAGCCGAGCAGCGAAGAGAACATCACCCTGTTGTCTCCATCCGAAGGAGTTGGTACACGTAAGTGGCGAAATAACTCTGTTTCGTACCCTCGCAACGCGAAAGTCGAATCTCTAAATCTGGCCCAAGCCCCGACGTTTAGTCACCAGAAAGCTGATCATAGAGTTGTACATTGTAGCCGTATTATTTAGTATTTTGTCTGTCGTAGGAAAAGTAAAAGGAATTAGGGGAGGACATTAACAAATCACTTCCACTTTACCGTTATTCAAACCAAACATTTGAGCCTTCAGCTACCTCGTAAATTCATTTGGCCCTCAGCCCTTCACTTCTGCCTACTCAATAATTAGATTACGTAATAGTCAATATCCTTCTCGGCCGAGACATTCCGTATTTTATATTTCTGTCAATTGCGTTTATTATAAGTCAATATTGAACCCTTGTCTTTTCAATCACGAAACCCCATTCCTCAGAGCTTGGTAAATTCAGGTGTACTTGGCGTCCATGACCGACCATTGCAGACATTCCGGACGGTAAGTGAAAGTCTTTAGTCTCCCACTAATTATTCGCCTAGGTCTATTTTTGGATCCCTAGCCCGTTACGTGAAAACGACGGGTTACATCTTTTTGGTGGCAGCGGTGGGATTTTTCAGAAATCTCGATTTCTGTCGTATCCACAACAAGTGATCTTGACCAGGTGAATATTGGTGAGAAAAAGCTCTGAAGGAATTGGGTCGCGTTCCATAATCTTGAAATTCAAACTGTGCTAGTTGTAGATTCCGAAATTTAAAATTGTAAGAAACAAACAAATCGGCCCGAGTGTGAGGAAGCGAGTGAGGAGCCAATTGACTTCAAATCCGTGTCTAGGATTTTTTTCTTTCCAAAAATCGAAATTTAGATACTGGCTCATTTATTTAGTAGGATCACTCTCACTGTAGCCCTCTGTTCCGGGACTGTTCCGGGACTTGTTCCGGGGCCTTCTGTTCCGAGACTGTTCCGGGGCCCTCTGTTCCGGGACTGTTCCGGGGCTTGTTCCGAGGCCTTCTGTTCCGAGACTGTTCCGAGACTTGTCCCGGGGCCTTCTGTTCCGAGACTGTTCCGGGGCCCTCTGTTCCGGGACTGTTCCGAAACTTGTCCCGAGGCCTTCTGTTCCGAGACTGTTCCGGGGCCCTCTGTTCCGGGACTGTTCCGAAACTTGTCCCGAGGCCTTCTGTTCCGAGACTGTTCCGGGGCCCTCTGTTCCGGGACTGTTCCGAAACTTGTCCCGAGGCCTTCTGTTCCGAGACTGTTCCGGGGCCCTCTGTTCCGGGACTGTTCCGAAACTTGTCCCGAGGCCTTCTGTTCCGAGACTGTTCCAGGGCCCTCTGTTCCGGGACTGTTCCGAGACTTGTCCCGAGGCCCTCTGTTCCGGGACTGTTCCGGGAGCCTTCAGCTCCAATTGACATCCCGATTCCAGACCCGTCATAGCTCTTACCAACTGGGAAGTCCTTTCTCGATTCGTGGGGAAATTATCGGTCCTTGGTGCGCAAGAAAGTGATCTATCGGTTCTATAATTTTTTGTATTTATTTTTTTTTTTTTTTTATTTAACAAGTGAGCTCGCGACCATGCACCAAAACAGCAGCCCATCAGACGAGGGCGAAGCCATGATGAACCCCAATCTGGAAATAAAATGCACAACACAAGTACTTACCTTGTTTTACTAATGACCGTGCCTCATGAGTCGTGACAGGACTCCCTGGGTCCCCCCCCCCTTTTTTTTCTTTAACCCTTTGTAATGGCAGCAAAATCTAGGGTTCGTTGTTCAGTTTCTGGCTTTGTGAAAGAGGTTGTCTGCATGACAAATGAGCCGTCGATTGATGGAAAATGTGTGAGTTTGAGTGTGAGAGGAGACTAAAGAAAGGGCCGGTTTGTATGTTTCACATCATAGTAGGGAAGTAGAAGATAAGACCAGCGGAAGACACATCTCGCCCATCGCACCACCTGGGAACACCAGCGCCATCATGCTCTCGACGGGTGGGGACGTCCTGTGCCCGTCTGCACCAAGCAACGACACCCGCCGACAACGTACCGCTGCGAGAGAAAATGCCGGAACCTGCGGCCCAGGGACCCTGCCTACCCGAAGCCCTGCTCCCGCGCCGAACACGAGAAGGACCACCACCAACCTGTACCGCTTGTAAGCGATGGCGGTACGAACAAGCATGGATAGCGGCCAAACAACCAGACGCAATGCCCATCGCACCAGTCACCCCCACCGGAAGGAAAATTGCCGAGGTAGACCTCGGCCTCCAAAGATCGGAGGAGTGTAACGGGGCGGCAGATTCCAAGGGCCCCGTCAAGAAACTTCGGCGGCGGGGTACGGATCGGGCCCTCTCCCCTCCAAGCGCCTGACCCAGCTGGGCGAAAGGCGTGACCTCATCGGATTGGTTGGGCGATGGGCGGCGCGAGACACCCAGGGAGGAGTAGGAGGGGAATGCGACTTGACGAGCGGACTGGGGAAAGGAACATCAGTCAGTCGTGTACGAACTCAAGTGAAGGAAAGTTGGGATCTCCGTTCGCCATAATCTCGTGAGGACAAGGCGGAACGAAGTGAAGTGAAGCGGAACATCAAAGCGGAACAACCGACGCGTAGCAAATCAACCCCTTGTGAAGCCGGTGTTGTGAAAGTGACCTGAGGGAACAAGTGTATCGTGGTTCCTTCAGGGTGAGAACTCGGGAATTGGGAGATCAGCCAATTCCTCTCCCGTAACAGTGGGCCCTTATACGAACTGAAAATCCCCCGTCGGACCCGAGTGTTGATCCGTTCGCGCCCGATTCGACGGCCAATAGTCCAGGTTTCCCACGCACCGCCAGTCGTCGGACCTCCGTCGGAAAGAGTCTCGCCTCCTCCGGCCTGGACGGCGTTCCCCTGACCGAAGCCGAGCAGCGAAGAGAACATCACCCTGTTGTCTCCATCCGAAGGAGTTGGTACACGTAAGTGGCGAAATAACTCTGTTTCGTACCCTCGCAACGCGAAAGTCGAATCTCTAAATCTGGCCCAAGCCCCGACGTTTAGTCACCAGAAAGCTGATCATAGAGTTGTACATTGTAGCCGTATTATTTAGTATTTTGTCTGTCGTAGGAAAAGTAAAAGGAATTAGGGGAGGACATTAACAAATCACTTCCACTTTACCGTTATTCAAACCAAACATTTGAGCCTTCAGCTACCTCGTAAATTCATTTGGCCCTCAGCCCTTCACTTCTGCCTACTCAATAATTAGATTACGTAATAGTCAATATCCTTCTCGGCCGAGACATTCCGTATTTTATATTTCTGTCAATTGCGTTTATTATAAGTCAATATTGAACCCTTGTCTTTTCAATCACGAAACCCCATTCCTCAGAGCTTGGTAAATTCAGGTGTACTTGGCGTCCATGACCGACCATTGCAGACATTCCGGACGGTAAGTGAAAGTCTTTAGTCTCCCACTAATTATTCGCCTAGGTCTATTTTTGGATCCCTAGCCCGTTACGTGAAAACGACGGGTTACATCTGTCTGATTAAGTATTCGTGAAATTCATTGACTTGACATACCAAGCAACGGTGGCAATTTCTTCTCACCCCTCAAAGTGTTCCTATTCATGATGTTTTCAACGTGGGGCATTCAACGATTTTTTTTCCCTTCTCACCTGGTTGGGGGAGACAATTTATGTGGGAAAAATTGGCTGTAAAGGGACAGAAAATCAATTTGAGCCCCTGAGTCTCATTTTGGTGTGGGAGAAAGTATGTGAAAAAACATTTTTGCCTGCCATGTTTTCCCTCGTAATGCAAACATGTATAAGAATACATGAAAAGTAATTCAAATCATCGAAAATTTACATCTAATGATGTACGATAATCCGCGTTTCAACAAAAGCACCACCAAAGCTTCTCACTTAAACCGAAGGTACACACCTTCTGAATACTTTGTATCGGAAGGGGGCGGATGTATCTTGAATGAATGTTTCTATCATTCTCTGTAACAAACATCGCCAGGAATTTTTTTTATCCTCTAAAACAGATCAACATTCCTCAATGTAGGCTGCAAATAGACAATGTATTTATTAGAAGAGCGCGTATACCACATCATTAGATACTAGTGTACCATATCATTGGAGAACAACGTCGTTGTTTTCCTCTGCTATTTTTATTGTTCATGTTATTTGTTTAAAAAATACGTGTTGTGTAAAATCAGTCATACCGATTTCAATGGGGAGGTTCAAATTCATTCGTAAATTGTTTAATTTCACTTGTAGAAAATTACCTAATTTACAAACGGATGAATTTCATTTGTGAACAAATTAAATATTTTTTACTTGTCTTTGTAAAAATATCACATTTGTTTGAAAATGTTAATCTAGACAAAAGAATATTTTTACCTGCAAACCAAGAACTCAATTTGTGTCCGCATCCAAGGGTGAGTGAACTACTAAGGGTGTTTTCTGGTAATTTGTTCAATGAATTTTTGACGGGATTTACGATAGTATGACGAAACGATTCCCCGAGAATTTATTATCTGACATTCTGATTCATGTATGATGTCACTGCAGGTTGATTTCGATTATTGAGCTTTTTACCACTCGCGCTTGTACCATGGGCGTTTGAATCATCACGATACCAGCTTCTAAGGTCTTCTCGTGATCAATTTCCCTAATCCTAGTCCTAGAGGTGTCACGGCCGTTTCGGAACAGAAGAGCTTCGCCTAATTCGGAATGCCTAAAGCGCCCTGCGCCTAGTTCGACAATAGGATTGTGAACGTAGAGGGCCGCAAGCTGTGAGAATCGAATGTGGAATCGGAGACTGGTTCGTGCCTGACTAGTTTGGGGGCACACCACAAGGACCTTGTGTGGGCCTAGCTATTATATCCACGTGCAAACCTGGGTGTTATATCTATCTCCTAATTAGATGCCTTCATAAATAATCATGTGAATCATTTCGGGACTGGGAATAGAGCAGGGATTCCATATAAAGTAAGACAAAAAACCGAAACTTAACCTATAAGTCGAATTCTGGTCATATATTGTGATCACGGAAATTTTGGCCTACTCTTGGAAAAAGAGGTAAATCATTTTTCACTACGGTAGAAATATTAAAGAAAAAAAAAAAAAAAAAAAAAAAAAAAAGGTGCTCTGTAAGTTTTAAAATCAAAATAAGCAAATGTCTGTCCACCGTCCAGGCCGTTTTTTTGAGGAAGGCAAATTTCCAAAAACCTCTCATTTTGGTCTAGTTAGTCCTCGAAACATTTCAGCCCAATCAGACCAACTTTGGTGGAGGGGGGGGGGGGAGGAGGGGTCAAAATGTGTACTTCGAAAAATGGATTTCCGATATTTCCGGCTATCTAGGTGTGTGGGGTATCATTTCCCACCAAAATTAAGACCCTGAGTCGATTGGGATGGGTTCGGGACAGTAAACACCCGCTGAAAAGTTTCGAGGGCTAACCAAAGCCGGAAACAGGTTCCCGACCAAAATGACCGATTTTTAGAAAATTTGGTACTACCAAAATCGGTATGGACGGCGGACGGGCAAAAATGGGTTTTTATCAACCCATTTCGAATATGGGTTTTCGAGATTTTTGGTACCTACGCGTCTGGGGTATCATTTCTACTAAATTCAGGACCCTGAATCGATTGGAGTGGGTCCAGGACACGTCCGCCACACCCACTGTTTCCCCCATTTTTCCTAAGTTCGATAAAGTCCAGCGATTCAGGCGTGCGGGGTATTATTGTTTTTCACTCATTTTTGGACGCGATTGGAATGAGTCTCCATGCTCCTGGTCCAAAGAATAACCAAGCCCTGTGAAAGATTTTGCAGCGTTTTTTATCATCGAGGTCACAATGTTCATGTAATTAATAAAGTATTAAATAATTTAATTATAAGACTTATCAGTAAGATTAATGTTTATGTATATATTCCAGCTATGCCTTGTTTTACAATAAATTCGAACGCTTCATTGCTTGTGGTCTTTACGCATAATGAGGGCAGCCCAACGGAGTGACGGCCATGACCCAAACTGTTCTTTATTATGTCTTCTAGGCTCAGCCTTCGCTATGCTAGAAAATGTGCTCACTCCCAATTAACACGCCCCGTCTCATCATATTTTATCTTAGTGTGAGGGCAGCGGCTTTCGAAGCGATTATTGTTGACGGATACTCTTCTCATCTGCCAACCTGATTACACCGAAATGAGAGTTTTAAATGTCGTAGTGAGGTCGTCATTCGTACGAAATCCATTAAACAACATCACTTTCTCTGCATTCCTTTCAGCCCTTGCTTCGAGTCACTCTCCTTCACCATCAGCCAATACCTTTTTCTGGGTTCTCGTTCATAATTCAGAGCTCAAAACGGAAGATGGACGAGTTAGTAATTCTAGACGACGATAGGCGACAGAGAGCGATCGGTCTTCATCATCTCCATGGGGTGGGGTCAAGGACATTTCCCAGCCACCAAACACTCCATCAAGCAATAACCAAATAATCGGCACCATTTCTTCCTTTCCTCAGGATCCTATATTTTCCCAAAGAGTCTAATTACGGCGGTCGGTGGGGAAAATATTAAACTTTTAATAGAAGACGTGACTTTGAATGTGGGCCAAGGTCTTAGAGAGACGTGAAGGTGGTACACGGGTTATAGAGCTCTTCTATGGTCTTTCCCAGCCTTCGTCCGCTCAAGTCCGTAACTGCAGACTTGACTGTTTCTTCCGGAGTCGCCGTTTCTCATTTGTTTTAACGGTTATTAGGGTGGAATCTCATCTCGAAATGGTGGTTTGAAGTTCAGCCGAGTGCCCTTGAATCGGGAGCGGCTTCTATCGCATCTACAAGGTTGTACAAGATTATAAGTCGTGAGGGAATTTTACCACATCATTCAAGGATTACGTCGGCTTGTATTTCACTATGAAAAGGTGCCCATTAGGTCGAGATGGATTTCTGGGTATTGGATATTTGCTGTTGTACCTGGCGCGGTCTATAGAATTGGCAATATTACAAACAGAGATGAACGGACTGGGTTATAATCTAGCCGTCTACACTACTTAACTGTTCAGTGTTTGCGTTATTGAACACGCAGAAAAATTTTATCGCTCTTGGTAAAATAAAGCTTGGAGGATCTTAAAATTCTCAGATCCGTGTACCCTATACATTATTTTTACCCTGTACACGTAGATAGTTCGAGATAGTTTCCACACCCCATTTCCGTGGCCATTGAGGAGTGAAATCCGCTCTTTTCAAATACATAATCTGAACCTACCGTTGTATTGATCACTTTTTGGCGTAATGATAATTATGCTCTTCTTTCCCCGCATCAGAACCGACTCGTTAGAAAGGTCAGAGTTCTAAAATGGTTATTAATCGTGTCGAGGGGTTCTAAAACGAGCTAGCTGCCTTGGATCCGGAAAGGGAAGGGCTTCCCCGGCTTCACCGTCATTAATTAAATCTTACATCTGAAACAATGGACACTTGTTTTGTTGGCCCCTCACGTCAGCGAAATAGTTTACTGTCGAGCAGTTGTTCGCCGAGTTCTATGGAAATCCTTATTTCCTATGTTGGCAAATATAGGTACTTCTGACTTTTTCCGAGCTAAACGTCATTTCGTCGGCTTCAATCGTGTAGCTATGATCAAACTTCGAAATGTTCAGGTGATCGAATTTGTGAAAATGAAGCATAGGAGCTCCTTGCTTATTTCGGAAAATGTTTTGGAACTAAAGAATCCCTGCGGAATCGATCTTTTCGTGAACAATTGAAATTGGATTAGTTTTCAGTAAGACTTGCAATGTAACATTGTGTATTGAACAGTAAGCGGCGTAAGCCAGTTTCGTGTTTCATGAATTCAAGCCGTCGGGCCAAGCTGTAGCGACGGGATGACCAATTTATTTGAATGGTTTATCAATAAGAGGTAGGCATTCTTTTATCGAATTGTAGATGTTAGGATATTGTTCGTCCTATCACCTGCTTTGACACAAAACTAGCCGTTTTTGATGTCTCTTCTCACATTCACATTAGTGAACATTGACGTGGTTCTTGTCGGTTTCAATTAGCGGTTCAATCAGGTTTACGTCCTGAGCAGCACATCCGTGGTGATCTTGGTCAAGGAGAATCGGAAGTTTACTAGTAACATTGATTGTTCTCTATGAATACGTTTGACGTTTAACTCGATAGTCACCAGAAATGAAGCAAGCATCATTTTTCATGATCGGGGGACGAAACGTGGATTATAGAATTACACCGAGGGTCGATAAACAATGAACAAACAAACTTTGCTGAGCCACGGCTTTCTCGACACGCTTTCGCTGACGTTAGTGCATGTAAATTAGTGATCTGTTTAATCTCAGTTTTACCTTCAATTTAATTTACCCTCAATTCAAGTCCCTTGAGTGTAATTAGGTACATGTAGCAGGGACTGGATATAACAGCAGGTATACCTACATATTAAGTCTTATAGATCATAATATCTTCCATGATTGACCGACTGTAATTTGTATCTTTACTTTATATTATTATTTTTCTTTTTTCAGGTAAGTTTGGTGCTCTTTTCCCCTGATGTGCTGTTCAGCATTTTTTTGAAGAATCGGTAAGGCGTCTCCCCTATAGTTCATTACATGACGTCGACTTCTTCGAAACTAAAACTCAAATTTTTCTGGGGTCTTTCGTCCTACTTGATTTCGGGGAACGAAAAAGTGTTATGGAAAAAGTGGAAACCGGATCACCGCCCAGGGCGAGTTAGGATGTGGGGTTAGTACTGGACCTGGAAATAGGTATAATATAACATTTGAAGCAGTAGTTTATTGCAGTTTTTCTTATAAATATAAACTTTAAAAAATTGGCACCGTCTGTAACCGAGATTATGGGGTATGATGACGGCATTAAATTGTCTACGTTCAGTCAGTTATAGCTTGTCCTTAGCAAGTGGTACCCGATTTTAATCTGGTCTAAGTACGGAAGGAACTATCATGGATCTTTCTCCCTTTTTGCGTGTCGGGTATTATTTTTGACTAAATTTTGGACGCGAAACCAGACGGGTCCCAGAACTATTGGTGCCCACCAAAAGATACCCAAGATATGGGTCTGTGAATGAACTTGCAGCGTTTTTTCTGATAGATTAAATACAGCCTAAATGGGAAACTAATTCCAATATGCGAATTCTGCAGATTCATTCACAGCGGTAGGTTGTTCCTCGGACTAGGAGCATGGAGACTCATTCCAATCGATTCAGCGTCCAACATTTAGTGGAAAATGAAACCCCACACGCCTAGGTACCAGAAATCACGAAAACACATTTGAAATGGATAGATAGATACCCATTTTGACCAATGACCTCGTTCTCATTGGATTCAGCATAGGTTGATTATTCATAAAAACCAACCAAAACCATGCTCATTTTTTTCTGATAATTGTTTAAAACAGGTTGTGCTGCATCACTTAGTACGCTAGAAATTCTCTAGCATAGGTTGGTTTGCGGAGGCTAGTTAGTTTTCCGAATAAACACACGGACCAGTAAGTAGATACTCTAATTTTCTTTTTTGCTCTCTCCAACCTTATACGAACGAAGTCAATTCCAGAACCGTATGAAAACGCATCGTATAACGTCCCCTTCGGAACTCAGTTTTCCCCATTCAAGACCATTTCCCCTCCCGAAGGGAACGAAAAATGCTTTGGTGGAACAAACAATATGAAGGCTAAGGGTCGTTGTTCAAATATTTGTTCTGAAGCCATCCCCTCCTCCCTTCGTGCCCATTTCGCTTTTCCCCGTCTGTTAGCCACCATCCAACGACATCAGGGGTTATATATTTTCTTGAGCGGACTCTCGTGGCAAACATCCTCGGGCACGGTTGACACCCACGGGGTGGCTAGATGTTGTTTAGCCTGTTGTTTAGCAGTTACTGCTGTCGTGCAGCCAAAGCTGCCCCAAATCTCGATTATTCTATTACAACAGAAGCCAGTGATGCGATGTTGGCACGGATTTGAATTGTGATGAAGTGCTCTAACAAAAGGGACTTTGTTACTCATGACAACATGAGCGAATTGCCGGAGGTTGCTAATTAAAAGATAGCTTAGCATTGCCCAAGTTCGCAGTAATTATCACATGGATTTGGAAACAGAACCTCTCGCATTGAATCAAGACGGTCATCATCAAGGAAGTAGTATAATTTACTAGATGCTAAGCAATGTACCTAGATAACTTAAGTCACAAAAATATTGCTATTAAATTTTAACTTGGTGCAATTTTAATGAACAGGCAACAAAATAGGAAGTAATGAAGGAGGTGAACTGGCGAGTGAAAGGTGCCATTACGTATCACCATTACATATGTGGGAATCCAGAGATGAATAACTCATTATTGCATCCCCAATATTAATAATGACTTTTAAAAAATAGGCAATTCAATATACAAAAAGGCAATTCGATCGTGGTTTCCAAAGACTACCCCTTTTCGACTATCGGTAGAGCTGTTGCTTTTATGTGCTCTTGTGCAAACCTACATAAATATAAAAACATGCAATACATCGAGAAGAGATGGATGGGGAGGAATCCGTGCAGGAAATCCATGGGAGACACGCTCTCAAATCCCCAGCAAAGTAACTAGGAGCAGGAGGACCATAAAAAGGCCTGCACAGGCCAGCTTGAGGCGTTCTCTCGTCCGCTTTCAAAGCCTCCAATACGATCCTAAACTGCCGTCTTTCTGTCTCCCAATCTCACTCGACAAGCAAATCGAACTCACTTGTAAATTTTCCAGGTGTTTACCAAGGGTGGTGGCATTTCTCATGTTGCATCCTACAGAGTTACACTGGGTGGCCGAGATTTTGAGGCTGCTGGTTTGGTTACCCCCGGCGTGAACTCAATGTTATAAGGCAAACTGAGTACTAACAGTGAGTGCCCAAATACGGTTGTCTAGGGGCCTAACTCTGACCAACTCTCACCTTTGGGCAAAATTATGCTGGATGGGAGAATGCTCAATGTCAACGCTCTCTCGCCTAGAGAGGAAGACATTGGCAAGGGCTTTTAGATGCCATCCAACTACGTCTAATCTCTAAGCGCTCGTAGGGCTTAGGGGCAGATGGAGGCAAATGGGGAATGAACTCATCAAATATCTCTTCGCGAGTTAAAATTGTTCAGATCATTCGCTAGTTCATTCCGAAATGACTCCGCTCTTCTGGTGGCATCTCGTTGCATGCGACAAGCAAGTTCCAAAACTGTGTGCACCACATGCTCTCAACAAATTGGTGTCAATAAGGCTGAGAAGGGGCTTCAGTACGATCAACCACGTGGGTGAGAAGTACGTAAAGTCCAGTATACGTGTCTGAGCCAAATTTAGCTCCTTGAAGTTTTATTACGATAACAAGAAAATTATGTTTGTACACGGTAATTCAGCTTCATTCAGCAAAGCGTCATCATGTTAGTTGGTACCGTGAAATAAGTGATGAAATCAGTGAATCAGCAGAGGCTAAAATAAGAGCGCTTCATTGAAGGTTTTTTTAACCCCTTACACTCATTGTGGGAGAATGTTTGTGAGGGTAGTCATAATTAAAGTGAACTGCGCGAGTAATTATTCGTTTGGGAGACACACGCAACTCCCGAAAAACTTGTTGCTCCACCTCTCAGACGAATTTTGACGTCACTGCGTGAGACCACGTCATCCAAAGCGTGCAAAACGGCACCCGACTGTGGCACCCTCGGGCGAAAATTATGCCCATTCATGAATTCGCGTTTCTCCTTCGCTGGTCAAGTTCATTGCGAAATAAGCGTCGACCCTCGTACCCACTCGAAAAACGATCGCTCCGCTCCATATTTATAGATTCAGAGAAAATACTTTTTTTTTCATACCGATTCAACAGGTTTGTTTGCTGAGTAATATCGAACACTTTCAATTTCAAATGTGAATACTGAAATTAACATTTTCTGTCCAGACCTCCAGCACTTCGGAATGACTTCGGTCAAGATCGAAGAACAATTCTGGTAGAAACTCTGTATTTTAACCTCGGGTCCTCTGCTGTACTCCGTCTAGTCACCGAAAAGGCGACAGAACAACTCGATGAAAACATTATTCTTAGTCAAAGAATTTTCTCTTCTTGTTGAGGTCTCATGTTACAGAAGGTTTTTCTATTGCCTTCTTCTTTTTCATAGAATATCCAATTAAAGCCCCAACCCTTTGAAAAGCTTTCTTTTTTCTTCTTTTTTGAAGTACATTTGTAGTACGAACACTCGCTCCCGTTTGAGGAACTTCCATTTCATTCCTCTTCAAAAGCTCCAAAGGCACACAGAAAAGGTTCTTTTGTTGATCAAGATTATCTGTAAAGGTTTAGGTGAACTTCTATCTTGATGGTAAGCGGCTCGTTGAGATTGAAATCTTCCCTTCTTCCTCATATTTTCATTGCGAAAATTTCTTTATAAAGTTGGTTGGTACGTTTCTACATTTTATCAGCAAACATTCGAAAAAGATTGGTGGGCATTTGATTCGTTCAGGCTATTCATAATGCTTGGGACTCTGCTTTGCGATTTTAAATTCCGCTGTTTCATGTGTGGGCTGATAGATTCCTCACACTGAGGAAAATGTATGAGGCCTGCCGCACAATCAACGGTACGGTAAAATGATCAATTCCGCCATCAGGCACTTCCGTAATAACGCGTCAAAAAATTTTTGATGAAGATTCTACCTTAAGATACAACTTTCTTATATCAACAGTTGCTTAAAAAAGACGATTTTTCGGTGCATTTCAAAAAGCTTTTTCAGCAAGCACATGAGGGCCCTTACTATTATCATTCTGTGAAGATGCTGATAAAAGAACCCGTGGCCCTAGAGAAACTGTATCACGTGACTATCACCTCCGCCGAGTGGTGTTGCTCGGACTTGTCACCTCCACCGGCCGATTAGGTGACTGAGCGAAAAGGCATCGTCATCCCACTGAAGATAAATAAAAACATACGAGGGCTATCCAGAAAGTAGATTACGTTTTGGAATAAAAATAATAAACTATGTATAGGAAACAAATTTTATTACATACAGATGAAAGCCTCACTCTTATACTACTTTTCTACATAGTCACCATTCAAATTGAAGCTTTTATCGTAGCGATTTGCGAGCTTGGAAATTCATTTGTCGAAAAATTCGGCCGCCTCAACCACTTTGTTACCTCTTCTTGCAGCTGTCCGTCGTCATCAAAACGCTGCATAGCCAGGTCAGGACTGTATGGTGGATGAGGAAACAACTCCCACTTGAAAGATTCAAGAACTTTACGAGTGAAATTGGCCGTTTGGGGCCGGGCCTTGTTGTGAATCAACAAGATCTTAGAGCTCAACATGCTCCTCTGCGCTTGTTTTGAACTGCTCTTCTGAGTTTTTGGATAGTTTGGCAATACCTTTGAGAGTTTATTGTAGTGCCTCTTTCTATTGGTTTACAGTTTTTTGCAGTCAGAAACCTTATTACTGCACGCACCTCACAGGCAGGATTTTCAATTAATGCAGACATCTCAAACCATCACAGTATCTGAACAGAGCACAGCACAAACCTCTCACTAGCACAGCTAGATGCCGACTGAGCTGCGCAACACTCTGACACCAAGATGGCCGCGCTAGCCCCGCCTCTAGCGGAATCGGACGAAAACGTAATCTACTATCTGGATGGCCCTCGTATTATGGGAGAACTAGAAATGTCAAAACTTATTCCCAGAGCCTCAGAATTCAATTCAGCATGAAAATTAGTTCGATAGTCCGCACTTACCTTCCAAGTCATGGTACAACCAGGATTTTGGAAATTGCTCATTCCTTCTACCTAGCACGTCATTTTCACCCTTAAATTATGTCACAAAAATGAATTTGTAGATATTGTTGGAAAGCTGGTATTCTGGGGAAGTTTTTCTACGAATGAACGCGAAAATGTTTTAGGGGAAAATGTTTCTTTTATCCGGCGCTCCCCCTTCCAGTGCTTCCTTTTGAGCCATACAGGATACTAGGAATATGGTTTCAGTTGATCTTCCCCTGGTCTCTGCTCTCGTGAAGAGTATCACTTCGGTCATGGCTGTAGCTCTTCTGAAAGTTCCCATGATAGTGCTCATCTTCCCTAGTCATGCTCAGTTGTTATTATATTATCATATTATTATGAATGAATATGCAAAGTTGTGTTGAAAATTGATTTCGGTGTTTTCGGGGACTAGGTGGGTAGAGTGCCATTTTCCTTGAATTGTGGACGATGAATCAATGCAATGTATGCAATCACAGCGCACCGGAGAATGATAAGGATGCAAAAATAAAGATAAAAATGGTTTTCATGCAAAAAGTCAATCTCTCCGATTCGGCCCACAAATTTCTTCTGGACATTTTAAGATGTCTAGATCAAAATTAGCAAATGTCCGTACGCCGTCCGCCATCCACGCCGACTTTGGTAGTAGAAATTGTTCAAAAAATCTGAAATTTTGGTCGGGGGTCCGTTCATGGCTTTAGTTGATCTTCAAAACTGTTCAGCCCGATCGGACCAAATTTGGGTGGGGTAGGGGCCAAAATGTATATTTTGAAAAATGGATTTTTGATATTTTTTGCAATCTGTGTGAGGAATAATTTTCCTCAACATTGTGAACGCTGAATCCGAAGAAATTGGTCCAGGAACGATTGGTGCCTCTGGATGAGGTTATGGGTCAAAATGGGTATCTGTCTACCCATTTCGAATATGTGCTTTCGAGATTTCTGGTACCTAGACACGTGGGGTATCATTTTCCACTAAATTTTGGACCCTGAATCGATTGGAATGGGTGTGGGACCCGCCACATCCACGCCCCCCCCCCTCCCTCGCGATTATCCCTATGTTGAAGAAATGAGTCTGAGAATCACCAACCCCTGTGTAAGAATTCGCAGCGTTTTTGGAAGAAAAAAAAGGGTCAGCCCGATTTTGCCTACTCTTCTCATAAACTACTCCAGACACGTCGAAATATAGGTTGGTTATTCCTCGAATAACCAAAACCAAAACACAAAACCATACCAAAACGCTTACTTTCTTTCTCTCTACGTGGAATGAGACATAACCATTGGGAAATATTTTCAGCGTTCGTTCACCTGTAAAATTGGTGACCTCATCGCCCCTCCAACCTCAGCCAGGGTCACACGGATGAGGTGGAGGCCGATGTTCGCGCAATGTTCGCAAAGGCTGCAGGATGAGGCTTGGATACCGCGCCCAGTTCTTACTCCCTTGACTTTCAAACGCGGACCTGATCGGATCTGCGAGGCCTTGACTTTGCACGCGCCTTCTTCCTCATTTGGTGCCCACTTTCCTTCGGAGCCGACTACTCGCAAATTGTGTTTACGTAATTAATTTGCGTAAATTGCTTGGAATGCGAACTACGCTGTCGCCCTTGTAATCTTTATAGAATTCTATCAGATCAGAATTATTCTAAAAAGTATTCAAACCCATAATACAAAATAACCCCGCACACCACAGCCACCAATGTCGAAAACACCTTCGAAAAAGATGGGTAGGTACCCATTTAGACCCATACCCACTTTCGGTGGACACCGATCGGGCTGGAATCCTTATCAATGGATTCAGCGCGCAAAATTTAGTGAAAAATGTTTGATGTAGACGAGATGAGACGTACGTATACTGCCAAATTTTGGCACCAATTGGAAAGGTTGACCTCTGGTATACCTAGATTGTTACCTACCTAGACATACCTAGATTGTTTATGCGATCATTCTGCGATCATCAATTTAGGCGAGAAATTTAGTGGAAAATGATACCCAACACGCCTAGGTAGGTACCAGAAATCTCGAAAACACATATTCAAAATGGGTAATAGCCATTTTGACCCATAACCTCTTCCAGTGGGTGCCAATTGTTCTGTGACCCTTTTCATTGGATTCAGCGTCCAGAATTTAGTGGAAAATGATACCCCACACACCTAGATTGCAGGAAATCTAAAAAATTAATTTTGAAATACAAACATTGACCCCTACCCCACCCAAATTTGGTCCGATCGGGTTGAAAAGTTTTGAGGACCAACTAGAGCCATGAACGGACCCCCTGACCAAAATTTCAGATTTTTAGAAAAATTTCTACTACCAACGTCGGCGTGGACGGCAGACAGACATTTGCTAATTTTGATCTAGACACCTTGATACATCCAGAAAAAAAATTTGCGGCGAATCGGTGAGATTGACTTTTTGCATGAAAACATAGGTTGATTATTCAAGGAATAGCCAACCAAAATCCGATATATTTTGTTTGTGGAGGCCGCGGACCTATGAAAAGTATCTTCTTGACACAGATTTTTCTGCAGTCCTTTTGCAAAACTGAACCAGAATACAGGAACCTCGATTTGGAAATAGTTGGCCAAGGCCGACGGCGGTTGTCCTTATCGTATTTTCCGAAACAGGAAGCCTCCACGATTACGGCACGTCCTCCGAAATAATCCAGAGTGCCAGCCAGAGCACCCTCCCACCTTCTCCACTCTTAAATAAAACGCCAAATTGAGCCCATTTTTGAAATTAATTACTTGCTGTGGGAAAGAACACCGTCCAGAAATTTCGTACGAACTCGATCCAACAAACTATTTTAGTTTGCCGATCCAATTAGACATGGTTTCTAAACCGGTTCTGTTACCGCCAAAAGATGCGGTTTCAACAGGAAGTTCCTACTTAATAGGGCGGTTGTCATTCACGCTCGTAGGTAGTTGGTAACTCGATCGTGTTCTATCTAACAAACCTTGTCTATCCTATTCGGGAGGAGTTCCTCGCGCTTTTGGATCTGCCACAATATACTTTGGAGATTGTCAGAACTGCTAGACTCTCGGATTAACTCACAATTGGCAAGGAAAGTTATAAGGTTGAGTGGGTCCTCGACGGTGCTTCCACTCGTAAGCTCGTTTTTCATTATTTTCTGAATAGAATCTTGTTACCAGGTGTGAGTTCTATTGCTTTGATTTTAACGAGACTCTGTAACTTCGTGTTGTAAGATGCCAGGATTCAAAAATCGATGATCTTAAATCCGTTTTGGAGGCCTACAAATCTAAGGTCCAGGTCGTTTTCCAGTAACTTTTAGACTAATACTTTTAGTATTAAGGGTATATGGGTGCTTTTATTTTTGGTTGGTTATTCCTTGAATAATCAACCTATGTATACATGGAAAAAAAACCACCCTCTTTGATTCGGCGCAACATTTTTTTCTGAGCGTTTCAAAGTGTCTAAATCAAAATTAGCAAATGTCCGTCCACGCCGACTTTGGTAGTAGACATTTTTTTTTAAATCTAAAATTTTGGCCAGGGACCCGTTTCCGGCTATAGTTGGTCCTCAAAACTTTTCAGTCCGATCGGACCAAATTTGGGTGGGGTAGGGGTCAAAACGCGTGTTTCGAAAAATGGATTTTCGAGGATTTTGGCAATCTAACGAAATCGGTTCCAGAACGATTGGCGCCCATTGGAAGAGGTTATTGGTTAAAATGGGTCTAAGTCTACCCATTTTGAATATGTGTTTTTGAGATTTCTGGACATAGGCGTGTGGGGTATCATTTTCCACTAAATTTTGGTCCCTGAATCGATTGGAATTGGTGCGGGACCCGCCACACCCACAGTTTCCCCCATCTTCCCCATGTTGAAGAAATAAGTATCCATACGCCTGGTCCGAGGAATATCCAACCCCTGTGTATGAATTTCCAGTTTTTTTTTTTCTAAGAATATGATCTTTTTCATTTGTTTACTGTAATCAACTATTTTAATTTGGAGACCTCAACGACACGCTTTCTAACACGAGCAAATCCGTTTAGATAATATGCAAATCATTTCTCACCACTCCTATCCAGTCATTTTTGACTCGCAAAATTGAATTAAATGTACGCTATCCATACGTTCTGGGGGGATCCCGTTCCAGGCCAAACGTTTGGATGACCCATCGGTTTCCAAAATTGTATGTTATGTCCCGGTTTCAATGTTTTAATTCTAATTTAGATAACTTTATGGACAAAAAATGTATTGCGGTATTGAAGAGTGTATGAGTATGCATAATTCTGTGGTTTTGTGCATAATCTCTGGAGTCTCCTAAGTAGGCTGTAATTAGCACCGTTCACCTTACGTTTTCGGACTTCGCTGGGATTTATCGTGAATCTTTCATGGAATTAACATCATTCATTATTTATAATTATTCCGAAACAGGTTTTCTGTGTCCTCTTTCGTCTTTTGAATAAAAACCCTTGAAAAGAATAACGAAACCAAGACTTGGTTCCAATTATTTGTGTTCGCATCTTGTTTGTCGAATCTACCTTCATTAAAGGATAGACACGGTTTTCAGGTATTTCGAAATAACCAATTCGTTTCCGTCTTGAGGTCGTGCAGTGGCATTAATTTCCTGCCTATGCAATACCAATGCGAGCTGTTTATTTACTCTAGTAAATACGAATGATCACACTCATGGTCTTTACTAATTTTTCAAACAAGATAGGCTCAGCGTCCGCCTTGATATCAAATGAAATTTTTTATTTACTAAGGAGATATGCCGACCTCTGTAAACTATTTATTTTTGTTTTTTAATTTGACAGCTTTGGATAATCAAAAATTGAGCCACGGAAAAGCTTCCGCGAGGGAAAATCTCGGCAACGCTGATACAATGTTCGCGAGATCGCGGGAATCCGATTAAAACGCGGCAAACTCTCACTCATCCTCTTAGCGGTACTTAGAAGTCTTTGTGTATTCATGGTTTTCCCTAATCGGTCCGCAGTAACTCCGTTGACCTCGTTCATGAATAACTGCTCTTGATGTTCTGAGATCATCTTTACCTTGGTTGACCTCCACCATTTTTCATTTTCTTTTTTTAACCGTCGCTTCAAGTTGTATTGCACGGGCACCGTGGGTACTTAGTTCTCCATAAAAAGTTCCAAACGACATTCTAATACCTGGCTTCGGAACTTGGTGTTTTATCGAGGTCACTCGAGCATAGGTGGATGACCTCATTGTCACGGGAGAATAGTAGGTAAACGTTTTCAAACGAAATCCTTTCGGTGAGCTCATTCCGCAGCACTTCAAGGTAAAGTTGCCTATTTCTTCGAGACAGCTGAAATGACTGGAGGTGTTGCGACCTTCGGCCTAAATCGCTACTAATTGGTTGGATCTTCCTTTTAGTTGTAATACTCTTCAAGTGTAGCATTGACGAGATTGGAATTGGTAGGATGACAGACGAAAGATCCGTTTGTTGGAATTACAATTGTGAAACACTGGGCTTGCTGCTTCCGAGTGTGCGAGGCAGCATACATTTTTCAAATAAAAAGGTTGTCTCCTAAGACAAACGGAATCAGATCACCAACTCTAATTTCAACTTGTCTGTCTACGTTTACTGACAAACCTAGTTTATACTCACATAATAGGTGTAAATACATTAACGTGTATAAGATTCCCTATCATCAGATTGAATCAGCCTGTTGTGTTATTGGTTGGTTATTCCTTGAATAATCAACCTCTGTTTTCATGGTGTCGTGCGCCGTCCACAGCCGCTTTTCGGTAGTAGGAAATTTTCTAAAAATCTGAAATTTGGGTCAGGGGTCTGTTTCCAGTCTAGAACGGTCCTCGACCAGTCAGCCCGATCGGACCAAATTCGGGCGAGGTAGGGGTCAAAATTTGTTTTTTTGAAAAAATGAATTTTTGAGGTTTTGGGCGATCTAGGCGAGTAGGGTATCATTTTCCACTAAATTTAAGACGCTGAATCCAATGAAATGAAGTTATGGGTCAAGATGGGTATGTATCCACCCATTTTGTATATGTTTCAAGATTTCTGGTGCCTAGGCGTGTGGGGTATCATTATCCACTAAATTTTGGACCCTGAATCGATCGGAATGGGTCCGGGGCCCGCCACACGTAGTGTTTCCCCCATTCGAGGAATAACCAACCCATAAGTATGATTTTTTGCAGTGGTCTTCTTATGTTGCCGCCAAAAGTCCGTGGTTTTCTCCCAAATTCAATAATTTAGTTCTGGGAGCAATCATAGTTGTTATCATCAGTAAAAAACGTACAATAAACTGACGAAATTGAGAACAAAAGTTGATTCTTGCTAACAAGAAGAAGGTAATTATACAAATTCTGATATTAAAATGTAAAAACTCTGCAAAAATTCTTTCACAAGGGTTGGTTATTTCTCGGACAGGACGTACGGAAACTCATTTCTTCAACATGGGGGAAACAGTGAAATGGAAAATGATTTTTAAAAATCTTAAATTTGGGTCAGGGGTCCGTTCCTGGCTCTAGTTAGTTCTTGAAACTTTTCAGCCCGTTTTGGTTGGTTATTCCTTGAATAATCAACCTATGTTTTTATCTGTTTGGTTAAAAACACGAAAGAGGCTTATATTTAATTTCTATAAACTTCAGAGCCGATATCGGTTTGAACGCCAACATGAGTTTCAGAATACAAAGACCTAAGCTGTGATTTGCTCTGATGCTCTCTCACAGTGCGGTCGGATGTTAGCAGGAAATCAGTTCTAGGTTACTTTGAAGAGGGACGCACCTAAATTGCCCAGGAAGACTTTGCTGTCCATCGTGTAATACATCGATGGTTTTTTTCAAATGTAATATCCCCTGCGGAGAAATCCGGCAGAGAAAAACTCAAAACTTCTCAACTATTATATTCACCCCACCATACGAAAATTCTGTTCAACTTGTTTCTTGCATGTTTTATGAATGTAAGAGTTTCGAAATGTGTTAATAACAGGTCACATACTCTTGACAAAAATTAAAACAGCCAAGGTCTTAGCGGGAATTCGGTCCCCAATAATTCTCTCCACCCTCAATTTAATTACTCGTCCGAATAATGAGATCTCGAATAATGGCAAAGTCTGCCTTCATAATCCTTCAGAACAAACGATGCGTTCGCAGAGTTGAGAGTTGCCCGAAAATGATTCAAATGGAAAAATAGCGGTCGAAAGTTTTCTTTTGGCGATGACAAAAAGGCTGGCCAATTAAATTGTTTTTCTCCTTTTAGTTAATCCGAATAGTTGCCCTTTGGAGACGATGACGTTTCACGAGAGAGTCCTTTTGATTTCGGAAATGGGTTAGGTTGAAGTGGATTCACTGCTCAGGCCCCGGGCGAGGGAAGTTATATACACCGATTACCACTTAGCGTTAGTTATCCTTGAGTTAGGAAGTAAGCTGTCGGAAGAAGTTTGAAACGTCTTGCAGATCAGATTGCCCAGGGCGTTCGTTTACGACGGCGGAGGAACGAGTAGTGGGGCGAAGTAGGCTGCTATACTCAATTTGGGAGCATGTCGTTGACACATTTCGTCAAATTCGCCAATAAAGCGCTGCAAAAGTAGCAGCTGAGAATAGCGAGACTGGAAAAAAATATGTTTCTACTGAAACGAGATATTTTCGCGTACACTTCCCCGCTAAAGGGTAAACCCTTTGCTCCAGATGCCTTTGGAATAATGCATGATACACAGTGTATTTTGTGGTATACACTAACTTCAAAAAACTCACTGTTGGTGGCTCTGGAAGTCAGGGATCCTACTTATCCAGGCTGAAGGACATGCTTGAATCACGGGAGAGGGTATTCATTCTTACTCATCGGGTAAAAGTAATGAAAAGTGACCAGTTCGTGGGCAGCGCAGCATGTCACCACTCAAAGCAGTACTGGGGCTAACACTTCGCAATGTTTCAAGACGGACATTTCAAACTTGTGCGCATTATACTGGTAGGTCATGTAGACGTTCTTGCGGAAGCAATCCTAGCAAAAAAAATAACCGAACGAGACCGTTTTAAAAACTGAGAGAACTCGGATGATGGAGCCCAGCACTACGAGTATCACCATACAGATCGGGCCAGGTATAGAGCAAGTTTCTCTCTACTGTCCAGCCTCTTTAAGCCAGCTTTCACATATGTGGGAGTTATTCTGGACTCCAAGACTACTTTATGGGAACAACAGAAAATCAGCTAAGTAACCCTCAGTAGCCAAACAGCGGCGTCAATCTACGGGCAGCAGAAAGGAAGTGGTCGTTCAACAGAAATGTAGGGGAATCAAGGAACAAAATTGCGCATAAGGAAAGGGAAAAAACACTATGACAGTAAGCCTGAGCAGCAGACACAAGGAACGAGGGCTGAAGATGACAGAAAGCTACCCACTCACCATGCAGATACGCCACTGATTGATTGGATGTTACCGAGTATTTATTTTTGTATTGCATCTTATCAAAAACACGAGCACGAGTACTCAAGGTACAGTATATAATAATGGTGGGTATAATTATTATAGGCCATTGGAAATTTAAAATCTTTGAGGTACATTTAGAGAGGGACGACGCTTATAATGAGAGAATACATATGTTGGAGATCGGTATACAAAATATGTCCATGAACTGATGTGAATCCAGAAGGGAGTTGACCTGCCGGGAACGTTGGGTGAGGGGGCGCTGGGGTAGGTAATTGGAAGGGGCGAACGGCACGTGAATGAGACATAGAGAGAGATTCTAGAGAGAAAATCGGGGCAATTGATGGTGCTGGTTATGATTCTCCTGAAGAACAAGATGTCGGCCAAAAGTCTACTGCATCCAGCGACGTAAGCCCTAGATCAGCCTGGAGGGACTCAAGGTGGTGAGTATCCAGCTCGCCCATCTTAAATGCCAAGTATAGGAGGAATTTTCTCTGGACGCGAGCGAGTTGTTATTTGTGAACTTCGCAGTATGGTTGACCAAACCAACTTGGCGTACTCCAGAATGGGCCAGACCAAGGTTGAGTGGAGAATGAAGACAGCTGGGATGCTAGAGAACTTACGAGTGCTTCGCATCAAGGAGCCCAATGCCCAGCGACCATCCCGACATTATCATTAGAGGAAGCTGGCAGTAAAACAGCACTCGGTCAGTTTCCTTTGCAAGGGAGCATCGCCAATCTCGTTTGAATGTGGAAGGATTCTATGAGCGGGAGAAAGAAATCACAAAACTTTTAGTTAAAAAAGAGAGAGGATCAGCTAACGAAAGGTTGAGGCGAAAGGTTGATCGCATCCTGAGAGCATTCAATTTTTGAGACATTTTGGTCACTGTCAGCTTAGAGGAGAAACTTTGCTCCGTGAATCCAAATTTATCACAGTAGGAATAATGGGGCCAGTATGACGCTTAGAAAGGGCTGACGTGACTCTCCGCAAGCAAATCCGCATTGTACAGCCCTGGAGGTAATCTTTCAGCCACGAGAGAAAGATGCCATGCACTCCTTGTAGCCCCAAAAACGGGGAGCCTCACGTGTTTTTGGGAGAGCTTGTCAAAAGCTATTGTAAAGTCACTGGGTACAGAGTCCACTTGGCATCTCTCGCAGAAGGCGTCCAGAATGTACTCCTCAAGAGGTTTGTCGGCGTAGATCTTCCAGGGACAAAGCCTTGTTGCTCAGGAACAATAATGTGGTAGTTGAGAGACGCACCCTCCAGAAGGGCATGCTTCTCCAGAATTTTCGGGATCGTGGATGTCGTGTTATTTTGTCCTTTAGCCTCCAACTGAAGGGCGTTGGGGCCGGTGCTACCCCTACGGCACTACGACCTCTAGGGTCTATTGTGCCCGCGCTTACAGAAGGGAGGCGGGATTGGCTCCGAGAACCCTTGCCGAGGAAACCGGCAGGGGCTGTCCAGCGCCCATCCAACATCCTCTCGCCCAAAGGCGAGAGTTGGTCAATTTTTTTCTTGCAAGCTCCTACAAAGGCAGTACAGTAGGCAACCGTATTCGGATACTTACTGCCGGTAGTCAGTTGGCCTCACGACGTCGAGTAAACGTCGGGGGTGCAGGATTCGGACCAGCAGCCTCGAAACCTCGACCAGAGAAGTCTCGAGCCCTCGGGACCGACGCCAGTTATGTTTAAAAGGAAACCTATCTCGCAGTACGTATGCATAGTGCAAGCATGAAGATAATACAGATGATCGACGTGAAGGATACCTATAATATCTTTTGAAAGAATCGTAAATCATACTGCCTCCGCACAGTTTAGACTGAGGGCCATTGGTGTTTTCAAAATTACATTTTATACCATAATATATTATGTTCAAACTATTGATAATATATTACTATTGCAGATAGGATTTAAAACCAAGGAGTTTACATAGCGTTTTTGCTTTAGTGTTTTTAGGATTTTTTAAAGAAGTTTTTGGTGTTTTTCCATCGGTGTCCTGAGTGCGCAAGCCTCATTGAATTTGTATTTTATAAAACGCTACGGAACGCAGACTATCGGCGATTTTCAACCGTATCATTCCACTGACGGCTCGAGTTCCTTTGACGATTTGCTCTTACTCAATAATTATCCATCGAAAACGCTAAACGATACTCCATGGATTGCCAGGGTGTCCGATATGGGCCACAAAACGATTATGAAACGAGCAGAAGGAAAGGCTTGGCTCACTTCCGGGGATGGCAAGGTGAGCTGGGCTGGGACTGAGGCCCGCGTAGGAATAAGGAAGCGACCGAAAATCGGAACTTGTTTCGAATTTTAAACGCATAGGTTGTTTTGAGATCCAACAATAAAATGGGTGGACAACCTAATTTATACCCCGAGCCATTATGCAGACACCTTGGGCCCGTTACGTTTCAAATGTCCTCGAGAATCATTAGCGTAATTTCATCTCAGATTATTTATTGCCGTGTCGGATGGACACTTCAGATTGTGACATGAAAATAAGGACCTGCCTCAATTGTCACCTCACTGATAATAACTCGAATGAGGTTTGAATTTTATTCACTGTCTCCACATTTTTAATCAAGAGCTGAAAAACAGTAGACGCTATACATTCCCTTTCAAAATAACGTGCATTTTGTGCGTCAGAGCCTGATGAACAAATTGTGTAGTGCATCTGACACATCCATTACCTCTTGTCTTTGATGTTTGATATTTTTATAATCTTTCGCGTGAATGTTAAATTTTGAATAAGGAAGCGCTTTTGCAACCATTGGCCTTCCTCACTCACTCATTTTAGAGGTGAACTCTGACCAGAGTGTGATAGTATGGAGAAAATGGGGGTTTACCCTATCATCAGCTGACTGATAAGAGTTTCCCTTCTGACATCTTGTCCACAACCTCCATAACAAAGTTGCCAACCTATTAATGAAACCATGGATCCAGTTTGCAGCGTTAACCCATGAGATTGGTATTTTTTGCAGTTTATTTAAAAATCACAGTCACCTGAAATATCAACTTTGATAATGTCCCAATAAGTAGATTGGGGGGGGGGGGGGGGGAATTTGGGTAATTGGCATAAGGTACGTGGGTTGGGTTAGTGTCTCTGATCGCGTGATATCAATTCCAATAATCGAATACCCAAAAATGCTTGTTTTGGGGTAGTACAGCAAGTTAGCAATTGGTTCAACCTACCTACCTCTGGTATTAGTAACCTTGCAAACTGTATGTTGTCAGAAAAGGGCTCATATCAGACAGCTGATGGTAGGATAAACCCAACCTACTTAAGACTTTGGATTGTCAGAATTTCGAAGGGTTGGAAATGAGATCACAATGGCTTATTATTAATACCAATGTCAATCCTCTATTTTATTCTTACCCTATATCTGTGCAAGTGAATCATAGATTCTGGCATACAGGATCCATAAAAACAGGGGTCCTTGTTTCTGGTCTGTGGTAGGGAATCTTCGTCCTCTGCCTTTTATGAGGCACGTTCCAATTGCTGGGTATTTACCGTAAGCCATAATTTGAGAGATTTCCCTAGAAGGCAGTCACTCTCCGCTCGTGATTTGAACTACGTACCTATAACGTTTGTCACAGAACCAGGAACTTTTTCTTTCGTCTGATGTCCATGATCGGGTTCTTCGCCTCGCCCAATAGACTTACATTCTCGTAAGAATTTTCCGGTTGTTTGACAGTGCACGTACCCTTGACGTACGTCACGTGGTTCGAATATAGTCGAGACGAAGGCATAATTTCGGCTCAACGGCTCTCGACCTCATGAAGGATCAAAACGGGATTATGACAAGCTGCTTCGTCCGACCCTCCTTCTCCTCGGCTCGTTTGCATATATCAAGACAAGAGATGCCCTTCCTGCTCGTCGCCGAGAGACCTTGGATTAATTACGACCTGATTATCAACCTGACACTGTCATATTTCAGGGAGGCAGGTGTCCCGGAGGTTTCACGGGCGGTACTCCATCTGGGTGTCATTCACACTTGTGCTGCTTCCGAGTGCGATACTTCATTGTGAGAAGAGTACTTTGCCTTGAGTCCTTCACGCTATGATTGATTTCAGCTATGATTGAGTTATCACCCCGCAGGTAAAACTAATTTCCGGTTTATCAAACTGGGTCGGTTGAAAAAAACTTCATCTGGAAAACATTTCTTTAAAAAAATCAGTCTATGTGGAGCACCTCTTCAATTGCCAAAACAAAGTGCATGAAAAAATATCAATCTCTCCGATTTGCACCAAACATTTTTTCTAGACGTTTCAAGGTGTATTTCGGAAAATGGATTTTTGAGATTTTTTGCAATCTGTGTGGGGTATCATTTTCCACTAAATTCTGGACGTTGAATCCAACGAAATGGGTTCCAGAACGATTGGCGCCCACTGGAATATGAGTATCCATTTTGAATAGTATGTGTTTTCGTCATTTCCGGTATCTAGGCGTGTGGGGTATGATTTTTCACTAACTTTTGGACGCTCAATCCAATTAAATGAATCCCAAAACGATTGGCGCCCTCTGGATGAGGCTATGGGTCAAAATGGGTGCCTATCCACCTATTTCGAATGTGTGTTTTCGAGACTCCTGGTATCTAGGCGTGTGAGGTATCATTTTCCACTAAATTTTGGACGCTGAATCCAATTAAATAAATCCCGAAACGATTAGCACCCTCTGGATGAGGTTATGAGTCAAAATGGGTACCTATTTACCAACTTCGAATGTCTGTTTTCGTGATCTCTGGTACCTAGGCGAGTGGGGTATCATTTTCCGCTAAATTTTGGACCCTGAATCGATTGGAATGGGTTCGGGACCCACCATACCCACTGTTTCTCCCATTTTCCAAGGAATAACCAACCCGTGGGTAGGACTTTGGAGCGTTAATTATGTAACAAAATTACATGAAAATTCTTACCCAAACCCAATTTTGGTTGGTTGTATCATTCAACATAGGTAATTATTCATGGAATAACCAACCAAAATCAGTCTATGTGGAGCACCTCTTCAATTGCCGCCTAATTTTAGAGTTGCGTGATGATGCTTGAGACGGGTTTTGAGACCTGAAACTGACATTTGTCGGAGATGTGTGTAAAGAGTATGGAAAAAATGGAAAGTCTGGTGAACTGGAAACGGAGGAGCCTATTCCAGAGAACCTATGCACTTCGTCACCTGTCCCAGTCTCATCACAAAATATACAGGCGTTATTTAAAAATACAAAATACTAAACTCTCACTGAATTTTGGTAAATACCAGAACCTTCGTCGGTAGGCAAATATCATATTCACCTCTAACAACACGGAGAGGCTCCACAAATTTTAGCTGTAATGAGATTTTAAATGGGATGATTACAGCAGAAAAATTGTGAAGGTATTGATTTCAATTGGAAAAACTGCTTTCAATCTCTTCTGATACCATTATTGTTTTCCAACGGAATTCTGCCGCATTCTTCCCTGAGGCAATAAACTTCTTGTCAAACGTGGAATTAAAAGAACTTTATTGTCAGCACTCAATTGTTGACACAAAGATCGTAATGGCACAAAAGCGAAAGAATAACTTCAAGCAAATAGACTGGAGACGTAAACACGGGCCAAAACAGTTATGTATCGATTGATCTGAAACATCTTTTGTTGAGGAGCAATCAAATAATTTTTCTTGGCAGAAGGGGATAACGTTTGAGGGAAAATACCTTTTGAAGCAAATTATTCTGCCAGTTCTGGAACTGTCAGGTATATTAGTTTTAGGTATTTCTTATTTCTGTTCTGTGCCGCAAGTGGTTCTGTTTTGTTTTATGATTTTATTTGTTCAAATTCATTTAAAAATGAAACTACTTTAATTTTCGTTTTTCATTTCTGTTCTCTTTTAGGAAGACGAAGGGGGGATATCGGCCGAATTCCGGCTCGTATATCCGCGTTTCGCGAGTGTACTTCGTCCGTCCGTTAGTAAATCAGTGATTATGTGTTCGGTCGTTTGATCTGAATTCGCGCCCGCGATTGTGTCCGTCGTAAATGGAAACCGAGGTGTATTTAAAAACGAATAACAACAGTCCACCGCCGACGTTGCCCCAAAAATGGAGCGGCGGAGGTGTTCTTGGGAGCGTCGAAGAGGACGAGTCGCCGCCGGCATCGCCTCCGCCAGTGGATCGGGGGCGGAGGAAGTCGTGGCATTTCACGAAAATCACGGATAAGGAGCCGAAGCGGATCACGGAGAAGGAGGCGAAACGTCAACGGCGGAAAGGATCGCTTCTCCCACCGACGGGGAAGGCGACGCGGGAGAAACGGTCGTCCTGGTGGAACATATTCGGCGACAACGTCGGCGGATCTAGGTATGTGGACTGGTCTCCAGCGACTAACCTTCTCCAAACGAGCGGCCGCATGATCGGTGGTGGTCTTTCTCAGGCTTCTCGGCCTACTAACCTGATTTCCATAATTAAATTCATTAGTGAACAACGATCATTAATATTGAGAGAAATATTTATCCTTTTGGAGCGATTTACCTTGCTCAACTTAGGAAACAAAATGGTCAAATTTATTGTAGGTATACTATTTCCTACTATTTATTTGAAAAAGTTCCTATTAACTGAGAGAACACCAAACTAGATGTTGGCTCTGAGGGTGATTTCCGTGGTCAGAGTGACCATGATCAGTGAGATAGTGGTCGTGTAGGCTGGTGATGAACCGCTCACCGGTTATTTAAATGCATCAGAAGAAAGTTCAAAGTTCAAGAAAGGCGCTCGCTGCAAATTGCTTCAAATGCTTGATTACTCCTTGGAGCAAGATTAGGGAGAAAACAGTGAATGACCAGAACTCGTTCTAATCGATTCAGCGTCCACAAGAGAAATGATACCCCACTCGCCAAAATTAGAATGAACATTTTCAAAGCATCTATTTCAACATTGACCCTCGACCGGTGAGTCTCTTTCTCGAAACACGATTGATGTAGGTACCCATTTTTAAAATATCCGTGGTCGATGGGTTGCAATCAACCCAGGACTCATCTCAATGGATTCAGCGCCCAATATTTAGTGAAAAACGCGGCAAATTCTCTCACACGGGTTGGTTATTTCTCGGACCAGGCGCATGGTGACTCATTTCATCAACATCGGGGAAACAGTGGGTGTGGCGGGTTCCGGACCCATTCCAATCGATTCAGGTTCCAAAATTTAGTGGAAAATGATACCCCACACGCCTAGATTGTTAGAAATTTCGAAAAACCATTTTTCAAAATGGATATCGTCGTGGCGTTTCAAGGTGTGTCATAGCAAAATAAGTTAGCAAACGTTCATCCGCCGTACGACGTCCAACATCTACGCCACGTTTGGTAGTAGAAATTTTTCCAAAAATCTAACATTTTGGTCAGGGACCTGTTGCCGGCTCTAGTTGGTCCTTGAAACTTTTCAGCTCAATCGGACCATATTTAAGAGGGGTGGGGGTCAAAATGTGAATTTCGAAAATGGATTATTGAGATTTTTTGCAATCTAGGTGTGTGGGGTATCATTTTCCACTGAATTTTGGACGCTGAATCCAATGAGACGGGTCCGGGAACGATTGGCGCCCATTGGAAGAGGTTATGGGTCAAAATGGGTATCTATTGCCCATTTTGATTATGTGTTTTCGAGATTTCTGGTACCTAGGCGTGTGGGGTATCATTTTCCACTAAATTCTGGACCTGGATCGATTGGAATGGGTCCGGGACCCGCTACACCCACTGTTTCCCCCATTTTCCCCATGTTCGAATGTGGTTTTTTACATTTCTGGTACCTAGGCGTGTAGGGTATGATTTTCCACTAACTCTTAGACGCTGAATCCAATGAGACGGGTCCCGGAACGATTGGTGCCCTCTGGATGAGGTTATGGGTACCTATTCACCCATCTCGAATGTGTGTTTTCGAGATTTCTGAAACCTAGGCGTGTGGGGTATTTTTCACTAAATTGTGGACCCTCAATCGGTTGGAATGGATCCAGGAACCGCCACACCCACTCTTTCCATTTTCCCCATGTTCAAGAAATGAGTCACCATGCGCCTGGTCCGAGGAATAACCAACCCGCGTGTAAGAATTTGCAGCGTTTTCTATCTAAAAATCTTGTTGAAATCTGTCAAATTTTTGGGCAAGTAGGAGAGACCAACTTCTGGCATGAATGCATAGGTTGATTGTTCTAGGAATAATAAACCAAAACTAGGAATTCTCTGATCATGTCAAAATATTTCTCGAAATCTTCAGTAACATTAGCCTCTTATCTTCTCCAGTCCCGATGGATCAACTGGTTTTCTGGAATTTCCACGTACGTTGAGCGCTAGCTTGACCTAAGCCGCTTAAAGGTCGCGAATTATTTTATTTCTGCCGAGATTTGTCCCTGCTAATCTTCTTAAAAGGAGACGTTTCACTTGATACGTTACACAGTTCAACGAGGGGAAAACATAGGGTGTTCCTAGGTGTTGTGAGTGCGTGATATCGCTTTGTTTACGTCTTGTTTTGACGTCACAGGGAAGGTAATCGATAAGAGACGACTTAGTTTCCTACGTGCAGTGGTGGGTTGCTGCCGCAGTTTCGTTTCTCATTTTCCTCTTTGGTTATGATATGAAAAACACAAGGTCCCAGGATTTGGCATTCCACAATTAAAATGGTAATACTGGTCATACAGAGTGGTTTACTTTTCAACCTGGCTGTCATTGACATGAGGTTGCTCTCCAAGCCTCGATGTGATTGGTTTTTTCTTAGAACTGAGGTGTCACTTGCCAGTAAAAATGTGCGTTTCTGCTACTTTTGCATCACGTAACGTAATGTTATTTTCAGTATACGAAATAGCGCTAAGAAAGGTGGCGTTGGGCAAAAGTTGAGAGTGGTGAGTAGCATTAACGCTTAATTTTGCACCTTCCATCAACGTTTTCTCTTTTCCCCCATGTTTTTATGCGTAAGTTTCCATGCGCCTGGTTTTTAAATGTTTCTAAGACATCAAAACGCTATAGGTTTGGGTACCTGATGAGCTACATACAATATCAATAACAATAACCCGTCGAGAAGATCGTTTTGGTTTCCAAAAAAGATGAATTATCCATGAATCTATTGAAAAAATTAATTGTAAAAGTACTATTTTAGATTATTTCGATGGTAAATATTAAGCACGATGTTGTCTGTTTGTATTTGGTTTCTATAAATTCTATATTACCAGATTTAATGTACCTAACATAACTAACTTAAATTTTGAAATTGCTTATGAATTAAAATGTAAACATTTTCCTAACGGTATAATAGTACTATGAGATGATTGGTTGAGTGTATTATAAGTTGTAATAAAGACAAGATTTTGGTTGGTTATTCCTTGAATAATTAACCCATGTTTTCAAAAGTCAATCTCTCTGTTTTGGCCCACACTTTTTTTCAGGGAGTTTCAATGTGTCTAGATCAAATAATTAAGAATACTGGGTCGTGAATGGTGTGCCTCTCCTCGAAATGCTAGCCCTTCTGAGAACTAATACAATACAGAAGAGTCTGGACAAAACCTAGTTCCATCAGGAAATGAAGTAACTAAGAATACTGGCGCGTCAACAGAAAGTCTATCCTCAAAAGCATGTCCTTTGGAAAACTAATACAATTTCCGTGAGATACTGCCCCCTCCACAACCCTTAAGTAGGTACACACCCTTCAGTCTTCCTCCTTTTCTTCACTGCCGTGTATCCTCCAGATCAACTAACTTCAGTTTCCCCAATTTTTGCGTCTTTTTTCGCGATTAGCAAATTTTAGTGCGCGTTTTAATGGCTTCAAACTAAGTGAATGTGGATTCTAGAATCATCTAGAATAGTTCCCAAGTGAAAAGTGCACCTCAGCTCTATCATCACAATTGAGGGAGATCACCTTCTCCAGCAAGAGTAATTTTGTTTTCTTTTTATATGTACCAATTAGAGTCTCTAAAAAATTTATTCACACGGGTTGGTTATTCCTTGGACCAGGCGAATAGAGACTCAATTCTTCAACATGGGGAAAATGGGGGAAACAGTGGGTGTGGCGGGACCTAAACCCATTCCAATCGATTCAAGGTCCAAAATTTAGTGAAAAATGATACCCCACACGCCTAGGTACCAGAAATCTCGAAAACCAAATGGGTAGATAGGCACCCATTTTGACCCATAACCTCATCCAGAGGGCACCAATCGTTCTGGGACCCATTTCATTGGATTCAGTGCTCAAAATTTAGTGGAAAGTGATACTCCACACGCTTAGGTGTCAGAAATCTCGAAAATTCATTTTTCGAAATACACATTTTGCCGCCCAAACTCGGTCCGATGGGGCTGGAAAGTTTCGAGGACCAACTAGGGCTGAAAACGGGTCCCTGACCAAAATTTCACATTATTAGAAATTTTTCTACTACCGAATTCTTTCGCAGGGGTTTGCTATTCCTCGGACAGGAGCATGGGAAAAGAAGCGAAAACATCATAGGTTAGTTAACCGATTCAGTGTCCAGCATTTCATGAAAAATGATACCCTAGATCGCCGAAAATCTTGATAATTCATTTTTAGAAGAAATATCCCGGACACTCGGTCCCGGACCAATTGCGCCAACCGGACGTGGTTTTGGGTTAAAATTGGTTGCCTACGTACCAATGTCTTTGAGTACCTAGGCGTGTGGGGTATCATTTTTCATGAAATGCTGGACGCTGAATCGATTGTAATGAGTCCGGGACACTCCACACTCACAGATTTTCCCATTTCCCCATGGTTTTGGTCCAAGGTTTTGTTCTAGACATGAAACGTCCAGAAAAAATTTTGGGGTCGACTCCCTGTGGCCTTGACCATTAAAACAGGTTGATTATTTAAGGAATAACCTACCAAATGTATACCTGCCATGATGGGTACGACAGTGCTAACGCAGCCTTGTCCTTGTAGTTGGGCTCTGAGTGGCCATTATGACAACCATGTTGTGCTGCCATAATTGGAGCACTTTCTCTTTCACTGAAGAAACGCCTGCGTGAGAAACGACGCGTAAAATTCTCAATTTTGACTTGCCTTAAGATAATTTTATCCGGGTGATATCATGAAGAGGTTTGGTCTTCTGAGCTTGAATGGTCAGATTCTTGGATTTGATTTGTTTCGAATTCCGTCCGTTTGACACAAGTTAAAAAAATGTTCAGGCAAACCCGTCTCACCGGTGGGTTTTCCCCCTGAAATAGCAAAGACAGTGTCACTTCCCACGGGACGTCGTCCCGACCGGACAGTATAACAAGGCCCTGAACCGCAAACCCGTCAAATCGGATTAATGGTCGCATGAGAGGCACAAACTCGTGGAAACGATCGATTCACTTATCCTGGATGGCCTCATGGGAGTATCCTTAGGACGGGAACTGATTACCGTTCCTTAGATGAATTTGTGCGTCGCCCTATTCTGACCACGCCCGTTAAAAATAGTTAAGATCCGAGATATAATGTGTGGCGAACTCATTAAATTGCAGGATCGGAATTCGGTGACTCGAGACAAGTCTTATTACGAATATGCGAAATAAGCGCACAGCGAAAAAAGCGCACATGTAGAAATGTGCGAAGAAAGCGCGCAGGAAACCCTACGTTAGATTAATTACACAGGGGTATAGGGGGTGTTCACTGCAGTCTTCACAGCATTGTCCACCCCCGCACTTAGGCCTAGTGGCCCATTGTGCTGGCCCCCGGGTGGTCACAAAGCAAGCCAGACTACAAAGGCAAACACACGTGTTGTGATATGCCCCTGGACAACCGTTTTGGATACTTACTGCCGGTACTATATTGGCCTCACGTCGAGTAAACGCCGGGGGTGCTGGATTCGAACCAGCAGCCTCGAAACTGTGACCACAGAAGTCTCGAGCCCTTAGAGACCGACGCCTTAACGACCTCGGCCACCTCGGCCCCCAAACCCTACGTTACTAGGAAATAAATACTCGGGGCTGGTTGTGGTGAGTCATCACGCAATACAATAGGTCAGGTGCAAACCTCCAAAATGAAGAGATCAGACTGTCCACCCAAATGTGTGCTGCATTAGCCTTCTTAAAAACTGAAGATGTCCAAGACGGATGGGTTGAAATTCACTCACAGGCTCCTGCAAACCCAAAATTAACTCGCTTCCTCGACTACTTCATCGAACAGTGGCTGCATAATGACGAAATCCCCATTGAATTGTGGAATTGCTACGGCAGGCGACACCGAACAACGAACGCTGTGGAAGGTTGGCATAATAAAATCAATAATCTTCTTGGACGACCCAACCCCAAAATCAGAGATGTAATAGTTTGCTTGAAGGGCGAAGCGGAAGTATCTTCTTTCATGTACATGAGGATGGAGCTAAACTTAGATGGTAAGAAGAGGAAGAAAACATATGTCGACTTGGATAAGAAACTGGCAAAAACCGTTAGCAATATGAAGAAAATGGGAGCATAAAGTGTTTGAAGACAGTTTCGTACCTGCAAAAATTGGGTTAGACCTTCAAACAAGAAAAGCAAGAAGAGGAAAAATATAATGTAAATAGTAAACAAATAATATTGACGAAGCTACATTCATGGTGATATTAGACAAGCCTATCAAAACTGTACATATATATATACTTTTGACAAAGCTATACTTTTGCTGATTTTATACTGTTAGGATTGTAAATATTTTAAAAGTTAAGATTGACGAAGCTACATGCTCATCTTTAGTTTTCTGTGTGTGTAACATTCCTTATTTCTAAGAAGATAGGGGACATACTCATTGTGGAACGCCAAAAGGGTTTCCTGTGCGCTTTCTTCGCTGTGCGCTTTTTTCGCTGTGCGCTTACTTCGCGACACCCTTATTACACACCTTTTCATCTCATTACTCAATGTATGGTTTTGTACCATTTCTGTTACAATAGATTAAAAAAGTGTTTTTAGTTGGTTATTCCTTGAATAATCAACCTATGTTATCATGCAAAAAGTCAATCTTTCCGATTCGACCCAAAAAAGTTTTCTGTATGTTCCGCCGTCCACGCCGATTTCGGTAGTAAATAATTTTTTTTTTTCTAGAAAATGTTATAAAAATCTGAAATCTTGGTAAGAGACCCGTTTCCGGCTCTGGTTAGTCCTCGAAACTTTTCAGCCCGATCGGACCAAATTCGGGCGGGGTAGGCGTCAAAATGTGTATTTTGAAAAATATATTTTCGAGATTTTTGGCAATCTAGGCGTGTGGGGTATGATTTTCCACAAAATTTTGAACGCTGATCAAAATAAAACGGGCCTCAGAGCGATTGGCGCCCACTGGAAGAGGTTATGGGTCAAAATGGGTACCTCCATGCGCCTGGTCCGAGGAATAACCAACCCGTGTGAAAAAATTTGCTGCGTTTTTTTTTTGTTTTGTTTACCCTGAGTTTTTTGTTATATTCTTTTTATTTATCTATCTAAGAATAAGAGCCAATCTCTCGACGTCGTCACCTAAGTGTAAAAATATGGCACGTCAAATACAATACGACAGCAGCTATCTTGTATCCAGTGATTCAAACTGTCGTTTGGACTTTCCACAAAATCGACGATCCTGTGACAGACAACCCAATCGAGATTGAGATTCCCATTAAAATGATAATAGCGGTGAAGGCCATCAGGTCGACGTAGATGGAAATTATAATTGTAAAATCACTGTTATCTCGACTCAACCCTGAACGGATTAGGATATCAAAGGTAGGATCAGGGTCGTGTTTTAGGGCTTTGAGTCACGCTGGGTATCTTGTTATAATGATTGATCTCTAAATCCTCTACAATCTCCGTTATTTAAGAACATCCGCCAAAAATCACCTTTAAAGTGCAAGTTATTTCAATGGTTTATTGTTCTAAATAGATCTCACTCATGCAAAATCCCATGCATCCCCGGATCAGAAAATCAAAGAAATAGTTGTTAAGTACTGAACTAACCAATGTTTTCGAAAATGTGCCAAATCGTAAGAAGTAAAGGTTTTAGACGAATTTTTTGCTCGATTTGATTACGATGAGTCTACTTGTTATTCAAATGAATTCTGGGTGGAAAAACCGCTAATTATCATTCATGTTTTTTTCTCCGATTCCATTTTTTCAAAATTATAACTACTTATGGTTTATTATTCGTAAGCTTCAAAACGCTACATTCTTGTATGCGTAAAAGAAATAAAAAATGCTGTAAATTAATTCACAGGAGCTGGTTATTCCTCGTACCAGGACGCCGATCATTCAATCCCCTTTTTCCAAATTTAGTGGAAAATGATACCCCACACTCCTAAGTTTACGAAAATGTCGAATATGTCGATACTAAATTTCTAGCTACCCGCTTTGACCCATTTCCTCATCCAGGGGGTGCCAATCGTTCCGGGACCCATTTCATTGGATTCAGCGTCAAAAGTTAGTGGAAAATGATACCCCACACGCTTAGGTACCAGAAATCTCAAAAACTTACATTCTGGAACTGAAACGTTTCGAGGACCAACTAGAGCCAAAGATTTAAGATTGTAAAATGTAAGATTTTTAGAAAATTGTCTACTACCTAAATCGGCGTGGTCGGTGGACGGACATTTGCTTATTTTGATCTAGACACCTTGAAACGCCCAGAAATAAAATTTGGGCCGAAACAGAGAGATCTACTTTCCTAATGAAAGCATGGTTGATCATTCCACACCATCCAAAATTGGCGGGTCCTAAGCGGCGTTGGTCTGGGGTGACTATGTGTTTGCTGCTCTTATCGAACTGAGCCTTCTTATTGCAATGTAACTAACTCTCTTTGCTTCATACTTGCTTCCTGGCATTTTTCTTGGTGCGCTAAGTGGGAATTGTGCATAACGGCAGGAGTTGGGCCCTTTTGCCATCGGGTACGCTCATACAGCGAAATGTGATTACGGGATCTTTGAGGATTTCGTGATGAAAAGGGGCATTGGAGTAAGAGTAATTAATTGCCAGCCGTCCCACTACACTTTCCTCGTCGGCCTTTTGTTTCTGAGGGTGTTTAGTCCGATTGAAAAAGAACGTCAGCGCTTGAAGGGCGACTCTTTTGAAAGGAGCTGAAAACCAGAAGACCGGCGCGGGGGTGATGAAAAGAGTTCGCACAAGAGGACAGAAGAAGAGCTGTATCCTATTGGGAGGTTATTCACAACCGCCTTTCACAGACTATTCCCTTCGGTTTCGAACGTGAAGGAATATTCTGTACTCTGGTCTGTCAGGTGGAGAAGTTGTGAGAAGGGGGGGAATTCCCCTCAAATTGCTGAGCCCTTTCGAGCGACGTTGTGGCGTCGGGCTCTTCTGGGTGAAGGGCGGATCTTCTGAGCGTCCTTCCCCTCAACCGTCGAAGGGGCGGGGGGACCGGACGCCCGCGAGGTCGCCCGGTGGGCGGAGGCGAAGATTGCCTTTGTCGTACAGGAAGTGCCGCGGATCTCAGAGAGATTCACATCCAAGAAGGCTCAATTCAAGAAGGCTCATTTAGGGATGGGCAATATCGACGAAGTATCGATACCAGTAATCATATGTGCACTCATATCAAAGTAACGATACCCGCTTAATGTCGAAAGAAAAGTTTCGATACCAACGAGTATTGAATCATTTGATACTCTCCATTTATAAGCATTAGAAATGAGGATATCCCTAGGTAATGAATTGATAATGCAGTCTCTATTTTCGACTTGAATGATTATTAATATGAACTTATTAATTTACATAGTGAAATATAATAAAAATCATAATTGGGTGTCAAATAAATTATGAGTGTAAATATCTTTCATCTTTATTCAAGTCCCCATATTTCGGGTGCAATGGTGCTAAGAAACATGAGCTTGTCGAGGTGCTTAGGCGATAAGCGGTTCCGCGACTGGCTTAGAATCGTCCCTGTTTTGGAAAATAATCGTTCGTTAGGAACAGAGGTGGTGGTCATAGCCATGACAATTCTCGCCTTCCTATATAGAAGAGGAAAAATGGTCTTCATGTCCTCTCATTGGACGAGACAGTTGGATATGATGGGGGCAGTTGGATTGGCCACTGAATCACACCACAAACATGACACTCAGCAATTTTCCCTTCTTTTTTTGAAAAAAAAAAAAAAAAAAAAAAAAAAAAAAAACCCACACTTTGCTCTTTGGGGAGCCGTACTAATCTTAAAAATTCAAAAGAATATTTCAATCAAGAAAATAATGTACAAGAATAAAAATAATAAAGATGACAGGAGCATGAAAATTGACAAGACAAAAAAATAATGATAGTCAAACATAAAACGTCTTCTTGACTGTTTAGGTTAGGTTGCTTCATTTCTGCCTTGGCGTCTATAATGTTTGACAAAGTTACAAATTCCATTTCCGTTCCTTCGCGTCTTCTCTAAAAAAAAAAAACAAAAGAGTTATTCTTTTTACCCTTACTTGCGAGTAACATAACACAAAATTTATTTTTCACGTGACAGTGCAATGTAGTCTACATTTTTTATAAAAAAATAAAATAATTTAAAAAAAAAACAGAACCTGGATCAGAAAATCTTACGATACCGGGCATTTCTTTCGATACCAATACTCGTATCAAATGGGAAGTATCGATACCAACTTTGCTGGTATCGAATAAAAAAATCGATATCGTACTCGTATCGAATGATACCGCCCATCCCTAGGCTCATTATGATACAGCACACCCATCTGCTCGAGTATTACATTAGATTACACTAGGGGTGGCTATCGATGAACAAAACATCGTTGTGAAACAATATGGAAATAAATCGATGCTTCGTTACATCGATTATGTTATAGGAATGTTTTATAAAAAGTAGGGCTCTCAACGTTGTTTGAAAAGCTACTTTAATAAATTCTTCGCTAACATTTGTCGTTTTATTCCCATTGCGTGTCAGATTGATGACGTAGAATTTCAAAATGAATAACGCCCAATACAACAGATTGTGTTATATAATAATAGTATTATGTACGGTCATTACACATCAATGGCCACGTACACTATGGTAGACCCGCACAACTACACATAATTAACGCATAAAATGCCTTCAAATTTACAACCCTTGCTTCCTCTAGCTCTAGCTCTAGTTTGATCTTTGAGCAAGTCAGTCGCTAAGTCCAAACTCATCCGCCTTGATGCCATTGTGAAGTTCCTGTCAACCGTTTTTAGAGGCTTGTTCGAAGTATGAAGGTTCAAAATTACGCTCTCCTCAGCCCAGCCCATGAGAAGTTGAAGGGTTGCGGCACAAAAGCGCTCGTTCAGGGCTGAGGGAAGAGCGGGGAAATGTGTTTGCCGAGCCAAAGTGAATGAGGCAATTCCGCTATTATGGCTTCTGTTGAGGATAGCGTTTTCCGGAGAAGATCCTCAGATAGTGCACGTTTTCGAGGTTTCCCGCCCTCAAAATGAATTACGCATTGCTAGATGCACGTTTTCAAATTCCGTGTAGCGAGATGGGAGTACATCGTAAACCTGCTCCTCTTCAAATCCAAAAGAGACTATGTGAGCTGGGAATTCGCTGGGAAATTCGCTACGTAGTTCATAATTTTTTTCATTGAATCAAAGATGAGAACGTAATGTATGTACTTATGATGAACAATTGTTAAAAATAAAGTCCGACGTTTCGCATGTAACAAGCTTGTTGTATCTCCATATCCGTCAATGCGTAAACCCAAATGTGAATTCACCTCATTGAATTTCAAGGGAAGGAATAACACGAGAAAGCCAGATCGAAAGACACTTGTTGATAATAAGAACGAATTGAGATGGATAAGAGTAGGTCGAAGAATTTTGGACGTTTGTGGTCAATCGCAGGGACTTGTTTTGGCGTACTATTATATAATTCAAGGCTTAGTCATTAGCATACGGATGCTCCACCTTGAAAAATATCCTCGCTTCGATCTTGTTTTCTCATACAAACGATAGTGTTCCTCTTGACCGTACTTTTTACTTCATACGGAAGAATGATGCGTGTTATGACAAATCTTGGAATGTTGCATCATACCGGCTGAAATCACTGCAAATTCTTTCACACGGGTTGGTTATTCCTCGGACCAGGCACATGGAGACTTATTTCATCAACTTGGGGAAAACGGAAAAAGTGGGTGTGGCGGTTCCCGGACCAATTCCAATCGATTCAGCGTCCAAAATTTAGTGGAAAATAATACCCCACACGCCTAGGTACCAGAAATTCTGAAAATACACATTCAAAATGGGTAAATAGGTACCCATTTTGACCCATAACCTCATCCAGAAGGCGCCAATCGTACCCGGACGCATTTCATTAGATTCAACGTCCCCAAAATGATACCCCACGCGCCTAAGTACCAGAAATCTTGAAAACACGTATACAAAATGGGTAGATATTTTTTAAATACACATTTTGACCCCTACCCCTCCCTAATTTGGTCCGATCGGGCTGAAAAGTTTCGAGGACCGACCTAGGCCGGGAACAGACCCAAATTTCAGATTTTTAGAAAATTTTCTACTGCCAAAAAAAGCCCGGACGGCGTACAGTGGACGGCGGTCGGATATTTGATTTTTTTGATCTAGACACCTTTAAACGTCCAGACAAAACTTTTGAGCCAAATCGGAGAGATTAACCTTATGCATGAAAACATAGGTTGATTATTCAAGGAATAACCAACCAAAATGGCCGCGTGCACAAGAGTATTTTAATTTTAGAGCCATGTTGATAAAGCTTTTTTATTAAAGCGATGAAAGCAGAAAACAAATTGAATTTAAACTTTGAAGCCTTCGAAATGACCTTTTGCTGTTGCTTCCATTTCCAGGAGAGTTTTCCTCTCGTGACCAGTAACGGTAGTGGTGAAGGTTTCCGATTCCCTATCATCACTTGTATTCAGAATTTCTAATCAACTGGCGTCGGGCATCAAATTTACTGCAGGACAAAATGACTGCTCAACGAAGTATTCTCGAAGTCATCTTGCGGTTTTAGCATAATAAGCGAAGGGTTGCTACTGACACAGGCATGAGTGTCACTGTCTCTAGCTCTTCGCTATAAATCCTTAATGTATTGAAGTCATTTCCGGGTAAAAAACCTCTAGACTCAGTTGAAGGTCGTTTCGTTGTAACGGGGCGGCAGATTCCAAGCGCCCCGCCAAGAAACTTCGGCGGCGGGGTACGGATCGACCCCTCTCCTCTCCAAGCGCCTGACCCAGCTGGGCGTGTCCTCATTGGATTGGTTAGGCGATGGGCGGCGCAAGACACCCAGGGAAGAGTAGAAGGGGAAGGCGACTTGACGAGCGGACTGGGAGAAGGAACATGAAGCAGTCGTGTCCGAACTCAAGTGAAGGAAAGTTGGGATCTCCGAAACGAGGTTGGCCCCCCCTGCTCGCCGACGAGGCGAGGCAGGGGCGGGGCGGAACAACCTGTTTCGGGGCGGAACAACCTGTTCCGGGGCGGAACAACCTGTTTCGGGGCGGAACGAAGTGAAGTGAACCGGGACATCGAAGCGAAGTGAACCGGGACATCGACGCGAAGTGAACCGGAACATCGAAGCGGAACAACCGACGCGTAGCAAGTCAACCCCTTGTGACCCGGTGTTGTGAAAGTGACCTGAAGGAACGAGTGTATCGTGGTTCCTTCAGGGTGAGAACTCGGGAATTGGGAGATCAGCCAATTCCTATCCCGTAACAGTGGACCCCTATTACGAACTGAAAATCCCCCGTCGGACCCGAGTGTTGATCCGTTCGCGCCCGACCGACGGCCAATAGTCTGGGTTCTCCACGCACCGCCAGTCGTCGGACCTCCGTCGGAAAGAGCCTCGCCTCCTCCGACCTGGACGGCGTTCCCCTGACCGTAGCCGAGCAGCGAAGAGAACATCACCCTGTTGTCTCCATCCGAAGGAGTTGATACATGTAAGTGGCGAAATACCTCTATCTCGTGAAGAGGACATCACCCTGTTGTCTCCATCCGAAGGAGTTGATGCACGTAAGTGGCGAAATAACCCTGTCTCGTACCCTCGCAACGCGAAAGTCAAATCTTTAAATCTGGCCCAAGCCCTGACGTGTAGTCACCAGAAAGCTGATCATGGAGTTGTAGATTGTGACCGTAGTATTTAGCATGTCGTCTGTCGTGCGTTAGGAAAAGAGAAGGGAATTAGGGGAGGACGCTAACAAATCACTTCAACTTTTACCGTTATTCAAATCAAACACTCCTGAGCCTTCAGCTACCTCGTAAATTCATTGGCCCTCAGCCCTTCACTTCTACCTACTCATTAATTAGATTAAGTAATAATCAGTATCCTTCTCGGCCGAGACATTCCATATTTCATATTTCTGACAACTGCGTTATTATAAGCCAATATTGAACTCTTGTCTTTCACTCACGAAACCCCATTCCTCAGAGCTTGGTAAATTCAGGTGCACTTGGCGTCTACGACCGACCATCTCCGACATTCCGGACGGTAAGTGAAAGTCTTTAGTCTCCCACTAATTTATTCGCCTAGGTCTATTTCTGGATCCCTAGCCCGTTAGGCGAAACGGCGGGTTACATCTTTTGGTGGCAGCGGTGGGATATTTCAGAAATCTCGATTTCTGTCGTATCCACAACAAGTGATCTTGACCAGGCGAATATTGGTGAGAGAAAGCTCTGAAGGAATTGGGTCGCGTTTTATAATCTTGAAATTTAAATTGTGCTAGTTGTAGATTCCGAAATTTAAAATTGTAAGAAACAAACAAATCGGCCCGAGTGTGAGGAAGCGAGTGAGGAGTCAATTAACTTCAAATCCGTATCATTTTTCTTTCTTTCCATAAATCGAAATTTAAATACTGGCTCATTTATCTAGTAGCATCACTCTCGCTGTAGCCCTCTGTTCCGAGACTGTCCCGGGTCTGTTCCGGGACTGTTCCGAGGCTTGTTCCGAGGCCTCTGTTCCGGGACTGTTCCGAGGCTTGTTCCGAGGCCTCTGTTCCGGGACTGTTCCGAGGCTTGTTCCGAGGCCTCTGTTCCGAGACTGTCCCGGGTCTGTTCCGGGACTGTTCCGAGGCTTGTTCCGAGGCCTCTGTTCCGGGACTGTTCCGACACTTGTCCCGAGGCCCCCTGTTCCGGGTCTGTTCCGGGTCTGTTCCGGGACTGTTCCGAGACTTGTCCCGAGGCCCTCTGTTCCGGGACTGTTCCGACACTTGTCCCGAGGCCCTCTGTTCCGGGACTGTTCCGACACTTGTCCCGAGGCCCTCTGTTCCGGGACTGTTCCGACGAGCCTTCAGCTCCAATTGACATCCCGATTCCAGACCCGTCATAGCTCTTACCAACTGGGAAGTCCTTTCTCGATTCGTGGGGAAATTATCGGTCCTTGGTGCGCAAGAAAGTGATCTATCGGTTCTATAATTGTTTTTTTTAATTATTTATTTATTTATTTATTTATTTATTTATTTATTCTTTATTTAACAAGTGAATTCGCAACCATGCACCAAAACAGCAGCCCATCAGACGAGGACGAAGCCATGATGAACCCCGATCTGGAAATAAAATGCACAACACAAGTACTTACCTTGTTTTACTAATGACCGTGCCTCATGAGTCGTGACAGGACTCCCTGGGTCTCCCCCCCCCCCCCTTTTTGTTTTCCTTTTCCTTCTTAATGGCAGCAAAATCTAGGGTGTGAAATGTGTGAGTTGGAGTGTGAGAGTAGACTAAAAAAAGGGCCGGTTTGTATGTTTCACAGCATAGTAGGGAAGTAGAAGTTAAGACCAGTGGAAGACACATCTCGCCCATTGCACCACCTTGGAACATCAGCGCCATCATGCTCTCGACAGCCGGAAAACGACCTGACGCAATGCCCATCGCACCAGTCACCCCCACCGGAAGGAAAATTGCCGAGGTAGACCTCGGCCTCCAAAGATCGGAGGAGTGTAACGGGGCGGCAGATTCCAAGCGCCCCGCCAAGAAACTTCGGCGGCGGGGTACGGATCGACCCCTCTCCTCTCCAAGCGCCTGACCCAGCTGGGCGTGTCCTCATTGGATTGGTTAGGCGATGGGCGGCGCAAGACACCCAGGGAAGAGTAGAAGGGGAAGGCGACTTGACGAGCGGACTGGGAGAAGGAACATGAAGCAGTCGTGTCCGAACTCAAGTGAAGGAAAGTTGGGATCTCCGAAACGAGGTTGGCCCCCCCTGCTCGCCGACGAGGCGAGGCAGGGGCGGGGCGGAACAACCTGTTTCGGGGCGGAACAACCTGTTCCGGGGCGGAACAACCTGTTTCGGGGCGGAACGAAGTGAAGTGAACCGGGACATCGAAGCGAAGTGAACCGGGACATCGACGCGAAGTGAACCGGAACATCGAAGCGGAACAACCGACGCGTAGCAAGTCAACCCCTTGTGACCCGGTGTTGTGAAAGTGACCTGAAGGAACGAGTGTATCGTGGTTCCTTCAGGGTGAGAACTCGGGAATTGGGAGATCAGCCAATTCCTATCCCGTAACAGTGGACCCCTATTACGAACTGAAAATCCCCCGTCGGACCCGAGTGTTGATCCGTTCGCGCCCGACCGACGGCCAATAGTCTGGGTTCTCCACGCACCGCCAGTCGTCGGACCTCCGTCGGAAAGAGCCTCGCCTCCTCCGACCTGGACGGCGTTCCCCTGACCGTAGCCGAGCAGCGAAGAGAACATCACCCTGTTGTCTCCATCCGAAGGAGTTGATACATGTAAGTGGCGAAATACCTCTATCTCGTGAAGAGGACATCACCCTGTTGTCTCCATCCGAAGGAGTTGATGCACGTAAGTGGCGAAATAACCCTGTCTCGTACCCTCGCAACGCGAAAGTCAAATCTTTAAATCTGGCCCAAGCCCTGACGTGTAGTCACCAGAAAGCTGATCATGGAGTTGTAGATTGTGACCGTAGTATTTAGCATGTCGTCTGTCGTGCGTTAGGAAAAGAGAAGGGAATTAGGGGAGGACGCTAACAAATCACTTCAACTTTTACCGTTATTCAAATCAAACACTCCTGAGCCTTCAGCTACCTCGTAAATTCATTGGCCCTCAGCCCTTCACTTCTACCTACTCATTAATTAGATTAAGTAATAATCAGTATCCTTCTCGGCCGAGACATTCCATATTTCATATTTCTGACAACTGCGTTATTATAAGCCAATATTGAACTCTTGTCTTTCACTCACGAAACCCCATTCCTCAGAGCTTGGTAAATTCAGGTGCACTTGGCGTCTACGACCGACCATCTCCGACATTCCGGACGGTAAGTGAAAGTCTTTAGTCTCCCACTAATTTATTCGCCTAGGTCTATTTCTGGATCCCTAGCCCGTTAGGCGAAACGGCGGGTTACATCGTCACCATGTCATTCGCTTATCAGGGACTCCGTTTGCGCTGCTCACACTAAAAACACGAACTTCGACCATCGATTGTCTCGCTGAAATGACTTCGCCCTGATAATAATAATTTACTTTCATTTTGTTGAGGGCGTTCGACCGTTTGTGAGCCCACGGAATATACATAAACCTCACCGAGTTTACGGGCTTCGGAACATGCGGGGCCCGCAGTCGAGTCTTGGACTCACTTTCGGGAGTAAACAACAGATGAGAGGAAACTGGAACGTTAGGTTAGTCCAATCAGCGATCGCGTTGTTTGGAAATTTCTCTGTTGAAACTGTAAGTGAATGGCTTGGGGAGAATACAGCCCTTCCCTCTCTTCACAAAACTAATTAGAACGTTTTCATAACCGCTCTATGGTTCCACTCAACAACTTAGCCAACTGATTTGGCTGACCGTACTTACGTTCCTTTTTCGCCCGCAATTGCAACCGTTCTTTACATAACGGGTTGTTACATTTCTTCCGAACAATAGTGTCGAAAATTCGTCCTCTTCAGTCCCTCGAGACTTTTGCGAACCTCACCCAGCCTGCGGCCGAAGGCCGACCAGTACCGCTCTTTGGAAAAAAAGAACAACGGTTAAAATGCGTTCCACTGGCCACAATAACATCCTTGTCGCCTTTATAATATTTCGCAGCTTACGTAAACTTGAGTTTTCGTACGTCGGGCTGATCGTAATGTTTTTGTCTATTTAATTTTTCAAACCTCTTAAAGATGGGCGCCAAAATGTAATATTCGTTTATTGTCAATATAGTTGAAAACGGAAGTAATACGCATAAGAAGAAAAACATTTTGTAAGACTAAAAAAAAAAGTAAATGGGAAAGTAAATTATAAATAACATTGCCAGAACTTCTAAAGAACTTGTCCTCCTCGGAGGAGTTCTCATTTTGATATAAACAATATAAATAATGTCGTCTGCTTACTAACGCCCCAACGTAATTGAAGTGACTGACCGAAGGATACAAGTTGATGGGCATGAAAACATTATTACATGTATATAAATGTAAGCTATTGATTGATGTAAGCTGCAAATTCTTACACACGGGTTGGTTATTCCTCGGACCAGGCGCAAGGAGACTCATTTCTTCAACATGGGGGAAATGGGGAAAACAGTGGATGCGGCGGGTCCCGGACCCATTCCAATCGATTCAGGATCCAAAATTTAGTGGAAAATGATACCCCACACGCCTAGGTACCAGAAATCCCGAAAACACATATTCAATATGGGTAATAGATATGTACCCATTTTCACCCATAACCTCTTCTAGTGAGTGCAAATCGTTCGGCGACCCATTTCGTTGGATTCAGCGTCCAAAATTTAGTGGATAATGATACCCCACTCGCCTAGATCGCCCAAAATCTCGAAAATCAATTTTTCAAAAAACACATTTTGACCCCTACCCCGCCCAAATTCGCTCCGATCGGGCTGAAAAGTTTGGAGGACCGTCCTAGGCCAGTATGAGACCACTGACCCAAATTTCAGATTTTTAGAAAATTTTCCACTACCAAAAACGGCTAAAATGGCGGACGGCGTACGGTGGACGGACATTGACATTTTTTTATCTAGACACCTTGAAACGTCCAGAAAAAAATTTTGAGCCGAATCGGAGAGGTTGACCATTTGCATGAAAACATAGGTTGATTATTCAAGGAATAACCAACCAAAATACTGTACTTGTGTACTTGTTTTCGGCAAAATAAAGCGATAACTATTATTATATAACGAACATTTGGTCTTCGATATAACAATAATTTGATGTAACATTGTAGTCCCGGAGGGTAGTCGGTCCGACGATCGTACGATCTTTGAACAGCTACAATGTTACATCAAATTATTGTTATATCGATGACCAAATATCCGTAATAGAGTTGTAGGATCTAAGAAATAACACAGTGTAGTTCGATTTAAATTATATTTAGGACATATGGTCTGAAGATATAACAACCCGCCCTACCCTTTCCATTGCTACCTATCATTCCCAGCATTTACTTTACGAAATGAGAATACACATGGCGCAGGCAGCTGATCCTAACCCAGCGGAGGAACCCGGAAATGCCCGAGCGTTTCCGATCTTCAAACTGAGCGCGCGGGTCCGACTACCTTCCAGTACTACAACAATGTTACATCAAATTATTGTTATATCTTCAGACAAAATGTCCGTTATTTAATTTAGATCGAACTGCAATGTGTTAGTTCTTTGATGCTACAATAATTATGTAAATGAAGACGACGATATCATGATCAATGCCAGCAGCCCCACAGCCACCCCCACCCTATAGCTCAAAGTATGCTACAGAGAAATGAGAAATTAAGACCCCTTGCAAAACCCGGCAACCCACAAGGTCCATCCTGGGCTGCCACAGGCAGGCAAACGCCGGAAGAGGGTGCGGTGCCTGATATACGGGGAAGCCATACAGCCATAGAGCAGGGCTCCCAGATGATCTGGCTCATAGATGAAGACGAGGATAGACATGGCCTAAGGAACAGTCTAGCGCAGGTCTATCAGGCTAATAGCCCCGTGACAGAGGCTTTGTACCTGTCACTACCTTTCCATAGAGCACCCTCTCAGAGAGTAGCATTCCATAGGATGCGATCCCTTCAGTGTTGGCCAGCATTTATGGCACACTGCCGACCGGAGGGTGAGTCAGTTATTTCGCCCGAACTGAACAGGGGGCGGAGATTGGATTTTTATAAAATTCCCTCATGTTGTGTGGGATTAGCCCTGATTGGTCACCTCTCGTGCCAGTTTTATAAGATTTGAACGCTGCTCTGAAAAGTACAACTAATAGGGAACGAAGCCCTGAACTGCGATCTGGTTCCTCCCTTTTCTAGAAAACTCACCAAAATTTTATACATTCTATATATTTTTTTTCTATTTATGAACATTGTTCTAGCACAGTTCATTACCATTCTTCATCTAGTGGACTTCGCCAATTGCCGTTTCATCAAAATATGTAAGAGGTCAAATGGTCACGATCCTGAGGAAATGCGTAAGAAACCGGTTTGTAGAAGATGCTCCGGCATGCAGTTTAGCGAAAGCTGTTATTCCACTTTGGTAGAGACCACCTGACTAATGTCGGGGCAGGCTTAGGTCATAAGAAGTTGTGTGGATATATTGGAAGGCATCATATTCGTGGGTAGATTTCCAGCCAACCTATAGTCGACCATCATTCGTTCTGTTGTGTGTAATGAACCAAGTGTAAGATATGATTTTGAAGTGAGAAGTAGCCATCAGTGGGTCATATGGTGACTGGCTATTGAACTCATGATTGATTCAGCAGGTAAATTGTGCCTCCCTCTCTTCAACAAAGGCGTTTAAAACAACGTTATCAGGGTATGTATGCTCTCTCAGTGAGGAACTGGCGGCTGTTAGAGCTCAGGTGTCGACCGACAATTGGCTGTCCTCTCAGTTCAGCTTCGCGTGAGGTCTCTCGAGCGGGCCGATTCCATTGGCCCAACGGGAATAAAATTAACGAAGCCTTAACGAACGATTTGAGAGTGAATCCGCGTTCAATCAACGGCGGTTTGGCCGGATGGGGTTGAGAGAGCACACAAATGGCTCCATTGCTCACCAAGGGCGACACCGTGAGCAATTCGAATTTGTTACATTCTGACACGTCCGAGGAATCCTTATCAATACGCTCAATACAATTCAAATTCGACGTTTCACACCCAGTGACACGTTTCCTGGCTAGGACAGTCAAATGCGCAATAGTTACATCCCATCAGTAACATCGCTTTACACAACATCTCTTTTCCCTGATGTGAGTTTTCATGTATATTAACCGATGTATAAATAATTTAGGCCGAGCTGTTGAATCTTGCTGTTGAGACACGGAACAAAAGTTGCGTGTACCACAAAAGCAACTTTGCGGAATACAGGGTGTCCCACAAGTTGCACTCCCCCTTCTAAAATCGTCCAAGTGAGAGAAAACAAGCAAATGTTTTCTAAATTACGCACAACCGGTTCAGCGAGCAAGCCAAGTTACGCAACCCCAAAATGGTCAAATAGTCGATGATGGTGAACTGTGATTTACGTGATGCAATCTGATTCTTGATTCGACTCAGTTTTTATGGAATAATGACCAAAATTCGTTTATTTCACAAGAAAAATCATCTTTCTTAGAGCGTGTGTTAGCACATAAAATTTCATTTGTAAGTTTCAATCGAGACAAGTCACGTGTCTCGCATGTTTGTTACTGTCATGTACAAGACAGTGGTATAAATTGATTTCATCAAACCCACGGATGTTTCGTCAACCGTTAATTTCTCTAGTTTGTCAATTGTGAGCGACCTCTAACTTTTGTCACAAACGACGGGGGTTCCCGGGTTGGAAATTCCCCTAGTCCTCTCCGATACTCTCGGCCAACTGAAGTTACTTATTAAACCTATTATTTGAATGGCATTCTCGTCGGCTTCCACCACCGTAATGAAGATAAATCGGTGTTGAGTGAAATCAGTTTCCATTCATGAAAGCCTTCTAGGTGGACCAGACCTCCCTCCACGGCCCGAGGACCACCATATAGAACAGTTTCCCTTCGTAAACGAGATTCCCTGCCGGGTTTTCCCCTCGTTGAGAAGGCGAATTAGGTTATGCACCAAAGTTGTAAATCGGTCGGTCTAAAACTGTACTTTGTTTGGATCAGTAGCTTCATGTCGTTCCCCAACAAGAAGCGGCTAAGAGATTCATCTATCACTTACTCCATGCTCCTAGTCCGAGGAATCACCAACCCCTGTGAAAGAATTTGCTGAGTTTTGATTTGCACACAAGCCTAACGTATGGACGGAGAGGGTTGTATCTTGTTTAATCTTGTGAGAATCAGTGATGCCCTTCTGCTAAACATGGTTTCCTAAATTAGGCTCCCAACCAATGCTACATGAATGAGGATTTAGGAATAGTGATAGAGTGATAGTGATAGTGAAGATTTCTGAATGATTATGGATTTTCCTCTCATCAACACGTCCATTGAATGGACCGACGCAAGCTAGCTATCGCACAAATTAAATAAATATTAAATTAAATTAATCTGACGTTTATACGTAAGTTTCTTGGTCATCTTTCAGGGCAACTCGAAGTGATCCATTTGTAAGCGTCTTCAACGGGAATGAGTGGAATTCGATGCTAATGGATTCAAGTAATTAGAACTGGCTACTTGATCCGATGGCTCCTAAAACCCTCTCAAACGAATTACCGACAATTACCCGACCCGAGTGGGTTCTAATTGGGATTATTCGATTCACCTACCCGATTCACTTTCAAAACTAATTACGAACCCTCCAACGTTCATTAATAGAAAAATAAATTGAAAAAAAAAACCCTTCTGATTTGTTGTCTTTAATAACTCCGGAAGTATCGTAAAATCAATTTTTCATGACCTACGTTACAAATTTGAACTGTTGCTAAGATCTCTTCCTCCCATCAATCTCCAACGGTTTTTCAAAAATATTGGCACGAAAATAAAATTTGCGAATTCCTGTGATTATTTCTTTCATGTTGTTGTTCTTCTTCGCTGTCTTCACGACCAGTTTTGAATATAGGAAGGTCATTCCAAAGAAGAATATTTCAACATAGTCTATTGTTGCTATCCATTTTTCGCCTAGACTTCATTAATTTCGGCATCAGTGCATAGTCATAGGATTTCTGAATGAAATTGAGACTTTTCCAAATCATTTAGAGAGCTGTCCAAATCTAGGTATTTGAAAATTTTCCTGTCTGGTTATCTCTGCAATAACAATGGGTGAATTTTTCTCATTGAACTGACCATTTGTTGAGCGAATTGAGGTCGCTCATTCCATTCAATTCAGCGTCCAAAATTTAGTGGAAAACTGTCATTTGACATTTTGCTAAATGCCAAAAATCCATTTTTAAAAAAATACGCATTTGACACCCTTCGTCCCCCGTCACTGACCGTACTTTTAGATTTTTAAAAATTCTCTGCAACCGAAATCGGCGTGAAAGGTGGATGGACATTTTCTTATTTTGATAATGACCTTTAAACGCTCAGAAAATTTTTTTGGGCCGAATCGGAGAGATCGTATTTCTGCATGAAAACATGGTAGATCATTCAAGGTATAACCAATAAAAATCGAAAATTTTGGTCAGGGACCCTTTTCTGGTTATAGTTGGTACTTGAACCTTTTCAGCCCGATCATATCAAATTTGAGGGAGAGAGGGGAGTTCAAAATGGATTTTCGAGATATTTGGCGCTTTAGGCATGTAGGGTATTATTTTCCATTAAATTTTGGACTCTGAACCCATTGTGACGGGTTCCGGACTGATTGGTGCCCACTGGGGGTGTGATCTAACGGGTTCCCACCTACCTCTTTTGTACGTGGGTTTTCGAAAGTTTTTTGGCGCTTTAGGCATGACGGGTATTATTTTTGACTAAATTTTGGACGTTGAGTCCAATGAGACGGGTCCTAGAACGATTAGCCCCCACCGGAAGAGGTTACGGGTCAAAATGGGTATCTATGTACCTATTTCGAATGTGTTTTTTTCGATATTTCTGGTGCCTAGAGGGTGAGGTATCATTTTCTACTAGGTAAATTTTGGAAGCTGAATCGATTGGAATAAGCCTCCATGCTCCTGGTCCGTGGAATCACCAACTCCTGTGAAAGAATTTGCAGCGTTTTTCCCGTTTTCTCCCTCCTCCTAGGTCCAAGTTTTCTAATGTAATTAAACATTCTTTGAAAGGATCATTTTAAATAGACTGGAAAAATTCTCAAACTGAATTGAAAATTTGTATATATGTGTATGGAAATATATATTTGACATTGAGAATAAATAATGTTTCTATTTATGTCTTTGCATTTCTCTTCCCGCTGTATAATAGGGGCTATTTTTGATTCATAAGTAGTTCGTATTGATACTACGATATATTTAGATAATTCATGCAAGTGTTTGCCTTGAAGCAATCTAAATGATCTTATGACTGAAAAATATGAACGCTAACCCTTCGAGAAGAAATTTTATCGTCCATGGCCAATATTTGCACAGATTGTTGGTTCCTCGGTGTTATCTTAGTTGAAGATAATTAGGCAAGGTGTCCTATTATGGTGACACTCATCCTTCTGCTTCTGCCGTGTTTCAAGAAATCTCGGTTTTAGAGAATCTGAACAATCAATCCTGCCCATCCATGTCTCAGTTCTCTTCGATCCGCCATGTATGATGAAAGGTCGGTGTCCTACAACTTCCTTGATTACTCACCTGACGTTTGGAAGCCCCTTCCGATCATAACGAGGCGTAGAATGCGGTGAGTATACGATTTTTTCCCTTTTTTCCGAGGAAGGTGAGGAAAATCTTCATAAGATGTCAGGGGAAGGCGTGAGGGGGGGGGGGGGGGGGTACCGCAATCAAAGACTCGGGAATTCAGAAATTTATACGCACTAAAAACCTCACCTCCTCTTCCCACGTGGGCCTTCCAGGATACTTTTGATGTCCTTGCCGAGGCATTCCACTTTGACTCGCTCTCGAGCATCATGGTCATCATCCCCCTCAGGGGAGGGGGGGGGGGGGTTGGCTGGTCATTTCAACCTCTCTTGCAATCAGCCGACGCTCTCTCTCTCTCACCTCTCGCATTCGAAGAATGTGTGTTGAGCGCTATCCTCTTCGTAGGTGCAGTGCAGGCCACCTGGAGATTCTACAATACGCATCCTATGAAGGTACTGATAGAACAGCCAGTGGCTCTAGAGGAACTGCGTTATAATGATAGTTTACTTCACCATGTTTCCTCCCTAGTCAAGGACGTGTATTGGGCATCAGTCGAGCCATCCATCTTCCACTTGTTTCTGTTTTCCAGATTTCCTGCCAAAAATTGAGTGTTTATTGCCACTCTTGTTTGGCTAGTTGGTGCAGGGGCTCTTCTTCCCATTGCTCGTAGATCCTTTTCATCTCCCTTGCTAGTAGATGTATTGGTAACACTCCTGACAAAAGGAACTCGGCTGGATCTGATACTGTCTTATAGGTGTTCACAATGTGAACCCCTTCTTCATTGCATCGTGAGCATCCGTTTTTGTAGCATTTGACATTCACAACGTTCGCCTTGACCTCTGCCCTATATAGCAGGATGTACAAGTCACATTGGTAGTTGTCCCTTACATGGTCCAGGTCCTTGAAAATTTGACATTAGTCGAATCAGGGCTGCAGTTGTCGTACCTCTCGGAATCCATGTGCAGTATTCTATATCAATCTCTGAGGAATTTGCCTAAGACTCTCAGGAGATACTCCGGGAGATTGAAAGTTGTTCCAAAGGCTCCAGCATATTTTCCCATCTTGCTGAGTTGAAGGCGTTTTTGACATCCAGTGTCACCAGGAGTCCTACCTTTCGAGTGTGCCAAGTACCTTCTTGTGTTTTCTTTAGTGCTGTGAGCACCTCAGCTGCTGCCCCTTCCTGAAACCGTGTAGTTTATGGGATATGTCCTCTGCTTCTTCCAATGCTGGTTGCAGTCGCTGTTGGAGTAGCTTCTCAAATAACATTCCTGCTGTGCACAGTTGGGTCCATGAGGTTGGGGTTTGTGGATCGCCTTGACCTTTGTCCAGGAGGGCAAGTCGGCCTCACTTGCTAGACTCGCTAAAAACTTCTGTGAGGCAGGTGTTAGAAGGTATGAATACGATTGTTGAGTAGTTGATGTTCTTTGACGTCTTTGATCGCCTCCACCGGCGATCAAATTCAATCTCCATCCGATAACGTTAGTCAACATTTGCACACGCATCGGAACAATCGTGAGTGGGCGGTATGTTGCGTCTGAGGAGAGTCAAGTCGGTCCCTTTTCTTCTCACTTGAATGATCATGCATGAGAGTATGAAAGTAGTGTTTCGAGTTACGAATAGTACTCGTATTTAGGAGGGGGTCCAGTATTACTAGCCTTATCGGTACTCTTGCCTCTCGCTTCACAAAAGCTGGGTTCTCAAATGAGTTTAGTCATCGCACCCGTGTTGTTTATATAAAAGTGAAACGCAAAATGCCTGTCTTGGATTTTGTGTATTTCGTCGATCGAATCCCGTAAGTCACTGATTTTTTTTTTTTTTTGGGTCAGAAATGAATAGTGATTATGTTTAAAACGCACAAAAGATGCCATCAATCATCAATAAATAATTTGTTGATTACTACAATCTGTTATCATCACCATCTTTCACTCGTCGTCTACCCATGCGTGTTTAGTAAGTAGATTTTTTAATTTTTCCTTCATAATATCATTGATAATGCACATACAAAAATAGATTTGAGAAAATAATTATTTTTCTGTAATAAGATGGTTCCCTGTATCACATCACAATATCAGAAAAGTAAGAGGGAAAACATCTAAACATCCTTTTATGTTTCATTCAGCTTTCAATAGAAATATACAGAGCGACTCCTCCTGTAGATCGAACTTATTTAATTCGTCCATAGCTAACGAACACTATGACCCATTTTTCTCGGAAACGCGCGGTGAAATAAATTTGTTTTTCATACTGTTAAAGTTCCATCACTCGTCGTTTGTTGATTCCAGTCATGTGAGTTGCGATACTTAAGTGGGATTATTTCGCTGTGAATGACAGATTTCGCTAAACAGATAGAGAAATAGAGGTCGACATTAAGCCAGACTGCTCCGGCCTGCGTTTCTTCAAGAACAACAAGATAAGACTTGCCAATAACCCAAAAGTAAATATATTACATTGAAAATCGCAAAAAAGTGGAAACTTCCACGGCATTTCCTTTGGAATTTCACATCTTGTGTAACGATTGTACCTATAAGCTATGAAGAACGACAACGTTTATTTATTTATGTGAAGGATACAGAATGTCTTCAATAGAATGTAAAGATTCATGCTGATGAGATTTTTCCGAGCATTTTTCGGAGCTAACAAATATGGTATAAGCATATTTTACGGTATAAGCCTATATTAGCCTATATAAGCCACCTATTTCTATTTAACCAATTTATCTTCATGGCCGTACACGACAGATCCATTTGGCCCAAAGCCGTCCATTAGTACGTCCATAGCATATGTCCATATATGGCCTCGGGCCTAATTCCGAGGGTCCCACACGGCAGAGCCATTCTTTTTTAGGTTCAAAGTCATGTTTGCTGCTGACCCCGTCAAAGTTTTGCTCTGGAAAAAAATAATGCTGTACTTGGAAAATAACTTGTTTCATTTTGATTGGAAAATTGTTTCACTTACATCATCTTCACTTCATCAATGTATCAATGGGGAATTCATGAATTTAGCTGCCACTATTGTATGTATTTACAGTAGAAAGAAAAAGAAGGCACGAAAAAGGGTGTCGTATAATGAATGGCTTTTGGCTAGAGAGCATGTCCGGTTTATTGAACACCTCACCATTGAACCCGCTGAATGGCGTAATTACCTCCAAATGGATGAGGAAACGTAAAATCGTGTGCTCAAAATCGTGATACCCATGATGCGAAGGCAGGACACGAGCAATCCTGCAAATTGCAAAGTAAATCGGCACTTGTTGCAAGTTGTCGATGATGTTCTCAGCAGAATTCAAGCTGTTGAAACATGATTTGGGTGTGTTGTGTTGGTTAGGAAAGACTGACGCTCATCAGTAACAATCCTGGAGGGGACATTTTAGCAGGTTTTCCATTTCAGCTTGGAAAATCGCATCATCAATATTAATTATTGGCAGGAAGCGGCCATTGATGGTAGTAATGATTAATTTTCTTACGATGTGTTCCCTAAATGCGTCATGGGGTTCTTCCAGCTTATTGTTACAGGTGTCCAAATCTTATAAAGCATAGCATCGTATTCTTCAATTTTTTACTAGATTACTTAATAGATATTTAGCTAACTTCATTGGCAGAAAAACCGACTGGTGTTGACCACAGCAGAACAGAACGCTCTAAAAGTAGGTACCTACTAGAGGTGCTATGAGAGGCGCTGCTGCTATAATAGTGAACACACGCCTAGGCACCAGAAATCTTGACACATACAAAATGGGTAATAAATACGCAATTTGACCCATAACTTCTTCCAGTGGGTGCAAATCGTTCTGGGACCCATATCATTGGATTCAGCGTCCAAAATTTAGTGGAAAATGATACCCTACTCGCCTAGATCACCCAAAATCTCGAAAAACCCATTGTTCAAAAAACACATTTTGACCCCTACCCCGCCCAAATTTTGTCCGATCGGGCTGAAAAGTTTCGAGGACCGTCCTAAGCCGGGAACAGACCCCTGACCCAAACTTCAGATTTTTAGAAAATTTTTCACTACCGAAACGGGGCCGCTACCACGGAAGGAATATGACTGCTCTGAGGCCTAGCGGGACTTGGCGAACTATTGATGCAGTCGTCTAAAAGACTCATATATGTTGCTAGGTCAGGTTGCTCTGTAGTTATGGATCGTCACAATCGCAGTGTCTCCAAACTGAAGCCCAACAAAAATGTTGATAATTTCCATTTTTACACTATTACTCTGATCACCGTAGCAAACTTACGGTGTTACATACATATAAATTGCAATAACCATATTATTTACCAAAGTGTGTCTTTCGTCCCCCCCCCCGACTGAGTCCCCTCATCCCCGCTGTAGAAATTAGTTCTGGGGACCAAAACGGCCCCGTGTTCATTGCTGCTTCAAACAGGTATAATTGAACGTTTTCCCTTCGTTGTGCAATAGCTTATTAAAGCGTTGTAATATCCCAGTGCAGAATGAACGATTCGAGTGCACTGGTGCTAGCTTACTTGGATAATATCGTTATCGAGTCGTTGTATCTTGAGAAGGAAGAAGAGGGGCAGGTGGACGATTCCACGACAGTTCGTTAACACCAGATAACTGTCCCTAAGGACATCCACAAGTCGATAAGACCCTGACAATAGATGCCAGCCCTGAGGAAAATGGTCATTCGTGACGCGGCGCGCTGTGCGGTGGCTTCTCTGTGTTAGTTTATCGATTTTCGTTCGTCGGGAAACTCCAACATTTTTGGTTTTTCATTGATTTCTCAGATGAGATCTCCCATCGCGGGAACCCATTTGTTGTTAGCAAGAACCATTCGATCGTCATCCCACAACCATGGTGTTCATTCTCGACAGTATGGCTACGTACCGGAAGCCACGGTAAGATTAGCACCTCCTTAATTTCTATTTACGCTTCTGCACAGTTTACGAGCTTCCCGGTCGATGCAAAAATGAGGCGATCGAGTCATTTGAAGGGCGTCAACCCCCTCGAATGACCTGAACGGTGCGGAGAGTACCTAATAAAATTACGCGTTTTAACGTCTCGTCATTTTCGAGCGCTCAAATGGATGGGAATTGGAAGCTAGCGGCTCGTTATTTACTTTCTAACGTCTAAAAATAGCATAACCGCTCTGTCAACTATGGCAATGCAAACAGCCCGTTCTTCCGGGCATTTCTCGTTTGTCAAGCCGACCCGGTTTGTAAACGCGCTTCAACTCCTCTGAAGTCACACTCGACTGGACAGTACACGAAAGCGATATTGTGTTAATGTTTCACGCCTGAGGTCAGTTTCTCCTAATTCCCCAAACATCTGACATTTTATGACAAGCACCTAGTGTTTCAAAAGGTTTTGATTCCAAGACAGAAATGACAGTCCACCGTCCACGCCATTTCCGCATGAATGAGTCTACTGAGTCTAGAATTGTTGAGTAATTGAAATTTCATTGCACCTTTTGGGCTCTTGGTGGTCTTCGAAACATTTCATCCCAACCACTTGAAACAGAGGCAGGATGAAGGTAGAAATTGGCCGGTTGATAATGTTTTTCTTGGGTTTTGGTTGGTTACTCCTTGAATAATCAAAAGCAAATTCCACGCCGATATTGGTTTTGGAAAAATTTCTAAACATCTGAAATTCGGGTCAGGGGCCCGATTCCCGCTTTAGTTGGTCCTCGAGACTTTTCAGCTCAATCGAACCAAAGTGGGGGGGTGTAAGGGTGAAATTGTGCCGAGATTTTCGGCGATCTAGGCGTGTGGGGTACCATTTTACACTAAATTTTGGACGCTGAATCGATTACAATGAGTCTCCATGCTCCTGGTCCGAGGAATAATCTACCCCTATGATTTTTAACTACGCATGATGAAGGGGATAATGTCTTGGTGCCATCATTCTCTCCGGTCAGGGAAGTTGATTATATTCTCATATTCATGATCCTTCCCTACCATAATAATTGTTTATGGTCCCGTGAACATCAAAGGATATTTTGAGAGTCGTATTCCACCGTTACGAGCAGCCAGGTGCGGCATTTGGTTACTGAACTCAGGTTACTGGTGTTTCGTCTCCACCACCCAGTTCTTAACTGAAGACAATCTTGTCGTTCGTTGAGCAGAGAAGCGTAATAGCGCATTTTCACTTGTCATTGTACAAAAAATAATCTCGACCGAACACTTCTCATCTGTCTCTTCCGCGTGTCCAAATTTGGTGACCAAATCAAATCAAATCAAATAATCATTTATTGGCAACGACATAAATTTTACCACAAACCAAAAGGGAACAAAAAGATGAAATTATATAAATTTGAAAATTTAAGATATAACTCAAATAAATACCGTTGCCCACCGAAGAATAAGTTAAAAAAACTTGTGCTCTTCAGCGGAGTTCAGGAAATCAGAAACAAAGAAAGCTTGAAATGGCGGATAAATATAACTTCTCTTGAACCAAAAAATTCTAAAATAGAGAATATAAAAAGAAAAAGAAAGGAAAAATCATCCGGAAAGCTATACGCTAAAGCTCAATTTTTTCTTAAAAGAACCCAAGCTTTCAAAAAGAAAAACATTAATACCCTTTTCAAACAGGAATTTAGGAGCTTGACATATGAATTCCTTTTGTAGAATTCAGTGTTAGCTTATGGCAAAATTATACAAGACGAATTAAAATGTCGACTGCTAGTAGCAACTGAAACATGATCACATTTGATCCCAGAACGAAATAAGTGTATGCATGATTGAACTGAAAATATTTGAGTGATGTTTTTTTACACCGAACTGCTCATAATGGTGGGACGTTGGGTACCTCATATTTTCATTTTTTAATATAATTTTTAAAATGCGATTTTGAACTGTTTGCACCTTTTTAATTAGAGATTTATTTGCGCTACGCCATAGAATGATGTCATACTTGATAATAGAGAATGCAAAGCCAAAATAAATGGTTCTTATATGTTTCCGGGACAAAAAACTACTAGTTTCCTTAAAAACGTAAAATAATTTCCAATCTAAAAATCAATATGTTTGTCAAATATTTAATTATTATCAATAGTAACCCCCAGATATTTACAATGATCGTTGAATGGGAGAGAAGGACAATTAGAACTACCGGGAACACTCAAACAGGTAGGGGTGATATGAAATTTTAGAGTAGCCGAGACAGAGAGCAGGTCTTGGATTCTATCCAAACTTTTTTTTTTTTTTTAGCTGTGCGGATGAAATTTGTGCTCCTTGTATTATTGATCATTTTTAAACTAAATAAAAATATTATCATTTTGCAACCAACATTCGCCAAGTTCTGATCGATCGCAGTAAAAACAGGAGGTACTCTTATTTGATAACCATCTCATTTTCAAGGCTGTACACTTTGTAACCAAAGACGATGCTGTGAATTTTTAAATAATTTACTTTTTAATAATTCTTTTTTGTATTTATTACCTCTGTGATTTTCCTGATGTTATCAATGTCTAGCTCTTAGGCCCTATTTACTTCATTTTTAAAAATGACGGTATCAAGATCACGTTTTATGTGCCCTTTGACTACTTAAAAGCAAAAATATGAGTTCCTTCCGTACACTTTTATACTTATAAACATTTTATTTGCAATATACATTTATATGTTTTTATTATGTTTGTGCCAATTAAGTGTGCATCATGGGCATTTATTTTCTTTTGTTACAGGTAAGTCCGTATATAAAGACAAAACTGCATAAAGGGTCCTACGCTTCTTGCAGCTGTATATAAGGTACTTGATAGCAGTATGTAAGTAGTATAATATAGTGACAAAAAGCAGCATTCGAGCCGCGGGGATGTATGCTTTTCCTCAGAACCATTTGTATTATTCAATAAACTTTTATTCCACGCATTACAACAAATCAACGATGTCACTCTGACTTATCAAATAAATACCATTGTGAATTCATGTAGACCTGTCCCATTTGACACTGGGCTTACTTCAATCACTTCCAACTCTAGTTCACTCGGTTTCACGAGCTTGAGGTGGTAACTTTAGTACATCTCCCTCGTTGAACTGCATCAAATCCTCCTTTTTCACAAACATCATCCTTCACCCTGGCAAGGTGAGCGGTTGCTCTTTGGTTGATTGCTTCATCATAGTGACTATTTTGAGTCTCGAGGAAGTCATCTTGAAAGGAGCTAAGCGTATCTGTGATTCAACTCAGAACTTAGCCCTGATGGCATCTTTGGAGTCTATTAAATTTTATCGCACCTACACCAGAGCCACACCGCCCGCGAGTTTTATAGAATCCAAACTGTATCAAGATGGTAGTTCTTCTGCCAATGAGCCTGTTGCCTTCTCTTCCCATTCCGAGTCCAGACATTTATTTGGCGTCATTTTCGTGGGATATTTCAGTAGCCTGCATTAAGGAAAGCAGTATGTAATGAGGCCAATGTTAGTTAATTGTTTGAACGACAGTTTAATAGAATAATGACTATGGAAGATTAGGCCGATCGCTATTCCCGGTTTGAGGTTCAATTTTCTGACGATTTCCATGTACTGGATCTATTATAAAAATACCTGGGAAAATAGTGGATCAAATTTTGCTCAAAACTAACGAATTTGTCGTTGTATTTTGCAACGACAATTCCGGGTCGGATCAAAGTATTATCTCCTTGACGACTGCTCACGAAAATGACATACCGATTTAGGACGCCTTGGAATTTTGTCGGTGGCTTGTTCAATTTTTCCAGTTTATGTCCTTTTTGTTATCAACCACACGTTCGTACGTACGTTGTTGGTTGAAAGGATATGGACGGTAATAATAAACGTGAACGTGATTCAGTCGCTGGGAGCCTTCGCTGCTTCACGTTGGAGGTTAAATAACTGAAAGCCCATTTTCAGCTTACGAACAAATTATTTCGAACGCACAATACGCCTTCATGTGTGTAGCTATAAATGAAACACTCAGTTGACGCTTGGCAGGCACATTCTATTATTATGGCTCTGCTCGTAGAATGCGAATATACCCTTTTTACCCTCAACTTTCGTATACTTCTACATGCAACGTCGTGGGTATTATGCGAATGGGTTTCTCATTTGGTCCCATTGTTATCGGTAAAGCTCAGACGCACGTTCTGTAGAAGTTAAATTAAATTACGCGTGGAACCATTTTTAGACGGTTGCTTTTATGTAATAATCCGTCATTGGCTATGTCAGGTGTACCATTTTGTTCTTGGCCAACTTATTCTGGAGAAGGTTGAATTGAACCGTTTCTCCCTGCTCGCTTCAACATTTTAGGTGATCGTAATTTTCTTGTCCCTTGCACACGACATCTTCCGCTCCAATCATGAACGCGAGTTTCATGCCACAATGACTACATAAAATGGTGGAAACATACATGGTAAATTTTACACGCACAGATTTTTAAAATACGTTGGAAAAAAACACGAAGACGCTGCACTGTCCTTGGATAGAACGACCCAGCTTGTCTCATGAATGAAAATTATCACCGAAGAGCTTGCACACCGGTAAACAAATAACGCATTCAACATGGGATTCTCGTAATGATATTCTACCCAGCGTCTCACCATCTTTAAACAATGGCTAATTAAATATTTATTTCCGACGCTGTCCGTTTTGTCTTTATTTGTCTTTCGTAATGAAGAGAACCTACCTTTTCTTACAGTATACCCGCTCAACTGAGTTCGGTAGGTTTATCGCCTGAATTTAAAGTATAAAATCTGTTTACTTTTGAGCCTAGTCTATCATCAATGCAGTTGTATCACCTAAACCGTTAAACCTAGATCAGAGGAGGCTAACTAGGACGGTACGGGAGATGGGATGAAGTACTTATCTCTCCGTAGGTTCGAGGAGTCGTGCAAAAAACGTTCAAATTGCGTGCACTCAGTTGGAGCGTTCCACATGATGATCTGTTAAAATCAGGAGTTCTTCATTCGGTAGGGCATTTATTCGTCATTATTGATTGGGCGGAAAGTCACGAGCGGCCTTTCCTGTTCGGATCGTTATTTGAAGGTAGAAGGTTGCGAGTTCTTCCAGTCAAAGTGTATGAACTATTGGCTCAACCACACCTGAATGCATAATGAAGATGGTATTTTTTTCTGTCTTTCCCGTGCTGACAGGATTTTCCTGACCTAAAACTCGGTACAAGTGAATGCGCTTACACGAGAACAATAGATTTCAATGTATGTCAGTTGCTTCTGAAATTCAAGTGTCTGTTTTCGTAGGAGTAATACTGGCTTCTAGTAGTGGCTTCACACCATCTTCCTTCCTCAATATTGCTCTGTCACTGCTATGAGATTAATCACTATCCGGGATAATTAATAGCTTGTGACCGAACTTTGGGTTATTCTTAAAATTTGCTACCTCGACTGAATCAGGAAGGCCTGCTGGTGAAGGAATTAGCCAGTTTATAGGAGTTAGTTAGTGGCTTTGTACGTTGCAAAGCTCTTGTGTAATGGTTATAGGTCGGTTGCCTATGAGTCAAATGTCATGGGAATTGTTCTCATCCAGCAAGAGTCATCAGGACGAAAACAGGCTCTGATCAAGTCAGCTTCATGTGAGGATGTCTTCTCAACGGGTGTGGAGGTCGCGTGCGCTTGCTAATGAGAAGGAAACCAGTTCCGCGGCAGGTGCCAACAACCAACTACCGGAGGGATGAAGGATCAGTGACAGCTTCCGTCAGTATGGAGTTAACACTATTATGATAGCCTCTGACAGTGAAATGACTGAATTGGAACTGAGACGAGGTCGGGGGAAATTCTTCTCTACCGAGGTGCAGGGTCACGGATACTGCTGTCGGGGAGGGGTCACTGTTAGTCATAAATATCCCGAGTCTAGCCCCTTTGATCGTGTTTATTCGACGGAATTGAAGACGCAGTTAAACGCTTTGAGGCCCACTGCAATATTAAAGCGCTTTTTTCTCAAAAAAAAAAAAGCTAAGATCTATTTTTAGAGCAATCAAGAAGCAAGCTGTCCTTTTTTTCATTCGATGAAATTTCTTCGTATTTGACGCTGGTTTGTGACTCCTCCAGGTGTGGAGATCACCGAAATCTACGATAATTTTGGTTGGTTATTCCTTGAATAATCAACCTATGTTTTCATGATAATGGTCAACCTCTCCGATTCGGCTCAAAAATTTTTTCTGGACGTTTCATGATGTCCTGATCAAAAAAGGTCAATGTCCGTCCGCCGTCCGCCGTACGCCGTCCGCCGTCCATTGTCCACGCCGTTTTTGGTAGTAGTAAATTTTCTAAAAATCTGCAATTTGGTTCAGGGGTCTGTTCCCGGCCGAGACGGGTCCTTGAAACTTTTCAGCCATATCGGACAAAATTTGGGCGGAGTAGGGGTCAAAATGTGTTTTGAAAAATGGATTTTCGAAATTTTGGGCAATCTAGGCGAGTGGGGTATCATTTTCCACTAAATTTTGGACGCTAGATCCAACGAAACGGGTCCCAGAACGATTGGCACCCACTGGAAGAAGTAATAGGTCAAATTGGGTATATATTACCCATTTTGTATATGTGTTTTCGGGATTTCTGCTACCTAGGCGTGTGGGGTATCATTTTCCACTAAATTTTGGACGCTGAATTCAATGATGTGTGTCCCAGAACGATTGGCACCCACCGGAAGAAGTTATGGGTCAAAATGGGTATGTATCCACCCATTTTTTATGTGTCAGGATTTCTGGTGCCTAGGCGTGTGGGGTATCATATTCCACTAAATTTTGGACCCTGAATCGATTGGAATGGGTCTGGGACTCGCCACACCCACTGTTTCCCCCATTCGAGGAATAACCAACCCGTGTGTAAGAATTTGCAGATTTTTCCTCTTTGAAGCATGTGGTAGAGTATTTCCTAATAACATGTCGACAACTATTCATCAAATCGAAGACAGGATGGTTGAAACATAATTAAAGTTTTATGAAGCTGTTTTTGTAAACCCTCTGGCTTGAATAAAATAGTAAGATTGGATGAATCTACATCTATACTTGCCGGATTTGAATGTGCCCTTGCTCACAAAACCCCATTTAAACGCTCTTCATTTTATGTATATACTATGTATGTGTATAGATAGGAGGCAGTAATAGGAATTTAGTTTCAATTAAGACCGTTTGAGGGTACGAGTTGGTCTTCTCCATCCCCCCTGTATCGACAGAAGATTTAATTAAAGAACCCCCTCTTGGGAACTGGAAAAGAGAAAAATATCCAAAAGGAGACTCTCCCAAAGGAGACTGACAAGCAGGAGATTGTTCATAACAAAAGATCAAGTTTTCTTTAAATGGGAGGAAGAAGGCTGTATTTTAAGGCGATATAAAAGTGATACTGAACAGGGACAAAAGCTGGAGGGCTCATTTTAAACCTTCCAAACCTCCTGGAAACTCATTTTATGACAGCAGACTCGAATTTCATTATCTTCTGAAACTACCTTTAGGCTCAAATCTGTAGCTGTACGGAGGCTTTCTCTTTCGAACCAGCACTTCCTGTCGAATCTTTCATTTTCTAGGAGTTTTTTTGAACGATTTGGCGTATTTTATTCATACTTCATATAATATTATTCGTTATACATTGGTATTGGTATTCATAAGGTAAGATCATCATACGGTCGTTCTAACCCACCGAAACCCGATAAAAATACCTATATCCCCCTACAAAGTGAAACTGAAGGTATTCACATTAAAAACCGATAGCGCTTCTCCCGGAGAATCTCAATATAACATATATAACAATATGAACATCTCCCAGGATGATAACTCAGTCCAGATTTGGTGCGGCAAATTGATAACGGACCCGACACCAGATTGGGCGCTCAAAAACAAATATCAAGTACAGTATTGTCGTTTGTACAGTCTCTGGAAGGTTTCAACTCGAGTCAATATCTGATTGTTATAGGTGGTATTTTTCAAAGAACTCCGAAAATTAGATCACCAGTATTTGTTCCGCGATAAACTCCTACGCCGACCTGTTTCATTTCTGTGAGGGCACACGAGGAAATGATATAACGTCTGATATCAAGTATAAAGTTGTTGATATAGTTTCAAATGTATTTTATGATGGGACACCGAAATTGAGACATGAGGCTACAACGCTGCAAGTTCTTAAATGACTGTTGATTATTCTATATGTATAGTTGATTATCATGTATTAGGTGCAGGAGTGTGGGAAAAACAGTGTGGAGTGTCCCGGACCCATCTCAATGGATTCAACGCTTAAAATTTTGTGGAAAATGATACCCAAATTTTCCTACAACCAAATACGGTGTGGACGGCGGACGGTAGACAGGGGATAGACATTTCGGTTTTAGTTGGTTATTCCTTGAATAATCAACTTTTGTAATCATTCCAGAAGTCAACTCCACCGATTGGCCCCAAACTTTGACGTATTATGTTTCATGATGTCTGGATCACAAAACCAAAATATCTGTCCGCTGTACGCCGTCCACACGTATACTGTTACCTGTGGGGAGATTACATCGGATTAAAAAACCAAAAATCACTTTCAGCCGACGAAACTTAGATTTCGTTGCTCCGAAGAACGGCTCAGGTGTAGCTGAAGTGCATGTAGTATTCAGTCTAGCTTCCTTGGCTCTTAACCTTGAGAATTAATTGGGTCAAAATCTCTCCTCCGTCTGCACCTGTCGTTAATGGGAGACTATATAAATTGGATAATAACCGGCGCTCTAATCAATGTCTTTTGTTGGAATGTCATCTCTTAACGAACTTGTATTGCCCAAAAGAGATCGTTGGCTGACAAACGAAGAGTAAACGAGCGCGCAAGAGTTCTCATTCCTAGGCCATTAAGTGGTAGGCAAGTTCTCGTGCTGCAATGCAACGCTAACCGAAAGGAACTAGTATTCGCTTCATTCAAGTTCAGACATTTTTGCGCAAATTGTTCAGTTAAACGCCTTAATATTAATAAAAACTCTGCAAATTCATTCACAATGGTTGGTTAGTGGAAAACGATACCCCACACGCCTAGGTACCAGAAATCTCAAAAACACGTATTCAAAATGGCTAAATAGATACCCATTTTTGACTTATAACATCTTCCGGTGAGTGCTAACCGTTCTGGGACCCATTTTATTGGATTCAGTGTCCGAAAATCACGAAATCACAATAAAAAAAAAATCAATGTCCAAAAATCACGAACCTCGGACCAGGCGCATGGATACTCATTTCTTCAACATGGGGAAAATGGGTGAAACAGTGGGTGTGGTGGATTCAGAGTCCAAAATTCAGTAGAAAATGATACCCCACACGCCTAGGTACCAGAAATCATGAAAACAAACTGAGTAAGTAGGTACCCATTTTGACCTCTAACTTCTTCCGGTGGGTGCCAATCGTCCCGGGACCCATTTCATTGGATTCACCGTCCAAACTTTAGTGGAAAATGATACCCTACATGCCTTAATGTCCAAAAATTTCGAGAATCCATTTTTCGATTTTGATCGATTTTTTTTCCTCGGAAGCGTAGTGAAAATGAGGAAAACAGTGAGTGAGGAGGGTCCCGGACTCATTCCACCGATTCAGTGATTTAGTGAGAAAAGGAACCCCACACGTCTAGGTACACGATAACCCATCCGAGCTGTTTCATTATTGTGGGTAGGAGGCAGTTGACACTAAAGGAGTGTTGAGTATTGAGTGTCTGACTATATGTAACCTCATGGTCGTATGGTTCTTGGAACATCAAATAGGTACACCTATCAAATTAGAACCAGCCTTTCATCCCGCCGACATCAAGGAACACAGCAAAAAGTAAAAATGATTATAATAGGCATGTAACGGAAAGCGGCCTTTGTACCCATCTGATTGAGATAAAAAGGTGGGTAATTTTAAGCTAAAATTGGAAGAAGACATGTCGCAAGGCGTGTCATAGTAAGTACCTTGTCCCATAGTTCAGTCCCGGCCGAGAAAGCCTGTAAGTATCACCACAAAACAAGGGAAGGAAAAACTATTACCGGGCAAGAAAGATTGATAGAATTTCTGCATGAAAACAAAGGTTGATAATTCAAAGAATGACCAAATTCTCACCAAAGCAGTTCTGCTGTTTTCTTGAAGCATAAGCCGTAAATTTACGATACCCAAAAATGTCAAGCCTTAACTTGCTGCACACCTTCACAAGAGTGTCAGCTAGACGAGCTGAGAGGGCTGATCTACCCTGCGTGATCTGCCAATTCAATCATGTGGTTCTCGAAAAACTCTGCATAGAGCACTGAGTGATCTGCGTCTCAATGTGCGCCTAGTTAACACGTAGGTACTATAGGGAACAGGGTGTCGTCTACATCACTATAATGAATATTGACTAAAAGGAATATTGCGTTTTTGCGTGTTTCTTTTGATTTGAAATTGATTTACATTTAGTATGATTTATTCAGCGCGAAAATACACGGATCACGCATGTTTCTACAACATCAAAAAACATTTCCACACGTCAAGCTTGTCTGACTCGCAGCCATGCAATGTAACCACTTAACTCGATCATATTAGTGTACAGTTTTTTTTCAACCAATCCCAGCACCAAAATGTATTCGATACTGCCATCGACATGAGGTTTATTATTCCTATTGAAATTATGCACCCTTGTATTTGTATCTACTGAATCATTTCCTCCATGCGTTCACCATATTATGAGTCAGTAAATTCAAAACCCAAGGCATAACGACAGCCTTCCGCTCCGAAAAAAATAGTCTGTACAATGCTATGAGACAAATATTAAATTTTCAACGTACACTACTTGGTTCCACTTGTACCCAACCCATTTTCAACTGGACCGATTATAAACGGACAAAGCTATTGTCTCAAAAGACAAGAGGCTCATTTTTAAGAACAAGGGATTAAAATTCCCTCTGCTCGCTCCACCAATTAAACAGTATGTATCTACTATAATGAAAAAAATTGTCTTTTGTCTGTGACCTATGCCCACAAAGTAAATCCACGGACTACAAAAACATTCTTCAACACCAACAGCAAGGTTTGGGGTTTTTTTGCCATTCTCGAGTCAACGCCTGCATTTATTTTGATGTTTATATTCACGATGCCTCCAAAGAGTACGCATTGACATGTAAGTGTTAAAAAAATTTTGAAGACCGAAGCAATGCAAATATTTTTTCCTGTATACACCCTTTAAGCGGTAACTGTATTTTTTACGACTTTGGTAGGATATTTCTTGAATAACCAACCTATGTCTTGATGTAAAAAATCAAAAAGTCTTTCCGATTCGGCCCAAAATTTTTTTTCGGACTTTTCAAGGTGTCTGGATCAAAATAATCAAATGTCCGTCCGCCGTACGCTGTATGCCGTCACACCGAAGTTATGGTTCAAAATGGGTATCTATCTACCTATTCCAAACTTGGGTTTTCAAGATTTTCGCTACCTAGGAGTGTGGGGTATCATTTTCCACAAAGCTTAGAACGCTGAATTGATTGAAAAGAGAATTTGGAAGAATTTGTATAGTTTTTAAATGAATGATAAATGGCTAACAATACCCCACTCGTCTAGATCGCAAAAAATCTCGGAGGTCCATTTTTCAAAATACACATGTTGACTCTTATCCCCCCAATCCGGTCCGATCTGAAAAGTTTTGAGGACCAATTAGAGTCGGAATTGGGTCCCTGACCTTTGTTGACCTAAAGTTTTCTACTAGGTACCAAAATCGGAGGTTTATTATTCAAGGAATGATCAACCTAAACAAAATTTGAAATAAGTAATCGTTTTTTATTTTAAAAAACTTGTTAAATAGATTAATTGTTACAATCGATTCTTGCTCCTCTTTTGCACAACTGATGGTAAAATCGATGTTTGCTCACCGATTTTTCACCCTTAAAAGATATGTGGAATAATTATACTAGTTTTGCTGTTTAAATGGAGAATTTCCGATGCACATTAATTGTGACTCTTTTCGTCAGTGAGTTTTGTTAACCAGTTTAGTAAAAGAGTTACTGAATTCTCTGCTGACGGAGAGTAGCATTAGGCAAAAAAGACATATCGGCTCTTGAACCGAGTTACGATCTCCTGAATGATTTTTGGAATTTAGTATGAAAATTGTATCAACCATCTTGGGTTTCGAAACAGTTATTGTTTCGAAAAGAAAGTTCGTCCGAACTGAGCGGGTAAAATGTGGTCGTAGGGTTGAGAATTCTGGCGGCGAATTGCAGAACTACCGACGTGAGAATAATGCGGGTGGTTGGCTCGCGATGGCGCTCTCTGTCGTCTCGCCACAACATCTCCGTGTTCTGCCTCCCGTTGGGATATTGATGACGACGTAGCTCCCAGTCGTTTTGTAGACTGCATCCGGATCCTCACATTTAAATTTTACCCACTGCCTGAAAGTCTCATATAAATTTTACATAATAATATAAAATGACAAATTTTTATATAAAGATTTCCCCGTCTAAAAAATACCTAGGGCACAAGCTAATTCTTCACCTTTAGTGACCTGAAATTACGCCTCTTCTAATGAGCATCAAATTAAGAGCGTTCAAAACCTTTAAAAAAAATTTTTTTTAGGTTATTACTTTTTAGCAATTGAAAATTTAGATTTTCGCATGCTACTACTACCTACTAAATAGTGCTACTACTACCTACTTCAACTCCTCTTAGTGACGATTAATTGTTAATTATTTATACACATTCCGAAAATACTGAGTAGGCCCATCATAAAACTTTTTTTTTTTGACATGTTTTATTGCACCAAGTAAATAACTTATAAGCAACATTTCTTTGATAGACTAATACTAACAACTGCTTTCAGAATAAGATACTTAACTTTATTCTTATCAAGTCTGTTGAATTGCTTGGGGCACTCATAAAACATGTGCTAATTAATTTTCGAGGGGCATATTAGGTGAGAAATAATTTCCTCATCGTCAAGGTATGTTCGAGAAAAGCCTACAGCCATGGAGGAGAGATACTCATGTACACAAACCTCTCGAGTGCACTAGAAGGTGCTCGTAGATAAGAACTCCCAGGAATCCCCCCCCCCCCCCATTTTCACCCTCTTCATCCCTTGTATTACGGTGCTGTGAGAATTGGCGCAGCGGTTTAACAACGAAACCATCCCGCTGAGTTGACTGTAAAGCACCCCGTTTAAACTTCAGTCTAATCCTCCTCTCATACACTCTTCTTCTCGCTAAACCTCTCGAGGACTTTTGATGCGCTCGTTTACCGAATTCTTCGTGTAAAGTCTTCAGTTCTGCTGCAACACAAGGATTAGGAGTACGTGACCTGATTTCTGTAAAGGTTTCGGATTCTCTTTCAAGTGTTGCACCCTTTATTACCGTACAATACTCCGTCTTTGCAGGAAGTCCAGGTGACATACATGTTATCTGCGTCTACTCTTGAATCGTAGTTCAATATTGAAGATTTTCTAAGATTTTCCACTCTCAGTTGTGTTTTTGTTGCTCAGGCGCAATGTCGTTGCGGGAAGCGGGTAAAAAACGTCAAATTTGATTTTTAGCTGGTAAAATCTTTCTAAATTCTTGCCAAAATTTCAATGGGCATTTCAAAACAATATTGAGCATACATCAAAATTGGGCCCCAACATAACGAAAAATAATACAATAATTTTATTTACAGCAAGAATTCATCCAATACGTAATTCATCCATGAAAATCTATCGAATCCCAGAAACTTGTGACTCATTCTCCACGTTCATCCAAACAAGATCCTTATTTGGTTTAGACTGGTTCTCTCACTATAGTGAAAATTGCCTATCAAATTCCTACTGCCTGCAAACCATTAGAAGTGAAGCCATGGGTCGTTCAAATTGAACGGGTTATCTTGCTGCGACGTTAATCTCCGGGATAAAAAGCCCTTTTAATTAAATTCGCCCGTGTCGTCCTTTGGGGGAGCGCTCTGGAAACTGAATTGAGCTGAATTTACGTCAATATCCTCGCCTCCTCCAACGTCTTACCAACGGCTTCAATTATCAAGGTCTTCCTCTTTTAACTTCTAGTTTTCTCTCTTCTGGTTTCTGACGGTATTCCTTCATTAGCCGTCTCATGCTCTCTTTCCGACTGGAATGCACTGGGTTCTTTTCGCCGACTCAATAACCATCAACAACAATGTGGGGCAATTAGCGAGGTGTTTATACCCAGTTTAGCCCTCTAACAGGGCAATTCAGTTGTTCATAGAGGTGATCTGAAGAAGTACCGTTAAGATCTGCCGAGATTTCCGGCGATTTTCTTAGCTAGGAGTGTTCTGTGTTCCATTGTATTCTACTGCAGATATCTCCTCATTGATTTGAAAGTGCAGTTAAAATTAGAATTGAAAGTAGTATGAAGTTACGTGAAAGAAAAATTTAAATCGTGAAAAAGCCGGACGTTCCGCTATAACCTTTTGTTGCAAGCTGAATGTTATATAAAGAACTAATAAGCTCTTTTAACGACTGAATGTTGATATCAATGGCGTTTACTTTATTCCAACGATTTAATTTTTGATAAAAACTATATCATATATATTCAAATTTTTCAATTTGACCCAGAATTGCAAGAAATCGCTTTCGTGAATGGATGAGGAATGTTTTCATATAAATACGTAATATGATTGTAATTCTAATCTATCTTGGGTTATCATAGGGATGAGGTGAACAATGAATTCAGTGTAAAAAAAAACTAAAATTATCTTTGTTTCGGACTTTGATTGTAGTGTTAGTTCATTGTAGCTTTTAAGGAGATAGTAAAACATTTTGCCATTTACTGAGGAATGTCTTGATCATCTGATTTAATTCTAACCACAGCTTTGAATTCTAAGCTGGAACCCTGTTGAACTGTTTAATTGTTCCACTAAGCCAAAAATGTGACATGAATGAATGAATGAGTATATATTTCATTCCAGAAAAGTGACTCACAACATTTTCCTCATTAATTAATGTAATGGAACAAACCCCGAAACCATAGGAGAGTCCTGTGCGGTTCGGTCTTAGATTAGAGTGTTTGATCTTTAGACGAGACGAAATCAATTTACAATAATTAAAATATCATTTTTCGAACGAATAAATTGCTGGTAGACAATTGATGAATGCAGCGATGATGCGTGGCAGCGATACGTCCTAGTCAAAATTGGTTTACGGACAGGAAGAGATAGATTGGCGGAATGCTGATGACCCAAATTTAGAGGTGGCTCCGGCGTTGGCGAAGCCTGACGACCGAGAAGAGACAGAGAAAGAGACTGCGGAATGCTGATGACTCAAATTGAGAGGTGGCTCCGGCGTTGGCGAAGCCTGACGACGGAGAAGAGACAGAGAAAGAGACTGCGGGATGCTGATGACCCAAATTGAGAGGTGGCTCCCGCGTTGGCAAATCCTGGCGACCGAGAATGAGACTGTTTGCGGGATGCTGATGACCCAAATTGAGAGGTGGCTCCGGTGTTGGCGAAGCCTACGACCGAGAAGAGACCGAGAAAGAGACTGTTTGCGGGATGCTGATGACCCAAATTGAGAGGTGGCTCCTGCGTTGGGGAAGCCTACAGCCGCGTACACACTTGTAACAAACTCCCGCTCCGCTCTGCTGCCAGGTTTGGGGCGGCAAAACATCAAAGGAAAGACGATTGGAGGAGCGGAGCGGAGCTCGATTGCCCTGTTGGCGGTTTTTCCCTCCGCATCAAAGGAATGTTCGGAGCGGGCTGAACCTAGTGTGGACGGGGTGTAGTTGAGCCGCTCCGCTCCCCCCGAACGTTCTCCCGCTCCTATACCTATACCTATACATTTTACTTATAATAAGTGATGAGAAGCCATGACTGAAATGAGGAGCGGTTGATTCTCCCGATCGTCCTCCCGTCCCCGATTCGGTGCGGAACGAAGTTTGGAGCGCTGTGATGTTACGATGAAAAGTTCGTTGAAATGTTCGGAACGGAGGAGCGGAGCGGGAGTATGTTACAAGTGTGTACGCGGCTTACGACCGAGAAGAGACCAAGAAAGAGACTGTTTGCGGGATGCTGATGACCCAAATTGAGAGGTGGCACTTGCGTTGGCAAATCCTGGCGACCGAGAAAGAGACTGTTTGCGGAATGCTGATGACCCAAATTGAGAGGTGGCTCCGGTGTTGGCAAAGCCTGACGATCGAGAAGGTGAATGTTTGGGGGGTTGACGATGACCCAAGTTGTGAGGTGGCTCCTGCATTGGCAAAGCCTGAAGACCAAGAAGAGACCGAGAAAGTGACTGTTTGCGGGATGCTGATG